>CM019823.1:43349410-43999227 GCA_009763385.1 Coix lacryma-jobi var. lacryma-jobi | reverse complement strand
TTGAGCTTACTGAAGAGCTCGTCGCAGGTGAGGGTCTCATAGTTCGGCGATTCGATGATTGCCTGAACCTTGGAGTCCCACACGAACGGTCAAGAGTGTGCAAAAGCTTCAAAGCACGCTCATGATCGTCAAATGGCAACTGCTCTCTGTTAGCCCTCATCCTGTTGACAATCACCTGAAAACGAGCGAGCGAATAAACTTTCTATGCTCTCGCCAGGTTGATGTCTAAAGTTCTCATACTCTCGCTTGAACGACTCGTAGAGTCGGGTTTTGACTTGAGAGGTGCCCTCATGAAAACGCATGAGAGTGTCCCAGATCTCCCGAGCCGTAGTAGCGAGGTGAGAAACGCGATCAAACTCACCCATGCTCAAACAAGAGAAAAGAGCATTACGGGCTCGGCTATTGGCATCGTGCTCATCGATCTGCTGTTGATTCACACGAGCAGCCAAGACCACGTAATCAGGGGAGTTGCAAATATCCCAGATCGAAGCGCCCAAGCTCTGCAAATAGGCCGACATACGTATCTTCCAATACGCATAGTTCGTCCCATCAAAAAACGGCGGTTTGCCCACGCCGCGATCCATGTCGCCTTCGGTGGATCTGGAACCGGCTAAGGTGGAAGATCCTTAACCCGCTCCGATACCAATTGAAGGACCGAGAAGCTAACCGAAAGCGACCAGAGGGGGGGGTGAATGGGAGCTTCAAAATTTCCTTACGGAAACTAGATGCCACTGTCCCAAAATCGACCCAAGAGCGAACCTAGAGCTTGCTAATGTCCACGACCCTATGTAGGGTGGATGCTTCCTAGAAGCACAGCGAGACACTAGACAACTCTAGAAAGCCAACGCAAAAGACGGAAATCAATTCCGACAACGAACGACGAGCGAACCGCGGACGAAACCGTGCGAAACCAGTCGCATCGGACGCTGGCCTGCGTCCGATGCAGACCACCGGAAGCGTCCGATGCAGACTGGGCGGTTCTGGAACCTTACTGTTCCACCATCGGACGCTGTGAACAGTAATCACCCAGCGTCCGATGCAAAGGCTCCGGCGCGTCCGATGGACAACGGACGCGTCCGATGCCTAGCGTCCGATGCAAGCAACTAAAACGCCGAAAACGGACACGCGTCACGGAGCGTCCGATGCTAGGGACCCTAGCGTCCGATGCTCCCGTGATAGCGTCCGATGCTCCCGAAACAGCGCAGTTCTTTGATGATTCAACCCGATCTCCTCAAATCAAAAGCTCTAGGCCTAGGATTCGATCTGAGGGTCACAAGGATGTTAGTGAGCTATCTCTAAGAGATCATGGCTCGAACCTAACTCCAAATCGGTGAATCAAGAAATTTCGGGGCATGGAGGCAAGAACGCAATCCAAAACGAAAATCGATCGATCTCCTAGACCGTGAGGTTAGAGATTAATTCCTTCGGTGGAAAGGAGAGCCTCACGATCTAGAACAACTTGGTTCAAACGGTTTTGCAAAAGATGAACCGAGAGCAAAGAGATCAAGCGACGGGAAAATCGTGGAGAAAAAGGATTCGCGAAGAACACAAAGAAAACGCGAATCACAGCCACGAACTCGAATTAAGGACGCAAATCAAGCCATCGATCTGTGCTCCAAGGTGAGGATACGGCCTCACTTCCTCAAATCAACAGTACACAGAGTGGAGTCTCTCTGCGGATCTCAACTAGCTAGAGCAGGGGATGGGAGAGTGGAAACCTAGGTGCTAGGAGCAAATGACTGCGCTAACTGAGATTGAGATGGGGAGGAGGGTGTCTCCCCTAGACTACTTATACTAACCTAGCCTAAGTCTATTTCCTACTCTACCCCTCTCTACTCTAATTACAGAGCGGACCAGCCTAACCCTAAGGCTATTCTAGTCCACCCGCTGGTGGTAGGTAGATCCGACGGCCACGCCCGCACGGTCTTCCGCGTCGCCTCCACGCAACCTTCAGATCGCCGCCACGTGCCGCCACCACTCTGCACCCCCGGTTTTGCGGCCCAAACCGGGAAACCAGCCTTTTCCATCAGCCCCCGGTTTTGAGGCCCAAACCGGGAAACCAGCCTCCAGCCCGAGTTTTGTGGCCAAACTCGGAAACCGTCCGCGCCCGAGTTTTGAGGCCCAAACTCGGAAACCGGCCCACGCCCAGGTTTGAGGCTCAACCTGGAAACCGTCGCGCCCAGGTTTTGTGGCTCAACCTGGAAACCCAGCACCCAGGTTTTGAGGCCCAAACCTGGAAACCGTCCACCGTTGGTTTTCCCGGGCTCTACCAACAAACCGGCGTCGTAGAGGGGATGCACCGCCTGTGCACCCCTTCCACCGACATGATCGCACTTCTCCGCCTGTCGCTGTCGCAGGCTGCCAGCCACCACAGCTGATCCTCCGGCCTCCAGTCCATCAGTCCAAGTCCACGTCCGCCCTTCACCGTCCGATACATCGGCATGGCACGTCCGCCGCACGGCACGCCCATCCTTCATCGCGCCCGGTCCGTCGGCACGGCACGTCGCAACTTGACCTTCACCCGCCATCGATCACTGTCTCCGTGCTCGACACCTGCACAACACAAGCCAAAGAACATGCGCATCATCTCCATTGACAATCACTCATCACACAGAGACTCGGCATACACCCATGTATCCGCAGATGTGGGGCGGAAGGAGGGCTCTCCCTCGAGGTCGAGCCATGGGAGGCGTCGGGAGCCCTCCCCCCACCAGCCCTGAGAGATGCCAGGGCGCAGGTCGAGCCGCGGGGTGGGCTCGAAGCTCCATAGTGGGTCCGGTGACTGGGAAGAGCCCAGCGCCGCTTCGGGTGAGTAGTTTCCTTGGGTCGTCGTGGTAGTGAGGCTTCACCAATTTGCTTTTAATGACGCGTGTCATCTCCATCTTCTCAGGGGGGGAAGCGCTCTACCAGGAGGTGGATCTCGCTTCGTCCAAGCGGGCCAGGGCCTCGAGCCCCGTCGAGGCACAGGCACTCGAGGTACGGCACCTTCCTCGCTAGAGAGGCTGCTTGGCTGGAGAAGGCCGAGCTGCATGGCTCGAGGTGGCCGGATGATCGTCGAAAATTTGGTGAGGCCGTCGCATCGACCATAGGGGTCGAGGTACTTTCTCTGGTTCTGACGTTTCCGCCATCTCGTACTGCAGGGGCCTCAGCTCATGGCATCGAGCCCGCACCGCCGTATCCGCCGAAGCGCTGCTCCTCCCCCTCCTCCTTCGCAATGGTGCCAACTGGGAGCGCATCCTTCCCATCATCGACGGTTGCTCGGGGGAGGCGCCCGGGGCGAGCTCGGCCCCGCCGGCGTCTGGGAGCTGAGGAGATCCCGCCCCTGTGGCTCCAACCAGCACGGGCCGGGCTGCGGAGGAGGGAAGGGGGGGGAGAGTCGGCGGAGAAGGAAGGGGCCGACGGTGGAGGACCTCCTGAACGAGCTGGAGCAGGGGCCGCTCCTCGCCCGGGCTCGATGACAGTGGAGGCGCCGTTGTGCGGCTAGCGCCGCGAGGCGCCGGAGGACCCGGCCAGGGAAGAGGGCGCAGGGTCGAGCCTTCCGTCGACCGATCCGCAACAGGAGGCGGGCGGGAGGGACGGAGGGAGCCGGGGCCCGTGCAGTCGAGAGCGGGGGTCGCTGTCGGGGCAGCTCGAGGCGGAGGAGGGTCTGCCCGACATCGAGCTCGACCGACCGATATGGCCGTTTTCCGTCCCTCTGAGCCCGCCCCTTGCCGTGGTTCCGTCGAGCAGCCGGCCCAGGGGGGGGCACCGCGCGAGGTGCGGTCCATCTTCGGGAGGTGGCCGCACTTATGGCGGAGGCGGAGCGGTCTGCTCCGAGGAGGCGGGCCGATCCGCACAGGTGTCAGCCGCCCTCGAGCAGGCCGAGGCGGAGCTTCGAGATCTCCGCGCGGAGCTGAGCCGAACGCCCAGATGGCGAGCCGGCTTAACGAGGCGGAGGCGGAGGTCCGGGGGGGGGCTCGAGGTGAAGTCGCCCGATTCAGGGAGGAGGCCGCCGCCACTCTCGAAGCGTCGAGGAAGGAGGCCGCGGACGCTCGAAGCGAGGCCACCTCAGCCCGTGCTGAAGCCGAGGCGGTGAAGTTGGAGGTGCTGACGCGCGTGGCGAGGCCACCGCGCCCGGACCGCAGCGGAGGCGGCAAGAAAAGAGGCCGAAGACGCCTGAGTGGCGCCGCCACGCCCGAGCTGCTGAGGGGGGGCGCGGCAAGAGGTGATCCGCAAGGATCTGGCCCTGGTGGAGGCGGGCCGGCTGATCGAGGACCTTAGGTCCGAGAGGCTCCTTACGCTGGCCGAGAAGCGCAGGCTGGAGCAGCGTGCTGAGGGCCTGACCAGCGACCTCGCCGCACTGGGGCAACACTGCGACGGTGAGGCTTACATCTTGTTTTTGTTTGGGTCTTGAAGTTTTTTGTTATGCCGCCGTCTCACTCTTCCTTGTTTGTTGCGCAGGGGTCGAGAAGACGGTCGAGGAGCTCCGTGAGACGAACCAGGCTCTCTTGGACCAGCTCCAAGATGAGACGATGGTGGCGGAGCGGGCTCGCTCTTCTCTCGACCGGCTCGGCCCCATGTGGGGTGCTCCTCCTGTTGCCGCGGCGGAGGGTGCGATGGCTCAGGGCGATGCCTTGGTCGATGCCTTGTGCTTCTTCGACGCAGCCGCTCGGGACCGCGTCCGGCAAGCTCTCCATCACGGTGTCAAGCAGACACTCGCGGTTGTTCGCTCCGGTTTCCGCTTCCCGGTCCATGTTGTCGCGAATGGCTTCATCGAGATCGAGGGGAAGGACGAGGAATGGAACAACCGCCGAGGTTGACAAAATTTTGGAGAAGATGGAGAGGCCGGGGGCGTCGCTTGCGAAGATCTTCGAGGAGGACGTGCTGCCTCCTGACGCCAGCAGCGGTGTCGGGAGCCCTCCTCCCTCGAGCTCGGGCGTCGAGGTCGAGCCTGCCCCTGCGGACCTTGGGGAGGAGTACCGCACTGACGAGGATTGAGGCCTGCGTGCCAAATTTGGGCGTCGAGGCCCTTGTAAGAATTTTGTGAGATAAATAGGATAAGTCGAGATCCGAATGTATACGTGATTGTTTATGGAAAGAGTTGTTTCTTTTCAAATGCGTTTGACCGCTTCTCTTTGTCGCAAGCTCGAGTTTCTGCTAACTTAGTCTGTGTTCCCTTGGTACGTCGCGAGCCCTCGAGGGGAGGCGTAGGTAGGGCACCGTAGCCCGGGGGCGTAGGCGGCCGTCTACGTCGACGCCCCCGGCCCTGGAGGCTCGAGGTACTTTTAAGATTTAGACGTCGCTAGTTTACTCGAGGCGCGAGTTGAGACGAGGGTCGAATTTTTTGAAAAGAAAACACACATTTTTTCCGGGTCTGGGGGGCTTTTACCCCCTTGTCAGCCCCCGAGGGAGGCTCGACCCTGAGCTTGGCAGGGTCGAGGCTACCTTAAGATGTGAAGCAACATGAACGATAAAGCACGAGTTTGTTCATTCATGTTGACATGTTTGTACAAAGTGATAAAATGAACGAGGCCTCGAGGCCTTTAAGGGTAGAAGCGACGTAGCTGAGATATGTTCCACGCGTTCGCCAGGATCCTGCCTTGGTCGTCGTAGAGCTTGTATGTGCCTGGCTTGAGCACTTCGGCCACGGTGTATGGGCCTTCCCACGGAGGGGTGAGCTTATGGCGCCCTCGATTATCTTGCAGCCGTCGAAGCACGAGGTCCCCCACCGCCAGGTCCCTTTTGCGCACGTGCTTGTCGTGGTAGCATCGAAGTGTTTGCTGGTAGCGTGCAGAGTTGATGAGCGCCACGTCTCGAGCCTCCTCGAGCTGGTCCTTGGCGTTGGCGAGCCTTTCGTCACTGGTTTGCTCGTTGTAGGCTCGAAGTCGAGGTGAGCCGTACTCGAGGTCTGTAGGTAAGACGGCCTCGGCGCCGTAGGTTAGGAAAAACGGAGTGAACCCGGTGGCTCGACTCGGCGTAGTCCTGAGGCCCACAGCACCGAAGGGAGTTCTGTAGCCCACCCTTTCCGAAATTCTTGAGGGTTTTGAACAGCCTTGGCTTAGCCCATGGAGTATCATGCCGTTGGCGCGCTCGACCTGCCCGTTGCATTGGGGGTATGCGACCGAGGCCCAGGTTACGCGAATGTTGTTGTCGTCGCAGAAGTTGGTGAACTTTTTGCCCGTGAATTGGGTGCCATTGTCGGTGATGATGACATTGGCACACCGAACCGGTACATGATGTTGGCGATGAACTCGACAGCCTTCTCGGAGGTGGGGTCTCCTATCGGCTTAGCCTCGATCCACTTGGTGAACTTGTCGACGGCCACGAGCATGTGTGTGTATCCTCCACTTGTCCTTTTGAGGGGACCCACGAGGTCGAGCCCCCATACGGCAAATGGCCAAGTGATTGGGATCATCTGCAGGGCGTGTGCGGGCTGGTGCGTTTGCTTGGCGTAGAATTGACATCCGTGGCACGCTTGGACCAAACGCTTGGCGTCCCCAATGGCGGTCGACCAATAGAAGCCTTGGCGGAAGGCGTTCCCAACCAGGGCCCTTGGCGCTGCGTGGTGGCCGCAAGCCCGAGAGTGCATATCGTCGAGGAGCTTGCGCCCTTCCTCGAGTGGGATGCAGCGTTGAAGGATCCCGGTCGGGCTTCGTCGGTACAGCTCCCGTTCGTCGCCGTAGATGACGTAGGTCTTGGCTCTCCGAGCGACGCGTCGGGCCTCCGTCTTGTCTTCTGGTAGCTCGCCTTGCGTCAGGTAGTCGAGGTAAGGCGTCCGCCAGTCGAGGGGTCGTGATGAAGAAGAGGCGTGTGCGTCGATCTGCATCGCTCCGCGGACATCGAGGGGTCGTCTCGAGGGGTGGTATCGAGCTCGAGCCCCCGTGTCTTGCTCGAGGGGTGGCGTCGAGGGGCCAGCCCCTGGTTCAATCTCGACGGATGGCTCGAAGACGTCCCTCGAGAAGACATCTGGCGGTACCGTGCCGCGTGTGGACGCCAACTTTGCCAGCTCGTCTGCGGCCTCGTTGAACTTTCGAGCTATGTGGTTGAGCTCGAGGCCGTAGAATTTGTCTTCCCAGCTTGCGCACCTCCCCGCAGTACGCCTCCATCGTTGGGATCGATGCAGCTGAAGCCTTCATAACCTGGTTGACGACGAGCTGCGAGTCTCCTCGGGCGTCCGAGGGCGTCGGACCCCGAGCTCGAGGGCGATACGCAGCCCATCACCAGGCCCGTACTCGGCGACGTTGTTGGAGGCGGGGAAGTGCAGGCGTAGCAGGTAGCGCATGTGTACTCCGAGGGGTGAGATGAAGAGCAGGCCTGCTCCCGCCCCGTCTTCGTGAGGGATCCCACGAAGTACATGGTCCAAAGTTCGGCCTGAATCTGTGCCGGTGGGAGCTGAGTGTCGGTCCACTCAGCGACGAAGTCTGCCAACGCTTGCGATTTGATGGCCTTTCGGGGGGCGTAGGTGATGGTTTCCCCCATTAGCTCGGCGGACCACTTGGCGACGCGCCCCGTGGCCTCCCGATTGTTGACGATTTCACCGAGGGGGAAGGAGGACACCACTGTTACGGGATGAGCGAGGAAGTAGTGCTGGAGCTTGCGCCTCGTGACGATGATGCCGTAGAGCAGCTTCTGGATGTGCGGGTACCGGACCTTGGCCTCGGAGAGCACCTCACTGGTGAAGTACACTGGCCGTTGGACCGGCAATGCATGACCTTCTTCGTACCTCTCGACGACTATGACCGCGCTGACCACCTGAGTCGTTGCAGCCACATAGAGGAGGAGAGGTTCGGGGGGATCACCGTCCTGGGCTGGTTGCGGAGGCACGAGAATTGGCGCAGAAGTCAGCAATCCCTTCAACTTGGTCAAGGCTTCCTCGGCCTCGGCGGTCCACGCAAAGTGTTCCGTCTTTTTGAGTAGGCGGTAGAGGGGTAGTGCTTTTTCTCCTAGCCTCGAGATGAATCTGCTGAGAGCGGCTAGGCAGCCTGTTACTTTTTGCACACCCTTGAGGTCACGAATCGGACCCATCCTCGTGACTGCTGAGATTTTTTCAGGGTTTGCCTCGATCCCCCATTGCGAGACGACGTAGCCAAGTAGCATGCCTCGTGGCACACCAAAGACACACTTCTCGGGGTTGAGCTTCACATTCTTGGCCCGGAGGCACTCGAACGTGGCCTCGAGGTTGCTGATGAGGTTCCCTACTTTTTTGGTTTTAACCACGATGTCATCGACGTAGGCCTCGACGGTCTTGCCTATGTGCTCGCCAAAGATGTGTTGCATACATCGTTGGTACGTTGCCCCGGCGTTTCGAAGGCCGAAGGGCATCGTAACATAGCAATACATTCCAAATGGTGTGATAAAAGAGGTCGCGAGCTCATCGGATTTTCTCATCCTAATTTGGTGGTAGCCGGAATACGCATCAAGGAACGAAAGCACTTCGCACCCAGCAGTGGAATCAACGATCTGGTCAATTCTAGGTAAAGGAAATGGAACTTTTGGACATACTTTATTAAGACCAGTGTAATCTACACACATCCGCATTTTTCCATTCTTTTTCCTAACTAGTACAGGGTTAGCTAGCCACTCTGGGTAAAATACCTCCTTGATGAATCCGGCCGTCAAAAGCTTGTGCACCTCCTCGCCAATGATCCTGCGCTTTTCCTCGTCGAAGCGACGCAGGCGTTGCTTCACTGGTCTGGATCCGGCCTGGATCTCCAAGGCGTGCTCGGCGACTTCCCTCGGTATGCCTGGCATGTCCGAGGGGTTCCACGCAAACATGTCGATGTTCGCGCGGAGAAAGTCGACGAGCACTGCTTCCTATTTGGGCTCGAGGCTGGTGCTGATGGTCAGCGTCTTGCCATTGGCCGAGGTCGGGTCGACGGGTATTTGCTTGGTGTGCTCGGCCGGCTCGAAGGTGCCGGCGTGACGCTTTGCTTCTGGGGCCCCCTCGGTGGCCAGGGCTGCCAAGGCCTCGAGCGAGTCGAGGTGGACGTTGGCCTCCCCCCGCTCGACGCACTCCACGTCGCAGTGGTATGCGTGCTCGTAGGAGGTGTCAACAGTGATGACTCCTTTTGGCCCTGGCATCTTGAGCTTCAAGTACGTGTAGTTAGGAATCGCCATGAACTTGGCGTAGCCTGGCCGGCCGATGATGGCGTGGTAGGTCCCTTGGAAGCCGACGACCTCGAAGGTGAGCGTTTCCTGTCGGAAGTTTGCCGGCGTGCCGAAGCAGACCGGTAGGTCGATGCGCCCGAGGGGGTGGGCCTTCTTTCCTGGTACTACTCCGTGGAACCCCCCGACACTGGGTCGGAGCTGTCCTTCTGAAATCCCCAGGAGGTCGAGGGTCTCGAGGTATATGATGTTGAGGCTCGAGCCCCCATCCATCAACACCTTGGAGAACCGAACGTCGACTATGACGGGGTCGACGACGAGGGGGTAAGCCCCCGGGTTTATGACCTGGTCCGGATGGTCGTCACGGTCGAACGTGATTGGCGCATCGGACCAGTCGAGATACCGGGGGGCGTCGTGGTCGAGGGAAAAGATTTCCCGGCGCTCCTTCTTTCTTTCTCGAGCTGAGAGCCCGACGGTCGGCCCCCCGTAGATCATGTAGCAGTCGCGCACCGGGGGGAAGTCGCCATCTGCGTTTCTGCCGCCGCGTCGATCGGTATCCTTTCCCTTAGGCGTGTCTTCCTTCTTATCGCCGAGCTTGGAGTAGTAGCCCTTCAACAGTCGGCAGTCTTTCAACTTGTGGTTTACGGGGCCCCTGTGATAGGTACAGGGATCCTCGAGCATCTGGTCGAAAACAGCCCCATCGGGGGGGCCTCGAGGCTTCTTAGGCTCGAGGGCGCCCACGAGCACCTCTTTGTCGTCGTCGTCATCGGTGCCACGCTTTGCCTTCTGGCCCTTGCGTTTGTTTTTCTTCCTTTTGTTCCCGTCATTGTTGTCGTTCTTGGCGTCGTTGCCCTTGCTGGAGCCCTCCGGCGCGATCACCGCCTTGCCTTTGTCCGTGACACGGCCAAAGAAGGCCCCCACTGCTTCGTCGCCCGAAGCAAAGCTGGTGACGCGATCCATCAGGTCCTCGACCGTCCCGGGACGGTAGCGTCCTAGCTCATGAACAAGCTCTTGGCATGTTGTGCCTGCGAGGAATGCTGAGATGACGTCCTCGTCGGGCACGTGGGGGAGCTCGAGGCGCTGCTTCGAGAACCGTCGAGCGAAGTCGCGGAGGGGCTCGTCCGCTGCCTGCCTGCAACGCCGTAGGTCCCAGGGGTTGCCTGGGCGTACGCAGGTCCCCTTAAAATTCCCGTCGAAGACCCTGACTAGGTCGGCCCAGTCATGGATCCGATCCGGCGGGAGCCCCTCGAGCCACCGTCGGGCGGTGTCCGAGAGGTAGAGTGGGAGTTGACGGATGATCATGCGGTCGTCGTTCTTCGCTCCGCCCAGTTGGCAGCCAAGGCGGAAGTCCGAGAGCCAGAGCTTGGGCTCGACCTCCCCGTCATACTTCACGATGTTGGTCGGCGGTCGGAAGCGGTCGGGGAGGGTTGAGCTGCGGATGGCCCGGCTGAAGACTCGGGGGCCCGGGGGCTCGAGGACCTGCCGGTCCTCGTCGCTGTCGTAGCGCCCCCCTCGATGGGCGCTATAGCCACGCTCTTGGGCCCCCTTGTCCTTGCGCCGCCGGTTGATGTCGTTGCGGGCGTCGTTGGGGTCTCGAGGCGGCCGGTTGTCGACGATCCGTTCGCGGACTGGCCTAGCTTGAGAGGCGTCCGGCTGGTGGACGGATGCCTCGCGAGCGTCGTGGGGCGTGTCCGCCGGTTTCCCCGAGGCTGCCCCGCGTCGGCGCGACGCCGAGCTCTCGGCCTGCTGCACTGCGGCTGTCTCGAGGAGGTTTTTCATTTCTCCGAGCATGCGCCTGGCGTCGGGGTTGGAGACGGCGGGCAGGTCACGGAGCATCATGGCCGCCGCCACCACGTTCTGCCCTGCTCGTGGGAAACATACCTCAGGGCGTGCTGGTGCCCCGTCCTCGAGGATCCGCCGGTGGACCTCTCGAGCCCGGCCCCGAGCTCCGGCTCCTCGGGGTTGAGGTGGTTCCTGCATCAGGGTTTGCCGGAGCTGTAGCAGGTGTCGTCGTTCCTCCTCGGCTTTAGTGATCGCCTCTTGCACTTGTGCGAGTTGCGCCGCCCGGCCATCGTCGTGCTTAGGCGGCTCAGCCGGTGCTCGAGGTTCGTTCCTCCCCAGGACGCGTGATCCGCCTGCCGCGGCTACGTCGCTAGGCCCTTCTAGGTCGAGGGCCGGCCTGTCGTCGTCGCCTTCGTCCTCGGTATCGCATACGACTCCCTCGAGTTGGAAGCACTCCCTGGTGGGATCCCAGAGGTCAGGGTCGTGGTAGTCATATTCGTCGGAGTCGGAGCCGTTGACGGGACGCCGCCTCGGCCGATGCTGGGACCGCAGCTCGCGGTACCATTCTCCGACGGTAGCTCGCCGAGGTGGCTCGAGGGGTCGTAAGAAGTCGCGGTCGATGCATGCGGGGTGGACGATTTCCAGGCTGGCCATGGCTTGCAGCAGCGCGCCCGAACACTGCTCCCGGTCCGCCACCGTCTGGCCCTGATGGCGCTCGTCGAGGCGGTGGGCGTGGACAGCCGCGGAGTTGTCGGGGCCGACCGGGAATCGCCGGCGTCGAGCGTGGTGCGACCCGGGCGGTAGGAGGTTGAGCGGCGTCGACGGCGCTCGGCTCGGAGGCCTCCGGCCTGGCTCCTGGTCCGTACGCACGACGAATGCGAAGTCGCTGGATGGGCGTGAGTGCGCCCTGGATGTCTCCGGCCGTGTGCCGGGCGGGTTTCCCCTTGGGGCCCCTACACCGGCTACGGGGGCGTAGGTGTTTGCCGCGGGCTCCGCCTGCGCCCGACGACGACGGTGACGATGGCGCCGCTCGCGACGTGGCGACGTGTGGTGGTGTGGGCGACGCGTCACGCCCCCCGCGCGGGGTGGCGTGACACGAACTCCGTCCAGGCCCTCCGTGGAGAGCAGAGTCAGCTCGTTGCTGTTGCCGGTGGCTAGGAACTCGAGGCTCCCGAACCAGACGACGGCACCAGCCGAGAACGGAAGAGGGGATGAAGCCATCCAGGAGTCAACGAGAAATCGGCTCGGGCACGCGAAGTCCCCTACCTGGCGCGCCAACTGTCGGTGTTTCGTACCCGGGGGTGTCACACCAACGAGTAATATGATCGCGTGCTTCTCTTCCTGGATGGTGATGCAAGGGGACACAAGGATTTATCCTGGTTCGGGAAAAGAAGGCCCTACGTCCAGCGGGGGGGAGATGTTCTTGTATTACTTGCACCTAAGTGCTTGTACAGGGGAGAATACAAGCTCAGTGAGCGTGGACCGGGGTCCGGTTTGTGCGTGGACTCACGTGTTCTGTCCGTCCCGAATGAGGGCCCTAGCGTCCCCTTTTATAGAGCAAGGGGAGGCCAGGGTTACAAAAAGTATTACAGGTGTCGGGGCGCATGGTGCCCCATACGGAGAAGGGTAGGAACCCTGTCTTGTCGGGGCCACTGGAGCCGATGTGATCGTCGCTGTTGAGGCATCCTTGAGTCGTGGCTTCCATCCCGGGCGCGGACGTGGGGGGCGCGACAAGGCGGGAGCCGTACAGCACCCATCCCGGAATGTACAGCACCCGGTGAGGTCCCTCCGGGTCTTGGGGTACCTGTCCTCCAATAGCACGAAAGCAGTTAGGGCTCGAAGGGCGCGGAGCCGGCTTCGAGGTGGTGCCACGGGGGCTCGAGGGGCGCGGAGCCGGCCTCGAGGTGTTACAGTGCAGGGCTTCGAGGGGCGCGTAGCCGGCCTCGAGGGGTTACAGTGCAGGGCTCGAGGGGCGCGTAGCCGGCCTCGAGGGATTACAGTGCCCGGCGTGGCCGAACAGTGCTGCGCTGGTGCCCTTTTGCCCATGCTTGTGGTGAAAACGTGACTTGACTTTTACACCGGGTTACTGTGGTACATGCCGTGCACTAGTGGACATGACCGGAGTAGGTGAAGGCATTAAATGCGTGGTATGGGCTGGTACAGCTGTCTGTACAGCTCGAGGTCCGTGCGTTAAGGCTCGAGGTGTGGGAGCGCGTTCGCCCGAGGCCTGGCTGGGAGGGCTCGGGCGAGACGGAGCCAGAGCGGTTCGCGTGTTTGCGTTAATTGGGGGTATCCCTTTTTTGTACCACCGACAGCAAGGAAGCAAGACTTGGGAAAGCTACAATCTTCATCTACAACACTTTGGAAAGTGGGGTGATTGCTAGATCTGAAAATTGCATCTCATCCACTTTGATTTCGTAGCTTCCTGCAGGTTCCCGGTAGTACCGGCCTAGCAGCCCAGTAGTACCGGTCCCCGTTAGTACTGGCCTAGCTGCCCGGTAGTACCGGCTGCCTCATTCATTCACTAGCTTGTTTTTCAATACTCACTCTTGTGCTAGTGTTTAGTTGTTTAGTTTTTGTAGCTAAGTTGAGCTCTCTAATTTGGCTTGTGTAGCCTTGTTATTGAGCATTGCTAGTGAGCTTAGGCTTTGTGCTTTTGCTTAGTGGCATGTGTAGGAGCTCCCCGGTTGATTGAGTACTAGTTGCAAGCTAGAATTGTTTAGGTGAGCTCTAGCTAGCCCGACATCTTATTTGCTTTGTTTAGGATCTTTAGTAAGGTGTCATAGAGTATAAGTAGAGGGGTGTAGTCTTGGCTAGACCGATAGTTTTAATTTCGCATTTGTTTTGGTTAGCCGCTACGTTTAATTTAAAAAAGGACTATTCACCCCCTCTGGTCCGCCATCTCGACCCTTCAAGGGGTAAAAATAGTATTTTGGGATAGTGTACACATTCACACAATTAAGGCTTCTTAGGGGCAGAGGCAAAAGATAAAGAATAAAAGAATGAAAGAATAAACAGGAGTAGACATATATATCCTAGATATTATGTAAAAGAATGGCAGTTAGTCATACAAAGTACATGAGTTAGAGCTAGAGCTAAGCATGAGATGGATTAGGAAACCTCCAAAGTACTGGTCTGCCAACAACCTTGAGAGGCAATTTAGACTCCTATACCCTAGACGAACGTGGGGGATTACAAGGGACGAATAGGGCCGTCACCACCTGCAGCCTAACCCCTCAACCATGGAAAGGGAAATGTCTACTCGTCTCCATGCATCCGGACACCATGCTCGCATACATAGAAACTACCCAAGTCCCTAGGTCCCCGACCCTACGGATCGGTAGGTAAGAGACTTGGACACACCCGAAGGCATGACAAAACACCATCTCAACCTAGTTTTAATTCTAATTATGAACAAGGTATGCACAATGAAGCATAATGTTCTAAAGATCATGATCACAACATAAGAACTATGAACTAGCTCATATACGATGACCATATCAAAAAAACTATACTCTAATTCTAGAGCAAGACTATATTGATAAATAGAGACCAAGAACATAGAGGAATCTGTGTATTGATCATTGCTGAGCCAAGCCAAGATGTTCCTTATCTCTTACAGGTGGGCCTTGTCCAATTACTACTATGAAAAATAAAAAATACGAAGTGGGAGAGCTCTTGAATGAGGCGTGAATTGGTATGTGTTTAAGGGCTCCTCCTACCCCTATTAATACTACAACTAGGATGGTTTGGGCATGACAGAAGTAGCAACCTTCGGGAATCGCCTCTGTATGTCGCCATGCAGACGCTAGAGGAGGCTAGGCCCAGGTGAAGCCAGGAGGTGCGGACGCACCCCTGGTACGGTCACACCAGGGTCGGCCCCGCTAGCCACTGCCTTCCTCTAGTGGGCTTTTGGCTGGGCCTGGAGCGTGGTCCCGGTGTTGGCCTAGGTTTGCAGGGTGAGTAGGCCTTCTCTGTATTTGTCCCTAATGTGCTTTGTTGGAAAGCACATTTTCTTCACCTTTGCCATTGTTTTTATGTATATGTCCTGTAATTGAATCTCCAATACAAGTGAAAATAGGTGAGTAGTAAAGGTATATGTGCATGAAATGATGTTTGGTCCTTTTTGGATGTAAGTTGGCGGTTCAAAGTGGTCATTAATTAAGAGCCGCCAATAAGTCGTGTGAGCAAGTTTTGGGGCGCATTTTGCCCGCATGACCCTCAGCCCAGCAGAAAGCCAACAGTCAGGGTGCCGCCTCTACCACACCACGCTCTCGATCATGCAACCAACGATGCCCAACTGTCTTGCCCACTACTGGCAAGGCCGTTGTCGCGTCGTTCAGAGTGGATTGAGTCGAGGAATGAGAAAGATGATGAGAAATTGTTACCAAAAGAATTGAGAGTGAGCATCAGATGATCGAAACCCTAAGTTCATGCTTATATACATTACTACGATGATGGGTCAGCAGGCTTCACATCTGTTTTATAAGCCAGCCATTTAAAAGCACTCCACCTCTCGAAATAGGTTCCAGTTTTAGAGGTGTGCCTGCTAAGAAGTTTGTCTGTATTAATGATATACAAAGATATTGTTTTTGTGTTGTCTCTCTAAATAGACCATCTTAGAGCATCTCTAAGAGTACCCACTTAACCTTCCCAATAGATCGTTTTTTTTGTCAAGAATGAAAAAAGCCATCTCCAACAACTCCTAAAATGATCTCCAAATATTTTGGCACTTGGAAAAAATCCTCTTGAACGTGTAAAGTTACGGGCGCGTAGGACGTGTGTATCTTTTGCCAATCTAAAGGTGGAAGGGCGTGAAAACAAAGAGTAATAAAGGGTTCCTGATACAAATAAACAAGAGAAAGAATGTATAAAAGTGGTTATGATAATTTAGAAATAGTACAAGATTCCTGATGTAAAAGTGTCTTCTATATTTTAGGAGTAAAATATTGAAAACTATTGGAGATGGTCTTATTTATTTCTCCTAATATTTTTTAGGAGATGAAAAATACTATGTTTTAGAACAAATCATTAAGTAAATGTTGACAACCAAAATTGGTCATTTGTGAAGTTGTCAAAATGTGAAATGGACTTCACCATTGAGTTCCTCTCATCGAGATGGTGGAAGAACGTCCAATTTGGAGTCCGGATGGAAAATATGATCTAAGAGTGATGACCCATTGTTGGAAGTTCTGACCCGAGTCTGAAGTTCTGATCCACGGAAGTTCCAACCCGAGTTGGAAGTTCCGACGCTCGGAAGTTCTAACAGACTTCAGAACTTTCGAGAAACTTGATTGATAAAAACTCCTGTTCGGATCCAGCCTTTTAGATTCCGATCCAAACTGTTCCAAACTCATGGGAAACTTGGAAAATATGGTTTGGAAGAGTTTCCTACTGGGACAAGACCACCCCCTCTATATATACGAGAGGATCATGGC
Source organism: Coix lacryma-jobi var. lacryma-jobi (assembly GCA_009763385.1). Lineage (NCBI taxonomy): Eukaryota > Viridiplantae > Streptophyta > Magnoliopsida > Poales > Poaceae > Coix > Coix lacryma-jobi. The sequence goes on along the minus strand of CM019823.1, from coordinate 43,982,923 downwards.
CGATTGAGATCCCATCTATCTAATCGTCAAAAACACATCTATTACTTTTATCTTCTATCCCAAGCTCTTTTAACCCTATGCTGTTCAGCGCATCTCTCAACGAGATTCATTGGCATTCTAGGTGGCCTTGCCAACCCTAGAACACCCCACTATGTGTCTCCCTTACGGGTCTTCCCGGGAGGCGTTCGTGGGTTTTATGAGGCGAAGAACGAGCATCTGATAGGCTTCGCCGTTGGGATTTCCCTCCGTCGAGTGCTAGGCCATGTGCGGCCTCTGGGCGATCTAGCCTCTATCGGTGTGTGACCCGAATCAGCGTCAACACACTTTTTGGCGACTTCGCTGGGGAAGAAAGCAAATCAATCTACTACGACAATGTCTAATGACAAGACTGATCTGAAGAATCAAGGCAACATCATCAAGCCCTCGATTGATCAACTTCCTAAGGAGATTCTCAAGATGCTAGAGGAGAGGGCGAAGGCCCGAGCCGCCGCTGATCTGGAGCATGCCCTAGCGTGTTTTGAGGTGGATTGGCGAGGAACTATCAAGAAGATCCAAGACGTCAACTTTGATCCTCTCCCTACTACATCTACATCTGAGGTAAAAATAGATCAATCTCCCCCTAGGTCTGGCATAACACATGATGAGTGTGCTGCAATGATTGTCGATCAAGCTAAGCTTTTTGAAATTCGTATGAGTGAAAATCTTAGAAAATTTATGGATAGTCATGATAATTGGGAGGAAAAGAAATCTAAAATTGTTGTTTTACCTCAAGATATATATATTAGCGGATCGGCTCCGGTTGCTAGCCAACCACAATATGGGATGTCGTTCGGCTTTTTGGAGGGACAAACGGACTATGCATTGGCTAACCAGCTTAAATTGGCATCTTCGGTGCCAGAAACCGATATGGACAATTTAGGGGTTTTTGGTACTACTGTACCAATGAGCACCTTTGCGTAGTCATCGGTTTCTATCACACGATCCAATAGCAGTTCAACAACACCACATGTCTCTTTTTCTCATAATATGTGTTGTCAAATCCTCTTAAACCACCATTCAAGTTTCAATAGGCTAATGCTTATGCATGTACTTCACAAATCGGCAACCCAACCCCATGGGACGAAGCTTTAAGCCAATTTAAAGAAAATTTGCATAATGATTTACAAAAAAAGTTTGGGTGTGCAATTTACACTACTACATAAAAACTTTTCCGAGGTGGGCATTTTGATTAACCGAGGCGGGCATTCCAACCGCCTCGGTGGTAACACCTCGGTTAATCGGATTAACCGATGCAGTCAATTTGCCCGTCTCGGTGATAATGCCTCGGTTAATCAGAATTAACCGAGGCGGTTAATTTGTCCCTCTCAGTTAATCGATTAACCGAGGCGGACGTTTATAAGGTGTCTGCCTCGGTTAATGATTAACGGAGGCAAGCATTTGTAAGATGCCCGTCTCGGTTTGCATAAAGATTTACAAAAAAGTTTGGGTGTGCATTTTACACTACTACATAAAAACTTTTCCGAGGTGGGAATTTTGATTAACCGAGGCGGGCATTCCAACCGCCTCAGTGATAAGGCCTCGGTTAATCGGAATTAACCGAGGCGGTCAATTTGCCCGTCTCGGTGATAAGGCCTCGGTTATCAGAATTAACCGAGGCGGTCAATTTGCCCGTCTCGGTTAATGATTAATGGAGGCCTCAGTTAATGATTAATGGAGGCGGGCATTTGTAAGATGCACGTCTCGGTTAATGGTCTTCAGAAAATAAAAAACAAAAAAATCAACAACTTCTAGGATTTGAACCCAAGACCTCACACTTCATAGCACCATGTATTTACCACTACAACTCACACTTATTCATGTCTATGTATAATACATTATTGTTTTATATCAATATTTCGTAATCTTATACTGAATATTTGGGCTACTAAATGAACTCAAATAAAAAACCTATAACTACAAAGTTTTAAATCTTGTTAAGTACTACAACTTTGGTATAGGATGTATCTCCATCAGAGATAGTTTGAAAAATTCAAAAGGTTGAGTCACAAAACGTGTGAATTTCAAACACATATTTGAGACTCTAGATGATTTTAAAATAAAAACTTGTTAATATCAAAGATGTAGCTTAGGTCGGTCACTGCAACTTTGGTATTAACTATGTGAATATTTGAGATCGTTTAGGAATTTTAATTTTAAATTTCAAAATCTATAACCTTCGAACACATTTTTGGGACTCTAAATAACTTCAAATTAAAAAAATTCAATACAAAGTCATAGATTCTATTGAAAACTATAACTTTTGTGTAGACCATGTCAACATATGAGATCGTTTCATAAGTTTAAATTTCAAAATCTGTACACTTATAACCATATTTTGGGACCCTAAACAGTTTGAATTCAAAAACTTTTTAACTACAAAGTTGTAGATCTCGTCGAGGGCTACAATTTTGATATAAAGTTTATCTTCATCCGAGTTCATATGAAAGAATTATGAATTATTTTCTGTTACCGCCATTAACTGAGGCGGACACCTTAAGATGCCCGCCTCGATTAATGGATTTACCGAGGTAGACGCTTAAAACGACCGCCTCGAAAAATAGTTGATTAACCAAGGCGGTTGCCTTAAGGTGACTGTCTCAGTTAATCAATTAACCGAGACGGACACCGGATGCCCGCCTCGGTAAATATTAACCGAGGCGGGCATTGGACGCCCGTCTCAGTTAATTCAAGGCAGTGTCTCGGAAAATCATTGTGTAGTAGTGTTAAAGCAACCAGGAGTTATACTAAGTCATATCCTTCATATTTTGACTATATGAAAGCTCCTGATGGTTGAAAAGTGCCCAACTTTTATAAATTCAGTGGTGAAGATAATAAGACCACAAATAAACATATAAGCATGTTTATTGCTGAATTGGGTGAAGCTGGTACCGTGGAACATATGATAATCCGTAATTTTTCGTTATCTATTACTGGTACTTCTTTTTTATGGTATTCTTCACTACAATCTTGCTCTATTGGTTCTTGGGCACAATTAGAAGAAAAGTTTCATGAGCATTTTTATAATGGAACCAGTGAGTTTAAATTGACTAATTTAATATTGGTTAGACAAGGGTGTGATGAGTCAATCCTTGATTTTGTTAAAAGATTCAGAGATGTTAAAAACTAATGTTTTAGTTGGTCAATTTCTAAAAAAGATCTTGCTGATTTGACTTTTGTTGGCTTGCGCTCTAACATCAAAGAAAAGCTGGAACACTTTGGGTTTCTCTCTATTAACCAACTGTTACAGAAAGCTTTAGCTATGGAGAGTCGAAGTAATTTTGGAGAATCTCAAAATTCACATCGTTCTAATATGCATACTATTGAATGCCAATCTGAAAGGACCTAAGATGTCGCCTAGAGGGGGGTGAATAGGCTTTTCTGAAAATTAACAACTTATAACGCGGAAGCAATTAGTATGTGAGTTTCCAAACACTTGGAAACTCCCAATCGGAGTAAAACAGCCCCTCAAGAGACAAACACAAAGTATATGACTTGTATTTAAAACACCTAGAAGCTATCACCCTGCACCACAAAGATTAGCTCAAGGATTCAAACAAATTGGGCGCAGTCAACAAATACCGAACATGTCCGGTATCAATACCGGACAAGTCCGGTATGTGCGTGTTGTGCAGAACAGCTCTTTTTCTCCTCCAATTTCTCACACAACCTGCAATCACTATGTGTGATGTATATATAGAACTGATTGCCTGCAAAACAACTTGCGCAACGGAGAATAACCAATATCCAAAAGTAATGCACAAGAGGATGACACGATATTTGTTTTACCGAAGTTCGGCACCCCCTCGGGTCCTACTCTCCGTTGAGCCGGCTGCGAGCTACCACAAAGGTGGGCTCTAGAGGACACCATGGGTCACTCTAGCCGCGGTCTATTTCACCCGCAATGCTCCTTCCACTAGTTGATCTCTTTTGAGGAGAGATCGAACCTTTACAAACTTTCCGAGGCACTTCACAAATCTCTTGGGTGCTCAACGGCGACGCCTAACCGTCTAGGACCGTAGAGTCCAAGAGTAACGAATGCGCACAACAAGATCGACGATTTGCACAAGTGCTCAAGAGGTGGCTTGCTCTCTAATTTTGAATCTCTCTCAACCCACAAATGGATTTGGCAATTAGAGGACAATCACTCACTAAGAGAGGGTTGGAAAGTGTTTTGAAAGGCTTAGAATGAGTGTGGGAACCAGTAGAATCAGCAGCCTCCAAAGGTGGAGGCTTGGGGGTATTTATAAGCCCACATTCGAAACTAGCCGTTTTCTAGCCGTTGGCTGAGTCAGCTCATACCGGACATGTCCGATATGACTTTGCTACGAGAGAAACACACTGAACAAGCCAACTTTCAAACTTCCTGAATGAGCCCGGTAGTACCGACCATAAGGTCGGTAGTACCGCTAGTTCCCAAGGGATTTTCGCAACCTCTCTGAGTTGGACCAAATTTTGGCTTACCGGTAGTACCGCTATAACTCCGGTAGTACCGGTCGGTAGTACCGACCCAAGGGGCGGTAGTACCGCCCATCACAAAGATACTGTTAGCCACCAATCCGCAAATACCGGACATGTCCGGTATGCATACCGGACATGTCCGGTATGACTTCACTGCGCGAGAAATATCCTTAACCAACCATCTTATCAAACCCCTAAAAGGATCTCGGTAGCACCGACCACCAGGTCGGTAGTACCGACAGTTAAGTGGGGGTTTTGCAACCTCTCTGTGTTGGGCAAAATTATGCCTACCGGTAGTACCGCTATAACTCCGGTAGTACCTATCGGTAGTACCGACGCAAGGGTCGGTAGTACCGCCCGAACACAGTCTGTAAGCCAGAAATCCGCAAATACCGGACATGTCCGGTATGGACTCCATGCGCCAGAGCAAACTGCTAGTTTAGGGAGAGCCGCACCACTGAAGGTTCATACCGGACATGTCCGGTATGGACTCTACGCACTAAGGCTGTCATCAGACCAGAAGAACGGTCGCACTGCTGTGGGCTCATACCGAACTTGTCTGGTATGCAGGTATGGACAGACAGTGCAGCAAAAACCTGAAAGTTAGTTCTAGCTCTCTCATGTCTCACTTAGGTTGGTTTGAGCACTTATGAAGAATCATCTACTATATGTTGCATCCCTCTTAATAGTATGGCATTCCTATTTACTCAAGTTTAAATTGAAATACGAATTTAAACCTCTATGAGTTGATCTCCATTTGAACCAAAGCCGCTTGTCTTCATTTTCCATATTGGGAGGAATGGTTGTCATGTTTAGAAGTAGATATCCTTCGAGCATAGCCATCTTGAGCATGTGACTTGACCTCATGCAAGTGATAGAATGGAAGTCCAAATGTGTCAAGTCACTTCAATCAATATTGTTGCTAGAAATGTGGATTCTCCGCTAGATGCGATCTTCAAGCTTGATTGATCCTTCAACTAAATGCAAGTACTTTCTTCTTCACTCTAGCTAGGTTCTTCGGCCGCCAAGCCGTCGCTTACCCTTCACCCTTGCTTAGTACCTCAAAGACTCTTTCCTTGCTATCTTCACCATTTCAAGCCATTCAACCATGCTTCATTTTGAATCCTTTCTTAGCAATCATAAATGAACTATGATTATCCCACAATATGATAACCCTTTATATCAATATCATTCTCATTGTTGTTTTGTGCTTGTGACATGATCTTCATACAACAATCCATCATTTTGGCTTTGCATTACATTTCAAGTACATAGTGAGATAATCATTTCCCTGTGTCACACTTAGCAAACATATTAGATCTTTAATCAACATTGTCATCAAATCATCCAAAATCACACTTAAGTGCAACATGCACTTTCACAATCAGATGGCACAGACGATGAAACATCAAGTTGTTTTGTTGCTAAATTTGTTTGGCTAACACAAGCTAAATCAATTTCTTGTTCTTCCCTTAAGTTGGTTCACAAGAATCGACAAGAGGAGATAACATTTACTTTTGATGTATCCAAGTGTGATCATATTTTTGATGAGATATTGAAGAATGGATACATTAAATTATCACATCTGTTGTCACCATTTGATGAATTAAAGCGTCGTGCATACTGTAAATGACATAATTTAAGTTCTCATGCTACTAATGATTGCAATGTCTTTAGGCGGCAAATTCAATCGGCTATTAATGAAGGTCGATTGAGTTTATTACAGATGTAGGTGGATACAATGCCCTTCTGGTTAATACTCTAGAATTAAAGAATCCAACTATTTTGATTCGGCCTAATCAAGCCAAATCTTGTAGCGGGAAAAATGTCATAATTGGTGATCCTAGGGTTGGCGACAAGATTGAGAAGATTTTGGGTCATGAAATCATGTTTGAGAAGCTCGTGGATGGCTAAGAGAACATTAAAGTCGTCATCAAGTCTTCTAGGCTCGGGGGGCAAGCAAAAACTCCTTTTGGAGAGAGAAACGAAGATTCTATTGTTGTTGTTTGTGGCAGTAACCAACAAAAAACAACAAGGTCGATTTCTCAAATCGGTCTAGCAAAGGTAAATAAAAGACACCTACGCACTTACAGACCAACGCAACCAGAGGATGGAACTTGGATGACCAATAAAATTAAGAGTCTAGTGAGGAGGTACAATTACAATCAGCTTTTGACCGTCTTTTAAACCAGTACACCAAGCAAAGACCGATTCGGTCTGGTCACTCCGTAGGCAAATTTATGTGCCTAAAAATAAGAAAATTATTGTAGCTCCGATGAAGGCCATCAAACAAACATCAATTCTAATAGGCTCTATGGAAGTCTCGCTTGATGGAGTTGACGAACCGATTGTTGTTAAAAATCTGGCTCAATCGTTATGCAAAAAGAAGAGGGAGGAATTGCTACAAATAAATATAATGTTGATAGTAGCAATCCCAAGTCCAAGTATTTCCAACCAAGGTGGTGTCCATTGGGTTTAACCAAGACACAATGACACAAGCTTCAGCGTGCATGTTGTAAGAAGCTCCAATAGGCGTAAAGCTGCATAAGGTAAGGGTCCGATATACATGTATCGCCCTTAGAACAAATGGTCGATACATGTATCGCCCTTAGAATAAAAAATGGTTGATGTATACATCACCCTTAGCTGCTGAATAGCCGATGTGATGAGTATTGTTGCTATTTGGTTTTGAATTGTGTTTTCAGATTCATGCATCATTCACCTGAAAACAGGGGCCATATGTTGACAACCAAAATTGGTTATTTTGTGAAGTTGTCAAAATGTGAAATTTACTTCACCATTGCGTTCCTCTCATCAAGATGGTCGAAAAACATATATGGAACGCCCAATTTGAAGTCCGGATGTAAAAGTTATGATCTAAGAGAGATGACCCACTGTCGAAAGTTCCGACCCTCGGAAGTTCCAACCCGAGTTAGAAGTTTCGACCCTCAGAAGTTTCGACCCGAGTTGGAAGTTCCGACACTCGAAAGTTCTGACAGACGTCGGAACTTCCGGGAAACTTGATAAAAACTCCTGTTTGGATCTGGCCTTTTAGATTCTGATCCGAACTGTTTCAAACTCGTGGGAAACTTGGAAAATAAGGTTTGGAAGAGTTTCCTACTGGGATAAGACCACCTCTCTCTATATATACGAGAGGATCATGAACGATTGAGATCTCATCTATCCAATCGTTAAAAATACATCTATTACTTTTATCTTCTATCCCAAGCTCTTCCAACCCTTTTCTATTCGGCGCATCTCTCGATGAGATTCGTTGGCGTTCTAGGTGGCCTTGCCGACCCTAGAACACCCCCACCGTGCTTCTCCCTGACGGGTCTATCCGGGAGGCGTTCGTGGGTTTACCAGATAAAGAACGAGTATCTGATCGGCTTTGTCGACTTGCTGGTCGGCTTCGCCGTTAGGATCTCCCTCCACCGAGTGCTAGGCCGTGTGCGAACTCTGAGCAATCTAGTCTCTATCGATGTGTAACCCGAATCGATGTCAACAGTAATCTTGGAGATACTCTTACCTCTAAGGTTCAATAGATATTTTAATTAGGAGAGATAAGGATAATTTTGGTTCATCTCTATAAATAAATAAAAGATGCGGTCTAACTAAATCAATTTTATATTAGTGCGCGTTAGTAAAATGTCTTTCATTCGTGGCACTCTCGTTACATGCATATATAAACCTATGCTCTATGCACCAGTAGCGCTACTAGTATAATATACACGTTGTATTTTAGTACGGGGAGTACTGAACATTCTTATATGTTGGGGGGAGGGGGCGGCATAAAATACAGCACAGCATTTCTTAATTACGGAGTATTAGCTAAGGGGCCGAATCTTTATTATTACATTCAGCACATGTACATATGCAAGGCGCAAAGCGCACGTAAAAAGACCTAGAAGACCAGGATCAGGTATAATATAAACCAAAGCTAGGTCGTCGCTAAATATATATGGAACTGGCGGGGCAATCGAACAACGTCGTCGCTGCTGTGTTTGTTGACTGTTCGAGCAGAAAGATCATATCTAAGAGTCTTTCTTGAACTCATTAATTTTCCATATCAACATTTGAAGGGCCATTTAAATTCAAATAAAAATCGTTCAATATATCTTCTTTCCACCCTCCGAGCAGCTTCTCTATGTCTTACGCACAGAGCAAAAGCCTCGCTCTCTCTATCTTTGGCTATAGCTAGAATTTTGAAATAGAGAATATTTATATATAGAGATTTAAATAAAAAAGTTGATGGAAAGTATTTTTTTACCAAAATTTCTAATCTTGTCAATCATGAACGCTAAAGAATTTTCTGGAGTTGCTCTAAGCTAGTCATCAGCTGCATGTATCGAGTGGTACGGTGCTTCAAAGGCCCCTGTTTCGTACAACTTATTTGGGGGAGGGGGAGCAGTTTGCAAGATAAACTTCAAAAATAGAGTGAAAACAATGTTCAAAATAAACGATCATATGTTAGCCTTAAACAACTTATAAGTTGCACGGAACATATGCCTAATAAGGCAGTGACAAAGAAATATGTTAAGAAATACCATACACTACACCAGGATCAGACTTTGCCGAGTGCTGGCAGCACTCGGCAAAGAGCCTTTTGCACTCGGCAAAGAAAAAGGCTCTTTGCCGAGTGCCATATGTCAGCACTCGGCAAAGAAAAAACGGAAAAAATCCAAAAAAATAGAGAAAAACTTTTATTAAATCAGGGGAGGGGCCCACTAGCCACCCTTCCCCCTCAAAATCACAAGTCCTAGTATTTTCTCTCACGTAGTTAATAGGATTCGAACTCGTTCGCGCGGAGCCTTCTCTACCACTGCACTACACACATATACGTTTCATGGTTACCCATATATTATACTAAACCGAGTGTAACTTGCTTATTTGACGCCCTAAACGAATTCAAATCAAAAAGTTGTCAACTACAAAGTTTTCTAACTTTTTAAGATCTACAAATTTTATTTTGATAGTTTTTCAATCTGAGGTCGTTTATAAAAATTTGAATTTCAAATTTGATAATTTGAAACGTAGTTTTCGTTGAGAAGATGATTTCAAATCAAAAAGTTGTCAACACCAAAGTTTCATAACTTTTCGAGATCTACAACTTTCATTTTGGTCATTTCTCCATCCGAGGTATTTTGAAAAATTCGAATTTTAATTTTTCAAATTCGAACGCAGTTTTGCATAACTAGATGACTTCAAATTAAAAAGTTATTAACTACAAATTTTCATAACCTGTCAAGATCTACAAAATTTATTTTGGTTATTTGACCATTTATGCATCTGGCATTGTGGTTTTAATATTATTCACAAACATTATATATCACTCTTGTAGTTTTATAGACTACTGGAGAGATATGTAAGATTTGTGAACGGATTTATTTTAAGTTTGTCATAGGAAGAAATTACCAAAACAAAAATTGTTCATCTTGATAAGTTAAACAACTTTGTAGTTGAAAACTTTTTCATTTGGATTAATTTATTGCTTTAAAATGTAATTTAAAAACTGGTTTTGCCGAGTGTAAAAAAACAGCAAAAAAAAACACTCGACAAAGATTTTCTTTGCCGAGTGCCAGAAAAAAATGCACTCGGCAAAGATTTTTTTTACCGAGTGTTTTTTCTTTGCCGAGTGTTTTTATTTGGCACTCGGCAAAGAAGCTCTTTGCCGAGTGCCTGAAAAAAAAACACTCGACAAAGATTGGTTTTCGCGTAGTGATAGGGTGTTACCATCGTATACTTCGATCGATATGAAATGTAGATCATTTTATTATTTTATTCGGTCATTTTTTAAAAATTGAACCGTTAGTATTTATAGTAATAAGTTTTCACGGCACATATGGTTGATGCTACTGTATTCATCATCATGTGGCAAATACTGTTATAATATGCAATTTCTATTTTTTAAGTATATTAAATCACAAGCCAAATGTCACATTTGAGACCTTATCATTTGTCCTAATTAAAGATATATATTTGGAATTAGAGCATGTAATTAAGAGTACACTGTTTATATACTTTAATTGCATGAACCAATTAAAACTAACAGTTGCTATATTATTTCAGGGGCATGAATTTTTAGATAGATGATAATAATTTGAGACAAGCAACAAGTAGAATTAAAAGAATAGTTCATAAATTTTCATAGTCAATCGATAACAAAATTATATATCTCAACAAACAACAAGCGTCTGAAATTTAGGAGGTGTTAGAAAATGATGAGAATATGCCGCAAGTGTGCAATTTCCGTTGTTCTTCGCCGCGCAGCCCACAGCCCCACGTACACAGGAACAGCTGCAGCACATTATCTGTGTCAAGCTAGCGCTGCTAGAAGATGTACAGTACAGCACTACGGCAGGGTCGGAACCTGCAGCAGTTAATTGCTTCTTCTTGCTGGCGATGACTTCAAACTATCAACTTTTTTCACTCTCTCTTTAATCAATGTTTGAACGCATGCATAGAGTATTAAATATTGATAAAATAAATAACTAATTATACTTTTAGTATGTACTTGTCGAGACGAATCTTTTAAGTCTTGTTGGTCCATGTTTGGACAAAGTTTGTCAAATAACAACGAAAGTGCTACATTGAGAAAAAATCTCACTTTCGCAATCTAAACAAGGTAGCACACTGGTAGGGAGCTAGAACTCCTCATCAGTAGCTAGTAGTAGCGCAATGCCGCAATGTCATGATCAATAATGGATACCAATATATATAGATCAAAACATTAATGAAAAACTAAAGAAAAAAAAAGAGAGTAAGTACTGTCCATTATTCTGCCACGATCGACCTACCGATGCAGGGCCTGGGGGAAGATATTTTTTCCCCATACCTGCATCTCATCATTTAGCTGTCAAGTGTCAACACGCAATTGCTGAATCACTGCAGCCGCGCGCGATCGAGATCGATCATATCTCCATCCATCCATCCATCCATCCAACCATCCATGGATGGAGGAGGTACTCCGTAGCTAGCTACAGAGGTGAGATCGAGGAGGATCCCATCCAAGAAAGGCTCAGATCGAGCGAGAGTGACATGCATACTCACATGATCTCAAGCACTATCATTCGTCGCTCGTGGGCCCCACCCCTCTCACATCGACCTCTCGCCCCCCTTCTTCCTCATCTCCCCACAGCCGGCCTTTTTCATCAGCTGCTAGTTGTAGAATGCTAGATGCCGCCGGCCGCCTCTTATCTTCCTCCTCCTTAAGAAAGCTAGCTGGGGCTGCTTTGTATCGCTCTTCCCAACCTTCCCCTCGATAGGCCTGTCTCATGTACACTGATGCCTAGTGATCTACATCAGCCACAGCACCTTTGCTGAAGATCTCACAATTGCAAAGAACAAGCCACCAACCACCAGATCCCATTTCTTTTCTATATAGGCAGCAGTATCTTTTGATCGATCACCAGTCCTGTTCCTGTCCGGCCTGTTACAAGAACTACCAAATAGCACTACGTACTCTTTATCCAGCAGCGAGCGAGCCAATCACCTGCAATCTATGATCTATCCTAGCAAGTTCGACAGAGCTGCATCCACATATAATATTGAGCTAATCGAACCCTAAACCCCGGCCGCCTCCTAAAAATAGTTGTGGGATATAGATATAGTACTGTTACATACCACCAGATCCCTCCCTGAAGTAGTAGCATACTAGTCAAAAGTCAACAGCTATAGCTAATTAGCTATAGCAGCAGCCGGAGCTCGCTCGAGACGCGTGAGCGGCCGGACCGGGGAGCCAGCCCCAGCCCCAGCCCCATGGAGTTCACGCCCGCGCATGCCCGTGTCGTCGAGGATCTCGAGAGGCCTCGCGGCGGCGTGGCGTGGGTGGAGAAGGAGCACATGTTCGAGAAGGTGGTCACCCCGAGCGACGTGGGGAAGCTCAACCGCTTGGTCATCCCAAAGCAGCACGCGGAGCGCTACTTCCCCGCGCTGGACGCCTCGGCGGCCGCGGCCGCGGCGGCGGCGTCGGCGGGCGGCGGGAAGGGGCTGGTGCTCAGCTTCGAGGACCGGACGGGGAAGGCGTGGCGCTTCCGCTACTCGTACTGGAACAGCAGCCAGAGCTACGTGATGACCAAGGGATGGAGCCGATTCGTGAAAGAGAAGCGCCTCGGCGCCGGGGACACGGTCCTGTTCGCGCGCGGCGCCGGCGGCGAGGGCGAGGGCGCCCCGCGCGGCCGCTTCTTCATCGATTTCCGCCGCCGCCGCCAGGACCTCGCGTTCCTGCAGCCGCCGCTGGCGGCGTCGGCGCAGCGCCTCCTGCCGCTCCCGTCGGTGCCCATCTGCCCGTGGCAGGACTACGGCGGCTCCACTTCGGCGCCCGCCAGCCGGCACGTGCTGTTCCTGCGCCCGCAGGTGCCGGCCGCCGTTGTGCTCACGTCGATGCCCGTGCACGTTGCTGCGTCCGCGGTGGAGGCGACGAGGTCGAAGCGCGTCCGCCTGTTCGGGGTGAACCTCGACTGCCCGCCGGACGCTGCCCAAGACGGCGCCACAACAGTCACCGGCCGGACGGCGTCGACGCTTCTGCAATTGCCATCGCCATCGTCGTCAACATCCTCCTCGACGGCAGGGAAGGATGTGTGCTCTTTGGATCTTGGACTGTGAAGACAATCAACAGCTAGCAAAAAGGGGAGAAATTGGGCCGAGAGGAACCGAGGCACTGATGACACGACGCGCGCGAATTGATCAACGGTGGTTCGAAGAACAGCTCTGGTATATAGCTCCAGTACTGCATCTGCATGTGTAATTGTTGATGGATTGATATTTCTTAATGATATCTTGCTCATATTATTAGTTCACTAGCTTTGTGCTTTCCTTATTAACTAATGTGTGTGTTTCTTCTCTTTTCTTAATTTGATCTTTGCTCCGAGAACATGTTATATCCTGCTCATTGTAATTGTACATATTCTGATATTTCTGAATCTCTGACCAAGTTCAGTAATTTAAGAACTGCACTGTGTCCACTCTGCAAGTCTGCATACGATATCAGTTAGTCCCCAATGTGTGCATATCTTACTGTTTGGGCCATGTAATTTTTTAGCTCAGTTTCTTGAAGCACTCTCTGGGCCCCTCCAGGCAAGTTCACAAGGCTCTCCACCCAAAGCAAGGTAGTACCGTAGCAGAGGCAGTTATTGGATAACTGGAATCAGGTCAGAGATCAGACCCTAGTCTTTCTCCTAAACATCAGATGCTTGTCATGAATATGTACGTACTACTACTGTATCCTCATCTCGATCTGCAACACTGTATATTATCATTCTTGGCTTGGTTCTTGTGCAATTCTTTTCCTGCTGCCCGCACAGGCTGCTGCACCTGATATTCTGATCCGTTTCTGCTTCCATTGTTCATTGCTCCATGCTGCAGCTCTGTCTGTAATTCTTACAAGAATCAAGAGATATCCTGCTGGCTCAGTTCTTAAACATTAAATTTTCTGCTGAGGCATGAAAACATGCATGTTTCAGAAAATAAATAAATGCCTTGGATCATATATATGCTGTATATAACTATGTGCTTAACCAGATTATATTAGGGAATCACACTATTTTAAGAACCAAGGATAGAACACAGCACATGTTAGCTGAATGCAAATATATAATTTAGGAATATTAGGAACTTTCAGTGTTTATTGTCTAACCACGCACGTAGCGGCGTAATGTAGCACTATAAAAAGAGTTTTAATTTTGTGTACTGTATATATAGTACAAATTACCTTTTATATATGTAAACTTGTTGAAACAGTCGGAATGGCTATCATGAGAATTCTTTATTGTGCCGCCTATAATCAGTGGCAAATTAGCTAGAACAAATTGAAGGAGGTGTGATTGTTTTGTGTGCATGTACGTGGACAGTGCGTAGAGGATGCATATATATTAAAGTTTATCACTATTTGTATTTCGTGGGGTGCATCTACACCCAAGCTACAAACGTAGCTTCTCCCCTGCGTGCCTACAACATATCATATCCCAGTATAAAATAAAGGTTAAGTTCTGCAAAAGCAAATGGTATAAGAGAAATGCTTGAGAGCTAAATGGTTGGTTAATTTAACTATATTTATACCCACATTATTATTAATAAACCAACATTACTGTATTTCGGTAAACATTATTAGGAAGACGTACTATACTAGGCCTCCAGAGCTCCAAAAAGGCCAAACCATGCATGCCCACACAAAGAACTAAACGCAAAAAGTAACTCTCTGCTACTACCGCATATCTGTTGATGTATATAGTGCATCCTATCTTTATTAATTTGAACCAGCATTATTGTATTAAAGGTTTACGTTTACTAGTCTCCCAGTATATATAGGTACATCGCTCTCGTTCAGACTGCAGCATGCCTTGCATTGTTAGGGTTGCACACATATATAGTAGCATCGTACATATTGACCAAGTGGGAGCTTAATTATATATGCTCATATTATATGGTGAGCAAATCGTAACTTCCAACGGAGACAAGCGATTATATTGAAGTTTAATTGCTCGATCTCTCAACCCGCTAGAAGTTCAGTATAGTGTGACATATATTTGCTAGCTAGACTGTCATTATCTTATTATTGATATATATATTTGGGGGTTATGGGCCATCCTATATATAGAGTTATAGAAATAAAGCACCATACTAAGAGCATCTCAAAGAGACTCTTTATATCTTTCCTAGCTTACAACAATAGAGATTTTGATATAAAATAAGTACTCTCTAGTCTCTTTAATTGGATATATATCTAAATATAAAAATGCCCTATTCCGAATTTCTCGCTAGCCAAAGACGGAGAGCGAGAAAGGCTCTCTAGACTACGCATAAGATATAGAAAGACTCTTTATTCTAAAAAAAGATATAGAAAAGTTGTTGAATGGTACAAAGATATATAAAATAATTTTTACTCAAATGACTCTCTAAACGTTGATTTAGAGAGTGGATTTTAGAAAGACTCTTGGAGATGTCCTAAGTACTCCTTTTGTTTCAAATTATATGTCACTAGTTTTAGTTTTGTCTAAATGAAGTTTCTATATTTTTTAGTATTTTCTTAAAAAATATAAGAATATCAAAGATTTCAAATAAATGCACTATGAAGACATTTTATGTAGAATTTAATGAAAGCAATTTGATGTTATAGATTTTGGTACAATTTTCTATAACTTGGTCAAAATTTAAGAAATTTGAATTATACGTAATAAAAATAGAGTGTGTAACTGCGCTCATAGCTCGGTCGTTAAAGGACTCCTTACGCAGGAATGAGTGTTGTTCTTCCCAAATTTATCTGTGTGTAATAGCTAAAACTAGACGAATAAAGTGGTGTCTATAATAAAGTCAACATCAAGTTATAATACTAGACGAGATCTATAATTTTGTAGTTATTTCAGTTGAAATTATTTAAAATGCTAAATATATAATATAAGATTCACAAATGTGTAGTTAGAAAACAGGATCAGTTATAGTCACAACTGGTATGAGTCCTTGAGAGAATGTTAAGGTCTTGAGTTCCAATCTTTGGAAGCACATATTTTTTATTTTGATGGGGGCTGTCCTGGCAGTGTGATAATAATTATATTTGTGGACACAAGAACACAGGGGCTCTACTATATATATGCAGTGTCTATATTATATTTCTTGGTGTGGTCAACCTTACTATATATATAGTCTGCGGCAAGCTAGGTATGTACCGAGAGTTGGGCTCGTTTGGATGGCTTCATCAGTGTTATTCTTCGCTTTTGGCCGAATAATAAATGGAACAGCGAGAAGAGGCATTTCAAGAATCCTTTGTGACGGCAACATTTTTATCGACGCGTACAGATGACCCTGCGAATCGTTTTCTTGTTTCAATGCATGAGCGACCGCAAAGTGGCAAATAAAATGGGAAGAAAAAAAAAGCACAAATTGCACACAACGATAACGATCGATGGCCCACTTGGCCTAGCTAGTGCTGCGGCAATAATGTAAAAGCAGTACAACACTTTCTGGGTTGTGATGGACTGACCAACCATTAGCATTTTATATGAGCACGCTCTCATCCATCCTTTGATAATAAGTCCACACCCACAAAATTTAAACCAAATTTTGTTTTCGAAAGAATCAATAGAAGTTAAAAACTAAAGAAACAATAGAAGTTAAAAACTAAATCACTGTGCCAATGCCAACGTACGGTTTGGTTGCTGATGATATAGTTTACAGATGTACATGTTTAGATTCCAATTCATCTATCGTCTTTGCAATTGACCAACAAAAGATGCCACAGCACATTCTCTGTCAAGGCTAACAATTATCCGCATTAATAGGGACAACGAAAATTGAGTGTTTTTATATGTCTATTTACAAATTAATTACACTACAACAGAAATGGGCTATAGCCCCGGCCGGCAAGGGCCTTTAGCCCCGGTTGCCGAGCCGAGACTACGTTTCCGGGACTAAAGCCCCCCCCCCCCTAGTCTTGGCTCCGGTCACTGGGGCTTTCCTTTAGTCCCGGTTGGTAATACCAGCCGGGACTAAAGGGTCCCCTGGTTTTTTCTTTTTTTTTTCTTTTCAGTTCTGTTTTTAGTTTTATTTATTTATTTGATAGGTTTTCTAATATGTATTCTTTGCTGCTAATATATATAATTTATATATATTAGCAGGATAACACAATAAGCCTTATTGCATGCATATATAATTGAAATATAGAACTATATATATATATATAAATATATGTACATAAAACAAGCAATATACATAGAAGTTGTCCAAATATCTATCTACACAAGTTGTACTCCAAAGTTAGTATTGTACACCTATTACAAGTTGTACTCCATCTAAAGATCTACAGGGCATACAAATAATCATCATTGTTTGGAATCAACTTCTCGTTGGTATTATAATAGAACTCGTCGTTTGGATTCATGACTTGTTCCCGAAGAAATTCTGCTATTGTCTCTTGTATTGCTTTCAATTGGCCTTGTAGCATCACTTTTTGCTTCAACCAGTCGATCAGTCTTCAATTTGAATTAGAGAAGATATTAGTAATATCTATATTATCAATATTAAGTCTATAAAAAATGAAAAGAAACATGTTACGTACTTTGATGATTTCTTCAGGAATTCTATTTGATTCTATCATCATGTACTCGCAAACATAGAATCCACATAAGTTGGTACCCTGTTTTTATCTCCAAATCCACTGTAGAATGAAAAGATTCATCTCGTAATAAAGATATGATATATGACATGATATAATAAAGATACATGTACATTGACGAAAGTGTAAACTTACTGGTAGTCGTGGCTTTATTGTAAGTGGCGCCTTACACTGACTCATATGTTCCCGAGCAATGAATTTTTCTCAAACCCTAATGAAACATTATTAGTTGGATCATTATTTAATTAGTACCCTTTGTACAAGCTTAGTCTATACTTTAAGCATGCAAGCTATGGATCGAAAAATTACCTTTGGAGGATGTCTATCATATCTTGGTAATCTTCTTGCGGTTTGCTCAACGAGTCATAGATTAACACATTGCTGTGTTTGAGATCGATGACCATCAGTATCCAGTGATAGCTGTTCATACACATGATTCATATATATAGATTATTTGGGTTAAGTAAAATAAAATGTGCACATACTTATTATTAACTATATATGTCTCACGCACTTGAAGTTGTATGGGAAGAGAATTCTTTCTCTATCTTTTTGGTTCACGAAGAACCTCATGAGATTCATACACGACTCATCGCTCCAAGTCGTTGAAGGGTTTGGAGCCTTGAAAACAACATATGGATCAACAAACCCAACAGAATTGTCATGTTTATCTCTGAGCTGAGTCATCTGATACCTGCAATATCGAGTCGATCCACAAGTATGTGTGTAAGAATACTACATACTATGTACACATACTAGAGAGTTCAATGAAAACTATATTAATCAAATGCGGGTAAATAATAATAACCCACCTCATGGTCCGGACACTTGTAGAATATACGACCCTTGTTGATTCCTTTTTTTCACTCGGTACTCCTTCATAATTTTCTGCTTACACTCGCCGCAAGCAATGAGAGGAAGATCCGGCCGCAAACGCTTTGGATCCCGATGATGAGAGGCTGAGGACCCGGTCACGGTTGCCATCTACTATATCCATACTCATTTTTTAAACTATTACATGCAAATTCCTAATTTTCTAAACAATTATAAATAAAAAAGACTCTAAATTTATCTATTTGTTTAGATAATCGAAAAATATGATATAATAATACCAATTTCCACATTGTCTACTCTCTATATTCATTGTTGCAAACTATTATAAATTCCACAATTTTTTTAAAGAAAATTAACTAAAAAGACACTAAAATTCAATATTACTCGTCTTGCATAAGTATGAAATATACAATTGATACTATCTAGCAGTACAAAACTATCAAGTGATTGTGATGAACCAATTTAAACTACTCAACTCTCTATGCTTGTTCTTGCAAACTATATATTTTAATTAAATTCCTCTTATATTCAAAAGACATGGTATAGGAGATGAAAATAGTTACCTCTCAACACAAAGAGATGATGACGGAGTCAAAGAAGATCACCAATTGACGCCGGAGACGAAGAACAATGAAGAACAAGCAATAGCAAGCAATAGCAACAACAAGAACAAGCAAGAAAGCTCACTGAAATTTGAATGTCTCAGGCTCGGGGAGGAAGAAGTTGACAGGTTATAAACCGAGGAGCTTTAGTCCCGGTTTGTATTAAAAACTGGGGCTAAAAGGTGATCATTTATCCCAGGGCAAGCCACAAACCGTGGCTAAATCTTTAGTCCCGGTCTGTGGCACCAACCGGGACTAAAGAGTGCCCTTTAGTCCCGGTTGGTAACACGGACCGGGACTAAAGGGTCCCTGCCTCGACAGCTCTGCGCAGTAGCCGTTTGGGCAGACCCTTTAGTCCCAGTCCGTGTTATCGATCGGGACTAAAGGGTCTATTAGTCCCGGGCAGCAAAAACGCCGAGACAAATGGCGATTTTGAGAATCGGCTAAAGACCATGTTCTGTAGTAGTGTTAACTATCTTTGCCGTTATGAAAAGTATAACTAAAACATATACATATCTATTTATAGGTTATCCACCATAGCTATATGAAATAGATAAATAATAATACTCCTACACTATTTATAAATTACACAATACCTATATCTATATTAAAAATAATGATTAAATAAAAATTTTACTATTACTTATTGGAGGCACCCCAATAGAGTCCTTATGTCAATCCTCTTCGGGCATGTTAGAAAAAAAGATAAATTCAAAAAATCTTCACAAAAAACAAAAATATTTAGCCATCAATTTTGGTTGACTCTAATGATTATTAGCAACAATAGCCACAACAATAGCCATTTGATATGTTCTATTTTGTTACAATTTACCAAAATTTTCATTATGGAAAATAACTCAAAGTTATCCTTAAATATGCATATAAATGACCCATATGATATGAAATTATCCCCAAATATGCATATAAATTACCCACATATGTCATTAGTAACCTCCTAATTTGCATCTAAATCAACTACCTCTAACATTACGAAAGATAATCTAAAAGGAAACCATTACACTTGAATAATCTAAACTACCCATCTCTTTCATGATAATAGTTAGTCAATGTAATCTCTTAAATTTGCATTTAATTTACCCACCTTGATTAGTACCTATACTTGTGGAACCCTCATCAATGTACACTAGCATAATATGACTTTATAGAAGATTAAGCCCCTATATGACTTGGACCCATTGGACAAGGGCTCGGGTGCTACACCTTGATTAGTACCTATAGTCATCTGCGTGCGCTCACACGGCCGTGGTGGGAACGACCCTCAACAAACTCGGGACCTATATCTGACCTCTCAAGAGCCTCTTCGACCCACACACCTATGTTCGATCCGAGGAGTTCGACGTCCAATGCGTTGGAAGAAGAATATAAGTGGCCACTTGAAGCTCTACCCTGAGGGTTTGCTTGTTAGTCAAGAGGTAAGGCATGGACATCACGTCCCAAGAGAGAGGGTCCCACCCATCAAATAGCATACAAGGTAATTACACGCATAGGGTATACACCACCACTTGGGTTGTGGTTACCTTGTGTGGAATAGGTGACGATGACATCCACTACATATGACTATAGTGATATCGCACCACTAACTGGTATGTGGGCGAACCACGGTGGTAGGTCCCTCTCTTCTAGCTAGGGGATTTGATGGGGATGGACCTATACATTGTGTCACTCCTCGACATAGTGGAACACCAGCGGCGAGGAGGACTAGCGATGTCAGTAAAGGGACCCCTCTCCAATTGACATGCGGGCCTCGATACTTTTTGTAACCTTGTCCCATTTATATAATGGCGAGGTTGGGGGCCTCTGTCTCAGTTATGACCATAGATGAGCACATACACCTCTTACACTTCAACATACACACACTCTCTCCCCCTCATTTTGTAACCGCCAGTGTGAACTTTGAGCTGTCGTGCCCAAGAACACTACTTATTAACTTCCACTGGATGTGGGGCTAGTGCATGAACCACAATGTAATCCCATGAGTTTGTATGTTCTCATCCATTCAAACTATCATGAGATGCTATCTCGTGGTGGACCACACACCTTATACATATGAAATTTCTAGTAAAAGAGGGAATAAAGCATCAAGAAGCATATTTTTGCTAGGTTACAAGAGATCACCTTTGACCATCTAGGTTGAAAAGACTAGCTAGCTCCTTGGTGTTTTCTATGTATGTCTATTGCTTATATGAATTTGACTCTAGAGCCCATGCCACTCTATCCTCTTAATTTTAAGATGACTTAGGTTGTTTGGAACCCATAATTTCTGACCTGTTTGGATCCCCGGAATTGAATTCATTTTAAGAATCATAATTTAGACACATATTAAGTAAACTAATATGGTTGTATATGAATTATATTTATATATTATTGTTGGATACTCAAGTGTTGTATTTCTACCGTAGGAGAATGAGTTGAAGAGAGTATTGTAAGTTGCAAAGTAAAAATATAGCATGATGATCTATAGAATCTATTTGCCTCTCCCACCCTATTAATTTGAGATAGACTTATATATGAATTTTGAAAAGTGGTGGAATGTCAAATTCCAAGCCAAATAGCCTAGTTTGTTGAGTGAATTTTAATCCCTTCAAAATGAAGAGACCCAAACACGCTCTTAAGGAAAATCTAAGATAAATTTTGTGGGAACAGAGAAGTATTACGGTCTCCAAACTAGCTTCCCATACTATTTTTCACATGGTTCTGGATACAGTTCTAGCCATGCACTCGTAGTACTCCATGATATGGTGGGGACCCAGAGCAATGTTCTAAGGTCCAGGCTAGCATCACATGTGGTCTCGGACACAATTTTTTGTCGAGACTAAACTCAGTTGATAGATCGTCCAAAGGCCTGTTCTCTAGTAGTATTAGTAGCAGGCATGCATGCAATGGAGGGCAGGCGTGGCAGCGGCAACACATGCTCTCATTCCCTTTTACACCCACCTGCCACCTGTGTGACGCCATTAATGAATCCATGACTGTGCTGAAGGGAAGCTGCTTCCATCTCACTAAAATGTATGCTCACCAATGGTTGGTCCCACATGTCATTCTGATGTTATTTGTACTTCTGCGAGTAGACGAGGATTTTAGTGGAGACAAAACTAGGCGCCATTACGTAGAGAGCAGAGCGGGAGCGGATGCGATGCGGATCCCAACAACTTTGCTTTGTCATTACCACTGCACACCACGCGATCGACGTGGTCTCGACTCTCAAATTCCCCTTGGACCACATGTTAGAGACCCACCGGTCTGCATCGGCTCACACCCCGAGAAGGGAAAAAAATTCTACGTGCATCGCTACACTCCTTTGCAACTACATCGGCCTACATGGCATGCTTGCTTGTTCCCCACAGGCAATAAGATCGAAAGGCGACCGACCATCCATATGCATATGGGGCATGATAGCATTGCTATAGCGGTTGCCCCCCCCCCCCAAATGGATGTTGAGAGAGACTCTTTAAGCGAGGTAGTAATACAACTGTTGTATCTTCTTCAGCCTGTGGCTTGCCCTAGAGGTTGAGGCGTGGGGATGCATCAGCCACTAGGATGATATGCTATCATTCATCACAAGAAGTCAATATTGATCATATAGCCAACCTCGCCGGTGCACCATAGTGGTTCGTACATAGTTCACCTGAGCCTACTAAAAGAGTTCACGTGTTATCTGTGTCGACGTGACCAGGCCGGGGATTAGGCCTGACCACAATATTGATGTTACGTGGAGGTCAGGGCATTTGCTACCCATTATGAATTCCAACCCTATCGATGCAGATGTGGAGATATGGTAGCTAGTATCGACCATCTTAGGGTTTTTATTAGAGCTTCCCCCCTCCCTAAAATAATTATGAAGGTACACATACTCTTTTTTTTAGACTTACTCCCTTTGCCTTCTTAAAAATTTCGTCATGGTTATGTTGCACACATAAAGTAGTAATTGCTCGATCACCAAGTCTTGAAATGATAAGCGTATTATGAATAAACAAGTCATATAAAATAGATTTTGATTCTTAATTTCTCTTAAAATATGATGTTATTTTCTAAATAATCAATAATATCACCTTAGAGTCCCCTCTAACTATAAATTGATTTGTGCAGTTTATATGTCCTAAAGTTATACATGATTTGACTAATTGTTGGTCAAAGTTTGTAGAATTCAACTTTAGTTTCCGTCTGCAAAATACACTTAGGGCCCGTTTGGATGCCTGGAATTGAATTCATTTTAAGAATCATAATTTATATACATTTTAGTTAAGCTAATATGATTATGTACAGACTATATATATTTGTATAATATTGTTGCCTATACGAGAGAGGTACCCATGTTTTGCATTTCTACCATGAGGAAATGAGATAAAGAGAATGCTATAAATTGCAAATTAGAAATATAGCATGGTGATCTCTAGAATCCATTTCGCTCTCTCAACCTATGAATTTGAGGTAGGCTTATATGTGGACTTGAGAAAGTGGTGGAATATTAAATTCCAAATCAAATAGCATAATTTATTGAGTGAATTTCAATTTCTCCGAAATGAAGGGATCCAAACGGCCCCTTATCATTTTGGAAACGAGGGGATGACATAAATTAAACAAATCTGATAGAGAAATGAGGTGTTTCGGTTGCTTGATGGAAGCATGACCGCATGAGATACACATATACTCCGTGTGATTCTATCCACCTTGGATATGGTTCGTACTCTCTAGCTACGTTCCAAATTTATAAGTTGTTTTGATTTTTTTTAGGACATTCATCACTTTACTAGATATCTAGATAGATATAACATATCTCTAAATAACTACAACAACAATTAGTAGTATATCTTAGCGTTCATGATTTACACATACAAATAATGACAACGGTCTCATGCATGCATCTATATAACTAGCTAGATGGCTGTGAGTGTGTGCTTGTGTGCACTTTTCATCATCGTTGCATGTAGAGAAATGATAATATATAATAATGTAATAAAGCTTAAGCAGCTTTGTCAGTTATTTACCTATATGTATGTCGGTTTTGATGGAAGAGAGACCACCCTATATATAGACTGAACCAATGAAAATTAAGTTTGCTGCACGCCGACAACAACAAGGAAGCAGCATGCATGCCAGGCATATGCATCATTAAAAGGCTGCAGGATCTTTACCGTTCATGACGCATGCATGCAAATATATATGAACCCCACCCCAACCCCAAATAGTAGTCTAATTTGTTGAGTGAATTTTAATTCCTCCAAAATAAAGAGATCCAAATGCCCTTAGAAAAGTAATATAATTTTTGTGGGAATAGAAAAAGTATTGCGTTCTCCAAACTAGTTTCCCATACTGTTTTTTTACATGATTCTGGATACAAATCTAGCCATGCACATGCAGTACCCCATGATATGGTGGGACCCAGAGTGATGTTCTATGGTCTAGGCAGCAGATGTGGTCCCATCTGGCAGCGGCAGCACCCTCAGCAACGGGCATGCAGTGGAGGACAGACGCGTGGTAGTGGCAGCACAGGCTCTCATTCCCTTTTACACCCACCTTCCATTTGTATGACGCCTTTAATGGATTCATTGTTGTGCTGAAGGGAAGCTGCTTCTATCTCACTCAAATGTATGCCTAGCATCGGTTGGTCCCATATGTCATTCTGATGTATGTACTTTTGTGAGTAGACTACCGGAGACAAAACTAGGTGTCGTTACGTAGAGAGCAGAGCGGGAGCGGATGCGATGCGGATCCCTATGACTTTGCTTTGTCATTACTACTGCACACCACGCGATCGACACGGTCTCGACTCTCGACCTAGGACCACATGTCAGAGACCCACCGGCCTACATCGGCTCACATCCCAAAAAGAGAAAAAAATTCTACATGCATTGTTGCGCTCCTCTGCAGCTACAACGACATGCATGGCATGCTTGCTTGTTCCCCATAGGGAACAAGATCAAAAGGCGACCGATTGACAATATGCATATGGGGCATGATAGCATTGTTATGGCGGTCATCCCCCAAATGGCCGCTGAGAGAGACTCTTTGGGCGTGGTAGTAATACAACTGTTCTATCTTCTTCAGCCCACGACTTGCTCTAGAGGTGGAGGCGTGGGGATGCATCGACCACTAGGATGATATGCTATGATTCATCACAAGAAGTCAATTATGATCATATAGCCAACCTCGTCGGTGCGCCATAGTGGGTCGTACATAGTTCACGTGAGCCTACTAAAAGAGTTCACGCGTTATCTGTGTTGACGTGACCAGGCTGGGGATTAGGCCTGACCACCACAATTCTGACATTACGTGGAGGTCAGGGAATTCGCTACTCATTATGAATTCCAACCCTATCGATGCGGATGTGGAGATATGGTAGCTAGTATCGACCATCTTAGGGTTTTTATTAGAGTTTTTCCCCTAAAATAATTATGAAGGTACATATATTCTTTTTTTGGACTTACTCCCTTTGCCTTCTTAAAAATTTCGTCATGGTTATGTTGCACATAAAGTAGTAATTGCTCACCGAGTCTTGAAATGATAAGCGTATTATGAATAAACAAGTGGTATAAAATAGATTTTGATCCTTAATTTCTCTTAAAATATGTTGTTATTATTTGCTAAATAATCAATAATATCACCTTAGAGTCCTCCTCTAGCTATAAATTGATTTGTGCAGTTTATATGTCCTAAAGTTATACATGATTTGACTAATTGTTGGTCAAAGTTTGTAGAATTCAACTTTAGTTTTCGTCTACAAAATACACTTATCATTGTAGAAATGAGGTGTTTCGGTTGCTTGATGGAAGCATGAACGCACATGAGATACACATATATGATTCTATCCACCCTGCATGGTTCGTACTCGATCTCTACGTTCCAAATTTATAAGTTGTTTTGATTTTTGTAGGATATTCACTTTACTATGTATCTAGATAGATATAACATATCTCTAAATAACTACATACAACAATAACACATACAAAATAATGACAACGGTCTCATGCATGCTTCTATATAACTAGCTAGATGGCTGTGAGTATCGTGTGCTTGTGTGCACTTTTCATCATCGTTGCATGTAGAGAAATGATAATATATAATAATATA
Source organism: Coix lacryma-jobi var. lacryma-jobi (assembly GCA_009763385.1). Classification (NCBI taxonomy): domain Eukaryota; kingdom Viridiplantae; phylum Streptophyta; class Magnoliopsida; order Poales; family Poaceae; genus Coix; species Coix lacryma-jobi. The sequence goes on along the minus strand of CM019823.1, from coordinate 43,956,796 downwards.
ATAAAGCTTAAGCAGCTTTGTCAGTTACTTGCCTATATACTCCTTCCGTTTCAGAAGAAGTGTTGTTCTCGCTTCCCGAGAAAACACTACCGTTAATTATATATTAAAATATATTAATATTTATATTAAGTGATTAGTATCATCGGAAAGATCTTTAAGTCTAGTTTTTTAACAAAATTATTTGGAGATATAAATGTTGCATATATTTTTTACAAATTGAGTCAAACTTGTGACACGAAAATCCAAAACGACGCTTATTTTGGAACAGAGGGAGTACGTCGGTTTTGATGGAAGAGAGACCACAGAATGAACAGCATGCATGCCAGGCATATGCATTATTAAAAGGCTGCAGGATCTTTACCGTTCGTCATGACGCACATTACTGATGACGTATGCTTGCAAAAAAAAGCCTAGTTTGTTAAATGAATTTTAATTCCTCCAAAATAAAGAGATCCAAACGTATCCAAAAAAGATAAATTTTATGGAATTAGAGAAGTATTCCCATACTGTTTTTCACATGTTTGATATAATTCTAGCCATGCACACGTAATACCCTATTGATATGGTGGGGATCTAGAGAGATGTTCTAAGGTCCAGGCCAGTAGCAGACGTACGTGGTCTCATCTGGCAGCGGCAGCACCGCTCAGTAGCAGGCATGCAGTGGAGGGCAGAAGTGGCAGCGGTCTTTTAGAGCAAGGTTAATAATAGAACCAAGTGCTTAGCTATAAGTCAAGCTATAAGAGTCAAGTTATACAATAGTTAGTCTTCTACTTGGCTACAAACCATTTCTCTTTCATATTCCTCCTCACATACTCCCTCCGTTCCAGAATAAGTGTCGTCCGGAAAACGTGTCTGTGAGGGAAACACGGATTTCTATATTTTGGAACGGAGGGAGTACATCTCTATTGGGACCCACTATTGCGTATGCTTCCGTGCCTAGCTTGGTGCTTGCATGGGAGTGTCAAGCTCTTCTCTCTCATTCCTTCTTTCATCTACATCAGCATTTGCTTGGCTATAAGCTCATTATTGTACCTGCCCTTACACTCACCTTCCACCTGTGTGACACTATTAATGGATCTGTCTCTGTGCTGAAGGAAAGTTGCTTCCATCTCACTGAAATGTATGTCCACCAACGGTTGGTCCCACATGTCATTCTGATCTATGTACTTCTGCGAGTAGACGATGATTTTAGTGGAGACAAAATTAGACGTCGTTACGCAGAGAGCAGAGTGGGAGCGCATGCAATGGGGATCCCTACAACTTTGCTTTGTTATTACTGCTGCACACCACGCGATAGACGTGGTCTCCACGCTGCCATAGTATGCGCCCCCTGCGGTTGTCTACGCCGGCTCAAGGCATCAGCTGAAAGCGATCCTGTAGTAGATGCCTGAATCCTGCAGAGAACTTTAAACCTTATTGTCTGGAAGGCTACACTATACAATCGAACTTTAAACCTTGAGAGTTAAAACCTTATTGACAAACCCGATCGAACTTTAAACCTTGAGAGTTAAAAAGTTTTCAAATGTCATATCAGATATTACACCACTAATTTAGTCTATTAAAATAGACTAATTAAAAAACAAATTACAGAATACATCAGTAAATTGTAAGACGAATTTGTTAAACCTAATTAATCCATTATTAGCACTTGTGTTACTGTCGCACTTTGTCAAATCAAGGACTAATTAGGCTTTAAAGATTCACCTCGTAAATTACATGCAAACTATATAATTAGTTATTTTTTAGTTTATATTTATTAATACTCTATGCACGTATCCAAATATTTGATGTGGTCGGCGAAATGTTTTTGAATTGGGATTTGGGAACTAAACACCCCTTCTTTGTGATACAAACTTGCAATCATATGGCCGGCATATGGCAGGTATATGATCGACAGCTCCAGAAGAAAATTTTGGGCTTTTATAGTACAGTGTACAGACCTTTTAATTTGGACCATTTGCGCAGGTTTACTGCCTCCGGTCTACTGAGCATTGATATGATGGTCCTGCAACTGCAAGCGGTCCTTCTCCTATACAAAAATCTTGTACTACATACGTACGTATATCGACACATCGGTGCCATCCTATGTTTCCGTAGCCAGAAGCCAGGTTTTCACGTACATACCCATTAGGGTACTTATGAGTACCTATATAGTACTAGACTACTAGCTAGTTGCCACTGCAATGCACAGTAGTATGCATTTTGGCAACACTTGACAAATGACAAACTCTGGTTATTGCGTGCGTGGTACCTCACCTCACATGATGGGTACGTCTTGAGGTCTCGTGACACTGATACGCGTGGTTTCCACTATTGCACAGGAATTCTGTCTGGAAGGCCAGTCGTACATGACAATAATATAGAGAACAAAAGAAAACTCACATATAAAAAACTGTTGACGTCGTCATTGCATCATGGTCTTATTTTAATTCTGGTGATTTCTCGTAGGGTACGACATGTCCTATTTAGTTTTCCCATTTTTTTCAAAAAAAAATTCAGATTCTCTAACACATCAATCTTTAGACGCTAGAGAACAGACCTTTGGACGATTTGCAAAATCAGCTTTAGTCACGGAAAAATTTGCGTCCGGGACTAGAAAGGTCTTTAGCTCCGGTTGGTAACACCAAGCGGGACTAAAGTTCCCGAGCCCAACGGCTCATTTGTCAGAGGGGCCTCTAGTCCCGGTTGGTGTTACCAACTGGGGCTAAAGGTCAATCTTTAGCCCCGGTTGGTAACACCAACCGGGACTAAAGGTTTTGCCCCGGTTGGTGTATCCAGCCGGGGCTAAATGTTGGCATCTTTAGCCCCGGTTGGTAACACCAACCAGGACTAAAAGGTTTTGCCCCGGTTGGTATATCCAGCCAGGGGCCCCGGCTGGGAATAAGGACCGGGGCTAAATGTCCCTCCCTATATTTGAACTGTTCTTCCACCTCCAGCTAGCCGTGCCCGAGCTCATGTCTTCATTTTTTCTTCATTAAGTCACCTTGCTTGCTTGTTTGGTCTCTTCTCCGGTGATTTTTGTTTGTTAACACATCTCCGGCGATTGATTTATTTCATCACATCTACGCCGCCATCGACTCCTTGAAAGGTTACTAGCTTCAGTTTTTCATTTTTGTAGCCGCCACATATATATATGGTTTTTGAAGCTATTTTGGGTTTATTGACTTGATAGTTCGAATTAGTACTGTAAAAACAAAATATGACCGTTTAATTAGTTTATTTTAATCTTTTAGAGAAATAGAGATCATTTAAATCATTTTTTTTACAAAAATTAGAAATATATAATACTTTAGTTTATAAAATATGACTAGTTTAATTAGTTTAGTTTAATTTTTTTTTGGAGAAATAGAGATTATTTAAATCATTTGTTTATAAAAATTAGAAATATATAATACTTTAGCTTATAAAATGTGACCGGTTTAATTAGTTTATTTTATTTTTTATGGAGAAATAGAGATCATTTAAATCATTTGTTTACAAAAAATTAGAAATATATAATACTTTAGTTTACAAAATGTGATTGGTTTAATTAGTTTAGTTTATTTTTTTTGGAGAAATAGAGATTATTTAAATCATTTGTTTACAAAAATTAGAAATATATAATACTTTAGTTTACAAAATGTGACCAGTTTAATTAGTTTAGTTTAATTTTTTTGGAGAAATAGAGATCATTTAAATCATTTGTTTATAAGAATGAGAGATATATAATACTTTAGTTTACAAAATGTGACTAGTTTAATTAGTTTAGTTTAATTTTTTTTGGAGAAATAGAGATTATTTAAATCATTTATTTACAAAAATTAGAAATATATAATACTTTAGTTTACAAAATGTGACCGGTTTAATTAGTTTAGTTTAATTTTTTGGAGAAATAGAAATTATTTAAATCATTTGTTTATAAGAATGAGAGATATATAATGTTATATGTCATTTTATAATTAAATTTGTTGATAAGAATGAGAGATATAATTATGTTATATGTCATTTTATAATTTCATTTGTTTGTAAGAATGAGAGATATAATTATGTGATATGTCATATAATGTAGACGATGACACGTCACTGGATGTACAATGCCGATCGTCGCTCAAAAGAGTTCATTGATGACGTGCATTATTTTTTAAGAGTGGCCGAGGCAAACAAGCGGAATGGTTTTATGTGCTCCTCATGTGCCCTTTGTAATAATTCGAAGGAATATTCTAGCTCAAGGAGTCTTCACTCACACTTGTTCAAGTCGGGTTTCATGCCAAACTATAGTTGTTGGACGAAGCATGGAGAAACTGGGGTTATGATGGAAGAAGGTGAAAAAGAACAATTAGACCCTGACGATGACATTATTGCCCAATACGGTGACTTTGGTGATACTGCAATGAGGGAAGGTGAAGAAGAGACAAGTGCAGAAGACACACTCGCTGAAGATGATGCTCTTGGTGATGTCATTCGTGATGCACAAAGAGATTGCGAAAGTGAAAGGGAGAAGGCTAAGTTTGACTGTGTGCTAGAGGATCACAGGAAATTACTATACCCGTTTGCTGCAGATGGACAAAAAAAGTTGGGTACAACACTTGAGTTGCTACAATGGAAGGCACAGAATGGTGTATCTGACAAGACATTTGGACAATTATTGAAGATTATAAAACAAAAGATGCTTCCGAAGCCTAACGAATTGCCCGCCACTACGTACGAAGCAAAACAAGTCGTCTGTCCTTTGAGTTAAGAAATCCAGAAGATACATGCATGTCCTAATGACTGCATCTTGTACCGTGGTAAGGAATACGAGAATTTGGATGAATGCCCTGTATGTAAAGCGTCACGATATAAGATCAGGCGAGATGACCCTGGCGATGTTGAGGGTGAAGAACGTCCCCGGAAGAAAATCTCTGCCAAGGTTATGTGGTACATTCCTATAATACCACGCCTGAAATGTCTGTTCAGAAACAAGGACCATGCAAAGTTAGTGCGATGGCACAAAGAAGACCGTAAGGTAGACAACATGTTGAGACACCCTGCTGATGGGTCCCAGTGGAGAGCAATAGACATAGAATTCCCGAAATTTGCAAAAGACGCTAGAAACTTAAGGTTTGGTTTAAGTACGGACAGGATGAATCCTTATGGGGAACAGAGCAGTAGTCATAGCACGTGACCTGTTACTCTATGTATCTACAACCTTCCTCCATGGTTATGCATGAAGCGGAAGTTCATTATGATGCCAGTGCTCATCCAAGGCCCGAGACAACCTGGCAATGACATCGATGTCTACCTGAGGCCATTAGTTGAGGAACTCCTACTTTTATGGAGTAAATCAGGTGTACGTGTGTGGGATGATTACAAACAGGAACACTTTGACCTGCGAGCATTGTTGTTCGTAACAATCAATGATTGGCCTGCTCTAAGTAATCTTTCAGGACAGACAAACAAGGGATATAATGCATGCACATATTTTTTTGATGACATGGATAGTATATATTTGAAAAAATGTAGAAAGGTAGTGTATCTTGGCCATCGTCGATTTCTTTCTATGAATCACCAGGTTAGAAAGAAAGGCAAGCATTTTAAAGGTGAGACAGACCACCGGAGCAAGCCTCGCAACAGAACTGGGAAAGATATACTTGAGATGATCAAGGATGTGAAAGTAGTCTTTGGAAAGGGGACGGGCAGTGAACCTGTTCCGAAAGACGCTACGGGACACGCACCCATGTGGAAGAAGTCAATATTTTGGGAGCAACCCTATTGGCATGTACTAGAGGTCCGCCACGCGATCGACGTGATGCACCTGACAAAGAATCTTTGTGTCAACCTTCTAGGATTCATGGGTGTGTATGGAAAGTCTAAGGATACACTTGAAGCACGACAAGACTTGCAGCGCATGAAAGAACGAGACAACCTACATCTAGAGAAGACAGATGATGGACGCCATTACTTAAGACCTGCTAGCTATACTCTTAGCAATGAAGAGAAGGAAAACATGTTTGAATGCCTAAACAACATCAAGGTCCCATCTGGATTCTCCTCCAATATAAAGGGAATAATAAATATGCAAGAGAAGAAATTCCTAAACTTAAAGTCGCATGACTGCCACGTGCTTATGACGCAATTGCTTCCGGTTGCTTTAAGAGAAATTCTACCTCCACATGTACGTCTGGCCACTGTGAAGCTATGTGCATTCCTCAATGCAATTTCTTAGAAGGCAATTAATCCATTAGAACTAGCTACTCTACAGAATGATGTGGTTCAATGTCTTGTGAGCTTTGAGTTAGTATTCCCTCCATCCTTCTTTAATATCATGACACACCTCCTAGTTCACCTGGTCAAGGAGATTCATATTCTCGGTCCTGTGTTCCTACACAACATGTTCCCCTTCGAGAGGTTCATGGGAGTACTGAAAAAATATGTTCACCAACGTGCTCGGCCAGAAGGAAGCATCGCTAAGGGCTATGGGACAGAGGAGGTCATTGAGTTCTGTGTTGACTTTATTCCTGACCTTGACCCGATTGGTGTTCCTGAATCGCGGCACGAGGGGAGGCTGTGTGGAAAGGAGACACTAGGGAAGAAAACATATATAGGTATGGGGAACGATTATTTCAATAAAGCGCACTACATAGTTCTTCAAAACTCATCAGTGGTGGATCCATATATCGAGGTACACAAGGAGTTCCTACGATCCCAATTTCCTGGGAAGAATGAAGTTTGGATTACACGTGAGCACATGAATACTTTTAGCACTTGGATAACAATATTGATGAGCAACTATATTTGTTGGCTAAGCAACCATCATGGCACATCCTCACGTACAAAGGGTATGAGATAAATGGAAACACATTTTACACCATTGCCCAAGATAAAAGGAGCACCAACCAAAACAGTGGTGTTCGCGTAGATGCCACAGACCCAAATAGGAACATGCAAACATATTATGGCTGCATAGAGGAGATTTGGGAACTAGACTACACACCTAATTTTAAAGTCCCTTTGTTTCGATGCCAATGGGTCAAGACGACCGGAGCCGGAGTAACAGTTGACACGGAGTATGGAATGACAACAGTAGATCTCAACAATATTGGATACAAAGGTGAACCATTCGTCCTTGCTGCTGATGTGAATCAGGTGTTCTACGTGAAAGACATGTCTACAAAACCCAAGAGAGGGAAAAATGACGATAAATCAACCAAAGAGCCAAAACGCCACATAGTTCTTTCAGGAAGAAGAAACATCGTGGGAATTGAGGACAAGTCAGACATGTCAGAAGATTATGAAAGGGATGACCGAATACCGCCCTTCAGTGTGACCAAAGATCCAAGCATCCTGCTAAATACTAAGGAGACTCCAAGGTTACGACATGATCATAACTAAGGGACATACGTCAAGAAGAAGATCACCAGTGTACCTGCTTGATATATAGTTATGCTTTAACTAATATTATGTATTACAGTTTTTGTGTAATTAATAATGATTATGGATAATCATGGTTCGTTGATATTGGTGTCGAAATGACTTGATTTATTACATTATTTTAGTTATGGATAGTCATGGTTAATAATGATTATGGATAGTCATGGTTATTAATAATGATTATGGATAGTCATGGTTCGTTAATATGAGCCCAAATTGATGCGCCACACGAGGTGTTAGATTTTTCTGATCATTATTTTAATTATCGGAGGCCAAATTGATGCCCCACACGAGATGTCCAAATTTTTCCAAGTCGGAGGCCTAGTTTATCCAATAATTATTGGGTGACGGTGCGCGGTAATTCGATTAAACCGAAAAAAGTAGGAAACCATCTCCGAAAAATCACAAACTTGTTGGTTGCCTCACCCGTGCCACGTGACAGCCCAATAAAAAGTTTGAGACCAATAAGACACAGAAACGTATATGAACTACACAAATTTATCTTTTAAAATTAAATTGTAATTTAACAGTGAATTTCTCTATCGTGCATTTGGACAATAAAAGATGAACAACCCAAAATTTAACATTCAGATAATGCAAAAATAATTTTCCTATCGAGAACCAGTTGTTTCAGATATTTAAATTTAACATTATATTTTTGCATTAACAAAATATAAATTGTTATTTACATTTATATTTGTTATTATAAGAAAAGGAAAGAATTTATGTTACAAAATTTTCTACTATACAATAAGGTAAAAGGAAATACAACTGCTATTTTTAAGCAATTCTATGCCTAATATTTAATTTACTATGCAATTAACAATATTACAACATATTTATATAATGAAAACTTAATACAAAACCCAAAATATTGCAAACCCAAAACAGTGGCGGGAGAAACCCCTTTGTCCTGGGCGGTGACACCACCCGGGACTAAAGGTCCAAACCTTTAGTCCCGGGCAGGCTTACGCCCCGGGACTAAAGGTCTTTTAGTCCCGGATGGTGCCACGGCCCGGGACTAAAGCACTCCCGCGTATATAAGGGACAGTGCCCTCCTCCTTCCTCAGATCGACGTCAGACTCCCTCGCCGCCGCCTCCCTCGCCGACGTCCGCCTCGCCGTCATCCTCTCCCGCGCCGCCATCCGCCCTAGCCGTGCCTCGCCGTGTGGCCCCGTCGTCGTCCTCGGCCGCGCCGGCGTCCTCTCTCGCGCCGCCATCCGCCCTCGCCGTGCCTCCCGGTCCGCCACCGCGCGCCCTCGGCCACTCCCGGCGTCGTTCGCGGCGTCCTTGGCCTCCCGGCCCGCCGCCGCCCGCCGTCGGCCTCCCTCCGCCGTGCGTGTGTGACGTGTGTGCAGTGTGCAGCGTGTGTGCATGTGTGTGCGTGTGTGTGGGCGTGTGTGTGGGCGTGTGTGAAAAAACAAAAAAATGAATATATATAGAAAATGAATATAGAGAGAAATATATTTATAGAAAAACAGAAAATCATATATATAGAAAATGAATATTAAGAGAAATATATTTATAAAAAACAGAAAATAATATATATAGAAAATGAATATAAAGAGAAATATATTTATAGAAAAGCAGAAAATGATATATATATATATATAGAAAATAAATATATATGTTTTTACTCTAACAAAATATATGTTTGCATATGTAGATAAAAAGAGATTGGTCGCGTTGACCTCGCCGCCATCCGCCGTCATCCTCACCGCGACGTCATCCTCGCAGCCGTCCGTCGTCGTCCTCACCACGACGTCATCCTCATCGTCGTTCGTCGTCGTCCTCTCGTCAACGGTGTGTCCTTTGTGATATCGGTCGTGTATATGTTTATGGAATAATCACTTAGATATATATATTTTGGTTCACTTAGATATCATATGTAAACATTTATTTATATCGGTCGTATATATGTTTATGGAATAATCACTTAGATATATATTTTTTGGTTCACTTAGATATGATATGTAAACATTTATTTATATCGGCCGTATATATGTTTATCGAATAATCACTTAGATATATATTTTTTGGTTCACATAGACATGATATGACTTTTCGTGTATGTCGGTAGTGTTATTTTTACGAATATGGTCTTTATGAATATACGTTATTTTTAATGTTGTCAAAACCTAGACCCTAAACCTAAACCTAGACCCTAAACCCCAAACACTAAACCGTAAACCCTAAACCCTAAACCCTAAACCTTAACCCCAAACCCCAAACCTGAAACCCTAAACCATAAACCCTAAACTCCAAACCCGAAACCCTAAACCCCAAACCCGAAACCCTAAACCTAAACCCTAAACCTTAAACCCGAAACCCTAAACCCTAAACCCCAAACCCTAAACCGTAAACCCTAAACCCTAAACCTTAACCCTAAACTCCAAACCTAAACCTTAACCCTAAACCCCAAACCCGAAACCCTAAACCCTAAACCGTAAACCCTAAACCCTAAACCTTAACCCTAAACCCCAAACCCCAAACCCTAAACCGTAAACCCAAACCCTAAACCCTAATCCCCAAACCCAAAGTGTTTATTATCGATCGTGTTACCTTTACAAAGTGTTAAATAAAAAATGAATATGGTCTTTATGAATATACGTTATTCGCAGAAATATGGTGTTCATTATCCTCCATGTTATTCGCAGAAATGGCCGACCCAGTTGACAACATGAAGGAGGAAATGTACGACTTAATCAACAGCGGCGCTAATCAAGAAGTAGCAGGTGATGATAACAATAATCAAGAAGTAGATGACGGCAATCAATACTTTGCCGATTATGAAGAAATCATGCAAGAAAATACTGGCGAGGTATACCTACAATCTCTATGTGCACATGAAATTCTAAACAATTTATAAATGTATTTATAATCTACTATTTCTACATACGTAGCCCTCCAGATCGACAACGACTACCGGGAAGAGTAGGACCGTACGAGGTCCGAAGAAGCCGTTGGATGGCCGGTACATTATCTCAGAATTCAACGAGGAAACAGGCCAAGTACTTGGAGAACATGCACAGAAATTTGTTAACCACTGTGGGTACCTTGTAAGGGATAAGATCCCGATCAGTGCTCGTGAATGGAAGGAAAAGAAAAGTGCTCCTCATATAAGTTTTGTCTCTGATGTTGATAAGGAACTGGTTTGGCAAGATGTCCTTGCATATTTCACGCTTGAAACAGAAGATAGAAATTTGAAGGAAAGAGTTCGGGACTGGGCTATGAAGAAAATGGCAACACTATTCCAGGGCTGGAAGAAGAAGTTGTATAACACATTTATCAAGAAGGACCTAACTCCGGATTTCAACACTAAGGCCTACGTCAAGTTGAGGCCATTTTGGGATGAGTTTGTAGAATTCAAGAAATCAGAAGAGGGTGAGGCACGGGTCAGAAGGAACCAATAGAATGCCCGACAAAAACAATACCACCGTCACTTGGGATCAGGTGGCTACAAGAGTGCCATTCCTAAATAGGAAAGAATGGAACGAGAGATGCTAGCCAAGGGCATTGAACCAGAATCAATAAACTGGCCTGAGCACGCCAAGTATTGGTTTTTTGGTCATGGAGGAAGTCTGGACCTACAGACGGGAAGGATAGAGTATGGCGAAAAACTCCATAGAGCAGCAGAAAGATTTGCTTATGCTAGAGAAATAGCTCACAGTGGCAGGTGGTAGCCGAACAGAGAAAAGGACGAGCTGACATATACGCTCTGGAGAATCTGAACATGGTGGGAGAACCAGAGGCTATGGGGAGGTGTCGTGGGAGCATGCCTTCCCTCGAGACAAAGAGACCTATAGAAGCCACGCGAGAAAGAAGGAGGAGGAGGCAGAGCGGATGCAAAGGTTAGAGGAAATGGTTCTTTAGTCACAGGCCGCAGCTCGTGAAGCAGTTGAGTGAGAAAAAGCACTTGAAGACAAAATGAGCGAGGAAATAAAAAGGCAAGTGCAGTTAGCAGTAAGTTCGATGCAAAGGCAATCTGCATCAGAGCCGGGAGTCAACATTAGCCCCCCAGATCAAATGAAAAGCAGTTGCGCTTCCACAGAGGTGCCAGACGCAGGACTGCACTTTCCCGTGGATGACATCCCCGAGCCTCTCACGACATGTGAACTGCACATTCCACAGGGGAATGCCATAGTCATGGTGGCTATAGTTGTTGTATCTCCTATCGATCCTACGAAGACACCAAGATGTCATGGGGCAATAATACCTTGTGGATATGCTAGCGTCTCGGTGGATAGGGTGGTGAAAGGTTACAACAATGTTGAACTTGACATTAAAGGAGGTGATGGCGAGAAGACATTAGGAGAAGCGGAGAAGACATTCATATGTTGGCGCAAGCGCTATATCATAATTCCTGGTGCATCACCTCCTCCTCCTCAACAACCTAACCCTAGGTGTGTATGAAATTAGTGAATGAATGTTAATAGTATTGGTGAGCTAATAGTATAAATGGATACTCATATACCATGTTGTTTTCGCAGCAGGACATCCCCCAACTGTCGGTGGTACAAAAAAGGGGTACCCCCAATCAACGCAAACACCCGAACGCTCTATCTCCGTCTCGCCCGAGCCCTCCCAGCCAGGCCTCGGGCGAGCGCTCAATCTCCGTCTCGCCCGAGCCCTCCCAGCCAGGCCTCGGGCGAGCGCTCTGTCTCCGTCTCGCCCGAGCCCTCCCAGCCAGGCCTCGGGCGAGCGCTCAATCTCCGTCTCGCCCGAGCCCTCCCAGCCAGGCCTCGGGCGAGCGCTCTGTCTCCGTCTCGCCCGAGCCCTCCCAGCCAGGCCTCGGGCAAACGCTCGATCTCCGTCTCGCCCGAGCCCTCCCAGCCAGGCCTCGGGCGAGCGCTCGATCTCCGTCTCGCCCGAGCCCTCCCAGCCAGGCCTCGGGCAAACGCTCTATCTCCGTCTCGCCCGAGCCCTCTCAGCCAGGCCTCGGGCGAGCGCTCAATCTCCGACTCGCCCGAGCCCTCCCAGCCAGGCCTCGGGCGAACGCTTTGTCTCCGACTCGCCCGAGCCCTCCCAGCCAGGCCTCGGGCGAACGCTCTATCTCCGTCTCGCCCGAGCCCTCCAGGCTTCGGGCGAGCGCGCCCCCACACCTCGAGCCTTAACGCACGAACCTCGAGCTGCACAAACAGCCATACCAGCCCATACCACGCATTTAATGCCTTCACCTACTCCGGTCATGTCCACTAGAGCACAGCACGTGCCACAGTGACTCGATGTAAAGGTCAAAGTCTCGTTTTCACCACAGGCATGGGCAAAAGGGGGACCAGTACAGCACTATTCGGCCATACCATGCACTATAACACCACGAGGCCGGCTCCGCGCCCCTCGAGCCCTGTACTGTAACACCTCGAGGCCGGCTACGCGCCCCTCGAGCCTGGTACTGTAACACCTCGAGGCCGGCTCCGCACCCCTCGAGCCCCCGTGATACCACCTCGAGGCCAGCTCTGTGCCCCTCGAGCCCTAACTGCTTTCACGCTCTTGGAAGACAGGTACCCCAAGACCCGGAGGGACCCCGCTGTGTCCTGTACGAGCCGGGATGGGGCGCTGTACGGCTCCCACTCCGACACGCCTCCATGACCGCGCCCGGGATGGAGGCCACGCTTCAAGGACGCCTCTACAGCAACGCTCACGTTGGCTACAGCGGCCTCGACAAGACAGAGTTCCTACTCCCCGCCATACCGAGCGCTGTACATAACTATCCTGTGTAAGCCCTGGCCTCCTCTTGTTGTATAAAAGGGGACACCAGGGCCCCTCATTCAGGGGGACGTTTAGACAGATGAACGTTCATCCACTTCCACTCTCACGCCGCACTCGAGTTCGGACCCTGGTCCATGCTCAGTGAGCTTGTATCCACCCCTGTACAAGCACTTCGGTGCAAGTAATACAAGAACATCCTCCCCCGCTGGACGTAGGGCCTTCTTTGCCCGAACCAGGATAAATCTTGTGTCCTCTTGCATCACCATCCAGGAGGAGAAGCACGCGATCGTTGTTACTCGTTGGTGTGATACCCCCGGGTACGAAACACCGACAGTTGGCGCGCCAGGTAGGGGATGCGCGTGTCCGAGTCATTTTTCTCGCTATCTCCTGGATGGCTTCTTCTACTCCTTCGTTCTCTGCCGGTGCCGTCGACTGGTTCGGGAACCTTGAGTCCCTAGCCGCTGACAACGGCGACGAACCGGCCCTGCTCTCCACGGAGGGCCCGAGCGGAAAACGTGCCACGCCGCCCCGCGCGGGGGGCATGACGCGTCGTCTGCACCACCACACGTCGCCACCTCGCGAGCAGCGTCGTGGTCACCGTCGTCGCCAGGCACAGGCGGTGCCGGCGGCGTACGCCCACTTCCCCGCGGCCGGCGCAGAATCCCCGAGGGGAAAGCTGCCCGGCACGCGGCCAGCGACCTCCAGGGCGCGGGCGCGCTCCCCCAGCAAGTCCGCGTCCGTCACACGTGCGAACCGGCACGTCTGGTATTCAACCAGGGAGCGCTTCCAGCTCGAGGGGGTGGTGAGCGATGCCGAGGACTACGACGACGACGTCAGGCCGAAGCCCAACCTCGGAGCACCCAACGACGTGGCTACGGCGGGCGGTTCCCGCGTTCAGGCAAGAAGCAAATCCTCGGCCTCGGTTCCACCACATCAACACGACGACAGCCGAGCAGCCCAACTCGCACAGGAACCACTCCAGCCTCGAGGAGCTGGAACTCGAGGTCGAGCTCGAGAGGCCCGCCGACGGAGCCTCGAGGGCGGGGCGCCAGCACACCCAGGGGTGTGCTTCCCATGAGCCGGGCAAAACGTGGTGGCGGCCGCAATGCTGCTCCGCGATCTGCCCGCTGTCTCCGACCCCGACGCCAGACGCATGCTTGAGGAAGTAAAGAGCCTCCTCGAAACGGCCGCTGTGCAGATAGCCGAGAGCTCGGCCTCGCGCCAGCGCAGAGCAGCCTCGGAGAAGCCAGCAGATGCACCCCGCAGCAAGCACGAGACGTCGGTCAGCCAGCCGGACGCCCCTCAAGCCAGACCAGCCCAGGACCGGATCGCTGACAGCCGGCGAACCCTCGAGCCCCCGGGCCCCAGGGTGTTCAGCCGAGCCATCCGCAGCTCGACCCTCCCCGACCGCTTTCGACCGCCGACCAACATCGTGAAGTATGACGGGGAGGTCGAGCCCAAGCTCTGGCTCTCAGACTTCCGCCTAGGCTGCCAACTGGGCGGAGCGAAGGGCGACGACCGTATGATCATACGCCTACTCTCACCTTACCTCTCGGACACTGCCCGCCGGTGGCTCGAGGGGCTCCCGCCGGATCAGATCCATGACTGGGCCGACCTAGTCAGGGTCTTCGACAGGAATTTCAAGGGGACTTGTGCGCGCCCAGGCAACTCCTGGGATCTGCGACGTTGCAGGCAGGCAGCGGACGAACCCCTCCACAACTTTGCTCGGCGGTTCTCGAAGCAGCGCCTCAAGCTCCCTCACGTGCCTGATGAGGAGGTCATCTCAGCATTCCTCGCAGGCACGACGTGCCAAAAGCTGGTCCACGAGTTAGGGCGCTACCATCCCAGGACGATCGAAGACTTGGTGGATCAGGTCACCAGCTTCGCCTCCGGCAACGAGGCAGTGGGGGCCTTCTTTGGCCACTCCGTGGGCCAAGGCGAAAGACAGAAAGCAAGGCGCGACGACGAGGACGACGACGACAAAGGCGTGCGCGTGGGCGCCCGCCGCAGACGAGCTGGCTAAGTTGGCACCCACGCACGACGCCCCTCCTCGAGCTGGACTCGGAGGCTCGACCTTCGACGCCCCTCCTCGAGCTGGACTCGAAGCCTCGACCTTCGACGCCCCTCCACGAGTCGGACTCGGAGGCTCGACCTTCGACACACCCCTCGAGCCGGACACTAGACTCGACCTCAGCGCCACCCCTCGACTACCAGCGAGCTCTGCAACGGCCTCAGTCCTCGTTGGTCGGGACCTTCCACGCCACTGCCCATGTCCGGAGGCAACACGTCACCCTCAAAGAGCGTCACCAGCTGACCGCCCCAAGCTCGACTCCAATTCGGAACATCAAACAGCTACGTCATTCTTATTCCGAAAAGCCTCGAGGCTTCGTACAATTCTCGTATTTTGTACAAACATCGCATCTTGAATGAATAAAAGTTCGTTTTCAATCTTTTTATTTCATTCAAAACAGAGGTAGTCTCGACTCTGTCTGGTCAGAGTCAAGGCTCCCTCGGGGGCTAACCAGGTGGTCCCCCCTGGGTTCCCAAAAATCGCGCACGTTTTTTACCAAACTCGATGTCGTCTTATTTTTCTATGCCTCGAGCACGCCCCACGACTAAGAAGAAAACACGTTAAGCTCCCTAAGGGTCAAGGGTGTCGAGGCGGGAGCTCACCTACGCCCCCGGGCTACGGTACCTCCACTCGCTCCCACCCTCGAAGGACTTAAGTCTGTGTCAAAAACTTAGTCAGAGCAAACTTCAGGCAAAGAAAGATAAGAAAACTCGAGCGTAAAAGACGTTTTAATATTATCTCGGGTCCTCACCCCGAAGCCCTCGAAGGAGTCTTTCCCACTCCTCCGAGGCCTCGGGGGCTATCAGGAGAAGGGTACTCTCCGACCCAACATCCGACGCCCCCAGGATTTATGTTTTTGCTCGTTTTTCAAAATATTCCTAGTCTCGCCTCTTTTCTCCTTTTGTGCGTTGGAAGGAACTAGCGTGCGACGCCCAAAGAGTTACGAAGGATGCCTCGAGAGTCGAATAACCAAGTCGTGAGTACTACCGTCGCCTCCGGGCAGGAAGACTCCCTTGCCGTTATCCCGGTAGCCTAAGTACCCTAAGGGTTTCCCCCGAGATCCCTCCACATGCAAAAAAGTCAAAAAGAGACAACAAGGAATGAAATGCAAAAACGTTTTTACATTAGGCCTCGAAGGCCACGAGCATGTTCTCTTACAAAAATACCCTCCTACGGAGGTCACAACGCAAGGGCTCGGTGGCCCAAACTAATCTCGCCTCTCCTCTTCAGGCTCGTCCGCGGGAGCAGTCGTCGAGGGGTCTTCAAGAGCTAAGGGCGCTGCTGGGGGGAGTCCCACGTCCTCTTCGAAGAACCGAGCCAGGGTTTCCCCAGGGGCCTCGACAGCCCGGGCGAAATCCGCAATCTCCCGCTCGGCTTCGGCTTCATCATCCGGCAGGATGAACCCCTGGCTAACGGCGTCAAAGTTGAGGCCGTCGTAGTGGCTGGAGATCACGGCAAAAGCCCGCTTCACCCCAAGATGCAGGGCACCGCGCACTCGGTCATCCACCTGGCCCTTCAAGGCAGCCAGGCGGCTGGTCAGGAAGCTCCCTGACTGACCACCTTCGGTCCCGAGAGACGCGCAGGCCTGGGCAGCAGCATCCTGCAGAGCTTGGTGATCCGAAGCCTCAGCCTGGTAAACCGACTGCAGGGCGGCCGAGGCCTCCTTTGCCTCAGCAAGCCTCCCCCTCAACTCTGTAGAAGATCAACGCAAATCGTCAAGAGAAAAAGAAACCGCGATGAAGAAACCATAAGGTCTACGAAACAAAAGGTTACCTCTTGCCACGCCCTCCCACTTCTGGGCGTCTGTGGCTGACGCCTCGGCGGACTTCCGAGCCTGCTCGAGATCCGTACTCAGGGCCCGCGCCTGAGCACGGAGGGCCTCCGCCGCCCTCTGGGACTCCTCCAGCCGCGACGCCAAACTCTTGGCCGTCTCCGCCTCCCGGGCGGCATGCTCCCGGGCTTCGGCAACCGCGGCCGTCAGGTCGGAGCAGCGGGCGTTCAGCTCACCTGCCTCGGTGCTCTTGTCGGCAAGCTGCTTCTGGGTGTGGGCAAGCTCGGTGCTCAACGCCTGAAGCCGCTCCCAGACGCGGCTCTCCCGACGGAGGAATTCCGACTTGGCCCGAGAAGTCTCCATAAGCTCCTAAAATGAACAATCAACCAAACGATTACCTCCATCCCTCCACTTCCTATGACAAAACAAGAAGAGGAGGTTTCCCAAGCGAGGTGCCTCACCTGGACGGCCCGAGGGAGGTCCCTTTCCACCATCGACAGGGACGCCTTCAGCGACCGCGCGAGGAGCGAGCCGAGCCGCCCGAGGTCGCTCCAGTTTTCGGCCTCGGGGGCATCGTCGAGGACGAACACCGGCTCGGCCTCAGGGTTGGTTGGGTCCCTCCACTCCACTCGAGGGCCGCCCCAGGCGGGAGGGCGACCCACCAGGAGTGCGAGGGCCGAGCTTTTGCCTTCTCCCCCGACCGCTAACAACGGTTGCCTCGGCGGCGCGCTGATAGCCTCGCCTTCTGCCTCTGCTTCTCCACCTTTCGGGGATGCCTCGCCAGAAGAGACGGTGTGGATCACCGGCAAGCGCGGTGCCTGAGGCAGAGCGTCGGCCCCAGCCTCGGACGCAGCGGCTTGGGGCAGCTCCGTCTCCGCCACCTTGGCGGCCTCGGCTTCGGCGGTCGAGGATTCCGGAACGCCTCCATCCCGCGACGCCCCAGCGTCGGGGCCCTCCTCTGGTGCCCCACCAGAGACCGGGGCTCCCTTTGGGGACTCGATGGTTTCAGGCGTGACGACCGGCCCGCCGAACCCCGACAGTGGTGGCGTCGCGGACGGTGCCACCACCGCATCCGCGGAGGACGTAGCTCCCACCTTCAGCGCCTTCCGAGGGCGGAGGGATAAGGCCTCCGCTGACCGCTTCCCGCTGAGATGAGAGAAGAAAGACACGCATCACGAAAAATAAATCTCTACGCAAGCGAACGCAAAACGCGCGAGCAACGAGTGCTTACCCGGCCCTCGGCACCCTCCTCGCAGTGGACACAGGCGAGACCGGCAGCCGCTGTGTCCCTGTGGGGGGAACCCCCCTCGGGGGAGGCGGGAGCTCCGTCTCGGGGGTCTCCATCTCAGGGGTCTCCGTCGAAGCCCCCGTTGGCAACGACGTCGACATGCCCTGAAGGGGGCCGCCGCCCCCCTGGGGAGCGAAGGCCATGCCACCTGCGGCCGAGGCAAGACCAGGGCTCTCCCCTGCTGCGTGCGCCCTGGGAACGCCCCTCACGGGGCTCGCCGATTGGACCGGCGAACGGTCCACGTCGGGGAACCCCGCCAGGGGCTCGAAGTCTTCCTCCGAACCCTCATCATCATCATCATCAGAATCCTCCTCCGTAGGGGAGGACTCTTCCGGCTCACCATGGAGCCTCTGTTGCCGTCGACGCCTCTCCAGGTCGTCACGGTCCTTTCGGCGCTTAGCCCGCCTAGCGCTCTTGTCATCCTTTTTCTTCTTCCTCTCCTCGGCCAGACGCCGCCTCTCCTCCCTTTCCTCAGGAAGGGGAGGCTTCGAGGCACTGACCCCCTGCAAACCCTGCAAAGGGAAGGAAGCGAAGAATGAACACGAGAAGAGGAAAGCTCCGCGAACAACACACCCAAAGGATCAACCCTCCTTACCAAGCTGATGTACCCACGGAACGGGCGCATCGGGATACTGAGCAGTTTGCTCGCATCCTTCACCTCCTTCACCGCGTCCCTCGCCCGGCGAACGAGCTCAGAATAGGCGACCGGGGACGGCCTCATCTGGCACTCTCGCAGCAGGGGCGCGTCATCCCTCATCTTCGCCATGATTAGGGGCCGGCTCATCAGCGGCAGTACGCACCGCTGATGGAACCAGGCCACGACCATCCCGGCGGTGAGGCCTGCACTCCGCAGCCTCGACAGGGCCTCGAGCAGCGGGTCGAGCCGACTCTGCCTCTTGTCGACGACGCCGTAGTTCCAAGAGTCCGACCGCGACTCGACGACACGGCCAGTGTACGCTGGAAGCAGCCCGTCATCGTTGCGAAGGTAGAACCACCCGAGGCGCCAGTCCTTGTTCGAGGTAGTCGCCTGGGACGGGATGTAGAAGCCCGACCTCTGCTGACGAACGGAGAGCACGCAGCTCCCCGACCTCACCAATCTCCGACGACCTTCCGAAATCGCCTTCGTGAAGAACTCGCCTCGGAAGAGGTGGATCCAGAGCTCCCAATGAGGTTCGATACCCAAGAAGCCCTCGCAGACGGTCGCGAAGATGGCCGCCTGAGAGATGGAGTTGGGGGCGAGATGCTGCAGTTCGAGCCCGTAGTAGAAGAGAAGCGCTCGGAGAAACCGGCTTGCCGGGACCCCGAACCCGCGCTCATGGAAAGCGACGAAGCTGACCACATAGCCGTCCGGGGGCCCCGGCTCCTCCTCCGCACCAGGGGCGATCCACTCCGGCCTATCGGAGCCGGAAAGGCCCCGAAGGAGTCCCCCCTGCACCAGCTCCGCGAGCTTCGCCGGGGTAGCGGCAGAAGCGCCCCACGGCTCAGGTGCGTCGGCCATCTCGAGCGGCAGAACTCGGGGCCCAGGAGACGCGAAGCGGAAAGGTCTCTCTCTCTCCCCCTCCTCTGCTTCACAACCCTCTTCTCCGCCGTCGGCCCGGTCTCTCCTTCCCACCTCTGCTTTTGTGCGGCTGGGCGAAGGAGCAAGACGAAGGAGTAAGGGACACAAAAGAATGTGGAAAGGAACCGCTCCTAAAATCCCAAGGGACGTATTTATAGGATGAAAGCCAACAGCCGGATCCTGAACGGACAAATATTCGCCCGCATTTAATGCGTTGCACGCGAGGAAATCTCATGATTGAGAAAATCCCCTCGATACGGGTGCGCACGCAAGAATTAAATGCCTGGTCGAGAACCCTTGCGCGCGTCTACAACGGGCGCCGCCCACCGCCCCAGATCCGCCTAAAAAGGCGCACCCAACGGGAACAGGTGTCCTACCTTTGACTCCTTCCCTGCGAAGGAATCCTGGGCCCCGAGTTCTCCGCTTCGCCCGAGCCCTCCCAGCGAGGCCTCGGGCGAGCGCTCGATCCCCGCTTCACCCGAGCCCTCCCAGCGAGGCCTCGGGCGAGCGCTCGATCTCCGCATCGCCCGAGCCCACCAAGCAAGGCTTCGGGCGAACGCACGGTCTCCTCTTCCTCCGAGCCCTCCAAGCAAGGCCTAGCAAAGGATTCGAGATGCGGCATGGCTCCTCGAACCGGACGCGGGGGCTCGACATTCGACGCCCCACCATGAGCCGGACGCGGGGGCTCGATCATCGACGTCGCACCTCGGGCCAGACGCAGGGGCTACGTCCAAGCCAGGAGGAAGAAGGGCCCCTACACCGACGTCCGCATCAGGAGGCAGCGTGTCCTCCTCGACAAACCGACGCCGTCTCCCGCGATGGTGAGTAGGTAACCGCGCACGTACAATGTGCCCATCTAACCGCGTTGCAAGCTGGATGGCAGGTACACGTGGCGCCTCCGCACTCGCAACGCTCTACCGGGGCCCTCCGAGGCCGCCGCTCCAACTTCACGCTCGTCGCCCCGGCGCCACGATCTCCACTCCCGACGGAGGCTTCTTCACAAAGGTAAAAACGGGCCCCGGCCCTAAGTCTCGAAGTAGCGAAGGCTGGCCCTCGAAAAGGGTTCGACAGCCGGCTTCGAGCGTCCGAGTCAGGGACACCAAGGGGCGCCACTCGCGGCATTACTCGAGGGCCGAGCCCTCGAGGCCCCTCACGTGTATCCATGGCAGGGAGCTCGACGTGCAGTGAGATCGCCTCCGAGGGAGGCATCGAGCCACCGGGCCCTATCGAATGGACCCGGCACTCCTGCAGACTGAGCACCCATGCTTTATGAGACCGCCTCCGGGCCACAGTCGACCCCTAACGAACGGGGCACGAGCTCTCACTTGGATTCCCCGTTACTAGCTCACCGGGAACCTCGATACTCGCCCACTCGGGGTAGTACGAGGCATCCCACCCCGCATCCGATCGAAAGGACTCGCGGGATGACAAGCCAGGGCAATCGGCATGCCGGACAGCTCGAGGAGCCGGCCAGTCGGTTCAGCCTGGCACCCCTCGACGAAAGAGGGTCTAAAAACTCGGACAGTTACGACTAATCTCTTTCTTTGTGTGAACATGGGATTTTCAGGCCTCGGGGGAACGATCGACCTCCTTCTCACCCGAGCCCTCGAGACCAGGCCCAGGACGAACGCTTGTTCTCCGTCTCGTCCGAGCCCTCCGAGCCAAGCCTCGGACGGAGTCCCCCACGACAAAGGAAAGGTTGCTTCGAACATTTAAATATTACTGCCAAACTGCATTTCGAGCCTGTTGACAGGTACACACAGGCGCCACGACCTCCACTCCCTGACGGTTTCCGCCTAAAAAGGCGCACCCGCTGGGAAGAAGGCTCCCAAACGACGGAGGATTCTTCGGAAAGCCCACGAGGGAGTTCTAGCCACTCCCCCGTGGCCTCGGGGGCTACACCCGCGGGTGTCGCTCGCACGACACCCACGGAATCAAATCGACAAAATCCTCGAAACCAGTTAGCTATCCATCGAGATCCCAATCTGGAGCCCCTGCTCGAATGCAAGCACTCAAACAAGGGCTCGGGGGCTACTGTCGGTGGTACAAAAAAGGGGTACCCCCAATCAACGCAAACACCCGAACGCTCTATCTCCGTCTCGCCCGAGCCCTCCCAGCCAGGCCTCGGGCGAGCGCTCAATCTCCGTCTCGCCCGAGCCCTCCCAGCCAGGCCTCGGGCGAGCGCTCTGTCTCCGTCTCGCCCGAGCCCTCCCAGCCAGGCCTCGGGCGAGCGCTCAATCTCCGTCTCGCCCGAGCCCTCCCAGCCAGGCCTCGGGCGAGCGCTCTGTCTCCGTCTCGCCCGAGCCCTCCCAGCCAGGCCTCGGGCAAACGCTCGATCTCCGTCTCGCCCGAGCCCTCCCAGCCAGGCCTCGGGCGAACGCTCTATCTCCGTCTCGCCCGAGCCCTCTCAGCCAGGCCTCGGGCGAGCGCTCAATCTCCGACTCGCCCGAGCCCTCCCAGCCAGGCCTCGGGCGAACGCTTTGTCTCCGACTCGCCCGAGCCCTCCCAGCCAGGCCTCGGGCGAACGCTCTATCTCCGTCTCGCCCGAGCCCTCCAGGCTTCGGGCGAGCGCGCCCCCACACCTCGAGCCTTAACGCACGAACCTCGAGCTGCACAAACAGCCATACCAGCCCATACCACGCATTTAATGCCTTCACCTACTCCGGTCATGTCCACTAGAGCACAGCACGTGCCACAGTGACTCGATGTAAAGGTCAAAGTCTCGTTTTCACCACAGGCATGGGCAAAAGGGGGACCAGTACAACACTATTCGGCCATACCATGCACTATAACACCACGAGGCCGGCTCCGCGCCCCTCGAGCCCTGTACTGTAACACCTCGAGGCCGGCTACGCGCCCCTCGAGCCTGGTACTGTAACACCTCGAGGCCGGCTCCGCACCCCTCGAGCCCCCGTGATACCACCTCGAGGCCGGCTCTGTGCCCCTCGAGCCCTAACTGCTTTCACGCTCTTGGAAGACAGGTACCCCAAGACCCGGAGGGACCCCGCTGTGTCCTGTACGAGCCGGGATGGGGCGCTGTACGGCTCCCACTCCGACACGCCTCCATGACCGCGCCCGGGATGGAGGCCACGCTTCAAGGACGCCTCTACAGCAACGCTCACGTTGGCTACAGCGGCCTCGACAAGACAGAGTTCCTACTCCCCGCCATACCGAGCGCTGTACATAACTATCCTGTGTAAGCCCTGGCCTCCTCTTGTTGTATAAAAGGGGACACCAGGGCCCCTCATTCAGGGGGACGTTTAGACAGATGAACGTTCATCCACTTCCACTCTCACGCCGCACTCGAGTTCGGACCCTGGTCCATGCTCAGTGAGCTTGTATCCACCCCTGTACAAGCACTTCGGTGCAAGTAATACAAGAACATCCTCCCCCACTGGACGTAGGGCCTTCTTTGCCCGAACCAGGATAAATCTTGTGTCCTCTTGCATCACCATCCAGGAGGAGAAGCACGCGATCGTTGTTACTCGTTGGTGTGATACCCCCGGGTACGAAACACCGACACCAACCTAAGTCCAATTATTCATTCACCACATGATCACAGTGTTGCGGGCGATGATGATCAAGATCTAACACGACAGGATCCATCACTGCCACTGGCCCCACCATCTCCTCCACGACGGGATCCAACACCGCCACCAGCCCCATCTCCCCCACGACGTGATCCAACACCGCCACCGGCCCCACCATCTCCTCCACAGCGGGCTCCAACACCGCCACATGCCCCATCTCCACGGCGGGTTCCAACACCGCCACCGCCAACAAAGAAGAGGCGTGTCACACAAACAAAGGCGTCAGCACCACCACCTCCGAAGAAGACAACCTCTGTGAGAAAACCAGCAGCCATTCCCAAGATGACAAAACTTTCATATGACATGATCGATGAGGAGACTGAAGCTGTAGCGCAAAAAGGCTTGAACAAGTTCTTCGACACTGCCATTGCTAGTAGTCAAGCAAAGCGAAACCCGAAGAAGCCGTACCTTTTTGTTCGTTCTGAAAAACTAAGGCAAACTGTGGACGCTCACCAAAAAAAGGTATGTGCTACCTGTAAGGCTTCGCCAAAATCAGACTATGATCGCACGCTCAACAAATCAATTGAGGAGGCGAAGAAGACAAAGAAGAGAGTAGGAAAGGGTGTCCCACAGCTCGGGGAACAAACGCAACAATCAGTGCCGGATCTAGCTGTTGGGAATGAATACGGTACAAACATGGACATCATACAATGAACATATAGAGACGTTGATCCTGAGCAACTGCTCAAATTTTTCAAGGAAACTGGTTTAAATGTGGAAAACATACTCGAAGAAGCAGGCATCATAAGTGCCCCAGAAGTTGATAAATGGCAGAGGACATATGTATATGGTCAAAGTCTATACAATCCAGCGGCCCTGAGGGATCTTGGTACGCAAATGCACTTGCTAAATCAGTGGTACCTCACGGCGTGTGGCAGAAAAGCTGATGACTATATTTACGTCAGAATTAGAGACCATGATTACTTTCGTGGTGATGACATAATATATGTTCAGTTTAATGAGTTACATCAGCTCTGCCACATGGACGCTCTCGACAAATCTCTCGTTAGCTACTTTTGCCTGTAAGTGATTGTTTCTTTTAATAATCTCACTTTAGCTTATGTATATGTATAAGTAATTATCCTCACACTAGCAAGCGTTTCTAAACATATGCAGAAACATGATGAGACAACTAAGGCCTGAAATTGACAAGTAGATTGGTTTCATCGATCCATATATCGTATTCAAGCACCCAAGCAGTACTCCCTCGGATGCATGGAAAACTCAAACAGAGAGGAATTTGCGGAGGTTCTTCGTAAACCAAAGGGACAAAAGATATATACTATTCCCCTACAACTTTAGGTGAGTTTTGTTATCATATGCACATTTTATTATAGGTTGACATAAAGATATATGTGTGGACTTATAAATATAAATGCAGTTTTCACTGGATACTAATTGTGATCGATCTCCACGAAAGTCGTTTGCTAATCTATGACTCTCTGAGAAAACCACAAGAAGATTACCAAGATATGATAGATATTATCCCAGGGTAAATGTGATCTTTAAATATTGATTCCTGCTCTTTAACTCTGCAATAGTTAATTAACGATCCAATTATATATATTGTGTAGGGTTTGGGCTTGGTTTGTTCAGAAACACCGTCCCGATTTGAAAGCGCAACTTCTTGATCCTCTACGACTAAATGTAAGTTGTACTACCTCTCCCCGCCTCTTTACCTTCATTAGCATCACTCAGCAGACGCACGCTCAGCCGAGAGTAATCTTTTTATATCTTGTACAGTGGGTTCTACGACAGTCACCGGAAAACAATTTATGTGCGTACTATGTTTGCGAGTTCCTGACGGTGTATGAAAAAAGAACTCCTTTATAGAGTCAACAAGTACGTAACATGTAAATGAATTTATTTCATTTTTTGCTTTTACATAAATATTATGTATGCTAATACTTTCTTTTTCTTTTAATCCAAATTGAAGGAGACATGGTCGAAGAACCAGGTGATGGATAAGGTCCGCCTCAAAGCAATTCAAGAGACCATCGCGGGCTTCATTCATGACCATGTCCTTAAGTCTGACACTGAGTATTGGTTTAACAAAGACGAACCAATGAAGCCAAACCAAGACGAACACTTGTATGACCTCTAAGTCAGGAGCAATATTTGTGTTGTAAATATCAAGTTAAGGATGCATGATAGATAATGTTGTACATTTTATGTACATATGTATAGCTAGCTCGATCTATAATATATATAGTTTCATATTTCATTTGTGTGTAATTGTAAATTTTATGTGTTTATATATATTTATTAGCAGCGAAGAATACATATTTGAAACCCTAATGGAATATATTAGCAGCGAAGAATACGTATTAGAAAACCTAATGTAATTATAAAACCGAAAACAATAACCAATTGAAAAGAAAAGAAAAAAGAAAAATGAGGCAACCTCTTTAGCCCCGGTTGGTAATACCAACCGGGACTAAAGAAGCCAGCAACCGTGGCTCGGCTGGAGACCTCTTTAGTCCCGGTTGGTATTACCAACCCCTTTAGCCCCGGGCGGGAGAACCGGGGCTAAAGGTCGGGCCTTTAGTCCCGATTCCTTAGCCCCGGCTCCATGCCCGGGGCTAAGGGTCAAAATAGCCCGGGGCTAAAGGCCCGTTCTCCAGTAGTGAGATGCATGCATGGAGCATTAAATGTCGGTAAAAAGATAACTAATTATACTTGTACTATGTACATGTCGAGATGAATCTTTTGAGCCTAGTTAGTCTATGTTTAGATAAAGTTTGTCAAATAACAACGAAAGTGCTACATAACTTTTTCCAAAAATTTATCAGAAAACACAACTCAATCTGTACTGGCTTAAGAGCAACTCCAAGAGACTTTGTATATTCTTCCTAAATGTTAGGAATAGAGATTTTGACAAAAAATTACACTCCAACAGCTTATCTAAATGGTTGTCCAAATATAGCCATCTTCTATTCCAGATTTTTCGCTAGCCAAAAATAGAAGACTAGAATGACTCTCTAGACTGCATGCAAGATATAGAAAAGCTGTTGGAGATTGCAAAGATATAGAAAACGATTTTTATGCAAATGACTCTTTAAATAATGATTTCGAGAGTGAGATTTAGAAAGACTCTTGGAGATGCTCTAATATCCATGTGAAATTCATAACATAGTCGGCTGCAAAAGTGTAAGATTCATCACTACATGCTGAGTGCTAAAAAAATATGGAAATGAAGTATTAGAGCCATAGCCGCTACTGGAAACACGAATACTACTCCTGTGTGTGACTATTTTTTCTGTATGTTTTTTCACTGCACAGAAAAAAATGACAATTATAGTGTGGGTTCTAAAATAATACCGACAAAAAAATAGGAATACCAACAGAATAATTGCATTATTTTTCTATATGTACCAATACCCAGAGAAAAATTACCATTATTCTATGGGTTTCTAGCAACGCATAGAAAAAAGTAAACACATAGAATTTTTGGTGCTCGCGCTCTCCCTTTTGGCATTCGCGCTCTCTTTTAACGTTCGTGCATTAGCAACAGAATTTTTTTTTTTGATATGGAAGATTTTATTGCATTCCAAAAGCGGAATATCGAGCTGATACATAACTTTGGAATGAAAAGCTTCCAGCCTCTGCCTAAAGAATAGACACACAACTAAAAATTAAAAGACTGGACATACTCTAGTAACATTCAATCCTAAGACTAGATCGCCACTCATATGCCTGGGTAAAGATATCCTAGCTTCGCCACCTGCTTCAAACGTCACGATGCTTCCACAACTATATCCTGGAACTCCAAACTCTGAAGGATAGCCCATGACAGAGTCTGTGGGAGATTGCATAAATAACCTGTAAAGAAGAATTAAGTTTTTTCCTTTGAAAAACAAAATCATTCATGTGTAACCAAATAGACCAACAAGCTACAGCTGCCCTAAGCAGGGCTACAGATCTCAAATATTTTGTAATTCCATTTAGCCAGCCCCCAAACATATGTTCTACATTTTGACATTTTACTAGGTTAAAAGTCATTTCAGATAAACTCCAAATAAAACGCGTGGAACTGAATTGTCTCCTCTTCATGACAAAAGCAACAAGTTTTGTCTTCATGCCAATTACATTTAAGAAGATTATCCTTTGTTAAAACTACTCCTCTTCTAAGATACCACATAAAAATCTTTGGAAAAAGTCTACTTTACCCCTCACCTATTAAGGGTTGTCTACTTAATGTCCCAACCTATGAAACCGTCTGTTTTAGCCCCCGAACTTGTCACACCCGGTTTTAAGAACAAAACCAGGTATACACCATATGTGAGCCCAGGAAGTCAAATCTCACGTATAACAATAAATAAAGGGTAATATCGAAAGACAATGCTCTTAAATAACGTATATAAAACAAAAGAACATAACCTTAAAGAGCAGACATCGGAAAGACACTCCGATCTTCAGATGGAGACACCAACTTCACAGGGAACAACTGACTGGTTGACCACAAGCCTAAGCTTCTCCAAAGTTTAACTCTCTGAGGTGTGGGGAAAAGCAAGAGTGAGTCCATGTCGAACTCCACAAGTATAGCAACAAGTGATATAGATCCCAAGTCTCATGATCAATGTAACATAAATAATGAATAGCATAAAATAGTAAATAATGAACATGTTAACCAACAAAAGTCATAAATGTAAAAGTCTTCAAGGCCGCTCATGTCCTTGAGCAAGGCTGATATATCAGTTTAATAAACTTTGCGCAAAGGTGTACACTTTCACTGCGAGACGTGAATTGCCCTTTCGCCCGAGGGAGCCAGCCTCTTAACCCACTTCCAAGGAAGGTCGGCAGGGTTCACGATGAAGCCTTCCAAAGGTTCGTCTAACAAGTTAGGGCCGCTAGGTTTCCCCATCAATAAGCATGAATCTCCCCTCCAAGCGATGACTAACAAAAGACAAAATGCACCAACCTGGTCGGCCAAGACCATACAGATCGGAGCCCCTCTTGCGCCTTTCGGTAACCTCTAACAAGCTAGAAAAGGTCCTCATACTGAGCTAAAGCCAGAGCCATATAACTCCCAACAGTTGCACTGTAAATCCCGAAGGTTCTTGTACAGATAATTTCTTAAGTTGCTAATAAGTCATTTTTATCATTCGATGCATACATTAATTAAGTAACATGATCATGATTGCGAAAAGAACACTCGATTGCTATACTTGCCTTAAACTCAAGATCCTTCTTCTGTTGACTTGTATACTTCCAAAGGTTGACTCTAGATCTTGAACTCTTGATCACGAACTTCTTCTTGATCA
Organism: Coix lacryma-jobi var. lacryma-jobi; assembly: GCA_009763385.1. Taxonomy (NCBI): domain Eukaryota; kingdom Viridiplantae; phylum Streptophyta; class Magnoliopsida; order Poales; family Poaceae; genus Coix; species Coix lacryma-jobi. The sequence continues at coordinate 43,928,156 of CM019823.1, read as the reverse complement.
CCAACGTACAACTCACCGACTGGACATACGATCACAGAACACCACACAAGCATCCAAAAGCAGTCATGCAAAGCAAACATAGCCTATAATTAGAATAGTACATCAATCATAATAAAACAAGATAAAAAGTTTTGGAAACAAATCTACGTGCCACTACGGTCACACAGACGCGAAGATCACTCTAAACGGAGCTATAACGAGAAAGATATGAACTAAACAAGATTAAAGACACTAATTACTAGATTAAATTTAACTCAAATTTTAATTACAGAAAACAGTGGTGAAAGTTATATATTTTGAAAGAACTTTTCGAAACGAATCTAACGCAAGTTGAACGGACTAAATCGGAGTTAAAACGAAGAAGTTATAGGGGTTTAAAGTCAGTGGCAAAACTGTAAATAAGACAAAACTTGATTTTCGCAGATTTAAATAAATAAAACAAAATTGAATTTCAGTTGGACTGCGCCTCATTAAGAAAGAAAAGCAGGGGCTTATACGGAAGATCCCGCAGACACAGAGCACAGTGCCGCATGGACCGCGGGTTTAGATCTGAAAAGGTGTAAGGGGTTTTCTGCAAAGACGCGATCGAAGGGGTATCGGGCTTTCCTAGACGTCCGATTCAAGATGGAGTGCTCAGATTAGATCGGAGCGCACGGGCGGCGCTGCAGGCCGGACGGTAAGAGGACAGCGGCGGTCCCTGGCGGCGCCATGGCCGGAGATGGCGGCGCCTTCGGTTCTCGCGCTACAGGCCAGTAGAGACCTCAGCGCTTGGCTCAAACGGAAGAGGAGATCAAGGGGAGCTTACCTAGGGCAAAATCACGACCGGGGAGGGCTCAGAGGCGGCGGACAGCTTGGTCTGGCGGCGGCGGCTGTTAGGGTTTCGCGGAGCTCGCGGCTAGGGTTCTGGAGCACGGGATACTTGCACCTTTGGAAAAGAAAAAGAGGCGGTGGAGACGGACGAGCTTTATAGAGGGCTCGGCTTGGCCGGTAAGGCAAGAGGGAGGCGTGGAGGAGGCGGAGACGGACTCGGCTGCCGGATTCCGAGTCGGAGACGAAGGTGCTGACATAGGGGACCCACCGGGCAGAGAGAGGGGAGAGGGATGCGGTGCAGTGCTGGGAGACTGACGCACGGGGCCGTGCCGTCAGCGAGGGGAAGGGAGAGGGTGCCCGCGCAGGCGGAACTGGGCCGTCGGTGATGCGGCCCAAGGGGAGACGGCGCTGCGCGTTGATGGAAGAGGAGCGGGCCGGCGCTCGGGCCACGCAGGAGGGAGAAGGCCGAGCGGGGAAGCACTTGGGCCGAGAGAAGGCCTTCGGGCCGAAACAAAGGGAGAAAGGGAGAGGAGGAATGGGGCACAGGTTTGGGCCTTCTCAGACCGAAAGCCAAGGGGAGAGGGGAAGGAAAGGTTTTGCCATTTTCTTTTATTTCACAACCTTTTCAAAGTATTTTCAAACCAAAATTTGAATTCCTTTTGAAATTTGATTTTGAATCTTTTGAGAGAAACAGAAAGTTTTGAAACTTTAAACTTTCCAAACTTTTTGAAAACAAACAGTCTTTATTTTTAAATCCCTTTCTAGGAAATTCATTTTCAAATTGTTTGCAAATCTTTTTGAATTCAACTTGAGTTTTAAACAAAACCACACATCACAAAAACTCAAATGCTCCAACATAAATGCACAACATGTTTCTAAACCCTAGGATAAATTTTAATTTAGAGAAAATTTTTATTTCCCTATATTTTATGAGCACAAAAATTCATAAATAAATCATTTTAACTCTAATCCAAGAAATGCAAATTTCAGGGTGTGACAAATCTACCCCCCTTAAGAGAATCTCGTCCCGAGATTCGAAAGAGCCTCAAAGCACAGGAGAGAAATGAGAAAAGATCTTGATAACACTTTCACTTCACACTTGTATACCAAGCTTATCAAACCAGTGATGTTTCATGATCATGACTTGTGTACAAAGATTCTATGAAAAGATTGATACACTCGATTGTCCCAAACTTGTCTTGATCGCTAACTTGATTGGCTTACAACTCAAGGAGATGTCGAAACTTGATCTGCAGTTGTTCCTCGGTTTCCCCACATTGCTTCTTCTTTACTTAGGTTACTCCACTGAACCTTACACACTTTAAACATTCTTCCATTAAAAGTTTTCCAAACTGTTTCTAGAATCTTGACCGGATATCCTGCATTTGCCAGGTGGTCTGGTGTATCGACTTCCACTGAAGATGTTTGCCCATCTGTGTTCTTAGCTATATGGTCATCATTATCCATTGATAGCATCCTTAGTCTGCACTCCATTGTACAAGTCATCAGCTTTCTCATATTGAAGTTGACAACCGCGATACTCAATTCTTTTCCCTGACGGTGCAGTTAGAAACATTGTGCATTGAGTACCATGAATTACTCCTTTGTGCGCACACAATCATCCATTACCAAAAACCATAGGAATATCGAGTGACTCCAAAACAATGAATGTTACGGTAATGTTTTCCTTGTTTATGACGAGACTGACGTTCGGGCATATCTGATCTGCCTGTATTTCTCCAACTAGGGTATGAACTATCAAGGGCCTCTTCGTTGGACACTTCGCCATCTTGTTCCTCTCTAACCATTCGACGGAGATGAAAGAGTGCGAAGCACTGGGATCAAACAGAGCAAAAGCTTGTGTTGAGCTCACTTGAATGTAACCACCAACCATTTTTGTAGCTCCTTGAATGTTATCCATATCCATATTGCTCAACCTTCCATTGACATAATTGCGTTGTGCCCTACTTGCTTGAGTAAGCTTCTTTTTGGCTTTCCTTTTTCGCTTTCGTTGTTGTGGATTCTGGCTCGGATCACTCTCAACTCGAACTTCAACATTGTTGTTTTGATAGTGCTCGGCTTTATTGTACTCGTGATCATCAGTGAGAAGTGGCATATAGGGATCCTAATTCATGGTGTGCCACGTTTCTTGTCATCAGCTGACCATCAAAAACAACATGAGCAAGGATAGATGATCTTACTCATGAAGTACCATGAGAGACAACTCACAACTTCAACATCTGTTGATCAAAACACTACCCCCCTTAAGAAAGGACAAACTAGAGAACACAAAAGGGTAGCTTGCATATTATTTCCAGTATGTTAACCGCCATAACAAATCTTCTGATATCCCAGAGAAACTCATCTGTAAAGGTAAGAACAAGAATTCTGAAATTTCTCGCGAGTAGCAAAACAGCAGTGCAGTAAAACAGCCATAACTCGAGCTCTGCTTATCCAATGAAGTTGCAGTTTACCTTTCTGGAAAGCTTATGAAATCCTCTACAACTTTCATGTAGAACACTTTCCAGATTCTGTAGTTAAGGCCGTCGAAAACAGCAGACAACAGTAACTGTTCTTTATGGCTTCCTTCCATGTTGGTTGGTTCTTGTGTTGCGTCTTGTTGTTGCGTCATTCTTCCCAGGTCTTGACTTTGCATAGCGATCAGCTTTCGTTTGTTAACTGCGGTCAGAGACGACATAGCTTGGTCAATGATCCGTCTACTTAGATAGAGGGAAGTTTTCAATAAGCAATCCAAGGCAAGGAGTGAAGGTGAGAGCAAAATTTAAAATTTGAGCAACAAGGAGGGGATAAATAACAAGGGTAGAAGATACAATAGAGAAGAAAATACCAAGGTTGATAGAACAAGAGTTCTATAGCAATTTTCAAAAGCTTTAAAACGACCAGTTTCTAACTAGGCTTGCGTCCTACAGTCAGCATTGCTCCGATGCCACTTTGTCACACCCGGTTTTAAGAACAAAACCAGGTATACACCATATGTGAGCCCAGGAAGTCAAATCTCACATATAGCAACAAATAAAGGGTAATATCGAAAGACAATGCTCTTATATAACGTATATAAAACAAAAGAACATAACCTTAAAGAGCAGACAGCGGAAAGACACTCCGATCTTCAGATGGAGACACCAACTTCACAGGGAACAACTGACTGGTTGACCACAAGCCTAAGCTTCTCCAAAGTTTAACTCTCTGAGGTGTGGGGAAAAGCAAGAGTGAGTCCATGTCAAACTCCACAAGTATAGCAACAAGTGATATAGATCCCAAGTCTCATGATCAATGTAACATAAATAATGAATAGCATAAAATAGTAAATAATGAACATGTTAACCAACAAAAGTCATAAATGTAAAAGTCTTCAAGGCCGCTCGTGTCCTTGAGCAAGGCTGATATATCAGTTTAATAAACTTTGCGCAAAGGTGTACACTTTCACTGCGAGACGTGAATTGCCCTTTCGCCCGAGGGAGCCAGCCTCTTAACCCACTTCCAAGGAAGGTCGGCAGGGTTCACGATGAAGCCTTCCAAAGGTTCGTCTAACAAGTTAGGGCCGCTAGGTTTCCCCATCAATAAGCATGAATCTCCCCTCCAAGCGATGACTAACAAAAGACAAAATGCACCAACCTGGTTGGCCAAGACCATACAGATCGGAGCCCCTCTTGCGCCTTTCGGTAACCTCTAACAAGCTAGAAAAGGTCCTCATACTGAGCTAAAGCCAGAGCCATATAACTCCCAACAGTTGCACTGTAAATCCCGAAGGTTCTTGTACAGATAATTTCTTAAGTTGCTAATAAGTCATTTTTTTCATTCGATGCATACATTAATTAAGTAACATGATCATGATTGCGAAAAGAACACTCGATTGCTATACTTGCCTTAAACTCAAGATCCTTCTTCTGTTGACTTGTATACTTCCAAAGGTTGACTCTAGATCTTGAACTCTTGATCACGAACTTCTTCTTGATCACCAACGTACAACTCACTGACTGGACATACGATCACAGAACACCACACAAGCATCCAAAAGCAGTCATGCAAAGCAAACATAGCCTATAATTAGAATAGTACATCAATCATAATAAAACAAGATAAAAAGTTTTGGAAACAAATCTACGTGCCACTACGGTCACACAGACGCGAAGATCACTCTAAACGGAGCTATAACGAGAAAGATATGAACTAAACAAGATTAAAGACACTAATTACTAGATTAAATTTAACTCAAATTTTAATTACAGAAAACAGTGGTGAAAGTTATATATTTTGAAAGAACTTTTCGAAACGAATCTAATGCAAGTTGAACGGACTAAATCGGAGTTAAAACGAAGAAGTTATAGGGGTTTAAAGTCAGTGGCAAAACTGTAAATAAGACAAAACTTGATTTTCGCAGATTTAAATAAATAAAACGAAATTGAATTTCAGTTGGACTGCGCCTCATTAAGAAAGAAACGCAGGGGCTTATACGGAAGATCCCGCAGACACAGAGCACAGTGCCGCATGGACCGCGGGTTTAGATCTGAAAAGGTGTAAGGGGTTTTCTGCAAAGACGCGATCGAAGGGGTATCGGGCTTTCCTAGACGTCCGATTCAAGATGGAGTGCTCAGATTAGATCGGAGCGCACGGGCGGCGCTGCAGGCCGGACGGTAAGAGGACAGCGGCGGTCCCTGGCGGCGCCATGGCCGGAGATGGCGGCGCCTTCGGTTCTCGCGCTACAGGCCAGTAGAGACCTCAGCGCTTGGCTCAAACGGAAGAGGAGATCAAGGGGAGCTTACCTAGGGCAAAATCACGGCCGGGGAGGGCTCAGAGGCGGCGGACAGCTTGGTCTGGCGGCGGCGGCTGTTAGGGTTTCGCGGAGCTCGCGGCTAGGGTTCTGGAGCACGGGATACTTGCACCTTTGGAAAAGAAAAAGAGGCGGTGGAGACGGACGAGCTTTATAGAGGGCTCGGCTTGGCCGGTAAGGCAAGAGGGAGGCGTGGAGGAGGCGGAGACGGACTCGGCTGCCGGATTCCGAGTCGGAGACGAAGGTGCTGACATAGGGGACCCACCGGGCAGAGAGAGGGGAGAGGGATGCGGTGCAGTGCTGGGAGACTGACGCACGGGGCCGTGCCGTCAGCGAGGGGAAGGGAGAGGGTGCCCGCGCAGGCGGAACTGGGCCGTCGGTGATGCGGCCCAAGGGGAGACGGCGCTGCGCGTTGATGGAAGAGGAGCGGGCCGGCGCTCGGGCCACGCAGGAGGGAGAAGGCCGAGCGGGGAAGCACTTGGGCCGAGAGAAGGCCTTCGGGCCGAAACAAAGGGAGAAAGGGAGAGGAGGAATGGGGCACAGGTTTGGGCCTTCTCAGACCGAAAGCCAAGGGGAGAGGGGAAGGAAAGGTTTTGCCATTTTCTTTTATTTCACAACCTTTTCAAAGTATTTTCAAACCAAAATTTGAATTCCTTTTGAAATTTGATTTTGAATCTTTTGAGAGAAACAGAAAGTTTTGAAACTTTAAACTTTCCAAACTTTTTGAAAACAAACAGTCTTTATTTTTAAATCCCTTTCTAGGAAATTCATTTTCAAATTGTTTGCAAATCTTTTTGAATTCAACTTGAGTTTTAAACAAAACCACACATCACAAAAACTCAAATGCTCCAACATAAATGCACAACATGTTTCTAAACCCTAGGATAAATTTTAATTTAGAGAAAATTTTTATTTCCCTATATTTTATGAGCACAAAAATTCATAAATAAATCATTTTAACTCTAATCCAAGAAATGCAAAATTCAGGGTGTGACAGAACTTTATAAAACCGGTCAAATTACCCTCTCAGGCGGTTTTAGACGGTGGTTTTGCTACAGTAACGACGGTTTTTGTTTTTTCTTTTTTATTTATTTTGGCTGAATCTTTGAAAAATCATAGTAAATCACAGAAAAATCATAAAATAGAAAATTTAATTTTGTTGGACTCCACATGAGTAGATCTACACAGAAAACATATAATATCATATGCTTTAGTATAAAGTTTTTGCTGTAGATTTAGGTCTATTCTTTTTTATAATTAATTGAAATAATTCATAATTATAGTTTGTATGGTCTAATTGTAGTCAAATTTTTATGGTGGCCTAATTATTGTATGCTTGAACTATAGTAAAAAATTTATACTCATTGGATCAAGTATAATTTAGTTATAGATTTATTTAGGATTTATGCTTGTTAAATCTAAATAAATCTATAACTAAGTTATATATGATCCAATGAGTATAAAATTTTTACTGTAGTTCAATCATACAATAACTAGGTCACCATAATAATTTCACCATAAATGGACCATAGAAACTACAGTTATGAATTGTTCCAATTAATTTGAAAAAATAAAATATTTAAATCTACAACAAAAACTTTGTACTAAAGCATACCATATTATATATTCATTGTGTAGATCTACTCATGTGGAGTCCAACAAAATTAAATTTTCCATTTAACGATTTTTCTGTGATTTACTATGATTTTTCAAAGATTCAGTCAAAATAAATAAAAAAGAAAAAAACCAAAACCGTCGTTACTGTAGCAAAACCACCGTTTGAGGGGGTAATTTGACCAGTTTTATAAAGTTCAGGGGCTCAAACAGACGGTTTCATAGGTTGGGACATTAAGTAGACAACCCTTAATAGGTGAGGGGGTTAAGTAGACTTTTTCCAAAAATCTTTAGCTTAAGAGGCGCTTTTAGTTTCCATAATCGTTTATTCAGATTAGGGACTGGGGTTTGTATCATTGCTTTATAATGCGATTTCACCGAGAATTGCCCATTCGGATGCAAAGACCAGTAAAATTCATCATGACCTTGTAACAATGAAAATTTTGCTAGGCGTGCTAACATATGATTCCACTCTACCAATTTAGGACCAGATCCCGTCTCCAAGAAAAATTAGGTGGATAGGAACTCAGTGCTTCTGAAATTGTAACAAATTTTGGTCTAACAATGTTGTACAAACCAGGATATTGGTTCATCAAACTATCGTTGCCTAACCATTTGTCTTCCCAGAATCTGACCTGGGATCCATCTTTAATAATAAAAGAACCAAAGCGGAGAAAAATCAGATTTCACCTTTAGCAAGCTCGCCCAAAAATGTGAATCACCTTGTTTACGTTCCACTTGAACTAAAGGTTTAGAACCTAGATATTTATTTCGTAGCAATTGTTGCCAAGTGCCATCCGTCGTTACCATCTTGAAAAGCCATTTGCTCAGCAAGACGATGTTCTTAAGATGTAAATCAGCTATTTCCAAACCATCCTGATCCTTTGGCTGGCAAAGAATAGACCACTTCGTCAGTCTGTACTTTCTCTTATGTTCATCACCTTGCCAAAAAAATCTGGATCTGAAATAATCCAGTTTCTTAAGAACTCCTCTTGGAATTGCAAAAAAAGACATCATATACATTGGGAGGCTGCTCAAGACGGAATTAATTAATGTCAGTCTACCTCCAATTGATAGATGCTTGCTTTTCCAACTGCTCAGGCTTTTCTCGAAACGTTCTTCCACTGGTCTCCGGTCGGCATTTCTTAACGTTCTATAATGTATTGGGATGCCCAAATATCTCATTGGAAACTCTCCAGATTTGCACCCAAAAAGATCTACATAGTCTAGTCTAGCGTCTTCAGCATCTCCGAAACAGAAGATTTCACTCTTGTGGAAGTTAATCTTTAGTCCAGAGAGCTGCTCAAACGCACATAATAAAAGTTTGAGGTTTTTCGCCTTGTATAAATCATGATCCAGAAACAAAACAGTATCATCTGCGTACTATAGAATTGAAAGGCCACCATCCACCAGATGAGGTATGATGCCATCGACCTGACCCTCCTCTTTTGCTCTATTAATAAGAATAGTCAGCATATCTGCGATGATATTAAATAAAATTGGTGATAATGGGTCTCCCTGTCGAAGTCCCTTCCTAGTTTGGAAGAAATGACCAATTTCATCATTGACATTGACAGCAACACTACCCCCGAGATAAAGGATTTAATCCAAGATATCCCACTTGGGTGAAAAACCTTTCATCCGTAAAGATTGTAAAAGGAAAGGCCATTTTACTTTGTCATACGCCTTTTCAAAATCGATCTTAAGGATTACCCCATTCAATTTCTTGCGATGTAACTCATGTACCGTTTCATGCAGTATGACGACTCCTTCTAGGATATATCGTCCACGCATAAACGCCGTTTGAGTAGGGCTAATATCTTTGTCAGCAATTAGATTAATTCTCAATGTTGCCACTTTGGTGAAAATCTTGAAGCTCACGTTAAGTAAACAAATTGGTCTATATTGTTGGATGACATTTGCCTCCTGGACTTTTGGTAGTAAAGTAATAACCCCAAAGTTAAGACTGAAAATTGGCAGTTCTCCCCTATGAAGATCATGGAACATTTGCATAAGGTCTCCTTTTATGGCTCCCCAGAATTTCTAATAGAATTCAGCTGGAAATTCATCAGGACCCGGTGCTTTGTTGTGTTCCATGCTGAAGATTGCATTCTTAACCTCCTCCTCTGTAAAGGGCATGGTTAAAACGTTGTTTTCAGATTCAGTGACTTGAGAAATGTCCTCAGTCCAATCAATCAGACTAAAAGGACTCTCTTTAGGTTCACTGAAAAGATCTTTGTAGAATTTTGTAATATACTCCTTTAGGTTTGCCTGCCCCTCAATTTTCCCATTGACATCATCCAGAGAGAAAATCTTCTTTTTCCTATGCTTTCCATTGGCGATCATTTGAAATTATTTGGTATTATTATCTCCATATAAAATATCCTTGATCTTGGCACACTGATAATATTTTATTTCCTCCTCTCTTAGAAGTTTTGTAAGATCCTCCCGGGACTGAGCGAGGAGGGCGCACTGAGACTCGGTCAAATCCCTTATCTCGGCTGCAGTATCAAGCTCTATAATTGAGGCTTGCAATCCGACTTTTTGTTGCTTATAACCACCATTTATGTTGGACGCCAAGCCACGCAGATACCGGCGCAAGACGCTAAGCTTATTATTCCATCGTTGCGCCGAATTATTCCCTTTTACTGGCTTATTCCATTGATCCACAATTCGGTAAAAAAGATCATCGTGGGAAAACCAGCTTAACTCGAACCTGAAGGGTTTTGCTCCTCTCGAGTACGCAGGTTGACCTGTGTCCAGGAAAAGCGGTGTATGAACAGAAACCCCTCTATCTAGTGCACGAACTGACACTAGGGGATATTTGAATTCCCATTCTGTAGACATTAGAATTCTATCTAGTTTTTCATATGTCGAAATTGGCAAAGAAGCCCAAGTGAATTGTCGACCGGTAAGCTCAATTTTCCTCAAATCAAAGCTATCAATTACAACATTGAATAGAAACGGCCAACGATCGCTAAACCTTGTATTATTCTTTTCTCCGCTATGTCTTAAAATGTTGAAATCACCTCCAACCAAGGTGGGCAAATGATTTTGTTGGCATGCACGAACTAGTTTAGCCAAGAAACATGATTTAAAATCGTCTTGAGCTGGACCGTACACTGCCATCAAGATCCATTTGAATTTAAAATCGTCTTGAGCTGGACCGTACACTGCCATCAAGATCCATTTGAACTTATCTACTTTGTTTGTGAGGTGAAACTTAACATAAAATTCCCCTTCGACTATCACTGATAAGTCTAGAATAGTAGCATTAATCCCAAGGAGGATGCCACCTGATCGACCTTTCGGGGAAGGCAATGCCAAACAAAGTCAACACCTTCTGTGAGTCGTGCCAGATTCGTTCTTGACATATCTTGTTTTCCAGTTTCCATTATTGCAATAAAGTCTAGATTTTGTTCTTTTGTGACATCTGCAATGTATTTGAATTTAGCCAAGTCTGAAAGACCTCTGCTATTCCAAAAGAAGCCCTTCACTTTAAAACTTTACTTTTTTTCCTTTCATCTTTCTTGCTCTTTGATCTGCGAGTACAGGCCTTAAGATCACAAATCCTTGTGTCCAAGTCGTCCTCATCAAAGTCTACCTCAGATATTTCCTGAATCAAATGTGATAGTAAATCGCCTGTAGATGCAGCGACATCATCATCACTAATTTCCTCCAAAACCGCTAGCCCACTATTAGCTTTTGCGTTTTGGGTCAGTTGTAATTTCCTCCTATCGATCTCAATTCATTTTAGCGCATTAATGGGATTATTTACACTATTGTCACACCCCTCGCCTAATTTAAACCCAATAGTTTGTAAATTTTTTGCACACAAATCAGACGACATGCCTACAAAAGAAATAGAAGAAGTCGAAGTGGGGTTACCGTTCATCTGAAGTGTAGGAATATAAGGCGATTGTGGCAACCCAAAATCAGCTACCACCGTCTTGTTTCCCATCGGGTTGTCCAAATTTTGCTTTGCGGCTCTCAACATGGCTTTGGACAACAAATTTTGATCCGCTGCATTGACACCGTGAACCTGAGAATTATTAACCTGAAGACTGCGACGAAAACTGTCCACAGAATAAAAATTCTCAGAATTAGCGTTAGCATTATTTGGAATAAAAACATTACCGTCGGTGGGAATATTAGATGTTGAAAACTCAGGTGCAGTCGTCGGCTTCACCAGTTCAACAAACTTTCCCACCTTTGTCTCCTCCCTAGCACTTGCTAACCTTGCATGCCCAACTTCCAACTGAGCTTGCGCATGAACCGGATCAGGTGCCTGGAGAGCGTGGTTTTCTAAAGATCCCTCCCGTTGCCTAACTGGCACCGACTCCATTTGCTGCTCTTCCTCGACAACACTTTCAACAATGGGACAAAAAGGTTCTGTCCTTGTTTCAAGAGTATGCGCAACTACCACGTCTCTCACCAAAACATCTGGTTTTCCTCTACTCGGCAATGGAGGGACGGATAAGGTCGATCCCAATTGATGCGAAGCTGGACCCCCAACCAAACTAGCAGCTGATGAAGATGAGCCAGGTTCACTGACTTGTTTCTGCTTCTTTGAAAAATGGTTGTCACCCTGCCCATCTGCAGGATAATCACCTGCACCATCACCATCGTGATCCATAGGATCGTCATCCTCTACCAGAACAGACATCACTGGAATAAATTTTTTGCTCTCTAGAGAGAAGCAAATGTCATACCCGTACAAACCAAATACAGTATCAGGTTTTACAGGTAGCAACTTCCTGTCCATAATTCCAACTCTGATACGGATGACCCCCTTTCTCCTATAAGTAAGCATATCCACCTCGAGAGTTTTCCCAATAGCCAATCCCAAAGCCCAAAAACCAAGATAGTGACTCCAAGCATGTGGCACTCCCGAGACATGAACCCATACCTCATCAAGCTGGTAAGCAGGTTCAACATCCCCATTTGCTTGCCATGCTGACACAAGCAAAGTAACACCATGATTCTTCAATCTGAACTCCACCTCAGACATCCTTTGAAGTTCATCTTCTGATGGAAAAGAAACTAAAAAAGAGTTCTCCTCATGAGGTAAAGCCTCCCGGCCAATTCCAATCTACCCGGGAAAACCTCGCCAACTCCTCTTGAACCACAACAGCCGTGAGATAACCACCCGATATTTTCACCAATGCAGTTGGTGATAAATCAAGGTCATCATGCTTTAAATCAAAATCAGGCATTCCATAAAAGCATAGACCATTCTTAGCATATCCATACATACTAGTAGTCGGCTTTGGTAATTTGAGAAGCGGGCATCTAATGGGCAAGTGGTTGTTATTTTTATTGCAAATATGACAATCCAACTTTACCTTGCAATAATCTGCTAGATGCCCATTTGTCTTGCATCTAAAGCAGTGTGGAGGTCTCGGTTTTTTGCCTTGACTGCAGCACCCCCAATTGTTGCCGCTGGCTGATTTACCCCGTCCACCCCAAGTGCTGCAACATGTTGATGCGGCTGAGGAGGAGCTTCATTGAACCTAGGCTGGTACCGTCGTTGCTGCGGCACATATCTGACACGGTTAGGGTCGTGCCCAGGTCCTCTTCCTTGCCGGTGAGCAGGCACCCAGTTATGCCGATAGCCCCCACCTTGAGGCTGGTCGTGGATGCCGGGCGGACCTTGGCCATGCCCAGCGATGGCTTGGCCGGCCGGCAGTGGAGCATACATTAAATAAATAAATAAATAAATAAGCTAAAAGTCACACACTTGACCCCAATCCCTACCACCATGCATGCCCTACCCTGGCGGCCCCCCCCCCACACACACCATGCACGCCCTCACGCACACCCTCGACGCCCTCGTGCACACGTCGGCCGCCACAGCCTCTCCACCGTCGCCCGCTGCCTTCCTCTTCTGTTGACGGTAGTTAACACCTAATATAAACCATCAAAATAAATTTATAAAGGGCATGAAGGAAATCATCAACATAGGTTTAGGGGTTTAAACTGACAAATTTCATGAGTTTTGGTGAATTTGTGTTTTTATAGGGTTATTTAGAAAACTTTCAACGGAGAACCCACTCGTTAGGATTATTTGTGTATTCCACAGAGCCATCAACCCCATAAGGTTCTAGAGGACACCATGCCGAGGCAAAGGGCAAGTGGCTCGGCCCCCACCCGCAGGCCGACCAGCCCCTGGCCTCACCTATTGGCGTCCATGTTGTTAAGTCAGTTCTCCACCGCCTCCTAGGATGCATCTACGCCATTGCTCAAGGTCGGTTTGATCCGAGGGCCTAGGATTGGTACTCCTCCCTATATATATCGACCTCCATCCCCAGGGCAATCAATCAAGACTCAAATCATAATTAGAAGACACCATCAGAAGAACATCAGAGCACCACTATATTTAGGGCATAGCTAGTTAAGTTAGATCTAGAGAGAGGCAAGACATCTTCTTGGATTTCGGATCTTGTCAAGAGCATGGCTTGGTAAAGACGTCTTTTGTATCCTCTCTTATATCTTTCATTATTTCATGTGTTTGCTGCAATTGGTATGACATTGTTCTTAATATCATTCATGTTATTAATTATTATGTTCATTGTTTACACTACAAGAAATTTGGCTTTACGTGACGTTTTGATTTAGTCACTGACAAGCAAAAATACGTCACGGTTAACTATCGATGACGATCCAATAAAACGTCACCTATCCCGCGTCATACATTGTTTGGACCGAAATAGACCGTCACAGGTTGGTTTTTTGGATTGTCATGGATTAACAGGATGATAACTATAGAAGGAGGCTATGGTGATGAAATGAATCGTCATGGTTTTGTTGCCATGTCCGCCATTGCCATGTCATTTGGTGATGTTGGATCTGATGTGGCTGCCACCTTGCCACATCATCAGTAAGCTTTCTTTGGCCCATTTTCTCCGATTAGGCCCATGTTTTGTGTATTTTTTTAGATTTAGTTAGACCCATATTTTAGTAGACATTATTGGGCTAGCCCAATTGCATAGTAGAATTAGCCCATTGTGACCTATAACATATCAAAAAACATTCAAATTTAAATTGCACCAAATTCAAATTTAAATGGACACCAATTTCACACATTTAAATTTGTGACACATTCAAATTTAAATTCGCATGATTCATATCATCATATGATCACAGATACACATAAATATGCCAAGGTTCCATCATCACACAACATCTAAATATAGTTACATATGAAGTTTGGCACAACAAAAGCATGCATCAGGTCAAAGACCATGCTGTAGTTCACACAACATCAACAACTCACACATACATCTAAATATAGTTCACAGTACATGCATCCATCACCAAAAACCGTGCATGTCCTCGTAACATTTAGTGAAAAAAGAACTGACCATACCCAGGGCCGCATCACAACATATAAAATACAAACTGATTAGCCATGTTCCGACATTAATAATATTATATGAAAGCTATATATGGCATTTGTAGTTCCATTTTCACCAAATGGGCTTTTGCATAAGGTAAATAATAGCAGTCTCCCTATTGACATATTTATAGCAAAATATATACACATACAGAGATGAATAAAGTAACATAGAGACTTTGAAAGACACTAACTAGTACTAGTACTAAACATATTCTTAAACCTTGTAATAAAGTGGAAAAAGCAGACATACACCTACTCTTGATGGTCTGTTTTCCTGAAGAAAATCCTTGATGCCTTGTACTTCCATGGCTGCAGATATGAGATATGTACAAGACATAAGCTTAAGATTTGTCATGGTCTAACCACCTAAACTGATTGTTCAGTGCTCAGTAAATAGAAAGAGCAGGCATGTCTATATCTTATTTTAATATAATTTCACAACATCTAACTGACTAACAAAGATTTCAATGGCTGCAAAAAAGAGCACTGATATTGCTACTTAGACAAATATCTTAAGTAAAAAAACAAAGAAGCCAGTGATACATATTTGAGTATGTCCGACATGAAAAAAATGAGATGTTCACCTGACTGGTCAAGTAAAATCTGCATGGTCTAATGTCTGCATATCTGAAGAATAATTCAACAAAAATTACCGTAGATAGATTGCATTTATAATGGCACAACATCACACAGGTTAAAAAACTCATATGAAGAGTGACCATAATCAAACCATGACTGAAAGGCATACACAGATTGCATTTATTTGGTGATCAGTTTGATAGAGAAAACAAATCTGAATATAAACTAGCATAGAGATTGCAGGTCAACCAAATTTATGTTTCAAAAAAATAGCGACGCCAAGTCAGATGGACTTGCCGGCATTGCATAGAACACCTGCTAGGCATGCGTGCTGAAGACATAGTCCCTCTTGAAGAAAGTACTCCATGTCGATGGTCTCCCAGACCCTGCACGAGTAGAAGGTATTGCAGAGAAGGGGAGGGGATGGGGAGGGTGCTCACCACCGCAGGTCCATGAGAGCTCATCTGCTGTCGCTGGTAGGGTTTGCGCCTTCACTGAAGGAGGTTGCACACCACCACTGATACAGACCGGGTCGCCGTCGGTAGGGACCCCCTACCTGCACCGCCCGGATCCACCTCAGTCTGCAGCGCTTGGAGCAGCACCCGCCTCTGCTATTGTCCTTGGCACTAGCCAGATCTGGAGGAGAAAAAGAGAGATGATGGTGGCTGAAGAGGAGCGGTGGAGGTGGAGGAATAAACACGAGAGGGAATGGCAAGCGGAGGAAGAGACGCGCGAGAGAAGGCGAGCGGCGGAGAAGGGGTGACCGGTGGGCGGCGGCCGGTGGGGCAGGACGCCATGGGGAAAGCGAGAGAGAGAGAGAGAGAGAGAGAGAGAGAGAGAGAGAGAGGAGACGGGGATGGGTGACGAACTGACCGAGTGAGTGGGCTTGAGGGGCCAGGGGGCGGTGGACTGGAAGTCCGGACTTAACTCGTCACTTTAATTCTTGTCAAAAAAACTCTTCACTTTGATTTATTTGATAATTTTTTAGGCTCGGTAATCTATATAAATCAATAATGCCCCTCTTATGAAACACTAATAGTACTTAATAGGATAGGAGCACCCGGCGTGGACAAGGGCAATCGTCGCGTACAGGGTTCTAGACACAGTTGTGCTCTTGGTGAAACTAAAAAGGACTAAACAAATATCTTTGAGAATGGACTAAATAAAAAATAGATCGACGAATCAACGTGGATGCTCACATTAGCATAGTTCGATCTATGACCATCCAATGAATCTATCATGGATGACTACGGAGGTGCCAAAATGATCAATGACGTCCAGTTATGACGATAATTTAACCAATCATCATATATCCATCACCATGGATTTAGACCGTCACCGTCACAGATGACTACATTTTGTAATGATTTATTAGAAGGTCACGATTAAACCGTCACATAAAGCCCAATTTCTTGTAGTGTTACTTTAATTATATGCTTAGTATAGCTAGATTATCTTTATATTCAAACATAAGATCATATAGCACTCGCTCCAATGTACATGGGGTGAGTGGTTGACATTATGCAAGCATGGTGCTTATATGTTGTTTACCTGCGGATGCACCCTATATTATGGGCTATGTGGTAGATCACGAATGGGATATTCTCGTTGAATCCTTTGTAGTCCACCCTCCAAATATAGGTCAAGTAGGACCCGGTTGCGAAGGATGACTTGCTCTGTTCTTGGTCTTCCTTAGTAATGTCCCTTATGTGTAGATATAAACTTGATCTATGTCATGCCTATTAAGTATATTTGCGCTAATCATATGCATTGACTTGTAAGTAAGAAGGACTAATTAAGGAATTATTCTCTCTAATTGTTGGTATTTCTTAACGTAAGCAAACAAGTCCACAAGCGCACGGTACTACCATTGTAGCACTTGACTAGGTGGTAAGCAGGGTATTATGTTTCCACGAGGAACAGTGGTGTTTAAGGTCTCTTAGCTAGTTTACCCAGAAGATCAAGAAGAAAAGATAACTTGGGTAGTAAGGTTCTTCTAAGGATAGAGGACCTAAGAAAGGATAACCTTGCTGAAAGGATCAAGATTCCTAACGGGGGTGAATTGGACTATTCTAAAATTTCTTGCAATAATTAAAACCTACCACTAGCCCATTTCACCACTAGTGCCTAATAGTGTGTTCTATCTTCTAACACACAAAAGTTTAGCACCCTAAGTTCCAATCCTACTCTAGCATGACAATTCTAGGAAAGTAAATGACAAGGATTAATTTGCTAAAAGTAAATACGGAAAGTAGAGAGAAGAAAGGAACACATCGATGTTTTCTCAAGGTATTGAGGTGTCGGCACACCCCCTAGTCCTCGTTGGAGCACCCGTGCAAGGGTACACTCCCCCTTGGTTCGCGCAAGGACCAAGTGCTCACTCTATGTTGATTCTTTGTTTCTCTGGCCCGATGTATCGCCCACAATCGGTCACAACATGAGATGGGTCATCCACAAGCTCCACTGAATGATCACCATGCCCCCAATCGTCACCAAGTCATCTAGATGATGCCAATCACCAAGAGTAACAAACATAAACTCTCACTTGACCTAAACAAGACTAATGAGAAAGGTAGATGCACACTTGTTACTCCCTATGCACTAATGAGGTCCTTAATCTTGTGATTATCAAATCTCAAATGCTTCACTAGGCTCTTGCACTCTCAAGTGTCTTCTCAGCTGATCAAATGGAAAAGAGACCCTCCATGGACAAGTAGAAGGTCTATTTATACTTCCCAATTCAAAACATACTCGTTAGGGTCCAACTCAGCACTTTTAGTATTGACCGAACATGCCTGTTGGGATGACCGGACGCGTCCAGTTAGTGCCCAACAGCTAAGTGATGCCAGCTTTGATAGAAGTACACTAGACTGACAAGACTCACATGCGTCCGATCAGCATTTCCCAGACGCGTCCGGCCAACATTTTTCCTCTTTGGATCCTCTCTGTTTGTGACTGGATGCTACCCTCAGGCGAGTCTGATCACTACTGACCAGCGTTCGATCACTTCTCGATGCCTCAGACGCGTCCGATCTTGGCCTTGTAGCAGCGTCTAGTCGCAACCAAACCCTAGTCACAGGGTTTTATATTGACCGGACGCACCCTCTCAGTGTTTGGTCACTACAACACCAGTGTCCAGTCACTGATATAAAGCCTCATTCACTTCCAATTCAAGAAACTTTGTGAATGAACTTTCTTCCAAATGATATTTGGGTTGTCTCTGAGCTACCTAGTGCTAAGTTTGATAAGTGTGCACCACATCTAACACATTAGACTCACCTAGGTCAAGCTACTAGTCCATACCCCCTTTATAGTATGTCTAAAGGAAAAAAAACAAAGTCCTAAACTACTCTATGTGTCTCTCCAACGCCAAACGACACTTAGAACTAGTTCATCCTTAACCATGTCATCCATCCTTTGAAACCAAAATGATTTCCATCGATAGGGACATGAATACCATAAGTGCACAAACAATCACCATCATTATGACCTAACTTAATTTGCCTCTTCAAAACACGTGTTAGTCACATTAATCTTTCATTATCATTAATCACCAAAACCCAATAGGGGCCTATATGTTTCAACTTACCACTACAAGCTTGATTAAGGCACCGACTTATGCTTGGTCTGTCAGGCGATACCGACCTTAGCTCTACGTCAAACTCGAACGTGGGGGATTACAAGGGATAGACAAGGATATCACCACCTACCATCTACCCCTCAACCATAGGGAACAAAGCAGATGAAGGTAACCTTTAACTTAGACACCATGTCTACGCTATTAGCTACTACTCTAGTGTTGGTTAGGCCTCCTATCTATGACAGTAAGTCCTGTACTAGAGCAATCATCACAAGGACGAACAACGAACCCACAAGCTAGTAATAAACAATGATATCTTTCTTAAGAGCTCAAAACCAAAGAATGAATATGAACTTCTTACTTCAAGTAACAAGATGCTCACAGAGGTACAAGTGTAGAGGAGGTGGTGATCGCGATACTCTATCCGCTATGTGTACAAGGTACTTCGAGTACACTGGTGGAGGTAGCCAACAACTTCGGTACTTCTGCAAATCTTCTCTCTCTCTCACTCCCTATATATCCTAATTTAGCTACAAGCTGATGAAAAGTGGTGGAGCTCTTCCTTCTCTTTTTTCAAAATGTGTATCATATGTTGAAGGTGCACTCTACCCATCCTTTTATACTTGAAGTAGGACAGTTTGCTGGAGATAAATATGGTAACCCTTTGAATTGTCATGTGTGTGCTGCCATGCAACCGCTAGAAGAGGGGGGGCCCGAGAGGCGATGCTAGGGGTGTGGGCGCACCCTTGGTGCGGGTGCACCGGGGCTAGCCTTGCTGGCCACCGCCCTTCTTTGGTGGGCCTCTATTGGGTATTGGGTTGTGTTCAAGTGGGTTGCTTGCCCAAGTTTGTCAGGTAAATGGGCTTTGTGCTTATTTCTCACTTGTTAGCTTGGGCCAAAATTGTGGGTTTGAGTTTGTTTTTGAATTTCTTGTCTCTTTGGCCCATCATTGAATTATATATATACATACAAGTGATGCAACAAAACTTGTGGAAATAGTCACTTAAAATTCCTATGTCTATGTTTTGGTGTTCCTTTTGCTATTTTTTATACAAATGTTGATTGTATAAAAGTATGAGTTAAGGATTGCTAGCAATAGTATCTAAATAGTCAAGCGAATGCTACCTAAAGGAGTACCGTGAGTGTTCAGTTATGCATTATCATTTATAATATATTATCTCTTGACTTACCCCTATTTTGAATAGAAGGATGGTTATGATTAATTTCTCCATTATAAATATGAGTTATCAATATCAATGTATTCCTATTTGTTAGTCCTTCCCTATGGTAAAAAATATAAATAACAGATACCTAGAATGCTCCTGCCAAATGAAGTGCTACAATGGTATATTATCTATGCACTTATGGATTACTTCAATATATTTATTCTTCAATTTACAGGTGTCATCAATAATTACCAACAAAGCATTTTTGACATCATGCTGGGGATGACAACCTAGCTAGAGTGATTCTCTGAAATGTCAAGAAGCATTTCCGACGCTGTTGCCAAGGACTGTACCTAGGCAATCAAAGGAATATATTGATAAATTGCTACTTGTTGATGTGATCAAGAAAACAATATACCTCTACTCGAACAGGATTACCCTTAGTCTATCTACTTTTATATCTTATGCAGGGTAATGTATGACTAGTTTTGAAACTCCTGGCAAACTACATTGAAAATCCAAAAGCTTTGATCAGGAGAACTATGGCCAAACTTAAAGAAAGTTTCAGCTTTAGGATCGGGAGACAACCAAATAAGGTGTAGCTTAACACTAGATTTTGAAGTCATCACTGATAAGACTCTATGAATTCTCTGCTTTAACTACGTCCAACATATGTACTAGTGAAAAGTCTAAATTGCCTAGAGGGGGGGTGAATAGCCTAATTAAAATTCTACAAAAAACACTTAGGCAAAAAGATTAGCAACACAAATAGCAAAGTTTTTTGCACTAGACTAATGTTTGTGATGCAAGCCACCTATCCAATAGTCTACCTAATATCTCTATGTTACTGTTGGCGTGCTTACCCATAACAATTTATACGCCAACCGAGGATGAAACTAAGCAAACTTACAAACATATGTTATCACATTGATCTATTTCCACTTCTATTGGAGTTTCATTATTTCATAGGAACCAGTGGAAAAGGCAATGAGAATAAACTTTTCGACAAAGAGTATAATCAATAAATAAAGCAAAGCCCAATCCAAAGAACAAATCTGAGCCAATCACCAATGTGGGAACAATCAAGGCCCAACCAGCAGCCCACACGCGAAGGTCGGTGGCGAGGAGCGTTCCGCACCAGGCGCTTTGGCCTTACTTTGATAGGTGGTTACATGGCGACATGCATATGACAGTTCATGAGGCTACCATTCAAGGAGGCGCCAAACCGACCATGTCTTAATATAAATTAGGGGTAAGGGTGCTCTCATAACACACACATTCTCAACAATACTTGTGCAACATGCAAGAGCTCTCTACTACTTTATTTTAGTTCTAGTACTGGAGCAAGTGCCTCATTGTAAAGAGAGGAGAAGAGAGGAGCAACTGTTAGGATTGACTTGGTATAATACAAGTTCTTCCTCATGTCTTTGTTCTTGTTCTTCATCTCTTATGATCATCATAGTATGTAATGTATTGAATTAGAGTTATGTTCTTGTTATGAATTCATCGTTCTAGGACTAGTTCATAGTTCTAGTATCTTGTTCATCATGATTAGAATATTGTTCATCATTCATCATGCTTTGATTGTAGTTGAATTAAGATTAAGTGTCGGGTGTGCTTGTATCTTTATCAAGGACATACAAGTGTTCTCTGCATACGCGAGTATGTTCTCGAGTACGAAGAGATGTGTAAATGCCTAGCTTAGCTCACGGTTGAGGGGTAGATGGCAGGTGGTGAAAGCCATGTCAGTCCCTTGTAATCCCCCACGTTTGGTTAGGAGGTAGGAGTCTAAATCGTCTGGTGTATCCTGCTAACAGACTAGTGTTCCCAGGTCTCCTAATCCATCCATATGCTTAGTGCTAATCATAACTCTGATCAAAGTATGTTTGCTTATATTCAATGACATGACTATGTAGGATCATATGCTCCTTAGTATTTTATTCTTTATTCTTTCTCCTTTCTTCTATCTCTCTTTGTAGAAGCTTTGCTATGCACGTGTGTCCACTATCTACAAATCATCATTTACCCCTGTTATGTTCAATTGGTTAATTATGCAAGTATCATATCTAATCATGAGTATATTTAGAGTCTTTACATCTTGCCTAACCACGGGAAAATATAAATAACGATACCCTAAATATTTCTGGGTGAAATGATACAACGGTAATTTCGTGCGCTTGCGAATCCTGTCTGTAAATGTTATGTTTTACCAGGCTGACCTCCACGTTGCCACTAATGTTATCCATCTTGGTATATGAAGTGGCATTGCACTTCAGTGCCGATACTAGATGCCTAACTCTACTGGCCACGCTTGGGGTCAACAATGTGTTTCTTGGATGTATCACTAGAAACCACCATACTTGGCGTATGTCGCTAAGGAATGCCAACATGCATTTTTGGTGCCAATGCTGGGGATGATGGCCAACCCTTGTGATGCCACTAAGAAACGCAACAGTCACTTAATCACTAGAGCTTACACAGGAGTATGGAAGAAACAAAATAGCTCTAGCTAAAATATGACAAACACTAAATATATGAGGAGATAGCTTAACCAAACTAACTACACAAGATAATTTGCACAAAAATATGTCCAAAGTAACTAGCTCAACTTTGAATGTAAATGCTTTAAGTAAATGAGCTAGAGAGTGAAGTGTTTCACTGAGCCTTTGGGATCACCAAGTATAAAACCAATCACCGGTGAACACCTTACGTAGAGGCAATCACCAAATAGCTGGGAGAAGACCAATCACCAATAAAGCCAAGCGATAATCACCATAATATCAAGCACACAAGAGACATGGCGATTTATCTCGAGGTTCACATGCTTACCAACACGCTATTCTCCATTGTATCGACCAACTCTTGGTGATTCGGTGGCTAATCGGCAGCACGCCAAGCTCCTCACAAGCACCACAAGAGAGGTAGCTAAATGACACGAGCAATCTACTAGAGGTGCCTTTCGCCACACCAAAGGGGACGAGGCCCAAATAAACCCCTTACAAATCGCTTGGTGGTGGCCAAGAACAATTACCAACTCTTGTCAACTCCACCGAGACTTCTCCAAGCCATCTAGGCACCAGCAAATGCCAAGACTAATAAGAAACTCAAAGCCAATGCGAAGAACTAGTGCCACTAGAATGAACACCTTCAAATCTTAGCACTAGATCACTCAAACTCACTTGGAATCAACAAATCAAGTCTAGAGATGAGTGGGGAGGGTCACAAGGATGCTAGAGTATCACAAAGTGCAAGAGAGAGCACACACACTAGCCGACCAACCCCTTTAAGAGCCCCGAATAGATGGAGTTAGTCGTTGGGCTTATTTGCTAGGCATCGGATGCACCTGGTTGGGACCATCGAAGGCACTGCCAACGTCTGATGCCTAGATCAATGCCACATGTCTGAGCCCTTTAAATGTTAGCCACTCAATCTCAATGGCTACTTCGCTTCGCGCACTCAATTATATGACATCGAATGTGACGCTCACTAGCATCGGACACGTCTAGTGCACTCAACCTCAATTTTGCGCTCATTGGACCCGAATCGGACGCGCCTAGTGCGGAGTCCGATGCATATCTAGAGAGGTGCCAAAGAGCTTATGAACACATCGAATGTGTCTACTGGGACCCCCATCGGACGGGCAAAACATTCAATGATCATGTCTCTTCTGCCTGTGCCACATCAACTGCATCGAATGCGCGCATAGTGCCACCTGTGCGTCCGATGCAGCGTCCGATGCAGGCTCAACCACAATCTGCACCTAGGGTTTGACATCGAATGCGTCCGGTGCTCCCACAGGGAGCGTCCAACGACCCTAGGACAACACACGTCTCTTTCCAACTTCTGCTCTTTGCTTTCATGCGCCAACACCAAAGTGTTTCACCACTTATGCACATGTGTTAGCATTTTTCAAAGAATTTTCCAAGGGTTTAGTTAGTCACTCATTAGGTCTAATGCATCAATATGTTAGTGATCACCTAGTGGCACTTGAACACCGTATAAACCATGAATATCTTTTCTTGATAGTACGATTATCTATCCTAAATATGATCACACTCACTAAGTGCCTTGACCACCAAACCAAAGAGCCATATTAGGTTATACCTTTGCCTTTGAGCCTCTTTGCTTCTCCTCTTTTCTTCACTTCTATTTTCTTCTCTATTTCACCAAATGTGGAGCACTTGATCACTTGAGTGCTTGTGGTATCACCATCTCCTCCATGGTTGCCACCTTGCTAGCTCCACCACTTGGCTTGGTCCTAATCTATCTCGTGAGCTACACACATGCTTAGCCATAGGATTAGACCAAATAGGTTTCATCCATTAGCCAAAACTAAACTAGGGCTTTCAACTAGACCGAAGGTGAACATCAGAGACAATGCTTTTGAGCTCAAGCCAGCTCTCATAGACATGGTGCAAGCTAGCCAGTTTTGTGGAAAGACACATGAGGATGCGACTGCTCATCTCTAATATATCAAGGGGGTTACTAGAGATGCCATATTACCTTGCCTTTTCCCATTCTCACTTTTTAGGAAGGGAAAGAAATCTATACCAACAAAGACAAGACTACCACATGGGCAAATTGCTCCACTATCTTCCTAGCAAAGTTCTTTCTCGTAGGCAAAACCAATGCCCTATGTGCAAGAATCACAAGTTTTCAGCAGCAACGTGATGAATCTATCCCTAAGGCATGGGAACGCTTTCAAGACTACATATCTGAAAGCCCTCATCATGGGATGGAGAATTGGCTACCCATGCAACCTTTTTACCATGGGCTAACCAACAACACTTGTGAATATGGATGTCGATGTTGGAGGATCATTTTATCACTTACCATTAGTAGGGCAAAAGCTCTCATGGAGAAGATGGCCTTCAATCAAGGATGAAATGAAGAACGTACTCAATCTCGCAAGAGAGGTCGAGGTATGTATCAACTTAAGGAGGCAGACATGTTTGCCAAGCTTGATCTAATGATGAAGAAGCACGAAGAACAAGCCAATGAGAAGCAAGAAGTCATGCACATTCATGATTTCTGCATGATATGTGAAGAGTGTGGTGAGACTAGATATTCAGAAAATAACTATCTAGCCTAGACTCCAAGAGAATATGAACTTCATCAACAACAACAATCATCTTCAACAAAATCAAGGATGGAACCAACAACAAAGATCAAACGACCAAGGTAACTATCAAGGTAATAATTACAATAAACAACCATACTTGAAAGATTTAGTCTCTAGTCAAGCTAAAATCATGGAGAACTTATTAAGAAAACTAGCTATGATAAAATTTTGAAAAACATAAACAATAGATTGAATAGTTTTTATTCTTCCATTAAAAACCATCATAGCTTTAATAGAATCACAAATAGTTCAGTTGGCGGCTATTGTTCCTTCATCCAACAAAGGTAAGATTTCAGGACAACCGGAAGAACTCATAATATTGCAAATCTTATCGATATTCACAATGTAGAATTTTATAGACAACCATCGACATGAGGATATCACTTGTGTATAAGTCTTTTGTTTGATTTCAAAAGCCCTCCAAAAGCATAAGTTTAAAAGCTAGTAGTCTAAAGCGGCCAAAAGCTAAAACAAACGGTGCATAAGTCTTCCATTTGCCTTCAAAAGCCCTCCAACCAGCTCTTCATGATCGATTAGTGCACTTTTTGTGCTCAAGGATATCACTTGGTGTTTCTTAATATATGTCAATATTTATGTCTTATAAGAATTAAAATTAGGTAGAACCAATGGGCCTTTGCATTCACAAAATATATTAGTCGACCGGTCATGCTAACTTCTCAGTGTGCAACCATGGCTGTTATGACAGCCCCTCTTCTTCTCCACCTCTGACGACCTTAGAACGAGAGAGAGAGAGAGAGAGAGAGAGAGAGAGAGAGAGAGAGAGAGAGAGAGAGAGAGAGAGAGGTAGGTGACCCAATTGTGGGACAAAAGAGACGACACCTGGGTAGAGGCGGCGCTGCTGCCGCCAGAGCGGGCAATAGAGGAGGCGGTCCAGGCAAGGACGGGGGCGAGCATGGCTATGGCGGCGGCAGGGTCGCGCTCTACCATATAGCGCATCAGGTCACCCCTTATCTCTGCCCGCCAATGTACACGACTTGCTAATGAGATAGAGGATACAACCTACATTAGTTTCCGAACTTCCATTACAATGTAATGTTAGTGAAATTTACATCTAGTGCTGTGATTTTAAAAATAGTTGTTTTCTTATTCGCTAATGAATTGACCTGTGGTTTAGGTGCAAACTATATCCGAAGACTCTGGTTTAGATGGTAATCTTTCAGGAAAAAGTTAGAGATGATGGTGGGGGGCCTGTTCTTCTGAATTTGCCCTAGCCATATCCGAAGACTCGGTTGACTTCTTACGCTTCTCGCAGAAGCAGCTCCTCTCGCTTGAAGCTGCCAACACTCTCTTTTGTCATTTTGTTGGCCACCTCCATCGTCAAAAGAATCTTGGAGAGCCAACGGTTTTTAACTTTGACTAAATTTATATAATAATATAATAATATTTATGATACCAATTAAATATAATTAAATTTTTTGTTAGTTATATTTTTATAATATATCTATTTCATGTCGTAAATATTTGTGTTTCTCTCTATAATTTTAGTTAAACTTAAAAAACTTTAACTCTACAAGATTCTTGGAATGAATTATAATTTGAAAAGCAAGGGACAATGGAATATATAATTACACAAATGAAAGTATTGATCTTAGATACTACCGAGGCATAGGAGAAATGGAGAAGCAAATTCATCTTTTAGTTTTTTTCTTATACGTACCTTTTTGTATCGTCGGAATATGGAGTACGTCAAATTCACAGATACGGACGGAGTGCGTCAGAATTAGTTATCTTCGTCCATCGTCATGGTGACGCGGCCTTTGGGCAGCTGCAGGATATAGTTCAATTGGAAAGAAAGAGTAGATGAGGATACGTGTATATACTATGGATTCCGGTGCGCAGGAAAGGCATCGTTTTTGAATCGGAAAAGATTAGAAGAACACATTGTGTATTTGGATCGTAAAAAGCACAGTGGTTAGTTAGTAAAAAAAAAAGATTTTGTCTAATTTACTTTTTATATAAATTAGTAGGACTTCTATTTCTATTCAGTTTATTCAGGCTCGAAGAGATTTATTCATCCACTATCTAGGGTCGTACTCCCTCCATACCCATATTAGTTGACGTTTTAGAAAAGATTAGAGTCAAACATTGAAAATATAAATCATCAATAACTATTAAGTTTCTAAATTTACAAATATAAAAATTATATAAATAGATTTGTCTTGAAGAATATTTTTATAAAAGTATACATATATCATTTTTCCATAAATATTTTTATAAAAATAAGAGGTCAAAGTTGTGTTTTAAAGACCGTGTCGCTGTCCTAAACGTCAACTAATATGGGTATGGATGGAGTATATAATAAGTCTAGGTGGAAGAAACTCTCAACTACGATTTCACGCTTGTGTTGATTATGAAACCATGTTAACAATCTGGACGGCCCATAGCAATCAGGAATACTCGACCAAAATAGAGGTGTAGGAACAAGCCTACATCTGGAAGGCCCATCAACAATCAGGTGGGCGAGAACTTTGGCCCATATCGAGTAATATGTCTGTCTGATTAGTTGTGTTCATAAAATCCACTAAAAAAACTTGTGTTCACAAAAGGAAAAAGTCTACTTTTCCTCCCTGAACTTTCGCGAAAGTCCGCTTTTCCTCCCTCAACCGCAAAACCGGACAAACTACCTCCCTCAACTTTTCAAACCGTGCGTTTTACCTCCCTGGAGTGGTTTTGAGGGCGGTTTTGCTACAGTGAAGGGTGGTTTTGCTACAGTGATGGCAGTTTTGTCTTTTTCTTTTTTATTTATTTCGGCTGAATTTTTAAAAAACCGTAGTAAATTATAGAAAAATTATAAAATAAAAAATTTAATTTTGTTGGACTCCACATGAGTAGATCTACACAGTTTATATATAATATGATATGATTTAGTATAAAATTTTTGCTATGAAGGTTTTTTCCATTTATTTCGGCTAAATCTTTGAAACGTTATAGTAAATCATAAAAAATAAAATACAATTTTGTTGGACTTAACAGGAGTAGATCTACACATGAACATATAATATGGTATGTTTTATTATAATGTTTTTGCTCTAGTTTAAGATCTGTACTTTTCTATAACTAATTAAAATAATTTAAAGTTGCATCATTTATAATTATTTTGATGGACTAAAACATATCATATTATATGTTCATACATAGATCTACTCATGTTAAGTCTAACAAAATCGGATTTTATTTTTTATGGGTTTTCTATGATTTACTATAACGTTTAAAAGATTTGGCCGCAATAAATAGAAAAGAACAAAACCTTCACAGCAAAAACTTTGTACAAAAGTATGACATATTATATATAAACTGTGTAGATCTACTCATGTGGAGTCCAACAAAATTAAATTTTTTATTTTATAATTTTTCTATAATTTACTACAGTTTTTTAAAAATTCAGCCGAAATAAATAAAAAAGAAAAAGACAAAACTGCCGTCACTGTAGCAAAACCACCCTTCACTGTAGCAAAACCGCCCTCAAAACCACTCCAGGGAGGTAAAACGCATGGTTTGAAAAGTTGAGGGAGGTAGTTTGTCCGGTTTTGCGGTTGAGGGAGGAAAAACGGACTTTCACGAAAGTTCAGGGAGGAAAAGTAGACTTTTTCCTTCACAAAATCCCTTTTCGAGGAGCAAAGTTTTCCCTGGTTAATTGGGGAGAACACATTCTCAACATTTTGTGCGTGCGTGTGTGGAATTGATAGTTTCAATACAAATGGAGTAAAATGCACCGGCGGTACTTAAAGTTGAGAGCAGGTGTCATATAGGTCCCAAACTTTTAAAAACACATTTCTAAGTCCCTAAAGTTGTCGGCAGGTGACGTATAGGTCCCAAAGTCCTAAAAACGCATTTCTAGGTCCCTGAAATTAGTTCGGGTGTCATCTAGGTCCCAATGAGCGCTTAACCGTCCCGTTAACTGATGTGTTAGACTGACTCAGTGCTTATATAGACCTGACAGGTGGGACCTACATATCAGCAGTACACTTAGTTATTTTTTTAAAAAAATCATATATTTTGCATATGATCTCGGATGAAGATGAATTATATATGAAAATTTCCTTCGATGAGATCTATAATTTTTTAGTTTTAAAATTTCTCATCTAAGATTGTTAAGATAGCAAAAATAATAATATAAAATTTTAATAGCTTATTATTCGCGTATTCGAGCTTGTCAAAATAATAAATTTATAGGTCCCATCAGTGACTATAATTTGCAAATATAAACTATCTTTATTTGTCACTGTATTTGAGAATATGGTTCCTTTAGGATGACAGGCTCTAGTACGCGATTAATATGCTGCTGAAATTTTATTTTATTTCTTTTACAATTTTAATGACCTCAAATAATAAAATTCAATATTACGAATTTGCATATCTTATTGAGACCTACAATATTCATATAAAGTATTTTATCTGTTGTCATACACGAGAGATATGAGTTTTTTTATATGACAAACTTTTGTACGTGAATAATATATTGGTGAAACTTTATATTACTATTTTAACCATCTTAATAATCTCAAATAAAAAATATTAAAACTAAAAAGTTGTAGATCTCATCGAGGGCTACAATTTTCATATATAATTTATCTTCATCTGAGATCATATGCAAAAGATATGATTTTTTAAAAAAAATAACTAAGTGTACCGCTGATGTGTAGGACCCACCTGAGTTAGCCTGCCATGTCAGCTAATGGATCGGTTAAGCGCTCATTGGGACCTAGATGACACCCGAACTAATTTCAGGGACCTAGAAATACGTTTTTAGGACTTTGAGACCTATACGACACCTGTCGACAACTTTAGGGATCCAGAAATGCGTTTTTAAAAGTTTGGGACCTATATTACACCTGCTGACAACTTTAAGGACCGCCAACGCATTTGATTCGAGATACTACCTTGTACGTAGCACTCTATTGGGTACAGGAGCACTCTATTGGGTACAGGAGCAGTTTTTGCTGGTTACAGATTGTTCTCTCAGAATCAGAAGACACACACACACCCACGCCTCAATCAATCAAGTCAAGTGGGAAAAAAGAATAGAGATAATCATCAGCCACCGAATATAGCTACTGCAATTTGCACAGCCATACATACCCAATACACGCGCAAGTACAGTACAGGCATACATACATTTAGGTTACACAAGCACAAGGAAGCAGCAGGCTATGCTATGCTATCACGTACGTACGTCGACAGCGTGCGTCCGGTCCAAATCAATATCAATATCAATACAATACAATGAATCTACAGCGCAACTCCCCACGATCGATCGACTGACGGATCGCCGGGGCATCAGATCAGGCGACTCTGCAGTTTGCCCTGATCTTGCCGGTGGCTCCGGTGAGCACGCCGACGGCGCCCATCCTGACCATGGCCGCGGCGAAGTCGCTCTGGAACGTGGCCGGGTCGTTGGCGTAGGCGACGACCTGCACGGCGGTGTTCTTGTCGCTGAGCAGCGCCTGGTCCGAGGACAGCAGGCCGCGGTTGGCCATGACGCCCTTGTAGAAGCCCTCGTCGAAGGCGTTCGGGGAGACGTAGTCCATGGCCACGAGCGGGTCGCCGGCCGCGGGGCACAGCCGCGCCAGCTGCGCCACGTAGGCCGGGTCCATGGTCGGGTCCTGCCCCGCAGTCGTGGCCGACCTCGACAGCCGCCCGCTGAAGGAGCTGCAGTGCGAGCTCCCGATGGTGTGCGCGCCGGAGAGGATCACCATCTCCTTCTGCGTCAGGCCCTTGGCGCCGAACATCTGCGTCAGCTGCGCGACGCTGGCCGTCGGCGGCGGCAGGTTGCCGTTGGTGTCCGACGCGCGCGACACGGACCCGTCGCGGCGTCCCGCCGGCACCTGGTACGCGTTGCCACCGGCCTATACACGTATACGAAGGATATAATTCGTTTATAGAATAGAACGCGACAATGGCGTGGCGTGTGTGCTAACAATTGGACATGGTGGACCCATGCCGCGGCTGCTGGCATGGCATCGAGTTCCTTGTGGCGTGCATGCAAATGCAAATGCAATGCAAGCGGCGCGCGGCATCATGTGGTGGCGGGGCAATGTGCGTCAGAAAAGATGGGGATTGGGGACACAAGCATCAGATATGCTTTTCTGTCTAATCCTATGCCAGTCCAGCTTTGGATTCCAAATTCATGTAATCATGTCGGGTTACTAAAAAGAAAAAGTTTATCACTGAAGCCGTGTACTATCGCACATACCACCGTCCACTGGCAGTAAAGCGAGATGCAATTTAGTATTGACAAACGCAGCTTTGCACTCTTGATAATAAAAAAATAAAAATAAACTTATTATTACCAGTGCGACGCTGTCCCTGGCGGCGAAGGCGAGTATGTCCGCGCAGGAGACGACGCCGAAGCAGGCCTGCTCGACGCGCGCCTTGATGCGGTCGACGACCTCGAAGCCCCGCAGGCTGACGTTGGGCCCGGCGTCCTTCTCCGCGGTGTTGCCCTTGGTCGAGTCGACGAGCACCGACGCGTCGCACCCCTGCAATGCAAGCCGCAAGCGCAGATCACGCACACAGTCAGTGCTCTGTTCTCAGTCACCCTGCCTGCTCATCCCGAGCTGCAGCGACTGAGGAGTGAGGACTGACTGACCCCAACGAAGCAGTCGTGGAAGTGGAGCCGGAGCAGGCCGGCGGCGAGGCCCGGGTTGGCCGCCACCGCCCTGCTCACCTCCTGCTGCACGATGATCTCCGCCGCGGGGCACGAGTTGTCGTAGAAGCCCACCCGCAGCTGCGCGCGCAGCTCCGTCGCCATCAGCAGCGCCGCCACCGCCGCCACCTGCAAGTACAGCGCTACCCTCTGCACCACCGCCATATCGCCACTACTAGCTGGCCGGCCACCGGCTGCCACTCGTTCTCGCGCTCTTTATGGCACTGGCAGTGGCAGCTACCTGATGAGGGCTTTTATATACACTCGCACTCAGGCCAGGCCGCAGACACCAATCAGTAGCTATATGCTTCTTGGTTAAGGAAGGAAGGCAGAGAGCTAGCGAAGGCGAAGTGAGTGTAATCTAATCTCTAGGACTACTAGGAGTATATAACAATGCGGGTGAGTGGAGGGTTTAGGGGATTCTCGAGCGATAGATAGGGGCCGGACCAGCAGTGAGTGTGCCATATGCCAGGCATGGCATGTGGAGAGAGAGCGAGGGGATTCATACTAGGTTGGTAGAGTGCGGAGCTGTGGTGCCTGCCAATTGGGGCCGGCCGCTTTTCTGCCATGATTGGGGGCGATGGAAAGGCCAGTGGCCAGAGAGACAACGACATCCGCAGGGCTCCAGTGCGTTTAATTTTAATTTTACCTGCGGTTAATGGAGCGGCGGACAAGTGGACGTTGCTCGCTGTAGAGCGCGGAGCTCTGAAAGACTGAAACTGCATCCGGCGAGGTGTTTGGCAGGGCCGCCATTTGTGATGAGGTTGCGTTTTCATTCACCGATGCTGACATGATGGAAAGTGATGTTTTAGGAAGTTTTTTACATTAGGATTGTCTTGTTGACGACCAAAGTTGGCGTCAACAAGCATGTTCTGCTATGACTGAAGAAGGGTGCGTGATCTGTGCCTCTCATTCAGTTACAGTTGCCGCGACCAAAAGCATGTTTTTGCTGGTAGACTGGTAGTCTTTTTTTTTTTTTTGTCTCTAACGGAATGCAAAATTGTCACCTCTCGTCCGAATCTGAGCTTAACCAGTTGATGGATACTACAGTAGAATGGTCCAACTAGAACCTTTACAGTTTCCGGTATGCTTATTCCGAAGGGAGCCAATGCAAGCATCAGATACTCGAGGAATAATAGCACAGCCCGATTCCTGACAACTACACGTATGTTCTTCCAGGCGCTGTAGCTGCAAATGGTTCACAGCTTGAAAGGACCCAGGGAGGATAGGATTGCAGAACATGCATGATTGACCCCAATGCTTGGTTCATGAACGTACGCTGCTGGTTCGTTACTAATTCGAAATGATCTCTCCCATGACATTCCACAGAGCCAAAGCAAAGATGCTGCCGCTCATCGCTCAACATTGACAACGGAGCATGAAAAGGCCTGGTATGGTATGGTATGGTATGGTTAGGTTGGCAGGGCGGCATAAGTCAAGGAAGATTCGTCGCCACCTCTTGCTGCAGCCTGCAGAGCTGGCCCGGTGCTTGTTAATTTTACCCGCTGGCGACGTCCATCAGTCCATGAGTTCAGACTATAAACTCCAGTATTTGCCTGCAGATGCAGAAAGATAACGCAGATCAAGCCAGGATTAACGGCTACAGTATCTACTGACCCTGGGCGCCGGGGCGAGTGGCGTCTTCAGAAGCACATGGATGGAGCTCGTGTTTGGTAGAGCTCGGCTCGGGTCGTGACAAGATTGGTTGGTGCTGTGGACTCATGTCATCTGAGTTTGACCTCCAGATGAAGTGCTTCAGGCAGGGAATCAATCGTTGTGAGAAGATGGATCAGAGGGATCCGGATCCACTGCAATGAACAGGACGTCCTGCAGATATATATAATTTGCACCGTAGTCACCTACCATTTGTATTAGTTAGAAGAAATGGCACAATTTGCCCCCGAAAAATCCACAGTCAGATGCAGTCACGTATACAGCGGTAACCATGCCCGGAGCGCGGAGATTGTGGCGGCGACGACAGTGCTCGTGCTGGTGCTGCTCCTGGTCGCTGCATGTACAGCCATGCTGGTCCAAATCTGAAAGCAGTATGAACGTTTTTTGCTAGGTAGGTTGATTGGCCCCTCTAGCTTAGCTTGCAGCCTTGCTGTTCCATGAGGTCCCTAAATTTGCTTGCAGCTGCAGTACAGCTAGGGATCCCTTTGATCAATCACCATCCTCTAGCTCCCTTTTCTTTCCCCAGCGGCTTCTCTTTTTTAATCTCTCCTTCCAGAAACACCTCACTCACCTCGAAAACTGGCATCAGCTCTGCTTTGCACGCTGAGACATGCTAGGGATGGACGGAGGCTGCTCTCGCGCTCGGCGCCACGCACATGGCGAAAAGCGCGAAGGCGCGTAAGGTGATCTGGTCCGTTAGCCAAAGCGCGCCCGCGGGGCCAGGACACCAACAGCGCCTGGCGTTGTTGCTCTGTCTAAGCAAGCATGCATGCTTCTTCCTGTTCACACGGTCGCCCTGCGAACGAGTTGATCAGCTGAATCCGCCGCCGCATCCTCATGCCTCTTTTTTTTCAAAAACACGAAAGGGCTACGCATCATTATATTAAGAAGCAGAAAAAAAAATAAGAGCTCAAACAACACAAAACCCGGAATACACACGGTCACTAGGAACAGACGCGCCTGAAACTACACACGACCAACAACCATAACAAAAAGAGCTAACCACCCGAAACAATGGCAGCTAGGAGGGATAAACCACGAGCCCCTACCAATAACCATGTCTTTCCCTCTTCTTCAGCAACAGCTAGTGCGTCTGCAACATTTAGAGTTGCTCCATCAAAAACACACTTGTTGTGGTGTGTCCATAGAGTCCAGGCTCCAACAATAATGAGGGAGTTGATTCCTTTCCTTAGTAAGTTCCCAACAGTATTGCTTACCATTTTCCACCATATATGAAAAGAAGTTTTTGTGGGTTGCGGGGTGAATGTTTGGAGCCCATACCGTGCGAAGAGCTAGTACCAGAACTCTCTTGTAAATACACATAGGATTAAAATGTGATCAATAGTCTCCTCATCATGGTCACATAGAGGGCACCGCTCAGGATGAGGGAGCCCATGACATGTCCAACAACGGTTGTGAGCGACCAACAAAACAAAAAAAAACGGCATTTAGGTGGCACCCATGTCTTCCAAATTATTTTCCTAAAGCCCAAAAGAAGTAGACCTTACTAAAAGACCATCTATGCGGTCTTGGCTGAATACTGTCCATCAGAGAAGAACCGCCAAATATGCTTATCTTCAACCTCTAATTGCAAAAAGAGTCACACAAGATATCCCAAAGGTCAAGGTAGTCAATGATTACTCCAACAGAGAGAGCTCCTTGAATGTCAGAAATCCAAGATTGGTTAGTGAGGGCATCATGGATAGTTTGTTGCTTGAGCCTTCTCTTGGGCGGAATGATGCCAAAAAGGCAAGGCGCAAGATCAGTGATACATTGACCATGGAGCCATCGATCCTTCTAGAAAAGAGTAGTTGAACCATTCCCAATTTCACAATAAATGACCACTGCAAAAAAAACCTTGATTTGATCAGACACGTGAATTGGAAGAGTAGCCTAGGGCCGATGTGGCTCTGTTTTTTGTAACCAGACCCATCTCATACGTAGTGCCCAACCAAGAAGTTTGAGATCAGAAATTCCTAGACCACCAAGTTCTTTAGGAAGGCACACCTTGCCCTAAGCAACCAGACAGTGTCCACCTCTTGCATCATTGCGGCCACTCCAAAGGAAAACACGCCGAATTTTATCCACAACTTTGATAGCCCAAGGTGGAAAATCAAGAGCCATAACAAGATAGATGAGCATACCAGTAAGCACAAATGGAACCTGAACCTTTCTTCCTTAGTGGGCAGGCCCTGTCTCGAAAAGTTTCTGTCCAGTTGGGCCTTGATGGGGCTAAGGAGGATGGGTTGGGT
Source organism: Coix lacryma-jobi var. lacryma-jobi (assembly GCA_009763385.1). Taxonomy (NCBI): domain Eukaryota; kingdom Viridiplantae; phylum Streptophyta; class Magnoliopsida; order Poales; family Poaceae; genus Coix; species Coix lacryma-jobi. The sequence continues at coordinate 43,892,501 of CM019823.1, read as the reverse complement.
ACTGGTGGGGCAACGAAGTTATTGGCCTCACCATGCTCACCCCTGTTCTTCTCCTCTGATGAGGCAATGGACCTTCTGACCTCACCACGACTCCTCGCGTCACCGCCTGCCCCAACAACAAAGCAACTTCTGGTTTTATCCTCATACCTCCTCGGTCCTCAGCCCACAGTATCTTGCCCTAAGTAGGTTTTGATGAATTGAATGACAACTCAACTAAAGATCTAACAAGTTTGCTAAGTGTATTAAAGATTCAACAAGAAAAGCAAACTTGATGGTGAAAGGATCAAGATGCCCAAGAGAGGGGGTGAATTGGGCTTTTCTAAAACTTTTGCAAGAATTAAAACCTAACAAGCCCAATTAACCCCCTAGTGCCTAGAAGTGTGTTTCTTTAGAATCAACCGCACAAAAGACTATCGCTAAACTATTTCTACTCTAGCATGGAAATTCAACTTATGAAAGAACAACAAGTAAATTATGGAATTGAATTGCTCAAAATTAAATGTGTATGTAAAGAGAGTAGAGATGACACGACGATCTTTTTCCCGAGGTATCGAGGTGTCGGCACACCCCTCTAGTCCTCGTTGGAGCACCCGCGCAAGGGTATCACTCCCCCTTGATTTGCGCAAGGATCAAGTGCTCACTACGAGCTGATTCTTCGCCACTCCGGCCCGGTGAATCGCTCGCTACCGGTCACAACTTGACTTGGGTCATCCACAAAGCCTCCGGATGATCACCAAGCTCTTCGATCACCACCAAGCCGTCTAGGTGATGCCGATCATCAAGAGTAACAAGCTAGAACTCTCACTTGACCAAGACAAGGCCAAAGAGATGGATGGATGCACACTTGCTACTCAATTCTCACTAGGAGGTCACTAATTCTCTCAATTAGCTATTCTCTCAACCTCACTAGGGCTCTTGCTCTTTCTCACACTCACAAGGTGTTTCTCAGCAAAGGAAAGTGGCAAGAACACTCTAATGAATGAGGGGGAGGAGTATAAATACTCCCCCAACCGGCCATCCAAAAGAGCACTGAACAGGTGCTTCTGCGGGGGCATCGGACGCTCCGATGCCTAGCATCAGACGCTCCGATGACCTTGACCAACGGTCAACTGTACAACCTGTCAGACAACTTAAAGGAGCATCGAACGCTGGGCAGCGTCCGATGCCACCACATCGGACGCGTCCGATGTGGTTTTACCCTCTCTGGAACCTCTCTGCATGGACATCGAACGTTTGCCCTCAGCGTCCGATGCCAGCGTCCGGTGCTACCCCAAATTCACGCGCATGTGAACAGTGGCACAAGCGCGTCCGATGTGGCAACATCGGCGCGTCCGATGCCACGCACCAGACAAAACCCTAGTCTGAGTGAGCATCGGACACGTCCGATGCCCACCAGGCCAGCGTCTTATGCCCTTTTCAAGGGCAAAACCAACTCGGATCGCGACGCGGCCTTAACGACTTTTCATCCTCTCGACATAAGGCATCTCTCTGAGCTACCTAGGGCTATGAAATAACAAGTGTGCACCACACCTACCTCAATAGACTCATCTAGGTCAAGCTACTGATTCACGCTCCCCTTTATAGTATGGCCAAAGGAAAAACAAAGACCTAAGACTACCTAAGTGTCCTCCAACACCATATAACACTTAGCCTAGTCTACCACCGTCTTCATCGTCCGTCCTTTGAAAACCGAAACGATTTCCATCGCCAGGGGACATGAACTCCATGTGCCTGTATCATCGCCATTACCGTGACCTAACTCATCCCTGTTTCTGTAAAACACACGTTAGTCACAGTAATCTTGTGTTTCATCCAATTACCGAAACCCACTAGGGGCCAAGATGCGTTCAATTTCCCCCTTTTTGGTGATTGATGACAACACGAGATCGAGTATAGAGAGAAGAGGTTTTTAAATCATGACATGTATGAACTTGCGAAAAATAAGAGAAAATGATTAGGGGCAAGCTCATACATATCATGCCAACATCTTGCACTCAACAAGTTAGAGTGAATAGCAAGTGCAAGAGTAAAGAGCTCGAATACATAACAAGTGAGAATTAAGCGCAAGTAAACGAGTGAAACGAAATGACATGTCATATAGAATATCATAGAGAGCACATACATGTCATAAGGTCCATAGCACACATATATAACATAATAATGTGCAAAAGATGCGATAAGTAACGAGCGTATGAGAATCAACACATAACAAAAGATGCAAATCCCACTCACATCGCTCCCCCTACCGCTATACTCGTCCACTCTCCCCCTTTGGCATCAAGCGCCAAACTAAGCGTCGGAGGGCGGAGGTGGTGCAGACGAGCCAGGTGCAGACTCTGGAGACCACTGAGACTGACCCTCTGGAGCTGGAAGCTGTGGAGAAGCGGTCCGGGTCGGCTCTGACTGCTCTGCCTGCTTTGTCTGCTCTGGCTTTTTCGCAGTCTCTGTAGCTGTGGCCGCCTGAGCCTCGGAGTGCGGAAGCTCTGGAATAGTAGATAGCTCAGGCTGCGCTGTGGTGGTAGACTCGGACTGGACAGGCTCGGTCAGCTCGGAGGACGCGATAGAGCTCGGTAAGGTCTCTATGGTGGAAGTCACAGGAGCTGTCGTCGTCTGAGCTGGGTCCAGGAGATCCAGCGTAGGAAAGCCAGTAAGTTCACTGAAGCTGGCCGACAGATCCCGTGTCACTGTGGTGGTCGTCGCATACAGGGACTCTGTCGGTCAGGGAGTGAAATCAGTGCGCAGTGGACTGAAGAGCGGGGCCCCGCCTGGTGGTGTAGTGAAGCTCGTGAACTATGAAGAGCTGGGGCCAAATGACTGTTGTGGCTGACTGAACGGCTGGTGCTGCGGGGGACAGGAGGCGGCCACTGAAGCTGCTGCTGCGGGGGAGGCTGCTGCCACTGCCACTGTGGAGGTCCGCTCATGATGCGCTCCATGAAAGAAAGAGTCTGCTGCTATAACTGGAGCATTTGCAGCTGAAGGGCATCAGACCTCTCCTGAGCCTGTTGCTGTGCAAGAGCCTGCTGCTGAGCCAACCGCTGCTGTTCCTGGGCTAACCTCTGTACGTCCTGAGTCACTGTCCTCTGCTGCTTCTCCATCCAAGAGAGTATAGCTAGTAGCTCGGGATCGGAGGAAGCAGTACCAGACGGCCCGGCCTCTGAGTCGTGAGCGCTCGGCTGGTAGTGAGGCGGGAGCTGGTAGTCCTCATCCGAGCTGTCTGTGGGGTCCTCTGCCACGTAGGCATCCTCACCCTCTAGGTCGGCAAGCTCCTGCTCGGCGAGTGCTCTGACGGTCTCATCCTGCTCCTGAGCGGACTCTGGCACCTCTGGCCGCTGTCTCGAGCTAGAAGATGCGCCCTGCTGCTGCTACTGCCTGCGGTCCCGACCGTGTCCCATTAGCTGACTCATGTTATACTCAGGGAACACGGTCGCGGAGCCGGTGAGGGACTGCCCAGGGTGAGATCCAGTGGTGGCAGCTACCTTCCAAAGTATATACAAAATCCAATGGGCATACGGTAGCTGCCTGCGGGCCTTGATGCCCTCTGCGACGGTGTCCTCCATCTCGCACAAGATGACGTCCCAAACGTCGAACTCCTGCTGTCTGACCATGTAAGCGAGTAACCAAAGCTGCAGACGAGATAGCCCCTCTCGGAAGCCCACCCTGAGAAGCAAGGTCCGCCGAAGAACCTCGTTGAGGATCCGAGTTGTAGGGGTGAGATCCCTAGGCGCGCGACTCGAACCCTCGCCGAAGGGCTCAGTGAAGCAGGGTCGGACCAAGTCTGTCATCGGCTGTGCACCACCGTGAGGGCGGCGGGGTGGCTCCGTCCTATCGTAGCACAGGTCGTGGATCCGGGTCTGAGAGTGTCGCAGTCCAAACCAATCCCGGATCTCAGAAGAAAACAGCCTATAGTGCTCCCCCTCAAATGCAAACTCAATCGTCTCTCGGTCAGGGTGCACCCAAAGTGATGCATAGAACTGAAATACCCAATCCTCGATATACGAGCCAGATCACCCCAGAAGGTCTGCCAAACCAGGTAGATAGGTGAGAATGGGGTGGATCTACTCTCTAGCTGCTGTGACTATTGCCTCTAGGGGACAAATGCGCTGCGAACGCAAGCAGATGCCGGCGTTCCTATATCCCTGATAGAAATCCTCCTGAAGAACAGTATAGAACGCTGCCTCTGCCTGCTCCTGCCGCTCTCTCGAGAACCACTTCTCAACTAGGACAAGCCTGAGGGTCTGGATCTGTGAACAAGTAGCTGCCCGGAGGTCCAGTCGCAGGATCGGCGGGGGCGCACGCCTCGACAGAGCACGTGCTCCCCGTAGAGGGACATCGGGCCGGGGTGGCACCGCAGTCCTGCGACGAGTGGACTGGCGTCGGGGAACCTCCTCAGGAACCTCCTCCTTTGCCTCTGCCTCTATTGCCTCGGTCTCTGCCTAGCCCTGCCCGGAGCTCTCGGGCTCCACTCTCAGAGAGGTGAACATCGTCCGGCGGCTGGCAGCCATAAGCGTACAAGTCGGCGAGTGGTGAAACCGCTCAACCTGCTCAACTGCTCAGCGCTGCTCAGGAGATAGCTGATCCTCAATACTCAAGCCGCCACCACGGCCACCCTGCTCTGCACGCTCTGCGGCGGCTGCAACCTCACGGGCCTGATCGGCCTCTTGCTGCTCCCTAGTGCGCTTCCTACGCGTGATCAACTTCCTCTTCCCGGGCCTCTGACCGAAAGGGGGGGGGGCGGGAAGGAGAGTCCCCAGGGGCACCACCGACGTTCTTGCAGCGCATAGCTGACAAGAACAGAGAAAAACTGCCGCTGTAAGACTGGACTACCGCTGAAAGTGTGGACTGCCTTTGAAAACTTCAACTGACACTGAGAACCTCTGACAACCAGCTGACAAGCAATCCACTGGACAGAAACTCCCCCTAACACTGACAAACAACTGTCGCTGTCACTCGCGAGGCTTGGCCTCGATCCGTGCCCGCGGGCTTGGCCTCGATCCGTGCCCGCGGGCTTGGCCCGCGGGCTTGATCTGACACTGCCCAACTGACAAACTGGCCACTGACACTGACTCGCTGCATAGAATAGAGAGGATATATATAAGAAACATATAATCTAGAGACGAGAGGACATATCGGAAGCAAAGCAGTGGAGATAAGAGAGGAAGGGCTTTGCTACCTGACGATCTGACGAAACGACCCAAGCAATAGATAAGGATTGACGTTTCGGCACCCACACGACACGCCAAGGAGGTCTGCATGAAGTTTAGGCGAAAAACGGGGTCAAAACATGATGGAACGATCATTGAGGCATTTCATCAAGCACCAAGATGGCATGAGGGTGGATTGGAGGGGTGGTGCTCACTGGGGAGTGATGCTGACTGGGGAGAAGTCGCCGGAGAGGGAGACTAGGACAGGGAGTTTGCTCCGGCGAGATGGCGCAGTCTCCGGCAAGACAGCGCAGTTTCCGGCGAGACGAGGGCTCGGCTCCGGCGAGCAAGCTGGCGGCGAAGGCGCAGCGAGGCGCGCGCGCGGCGGGGGAGGTGGGATCGCGGCGGCGGAGCGAGGGTCCGGCGGCGAGCGGGCGTGAGCATGGGGTGGCGCGGCCGGCCGGGGTGAGCGCGAGCGAGGCTATGGCGAGCGGCGGCTAGGGTTCGGGTCGGACGCGTCGGGCTTGGTCGCGGGCTGCGCGAGGTGGAAGAAGGAACGTGGGGCCGGTCTATCCGAGAAAAGAGCTGACCGCGCCGCTTAAAGGGACATTGGACGCGCCGATGTGATCACATCGGACGCTCCGATGTCCACTCAGAGAGCTCCAAATTTGCCAAAAACACATCGGACGCGTCCTTTGCCTCGGCATAGGACGCTGGGCAGCGTCCGATGGAGCATCGGACACTACCCTGACACTGTTCCAGCCGGAGCTGTCTACAGTGTAGGGCATCGAACGCTAGGGCAGCGTCCGATGCAACGTCCGATGCCATATTTTGAGCTTTTTTGAAGTTTTCTGTTGCGGCTCCCTCTCCCAACCAAGTTCCAACTCAAATAAGAGGCAAATAAACACCAGTTGGAACCTAGTATGAGCATCCTCGCATAAACCCTCAATTTTAAAAATATTTTGCCATAGGCTACATATGGTTTTTAGGTAAGATAGGCGATAAAACCCAAAGCGACAACATGTGGCCACCAAAACTAGGGGATTTAACCATTAGGAGCTTCAAATGCTCCCCCTAGCGGTGGACGAACACAACGGTTTCTCAAAGCATAACCTAAAAGAAACAACGAAGCAACACACATGCATATGCAATGCAATACGAAATTTGAATCTAGGTTGCTTGTCAAGTTTGCTCATGGGTAATCTTCTTCACACGCTTTTTAGGGCGGTTATCTTAGCCACGTCTGACAAGCCTATATGCAAGGCATAATTTAAACATGACATATAATACAATGCAATGCAAAGACAACCCCCTTTCACCTTTTGACAAAGTTACTTAGATCAAGCACATTAAGCTCACTTCACAATCTACAAAGGGTGTTCTCAACTAGGGGTTTTGTGAAGATATCTGCCAATTGATCTTCAGTTCTAACTCCCTCTAAGGATATGTCTTTCTTAGAAACATGGTCTCTAAGAAAGTGATGGCGAATATCTATGTGCTTTGTGCGAGAGTGTTGAATCGGGTTGTTAGCAAGTTTAATCGCGCTCTCATTGTCACACAACAAAGGTACCCTTTCTAAAACTACACCATAGTCTAAAAGGGTTTGTTTCATATAAAGGATTTGTGCACAACAAGCACCCGCGGCTATGTATTCCACTTCGGCGATAGACAAGGCCACACTATTTTTCTTTTTCGAACTCCATGAAACTAGTGATCTCCCAAGCAAATGGCACCCTCCGGATGTGCTTTTTCTATCTACTTTGCAACCCACGTAATCCAAATCAGAATACCCAACGAGTTGGAAGTTGACTCCTTTGGGATACCAAAGGCCAATGCTTGGGGTGTGCTTTAGGTACCTAAGGATTCTCTTCACCGCTATGAGATGTGATTCCCTAGGATCGGCTTGAAAACGAGCACACATGCACACACTAAACATGATGTCAGGCCTAGATGCGGTCAAATATAACAAGCTACCAATCATAGAACGGTAGAGAGTTTGATCAACTGGGTTACCTCCCACATCTAGGTTGAGATGTCCATTTGTTGGCATTGGAGTCTTGATAGGCTTGCAATCATCCATGTTGAAGCACTTGAGGAGGTCTTTTGTGTACTTCTCTTGTGATATAAAAGTCCCCTCCTTCAATTGCTTGACTTGGAAGCCTAGGAAGAACGTGAGCTCGCCAATCATGGACATTTCGAACTCCTTCGACATCAAGTCACCAAATTCCTTGCAATAGGCTTCATTTGTTGACCCGAAGATGATATCATCAACGTAGACTTGACAAATGAAGATCTCTCCATCAAGCTTCTTGGTGAATAGTGTGGTGTCAACCTTCCCAATGGTGAAGCCCTTCTCAATGAGGAAGTCTCGGAGGCGCTCGTACCATGCTCTTGGGGCTTGCTTGAGCCCATATAGCGCCTTGGACAACCTATAAACATGATTCGGATATCTAGGGTCTTCAAACCCGGGAGGTTCATCAACATAGACTAGTTCATTTATGAAGCCATTTAAAAATGCACTTTTCACATCCATTTGATATAATTTAAGGAGGATACGGATGGCTTCTAGTCTTGCAACCGGTGCAAAGGTCTCTCCAAAATCCAAACCTTCAACTTGAGAGAATCCCTTTGCCACTAGCCTTGCCTTGTTTCTCACAACCTTGCCTTGATCATCTTGTTTGTTCCTAAACACCCATTTTGTTCCTATGACTCTTGCGCCTTTAGGTTGCTCTTCAAGTGTCCAAACTTGGTTGCGGGTGAAGTTGTTTAATTCTTCATGCATAGCATTCACCCAATTCGGATCACCTAGAGCTTCATCTACATTGGTAGGCTCAACAAGAGACACAAAGGAGTGATGTTCAATAAATAGAGCAAGTTTTTGAGATCGAGTCATTACACCCCTTGTTGGACTCCCTATGATGAGATCTTGAGGATGAGCTTGTAGTAGAGGAGTAGTCCTTTGATCAACCACTTAAGGGGCCGCTTGGGGAGCATCAACATCTTGAGCTTGTACCACTATTTGTTCATGGGAGACATGAGTATCTTCAAATGGCTCTCTCCCATCTTTATCATCATCTTGTGGTACATTGGATGAGGATGGCTTGTCAATGACTTGCACATCATCATCATCATCTTTAGGCTTGATGGCTCCAACCAGCATGTTCTTCATTGCTTCCCTCAATGGTCCATCACCTACATCATTAAGATTCTCATGCTCTCCTTGAGAGCCATTAGATTCATCGAATTCCACATCATATGTTTCTTCTACCATCCCGGTGGCATGGTTGAATACTCGATATGCTTTGGACTTCAATGAGTAACCAACAAGAAAACCAATATCACATCGGCGTTGGAACTTCCCTAGGTGTTGGCGCTTCTTGTAGATGTAGCATTTGCACCAAAACACTCTAAAGAAAGATACATCCGGCTTCTTGTTGTTGAGTAGCTCATAGGGGGTCTTGCCAAGGAGATGATGGGGGAACAACCAGTTTGATGCATAGCAAGCGGTGTTGATTGCTTCCGCCCAAAATCTTTCCGATGTAGAGTACTCATCTAACATTGTCCTTGCTAGGGTGATTAGTGTCCGGTTCTTTCTCTCAACTACCCCATTTTATTGTGGTGTGTAGGTTGCAGAGACTTTATGCTTGATCCCAACTTCATCATAATATTCCTCAATGTGGGTGTTGTCAAACTCTCTTCCATTATCACTTCTTATTTTCTTGATTTTCAAGTCAAACTCATTTTGGGCTCTCTTGGCAAACTTCTTGAATGAAGGGGTTGCTTCAGATTTGTCATGTAGAAAGAATACCCAAGTGTATCTAGAGTAGTCATCAACAATCACTAGGCAATAGAGATTTCCACCCAAACTAGCATATGTTGTTGGCTGTTGATGGTCCTCAAACACTTGTTTTACCATCAACATTTTACCCAAAAATTCACCAAAAAGGCATGAAAAGTAGTCAAATAGGTTTCAAACTAACCAAATTCCATATGTCCATAGATTTTTATTTGAATGCAGGATTTGGACCAAATTTGGAGAATGGACCCACCAGGGGCCGAGACCACTTATCAGGGCCCATTTGGGCCCTAGTGGGGTGGCGCCCGCCACCCCTAGGTGGCGCCCAAACTTCTCCCCTGCCACGTCACTGATCCGTGTGACCACCCCAGGGCCAAATCTTAGCCCTCGGTCACTAGGTCGGTGGCATCGGAGGGCTCAGGAGGGAGTGGCGTGGATCATGCATGCCGCCATGCAAAGAAGCACATGTTGAATTAAAGAAGCACATGCTTAATTCTTCTCCACCATTGATCTAAAGGAGGTTACGATCCAAGGGCTCTCAACCATCATCACGCGGATCGATGATGTGGCGGTGGAGTAGCCCCTACTCCACCTCTCTACTAAAAATACCCCCCTGGAGGTGTCACTTCATTTAAAGCAAGGAAAGCAAGGAAAAGAGGAAAGCAAGGCTAAAGCTAGAGAGCTAATAGCTTAGGATTTAGCCAAGCTTAGGCAAGTAGGTAGCTAGTAGAGCAAGGCATCCTTGCCTCATTGCCCTCACGGAAGCGCTGCTCAAGGCTTAGCTCAAGAGTAGAAGCGTGCGAGTAATCAGTCCTGGAGTTGGGAAGAGTCTTCCTTCATCTCCAGTTCAGGTTTTGCTCTTGTAACTCAAGCACTTTACTATATTCTAGTTCATCATTTCAAGTATTACTTTATTGTACTTACGGTATTGAGTAGTATACTTGATTGATTGCTTGAGTACCTAGCTATCCTACATTTCAATTCACTTAGCCATAGTAGTTAATCTCTAGTGTGCTTAGTGTTTGATCTTTGCCAATAGGTTGCTTAGTTAGTTTAGTGTTTATCTTATTAAGTCAAGTATTTGCTCTAACGTTCGCAAGGGTGTCTCTATTCTAGGCCAGGATAGAGATAGTTAGAATATAATTAGGCATGATGCTTAGTTATAGACTTACCTTCAGATACGGCTAGACCCCCGGATAGCTGTGGTAGCAAGCAGGTGGTGACAGCCCTGTGCGCCTTGAATTCCACCACGTAGTTGGTCTTGTTTAACAGTAAGGCTCATTGTGCTAGCGTTCAACCTAAGTCAGTGGTAAAGGCTAGTACGCCTCAGTACTTGACAAGATAGGAATAAAACTATACTTAACTTGGTTGCTTACTTGGCATTTGCCTATCTTGCTTCGTAGTTATCTAGGAGTAGTTATTATTTATTAGTTAGTTATATTAGTTATCCTTAGTTATCTTTTCCCCGTATCTACCTGTCTATCCACCTTACCTTAACCATTCATTTCATCCTTACCTATCCACTCATAAATTCTTTCTAGCCTTTCATCTCCTCTCTTCTCTTCTCTCCTTTTCCCTTTCTTATTCTTCGACTCTCATCCCCTCCTTGACTCGACTCATACACCACCCTAGCCTTCCTTTGGGATAAAATAAATCAACACCTGGTACTCCCAAGCGAAGTGCTACTACGATAGTTCTGTGCGCTTGCAGAATCTCCTCTAGGTATATTGCAATCTCTCTAGCTAGCTCCTACTAGTGTCGGGATTGACAACCCCATTTGACATTAGTAGATAGCTGCTTTAGCTTCACTCCTTTAGGTATAGTGACTGGACTTGCTACAAGCATTTCTGGGCCGTTACCGGGGATGGTTGCCTAGCTCTATCTTTAGTGAAGTTAAGAACTACCAACATTGGCCCAAATAGATCCATGTGAAGTAGCTCCAACTCTCTTCATGTTGACACAAAGGCTTTGGTTGGATGAGTGTTTGCATCTTGCTTGCCGGCTTGACATGCACTACACAATTTGTCCTTCTCGAATTTGACATCTTTCAAGCCTCTAACCAAATCCTTCTTCAATAGCTTGTTGAGAGTGTTCATTCCAACATGTGCCAATCTTCTATGCTAAGAACATAAATGATGAATGATTGACATTGATGAGGAAGGTTTGACGCTTTTCCCGGTTGAATCATTATTCGTTATGCGCTTAATGTTTATGACTAACCGGTGGCGTTGAGTTGTGGTGTTTAATGTGTTGGTGTGCGTGTGCAGCATGTGTCTCTCGGCTGTGTTGATGTGCAGGTGTGGAGCTCAGATACAGTGGTCGATGGCGAGGTGAAGGTCAAGTAGAGACGTATCGTGCTGACGGACCAGGAGCGGTGAAGGATGGGCGTGCCATGCGGCGGACGTGCCATGCCGATGTACCTAGAGCGGTGAAGGGCGGACGTGAGGCTTGGACCGACGGACCAAGAGACCGGAGGACTAGCTGTGGTAGCTGGCACGTGGCATCGGCGAGCAAGAGCACATGGGGATGTGCGATGCATCGGCCGAGTCGGGACGAAGATGATGGCGTCGTGGCACTTGGCGGGAGGTCAGACACGGGCTTGCGTGCGGCGCAAGTGCTGTCGGCCGAGTCAAGAAGGAAGGTGAAGGCGTTGTGCCCGGCGTGGAGGCTGGACATGCATCGGCATCGGTGCCAGTGGTTGGGGTGTGCGAACAACATCCCGTCTACGACGCGGATTTGGTAGTTGAGCCTAAAAAACTACCCTTGACGGTTTCCGAGTTTGGGCCTCAAAACTCGTGGTGGCCGGTTTCTGAGTTTGGGCCTCAAAACTCGGGGTGGACGGTTTCCAGGTTTGGGCCTCAAAACCTGGGCTGGCAGGTTTACCGGTTTGGGCCTCAAAATCGGACGAAGGTTCCTATGCGGAACGGTCGATGCATGGCGGCACCGAGAGGCTTGCGTTGCGGCAAAGCTATCGGTGAGAAGGCGCGACGGTCGATGTAACGGCACGTGGCGGCATCCTGGAGCTTGCGTCGAGGCGAAGCGAAGGATGAGAAGGCGCGTGGCCGTCGGATGAAAACTACATAGTTGGTCAGTTTTACCCCTAGGGGGTATTTGGGCTGAGTGCTTCATGTAAGGGCATTTTGGTCTTTGGACGTGCGCCTATATATACGTGAAGGGGCTGCTAGGGCAGCCATCCTTGGAGGTGTCACTCTCATTTTGTTGATTTGACAGGAGGCTAGGGTTAGAGAGAGGAGTGCCTCTTGTTCTTGAGCTTTTTGCCATCCACGCTTTGTTGTTGCGAGGAGTGGCTTGTAACCCAACATAGTGTGCTACACAATTCATCATCCCGTAGCAATCCAAGGATCAATTTCTTACTCCTCTTGTGTTGGCTGAAATTTGGATCGATTCGCGTTTTTGTTCTTCGCGTTTTGGTTTTTCCCCTCCCGGAGATTTGCCTCGTTCTCCCTCTCCAAACGACGATTTGCGATTCCGTTTGAATCAAATTGTTCTATGTCGTGATCTCCTTCTTTCTATTGAAGGATTTCTTCTCTAACCTCACGAGCACATAGATCGGGTAGAAATCGCGATTGTTCTTCGTTCTTCTCCCTTTTCTAGTGTTCTTCCAATTTCTCATGGATTAGTTGGTTTGGAGCGATGATATCATAGGATTAGCTTCCCAACACGTACAAGAACACTTGGGGGAAGTTTGGTTGCATCCCCGTTCGATTTGGTGAAGATCCAATCGATTTTGATTTTGTCCCGAGCTGTTTTTGGGCTTTCTGGACATTGGCGGACTGTCTGGGACTCATCCCCGGACTGTTCGGGGGTCAGGGCTGTTCACGGGCAGCAAGGTTTCTGTTTTCATTTTTGAACGGCGGACTGTCCGGGACTCATTCCCGGACTGTCCGGGGTTCACTAGCGGACAGTCCGCGGTTCACTAGCGGACAGTCCGCCACTGCACAGTTTTGCTGTTTTCGTGTGTATGTTTTGCGTACGAGCTCTGATTTGAGATCCGTTTATTGCGTTGGTTTCCTAACTTCTTAAGGATCATTCCAAAGTACTTTTGCCACCATTGGTCAAAGTATTTTCGGTCGGACACTTCCTTCTTCTCCATAGGAGTTAAGTGTTCTACTTTCAGAGTTTCGTTGGTTCTAGCGTTTGTATCTTTTGCGTTTGAGCTCCGATTTGAGATCCGTCTGTTGCGTTAGTTTCCTAACTTCATAAGGATCTTTCCAAGGTGCTTTTTCCACCAGTTGGCCTAAGTAGTTTTGGTCGAACACTTTCCTCTTCTCCATAGGAGTGGGGTGTTCCGTTATCGGAGGTTCGATTGTTCTAGGACCTTGCTTGTGCAGTTTTGCCCCGTTGCTTTGGCGCTTGGTTTTGGGGGTTCTTCGGTAGTTCTGCTGTACCTCTAGGACATCTCCTAGGGTATCCACCCATTCGTAGGTCGTGAACTCACCGGTTGTTTGAGTCTTCGCTTTTGGGGTGATTTTCTGGGACAAGGGCCATCGTTTCTCGAGAAGAAATTTGAGGCTCCCATTCACCCCCCCTCTGGTCGTCAAATCGGTCCTTCAATTGGTATCAGAGCCAGTTAAGGATCTCTCTACCTTAACCGGTTCTGGATCCGTGAAGGCGACCTTTTGAGAGCGGGTGTGCTTCCGACTTTGTTCGTCGAGGTGTTTAAGCTTTTGTTTGGCTAACACTAACAGTGCTTTTGGAAATGGCACCAAGTTCTTCCTTCAGTGTGTCTTTGTCCTTAGGTTTGATTGATGGACATGCAAACGAGGACGACAGTCTGGGAAGAAGGAGGAGTGCAGTTGATGAGAATGATCGCAAGGTGAATGAGCTGTTGAATCTTCTACGACATGATGAGCTTTCACCAGAGGATCTTCTATGTCAACTTGGCAAGGCCAAGAAAGGTACACTTGCTTGGAGTCTTGTGACCTTGCACAACCTTTATGAGGCTCGCTCTAGGAATGTTGAGCTTTGTAGTACCTTGCGTAGAAAGGTCGAAAAGTTGAAATGCTCCATTGCTAGGTTGAAGTCTAGTGCCTCTTTGCCTTGCGCCTCTTGTAGTGACATGGTTAGGAAGAATGATGAGCTATGCTTTTCTCTAGATAGCTTAAAATCTGAAAATGAACTGTTGAAATCCAATGCTTCCGAACCATGTTTAGTTTACAGTGACTTACGCAAGGATCTTGATTGTGCTAAAACTGAAATAGCCTTGCTAAAGTCAAATGCTTTGTTACCATGTGATGCTTGTGAGTCTTTTGTTACTAGACTTAGAGAATTCAGTTTGATTCACAACACATGTGTAGCTGAACTTGAGCATGCTAGGGCTGAAATTGTTGAGATAAATGCTAGGCCTTGTAGTTTATGCTCTTTGAAAGAATATGCTTGCCTTACTTCTTGTGCTAATCATGATTCATTGCTTGATGTGAATGGTGATGTTTCTTCCACCGGTCTCATGTGCACATCATGTATTGATTTGGAAAAAGAAGTTTTGGCTTTGAAGGTTTTGCACGATGATATGAGTGCTAAGTTGGTTGAGCACAATGATATGAGTGCCAACCTTGAGAAGGAAGTTGAACTTTTGCGTACCACATATGCCGAGTGCATTAAAGAGGAGATGGAAAATTTGAGAAACACTCCTTGTGGTACTTGTGATCGCCTCATGTTTGAGAATGAGGTTTTAGCTAAAAGATGCAAGAGTCTTTGTGCTAAGTCTTTTGAGTCACGCATCTCTTGCAACTCCGATGTTGATGTTTCCAAGTCTACATCTTTGCAACCGGAGTTGAGTTCTTGTGTTGCGCGTGAGTCTTTTGACGATAGCACTAGTGTCAAGGTTTTGAATAGCTCTTTCATAGCTACTCCCAACCTTGCTGTATCTTCGAGTGATGTCCAAGGGACTTCTCATGACAAGGGTGCTTCTCATATTTTTGGAAATCGTGCTCCCAATCCGATATTCCATTGCACCTTTTGCAAGAAGGATGGACATTCGCTCGATTTTTGTTTCCGCCGTGTGAAACACGAGCGACGTATTCGAGCTAAGGCTTTTAGGAAGCCACGTAGCCTTTTCCATGGCACGTGTGCTCCTAGTGTTGGCACCATGTTGAATGTTGATGCTTCTTGTTCTAAGTACCAAGGGACTTCTCACTTGTCGGAGAATGGTGTGCCTTCCGATAGGCCTTTGTACCATTGCTCTTTTTGTGAGAAAGATGGGCATCAAGAAAGCTTTTGCTATCGGCGTGCCAAATGTTTGCGCAAAGCTCTCTCCTCTAGGAAGATGGTGGTTCATATCCCTTCTCACGGCATGAACGCTTGTGCTCCTAGTAAGAAGCCCCTCTTTGTTGATGGGTTTTATGACTCCTTTTCTAGTGGGTTAGGTCATGGTCGTGGACATGCTTCTAATGCTTCTTGTGTTGGTCCACGACATGCTTCTCATGGTGCTTCTATTGGTTCTTCTCAAAAAAACCTTGGAAGATGTTTGCCTCTTTACCCATGGTATGACTCGTTCTTCTCCTTGAGTTGTTCTTTTGAGGAATGCTTCCAAGGGTGTTTCAAAATTCCATTTGAACCAACATTTGTATCATGCTAACCCACATGATAAGTTGAGATTTGTGACCAAGTCTTGGGTTCCCAAGTACATGCTTGCTAACCCTTCGGGATCCAAGACTCGGGTTACTTTGTCCTTTTGTGTGTAGATATGAGGACGCAGGGTGGAGAACATGCGCCTGATGGAGCTTGATCTTTTAGATGTGATCAAGAGTTGATGGTTCTCTACACCCCGCTTAGAATTGCCTCCAAAGAGGCTTTTGCAGTGTGGTGAGCTTTCTTATACATTCATACCTTGTACATCCATGATCTATATCTTGTGGTATGAGATGGTCTTTCATGTGCTCACGTGTACAGTTCTTGCATGTACATTTTCTTGTGTATCATGTTTTGTTTAGTCTAGCACGTGCTATCTTCTGTATCATATGTCATGCTAGCTTTGTGTACAGCTTTGGTGGCTTATCCACTTTTCATGCTAGTTTGTGGTCCTCATGAACATTATGCCATGCTTTACCATACTTCTTCATGAGCTTTACTTGTATAGGTATGATGTTCATTAGGTATCACTTTTCAGGTGCTAGTTTTGGTTAGCTATTTGTATCCTTTTGATATGATTAGTTTGAGCACTAGCCTTTCCACAATTTTATCATGTTACATGTTTTTGGTCTTGCATTGTAGCATGTGTTGAGGTTTAGGTTGTGTTTGGATTTTTTTTGAGAAAGAACATGTATTGATCTTAGCGCCAGACACTGGCCCTTTTACAAGCAGGTCTCCAAAGAAAAGGAAAATTACAAAGAAGTTCAAAACTCCTGTTCGTCTTCCTCGAAGCCTTCAGAGATCCGTTCGTCACCGCCATCGAAGCCGCTTCCCAATCGTCGTCGGGCACCAGAGCCAAACTCCACAAGGTGGAGGCCGCAGAGGAGGACTTACTTCTGGGCGAATCAGCCGACACTGCCTCCCAGGCGCATCGGCCAACTCCCGTACCCATGATCATGTCTCTAGGCTGCATTTTGCTATTTAGTGCTATATCCTGTTGCACGGTAGTCTTGACTAGGTTGAGTTCAGATCTCCATGCGGTATCATTCATAGGTAGACCTCTTTTTGTTGGGAGTTCACCTTATGCTTTTATGTGACTAACCGTTTTGTGGAGACCTTGAGGTCACACTGGACGAGACGATACCTTGTGTTTCTTCTGCTTTTGAGTGTGCAGGAGAACAGGAGCCTGGAGAGAGCATTTCGACTCACGGACCCGATCCCACTTCTTCCATGACTTCGGGTTTCGTTCGAGCAGCTCTTCAGTGAGCACTAGCTGCACCTGAGGGAGCGACAGCATCAGGCGAGGGGGAGACGACTTCGGCGAGGCAGGAGCCCCAAAGATTTGAGCTGATTCAGGCATCCCCTGGAGTATCACACCAGCAGGCGGTCAAGTGCTTCATGAGGTACTTCCGATACACTTCTGAGTTCTGGTTTTGATACTCTTCTTCTTCGACCCCTTTTTGTTGTGAGGTCTTTTCGATGTGGATTTTGTTGGTTGTTCGCTTGAGCGTTTCTTGGCTCTTCTCTTGTGAGTTTGGTGTGTGTTTCCCTTTTAGCTGGGGAAGCATTTTGCTTGTTTTATCATAGTTTGACTTCTCCGATACCCTTTTTGTTTTGGGTCTTCTTTCTTAGGCTAGTTTTTGCTTTGTCTTGATAGACTAGTTTTTGCATGCATTTCATCATGTTTTTAGTGCATTTTAGAGCTTCATGTATATAGTGATGAGAATGAGATTATGCTCTTTTTGGTATGCCCTGATTATTCATGATGATGCTTGTAGCTTAGGCTCTTTTTGATCACTTGATACATGTTATGAGCTAAGCTAGCAAATGGTGAACTTGATTAATCAACTATGAAACCTTTAATTTGTTCACCATTGAGATTGACAACTAGCATGGGTAGGATATGTTGAGATCACTTGAGCTATCTTTTGTATGCTAGGTTGCTATGTCTCTTGCACTGAGTCATTCACTTGCTTGGATTGTTCATGTTTACCTTGTGCTTAAAATTTGATCCAAGTCTAAATAAATTGAAAAGATCGAGATGGGACTGCATGTGTCAGCACATCACGGTATCGAGATTGTTTCTCATTGCACTTTTGAGTTAAACTTGAGCCGTGTAGTGTAAGACCGAAACCGGTGCTTTAAGATTCTGATTGCTTTTGTTGCACAGGCTTAGCTTGGTTGAAAAGTTTGGCAATGACCATGCTTTCAACCTCTCGCAATCACATGCCTTAATTTGAACTTGTGTTAATACCGCTGCAATCTCTGATAAAATTTGATAGCAACACAAGTATATGCTTCATTCGATGGCATGATGATTGAACTTTGCTAGGGGTAGTTCACCTTTTATACTTGATTTAGCACTTGGTTGATTTCCTGTCTATTCATGTTTAGTGCTATTTTAGTGGTGAACTGCTTTTCAAATGGCTTAAAACTGCTCATATGCTTAATTGTTCATACTCCGTATTCATTTGATCAGTTTGAGCCTTTGCTAGCATTTGTATTGGTTGCTACACTTCAGGGCAGCACCCTTTTGAGCATCTTTTCATTCCGAATGCTATACACTTGAAGCTGTTGCATTGAGCATATCATGCGTTTTTAGCTTAGTGTACATACCCCCAGCTCCGATACACTTCATGGTCACTTTTAGTGCTTTCTCTGCCCCCATATGCTTTTGGTTGATGACTTGTCTTGTGTTTGTGTCAACATTGTGGAGAAATGTCAAACCCCCTCAACATGTTCCCTTTTGTCAAGGGGGAGAAGCTGTTTGCAAGGGGGAGCTTGTGTGTTGGCACAAATGGGAGAGTCATGCATTTTGGGGAGAGCTTTGAGCTAGGGGGAGTTTGGCTCTTTTATGTATTTCAATTGGTATCCATCATTTGGTATGGAGCCTTTAGCTAGTTGTGTCGAGCCTCTGTGCCTCTATCTTGAGGAACTAGCTGTTTTCACCAATTTTTGGCTGCTTGTGATTGGTATCGAGTTTTCTGCTAGTTGTGTTGAGCCTCTGTGCCTCTATCTTGAGGGACTAGCAGTTTTGCATTCTAATGCGTTGTTTCAGCCTCAATTGGTATCGAGCCTTGAGCAAGTGGTGTTGAGCCTTTTCTGCCTCTTCATGAGGGCTAGCTCATTTTTTACTTGGTTGTGTTGAGTCACTGCCCATGTCTTTGGGAACCAAGTCTTTCGCTCCTCGTCTGAGTTTTTCTTGGTTGCGTTGAGCCGTTGCCCATGTCTTTGGGCACCAAGTTTTCAGTTTCGGTATCTCAAACCATCTCTTGTGACTAGTTTTTTTTGTCAATTCAATCATCAAGGGGGAGAAATTTTAAAACCCAAGTGGATAAGAACCTTGATCTTGGTTTCTTTTGTGATGATTGTTTGACAATTTATTTGAGATTGGTTTTGAGTGCCTTTTGGGATTTCATGAAACTCTTGTTTTCACTTGACTCTTCGGTTGTGTGGAGGCTTTGCCCGCTTTTCCCATTTCCTTTAGGACCGAGAGCTTTAATTTGGAGTTTTCATGAATCTTCCTCATATCAAGTGGCCTTGTGTTTGCTTTTGCTTGGCTTTCGGGCACTTGAATGAGGCTTGCCTTCAAACCCTTCCTTTTTGGTTTTATTTTTAGTCAATGCATTCATCAAGGGGGAGATTGAGAACATATATGATGAATGATTGACATTGATGAGGAAGGTTTGAGGCTTTTCCCGGTTGAGTCATTATTCGCTATGCGCTTAATGTTTATGACTAACCGGTGGCGTTGAGTTGTGGTGTTTAATGTGTTGGTGTGCGTGTGCAGCATGTGTCTCTCGGCTGTGTTGATGTGCAGGTGTGGAGCTCGGATATAGTGGTCGATGGCGAGGTGAAGGTCAAGTAGAGACGTGTCATGCAGACGGACCAGGAGCGGTGAAGGATGGGCGTGCCGTGTGGCGGACGTGCCATGTCGATGTACCTAGAGCGGTGAAGGGCGGACGTGAGGCTTGGACCGACGGACCATGAGGCCGGAGGACTAGCTGTGGTAACTGGCACGTGGCATCGGTGAGCAAGAGCACATGGGGATGTGTGATGCATCGGCCGAGTCGGGAGGAAGACGATGGCGTCGTGGCACTTGGCGGGAGGTCGGACACGAGCTTGCGTGCGGCGCAAGTGTCGTCGGCCGAGTCAAGAAGGAAGGAGAAGGCGTTGTGCCTGGCGTGAAGGCTGGACATGCATCGGCATCGGTGTCGGCGGTTGGGGTGTGCGAACAACATCCCGTCTACGGCGTGGGTTTGGTAGTTGAGCCTCGAAAAACTCCCTTCGACGGTTTCCGAGTTTGGGTCTCAAAACTCAGGGTGGCCGGTTTCCGAGTTTGGGCCTCAAAACTCGGGGTGGACGGTTTCCAGGTTTGGGCCTCAAAACCTGGGCTGGCAGGTTTACCGGTTTGGGCCTCAAAACTGGGCGGAGGTTCCTATGCGGAACGGTCGACGTGTGGCGGCACCGAGAGGCTTGCGTTGCGGCAACGCTATCGGTGAGAAGGCGCGGCGGTCGACGTGACGGCACGTGGCGGCATCCTGGAGCTTGCGTCGAGGCGAAGCGAAGGATGAGAAGGCGCGTGGCCGTCGGATGAAAACTACATAGTTGGTCAGTTTTACCCCTAGGGGGTATTTGGGCTGAGTGCTTCATGTAAGGGCATTTTGGTCTTTGGACGTGCGCCTATATATACGTGAAGGGGCTGCTAGGGCAGCCATCCTTAGAGGTGTCACTCTCATTTTGTTGATTTGACAGGAGGCTAGGGTTAGAGAGAGGAGTGCCTCTTGTTCTTGAGCTTTTCGCCATCCACGCTTTGTTGTTGCGAGGAGTGGCTTGTAACCCAACATAGTGTGCTACACAATTCATCATCCCGTAGCAATCCAAGGATCAATTTCTTACTCCTCTTGTGTTGGCTGAAATTTGGATCGATTCGCGTTTTGTTCTTCGCGTTTTGGTTTTTCCCCTCCAGGAGATTTGCCTCTGAAGGACCAAAAATGCTAAAGCAAGGCGACCAGAGGGGGGGTGAATGGGAGCCTAAAAATTTCTTTCGAAATTCTGGCCTCTGTCCCAACAAAATCAACCTCAAAAGCTTCGGACTTAAACGTGATGCCCACGACCCTCGGAAAGAGGGTGGATGATCCCTAGGATCACAGCAAGGCACCACACAAGAGAGCAAACCAAAACTCTCAAAACTCCGAGTCAAGTTTGTGCCTAAAAGACCGACTCCCAAACGTAGATAGAGGGCTACGTCGGGATTTCTCCAAACACCGATGCTAACAAGTAGCAAAGATACCTAGAGAGGTTCCTAGGTGAACTCTAGGAGCAAACGAGAAGTCCGGAAACGAAGCGGAAAAGCCGGGAGAGCAAACGCACTAAACTGCAACCTACAACAGGTTCCCGAACTGTACGGCCTGCTGGTCCCGGACTATCCGCGCCAGGGGCGGACTGTCCTCGGTTCCTTCCCGGACTGTCCGCCGGTCAAAGTTCCAAAACAGCAACGTTGCTGACCAGCTTCTGCTCGGGCCCGGACTGTCCACGCCTGTCAACGACGGACTGTCCGCCGGTCACCCAAGGGGAAAAACGCTGAGGAAAACAACCACTGCTCCGGCCGAACCCTCGATGCGCGGACTGTCCGCGGCTGGGGGGCAGACAGTCCGCCACTGCCCAGAAAGTGCAAAAACTACACGGGACAAAACCAAAATCGATTGGATCTTCACCAAATCTAATGGGGCTGCAACCAAACTTCTCCCAAGTGTTCTTCTACGTGTTGGGAAACTAATCCTAGGATATCATCGCTCCAAACCAACTAATCCATGAGAAATCCGAAGAACACTATAAAAGGGAAGAACGAAGAACAAAAACGATTTCGACCCAATCTACTTGTTCATGAGGGTAGAGATGAATTCCTTCGGTGGAAATGTTCTCCTCACTTCAAAGAACAAGTTGATTCAAGCGGAATCGCAAAAGACGCAGCGTAGAGGGAGATCAAGTGAAGGGAAAATCGTGGAGAAAAGAGGAACGCGAAGAACAAATTCAAAACGCGAATTCAACCACGAATTTGATCCTTGGATTCATTGGAATGGATGATTGATTAAGCACTCGGTGTCGGGCTACAAGCCACTCCTAGCAACACAAAGCTTGGATGGCGAGAAGCTCAAGAACAAGAGCCAACTCTCCTCTAACCCTAGCCTTCTCTCACAAGCACAAAATGAGAGACACACCGTCCAAGAATTGTTGTCCAACACAACCCCTTAATCTATTTATAGGCGCGCGTCCAAATAACACAAACTCCCTAACATGAAGTTCTAACCCAAATACCCCCTGGGGGTAAAACCGTCCAGTCCGGTCAATTTTCATCCGACGGCCACACGCCTTCGCATCCTTCGCTTCGCCTCGACGCAAGCTCTAGGATGCCGCCACGTGCCGTCACCGTCGACCACCACACCTTCCTCGTGGATAGCTTCACCGCCGCGCCAGCCTCTCCACGCTGCCACGCGTAGACCGTTCCGCATGGGAACCTTCGCCCGGTTTTACGGCCCAAACCGGTAAACCCGCCAGCCCAGGTTTTGAGGCCCAAACCTGGCAAACTGTCCACGCCGAGTTTTGAGACCCAAACTCGGAAACCCGCCAGCCCAGGTTTTGAGGCCCAAACCTGGAAACCGGCCACCCCGAGTTTTGAGGCCCAAACTCGGAAACCGGCCACCCCGAGTTTTGAGGCCCAAACTCAGAAACCGTCGATGGTAGCTTTTTGAGGCTCAGCTATCGAATCCGCGCCGTAGACGGGATGTGGTTCACACACCCCGACCACCGGCACCGATGCCGATGCATGTCCAGCCTCCACGCCGGGCACAACGCCTTCGCTTTCCTTCTTGACTCGGCCGACGGCACTTGCGTCGCACGCAAGCCCATGTCCGACCTCCCGCCAAGTGCCACGACGCCATCGTCTTCCTCCCGACTTGGCCGATGCATCGCACATCCCCATGTGCTCTCGCTCGCCGATGCTACGTGCCAGCTACCACAGCTGGTCCTCCGGCCTCTTGGTCCGTCGGTCCAAGCCTCACGTCCGCCCTTCACCGCTCTGGGTACATCGACATGGCACGTCCGCCGCACGGCACGTCCATCCTTCACCGCTCCCGGTCCATCGGCACAGCACGTCTCTACTTGACCTTCACCTCGCCATCGACCACTGTATCCGAGCTCAACACCTGCACATCAACACAGCCAAGAGACACATGTTGCACATGCACACCAACACGGTAACACACCACAACTCAATGTCACCGGTTAGTCATAAACATAAGCGCATAACTAGATATAGACTCAACCTGGAAAAGCCTCAAACCTTCCTCATCAATGTCAATCATTCATCATATATGTTCTCAATCTCCCCCTTGATGAATGCATTGACTAAAAATAAAACCACAAAGGAAGGGTTTGAAGGCAAGCCTCATTCAAGTGCCCAAAACCAAGCAGAAGCAAACACAAGGCCACTTGATATGAGGAAGGATCATGAAAACTCCAAATAAAAGCTCTCGGTCCCGAAAGAAACGGGAAAAGCGGGCAAATCGTCCACACAACCGAAGAGTCAAGAGAAACAAGAGTTTCATGAATCCCAAAAGGCACTCAAAAACCAATCTCAAATAAATTTTCAAACAATCATCACAAAAGAAACCAAGGTTCTTATCCACTTGGGTTTCGAAATTTCTCCCCCTTGATGATTGAATTGACAAAAACTAAGCACAAGAGATGGTTTGAGATACCAAAACAGAAAATCTCATTCAAGTGATCAAAAGCCATAGAAGGGCAAAGAACAAAGTCACTTGACATGAGAAGATTATCCATTCAAATGCCCAAAAAGCCAACGAAATGCTAAAGAAGGGGCAATTTGAAATGAACATAACTTGGTCCCCAAAGACATGGGCAACGGCTCAACGCAACCAAGCAAAATCTGAGAAAAACTCCCAAAAGAGTGAAAACTCAGACAAAGAGTGAAAGACTTGGTTCTCAAAGACATGGGCAACGGCTCGACGCAACCAAGTAAAAAATCAGCTAGCCCTTAAGAAGAGGCAGAAAAGGCTCAACACCACTAGCTCAAGGCTCGATACCAATTGAGGCTAAACAACGCATTAGAATGCAAAACTGCTAGTCCCTCAAGATAGAGGCACAGAGGCTCAACACAACTAGCAGAAAACTCGATACCAATCACAAGCAGCCAAAAATTGGTGAAAACAGCTAGTTCTGAAAGACAGAGGCACAGAGGCTCGACACAACTAGCTAAAGGCTCCATACCAAATGATGGATACCAACTGAAATACATAAAAGAGCCAAACTCCCCCTAGCTCAAAGCTCTCCCCAAAATGCATGACTCTCCATTTGTGCCAACACACAAGCTCCCCCTTGCAAACAACTTCTCCCCCGTGACAAAAGGGAACATGCTGAGGGGTTTTGACATTTCTCCACAATGTTGACACAAACACAAGACGAGTCATCAATCAAAAGCATATGGGGCGGTGAAAAGCATTGAAAGTGACCATGAAGTGTATCGGAGCTGGGGGTATGTATACTAAGCTAAAAATGCATGATATGCACAATGCAACAGCTTCAAGTGTATAGCAATCAGAATGAAAAGATGCTCAAAAGGGTGTTGCCCTGAAAGTGTACCAATCAATACAAATGCTAGCAAAGGCTCAAACTGATCAAATGAATACAAAATATGAACAATTAAGCATATGAGTAGTTTTAAGCCATTTGAAAAGGAGTTCACCACTAAAATAGCACTTAGCATGAATAGATAGAAAATCAACCAAGTGCTAACTCAAGTATAAAAGGTGAACTATCCCTAGCAAAGTTCAATCATCATGCCATAGAATGAAGCATAGACTTGTGTTATTTTCATATTTTATCGGAATTTGCAGCGGTATTAATACAAGTTCAAAATAAAAGCATGTGATTGCGAGAGGTTGAAAGCATGGTCATTGTCTAACTTTTCAACCGGGCTAAGCCTATGCAAGAAAAACAATCGGAAGCTTAAAGCACTTGTTTCGGTCTTACACTACACGGCTCAAGTTTAACTCAATTGTGCAATGAGAAAGAGTCTCGATACCGTGATGTGTTGACACATGCAATCCCATCTCGATCTTTTCAATTCACTAATACTTGGATCAAATTTTAAGCACAAGATAACTATAAACAATCCAAGCAAGTGAATGACTCAGTGCAAGAGACATAGCAACCTAGCATACAAAAGATAGCACAGGTGATCTCAACACATCCTACCCATGCTAGTTGCCACTCTCAATGGTGAACAAATTAAAGGTTTCATAGTTGATTAATCAAGTTCACCATTTGCAAAAATAGCTTAGCTCATAACATGTATCAAGTGATCAAAAAGAGCCTAAGCTACAAGCACCATCATGAATAAACAGGGCATACCAAAAAGAGCATAGTCTCATTTTCATTACTATATACATGAAGCTCTAAAATTCAAAATGTACATGATCAAATGCACGCAAAAGCTAGTCTATCAAAGACAAAGCAAAACTAGCCTAAAAAAGGAAAACCCAAAACAAAAGGGTATCAGAGAAGTCCAACTAAGATACAACAAGCAAAATGCTTCCCCAACTAAAAGGGAAACACGCACCACACTCACAAGAGAAGAGCCAAGAAATGCTCAAGCGAACAGCCAACAAAAATCCACATTGGAAAGACCACACGGCAGAAAGAGGTCGAAGAAGAAGAGTACCAAAACCCGAGCTCAGAAGTGTGTCG
This sequence comes from Coix lacryma-jobi var. lacryma-jobi, assembly GCA_009763385.1. NCBI lineage: Eukaryota > Viridiplantae > Streptophyta > Magnoliopsida > Poales > Poaceae > Coix > Coix lacryma-jobi. The sequence continues at coordinate 43,867,205 of CM019823.1, read as the reverse complement.
GAGGTACCTCATGAAGCGCATGACCACCTGCTGTAGTGATACTCAAGGGGACGCCTGAATCTGCTGAACTCCGGGGCACCTGCCTCGCCGAAGTCGTCTCCCCCTCGCCTGATGCTGTCGCTCCCACAGGTGTTGCTAGTACTCGCTGGAGAGCTGCTCGAACGGAACCCCAAGTCGTGGAAGAAGTGAGATCGGGTCCATGAGCCGAAATGCTCTCTCCAGGCTCCTGTTCTCCTGCACACTCAAAAGCAGAAGAAAACACAGGGCATTGTCTTGTCTAGTGTGACCTCAAGGTCTCCATGAAGGACCGAAAGCACTACCAGAAAGCGACCAGGGGGGGTGAATGAGAGCTTCAAATTTTCCTTTCGGAAACTTGTAAGTACTGTCCCGAAAATCAACCCCAAGAGCAAGAACGATGCGCGTGATGTCCACGACCCAAGAGAATGGGTGGATGTTCCCTAGGAACACAGCGGGACACCACAAAAATTCCGTCGCCCAAGTTCACGCAGGTCAACTAGTGACAGGCTATTTTGTAAAGCGAGAAGCCCGATTTCTATAGAGCACGGAATCTGGAATCCAACGCAACAAGCGGATCTCAAATCGTAAGTCGGACGAACAAACTGCGGACGAAAACGCGCAGGACAGACTCGATTGGACTCTTCCTGTGTTCGGTCACTGACCACCGGACGCGTCCGGTCACAAGAAATCAGTTCTGGACCCTTACTGTGTTGGACCGGGCTTTGGGAAGCAGCGCGTCCCGTCGTTACGAGAGCGTCCGGTCAATTCGGACAAAAACAGGGAACAGTACCAGAGGCGAGTCCGATCACTCAAAGGAACAAGCGTCCGGTCAGATTGCTGAAAAGACTGAGAAAAATGTCCATCGACCGGACTCTTGACCTAGCGTCCAGTCATCCCGACTCGGTATCCCACTGTTCATCCACCGATTTGATTCAAACTCACCCAAAATGAAACCTCTAGGGTTCAAACTTGGTGAGATGAGTCACAAGAAGGATAGTGAGCTATCTCTAAGAGATCATGACTCGAACCTATCCCCAAATCGATGAATCGAAGAATTTCGGGAAAGGGGGAAAAACTTGACCCGAAACGAAAATCGACCGATCTACTAGCTCGTGAGGTTAGAGGAGAAATCCTTCGGTGGAAAGAGGTGCCTCACGATCTAGAACATCTTGGTTCAAACGGATTTGCAAAAGACGAACCAAGTAGAGAGATCGATCAACGGGAAAATCACGGAGAAAAGCAACCCGCGAAGAACACGAACAAAACGTGAATCATATCCATGGATTTGCAACCGTGTGGCTACCACACGCTACAACAGTGAGATTACGGTCTCACTTCCTCAAAATCTCACGAACACAGAGGTATTGTTCTCTTCTCTGTGGATCTCAGTTCGCTACAGCAGGGATGTGGGAGAGCAGGAAACCCTAGAAGCAAAAGAGCAAATGAGTGAGATATGTTGGGAGGAGGGTGTCTCCCTCTACTTAACCTAATTCTATTTCCTACTCTACCCCTCTCTAATTACAGAGTGAGCCAGCTAAACCCTAGGGTTATTCTGGACCAACTCGAGATAGCTGGTGATTTGACGGCCATGCCCTTACAACTGGTAGCGTTGCCTTGACGCAACCTCACCGATTGCCGCCACGCGCCGCCACCGCTCCGCTTGTCCTTTTCCCGGACTTCACCCCCGATTTTGAGGCCCAAACCGGGAAACCAGCCTTCACGACCAACCCCTGGTTTTGAGGCCCAAACCGGGAAACCAACCGACCATAGCCTGAGTTTTGTGGCCCAAACTCAGCAAACCCGCAGCACCCAGGTTTTGAGGCCCAAACCTGGAAACCGTCCTCAGCCCGAGTTTTGTGGCCCAAACTCGGAAACCATCAGCGCCCAGGTTTTGAGGCCCAAACCTGGAAACCGTCCACTCGGTGGTTTTTCTGTGGCTCAACCACCAAACCGAGCCGTAGAGGAGATGCACTGCCCGTGCACCCCGTCCACCGACATGTGTCCCCAGGTCCTCGACCCAAGCAACACCGTGCCCGCAAGTCTCCGCTCGTCGCTGTCTCAGGCTGTCAGCCACCACAGCTGATCCTCGGGCCACCGGTCCCTCAGTCCAAGCCTCACGTACGCCCTTCGCCTCTCTCGGTCCCTCGACACGGCACGTCTCTACTTGACCTTCACCTTGCCTCTGATCACTGTATCCGTGCTCGACACTTGCACAACACAAGCCAAAGAACATGCACATTATCCCAGTTGACAATCACTCATGACTCAGAGACTCAGCATACACCCATGTATCCGCAATCTCCCCCTTGATGAGTGCATTGTCAACTACCAACACAAATCATAAAGGAATAGAGGAAGGAAGGAAGAAGGAGAGAAAACTCGACCAAATGACCCAAAAGCATAGAAAAGCCAAAGAAGGTCAAGTGGAAAGAGCAAGACAACTTGGTTCCCAAAGACATGGGCAACGGCTCGACGCAACCAAGCAAAGCAAAGCTAGCCCTCAAGAAGAGGTAGAACAGGCTAAACACCGCTAGCGAGAAAGCTCGACACCAATTGGAAAATCAACTGGAAATCAAGCAAAACAGAACTAGCCCTCAAGAAGAGGCAGAACGGGCTCAACACCGCTATTGAGGAAGCTCGATACCAACTGAAAAGGGGTAAATACCAATTGAAGAACATAAAAACAAAGGTGCTAGTTCCTCAAGAAAGAGGCAAAGGCTCAACACAACTAGCCACCAAAAATGCTTCAAACCAACTGATACTAGCTCAGCAACGAGCAAACTCCCCCTCAAATAGTGCGCACAACCAGGAAAAACCAGGTGATTTGTCAATATTTTCTCCCCCTTAGTTGAAAATGCACCATCAAGCAAATTTCTCCCCCTTGACAGAATAGCTCCTCCTTCCAAAATGCATATGAGTCAAAATGCAAGTTAGCAGCTTCAGGAATATAGTCGATAGAGTATGAAGATGCTCGACAAAATGCTGATCCGATGACTCAACAATATGCACATAATGCTAGCAAAGGCTCAAACTGATCACTAAATACGAAATCTGAACATTTGAGCAAGAAGAGCAGTTTTCAGCCAAAAATGTATTCACCATCAAAATAGCACTAAGCAAGTATAGACAGGAAGTCAAAACAAGTGCTAAACATGTATACAAGGTGAACTACCCCTAGCAAGGTTCAATCATCATGCTATAGAATGAAAACATAGACTTGTGAATTTAAAATTTTATCGGAGTTGCAGTGGTTAAAATACACAAGTTCAAATTTCAGCATGTAATTGCGAGAGGTTGAAAGCTTGTCTTGCCTAACTTTTCAACTATGCGAAGCCTATGCCGAAGCAATCAGAAGCTTAAAGCAACAGTTTCGGTCATACACTACACAGCTCAAGTTTAACTCAAAGTGCAATGAGAAACAGTCTCGAAACTGTGATGTGCTGACAAGCAATCCCATCTCGATCTTTCCAATTCACTTAACTTGGTTCAAAATTAAAATAGTATATGAACATACCAAGCAAGTGAATGACTCAAAACTAGAGACATAGCAACCTAGCATATATGAGAATCACAAGTGATTTCAACACATTCTACACATGCTGGTTGCATATCTCAATGGTGAACATTCTCAGGTTTTAGGTTCATTAAACAAGTTCATCATTCATAAAATAGCTCAGCTCACAACATGTATCAGTGATCAGAAAGAGCATAAGCTACAAGTAAAGCATCGGACCATACACTACACAGAACATAGTCACATTCTAAAGATTATATACATGAAGCTCTGAATGTAAATATGCAAGATGAAATGCAGAAAAGATGCAAGAAGAAACCAATTGAAAAACAAAAAGGTCAGTTTATGATACAAGAACCAAAATGTTTCCCCCATCTAAAAGGGGAAACACACACCAAGCCCACCTCTCAACCTAGCAAACGTTGATTGGTCCAAAGGCTTGGTGAAAATATCAGCCAACTGATGATGAGTATCGACATGGCGAAGGACGATATCACCCTTCTCATAATGGTCTCGCAGAAAATGAAAGCGCACATCAATGTGTTTGGTCTTCGAGTGCAGCACGGGGTTAACTTAGCAATGCTAATAGCACTCGTGCTGTCACAAAGCAAGGGTACACGAGAAAAGCTCAGACCAAAATCACGCAAAGTGGCCATCATCCAGAGCAACTGGGAACAGCAGCTAGCCGCAGGAACATACTCAGCCTCCGTGGTAGACTGGGCGACACTAGACTGCTTGCGAGAAGACGACGATACAAGAGAAGAACCAATAAACTGGCAAGTCCCAAAAGTGGACTTGCGATCAATACGGCAACCAGCAAAATCGGCATCGGAATAACCGCAAAGAGAGAGGGTGGAGGAAGCAGAATACCAAATCCCGAACTCAGGGGTGAAGCATAAGTACCTCATAATGCGCTTGACCGCCTAACGGTGAGAAGTGCGCGGCGACGACTGAAATCGCGCGCACAGACACACCGCGAACTGGATGTCCGGGCGTGTCGCGGTTAGGTACAGCAACGACCCGATCATACTCCGGTACTCCTTCTGGTCTACAGCTTCTCCTTCCACATCTGCATCCAGGGCCGCCGTGGTCGGCATGGGTGTTGGAAGAGGCTTGGCCTCACCCATGTAGAACTTCTTCAGAATGTCCTTGGTGTACTTACCCTGGTGCACGAACGTCCCCTCTCGGGATTGCTTGATTTGCAACTCGAGGAAAAACGTCAACTCGCCCATCATGCTCATCTCAAACTCCCTGCTCATAGTGTCTGCAAACTTGGCAACCAAGGTGTGAGACGAACCACCGAAAATGATATCATCCACGTAAATCTGGACCAAGAGAGTATCATTGCCTTGCTTGAGGAGAAAAAGCGTTTTATCCACACATCCCATTTTAAAACCCTTAGCAAGCAAAAAGGTTTTCAACCTATCATACCAGGCTCTAGGGGCTTGTTTCAAACCATATAAAGCTTTGTGAAGTTTAAAAACATGGTTTGGAAACTTGGGATTTTCAAAACCGGGGGGTTGTTTCACATACACCTCCTCTTCTATGTAGCCGTTTAAGAAGGCACTCTTGACATCCATTTGAAAAAGTTTAAAACCTTTGGATGCAGCAAAAGCCAAGAGTATCCTAATTGCCTCCAAACGAGCTACAGGAGCAAAAGTCTCCTCATAGTCTATCCCCTCCTTCTGACTATACCCCCTAGGCTACTAGTCTGGCCTTGTTTCTCACAACATGGCCATCCTCTCCTTGTTTGTTTTTGAAAACCCATTTTGTCCCAATAGGATGACAATCAGGAGGAAGAGTAACCAAAACCCAAACCCGATTTCTTTCAAAATTTTCTAACTCCTCATGCATGGCACTGACCCAATCAGGATCAGATAAGGCGTGTCCAACATGTTGGGGTTCAAAATCAGCAACAAATGCAGAATGAGCAAAGTGAGAGATTTGTTGTGACCTTGACCGAGTGACACGTTCACCGATGCTGCCGATCAACTGTTGAGGTGGGTGCTGGCGCTGGATGTGTCGTGGCGCCTCCCAAGCTGAAGTGATCTCCCCCTCAACAGTAGCTAGCGCCTCCTCGGGTACAGAGGGTACCGCTCGAGGTGGCGGATCCCACGGCCCCCAAGAGGAAGAGGTGTCGGCGCCGTGAGTCGTAGTAGAAGCCGCTCCTTGTGGCACAACAGGTGGAGGGGGTGCTGGATCATCCATACCTTCAGCACCCTAATCCTCGTCATCAAAGAGAGGCTCACCAACCTCATGATCACCTGCACGCTCAAAACGAGAAGAAGGACAAACCATGGTCTCGTCGAAGGTGACATCGGATGTCTCCATGACTCGGTTAGTGTCAAGGTTAAGTACAAGATAAGCTCGAGTATGAGTGCCATAACCCAAAAACACACCGTCAGAAGAACGAGACTCAAACTTGTCCAAGTTGCCTTTTTGAGTATAAAACAATGGCAACCAAAAACTCAAAAGTAACTCACCTTGGGCAGTTTTCCAAAACACAACTCATAAGAGGTCTTTTTCAAGAAAGCTCGGAGAAAAATGCGGTTGGAAATGTAGCATGCAGTGCTCATAGCTTCGGCCCAATATCGCCTAGGAATCCTATGCTCATCGAGCATCGTCCTGGCCATCTCTACAAGGGTCCAATTCTTCCTCTCTACAACACCATTCTGTGGCGGTGTGTAGGGGGAAGAAAACTGATGCTCTAAACCCAAAGAGTTACAAAACTTCTCAAAATCCGAATTCTTGAATTCGGAACCATTATCACTCCTAATAGCTCGCATCGAGTTCAAAGGGCATTCGTTCTAAAGACGCAAAATCAGATTGCGAGCAAAGGAGAAAGTCTCGGTTTTCTAAACTAAAAAGAAAACCCACGAATATCTTGAAAAGTCATCAACAACAACAAGCACATACCACTTCCCCCCAACCGAGCTCACCTGAGCCGGACCAACAAGGTCCATGTGCAAAAGCTCTCCAGGGCGCTTGGTCATGACCTGAGTCACTGGATGGTGGGGAGTAGCAACCATCTTCCCATGTCTACAAGAATCACAAACAAGATCCTTCTCCATGGATAACTTGGGCAATCCTCAGATTAGGCCAAGTGAACTAAATCTTGCAAGCAAGTCGAAGCTCAAATGTCCTAGTCTCCTATGCCACTTTCAAAGATCAGAGGAGGAAGGTCCAGCCACAAGACAACGAGAAGTGCCAAAAGACTCCGAGAAATTCGCACGAAATACTTTTCCAAAGGGTGAAATCAAACACACAAGATTGCCCTGAGGATCCAAAATACGACTGAGATTCGGTTTAAAACGAATCTCATAGTCATCATCAAAGAGTTGCGATACAGAAAGAAGGTTAAAATGCAAGTTAGAAACAAAAGCAACATCGCGCAACACAAAGTGCTCATTAACTCGCACAGACCCACGAGACAAAACCTTACCTTTGCTATTGTCGCCGAAGGTGATAAACTCCTTTCCGGCGACTGGACTAAGACTGGAGAACCACTTGGCGTTTCCGGTCATGTGCCTCGAGCAACCGGAATCCACCAACCAAATGTTCTCCAATCGTTTTACCTACATCAATAAAAAGACATAGGGTGAGCATACGATCCAACACTGGGGTTAGTGAAGTAAGGGGAAAACCAGTGTTGGGCCGACTGCTCAAAAGAACGGTTAGCAGAAAAACCATTCCTAGCACGCCTACGGGGAAAGCGATCACCACGCACAGGAAAACGTGGTCCGCTAAGGAAGGAGCGTCCATCGCGATACTCAAAACGCGGTGGAGGGAAACGCTCAACTACAAAGCCACCGCCACGGGGTCCATAGCCTACAACTGCAGGCTCCCGCCGGGCACGACCTCTCCGCTGCCTAGGCCTAGGAACTTGAGGTTCTGGACCTCTAGGCCTAACAACACGCCTCTGAACATTCGACACATGTACATCATGGAAAGGATGGTACATGTCCGTGTTGTTCATCTCCTTTGCGCAGCGCGCCTCTCTCTTGCGCCGAAAGCAAAACTCACTCAAGTGTCCATCTCTCCCACAATGCTCACAATGGTACCTCACCGCTCTCATAGGGGGTTGTTGGTACTCACGGTGGTGAGTATGGATCACTTTGCCCTTTTGTGTCATAAGCTCCTCCTGGATGGGTGCCATGGTGTCCAACTTGTTTTTTAGGTGATTGGGCTTGGGATGCCATGTCTGCTTCTTGGGTGGAGCTCTCGGAGGTTCAACGAACACACCATCCTTGGTGTTGGGCTTGAGAGGCTCTTTGGGTTGAATCTTTGTAAGCTTGGAAGTAGTGGTGGAGTTGGGCTTCTCACATGGGTTCAGACCACTCGACTCTCCACTCTTACCAAAAGATGAAACATCAACACCCGGAGCAAAACCTACACCTGGACCTCCAACAGCACGCTTGAACTGGGAGATCATCATCCCAAGCTGCGGCTCACCACAAGACACCCATGACAAGATGGTCCGAAGGTATGTGTTTTCCTCCTCGGTTTGCATCTTGTCATGCTTCACATTGGCTATCTCCATCTCCAGGCCCTAACACAAAACACACCTGGATACACAAGTGCTACCCGAGCTGGCCTTCTCAAGAGACACAATCTTGGCATTCTTCTCTGCCAACTCGGATTGCAAGCCCGCACAGGACTTGCACGCACCCAACAGCGAAGATCTAGCCTTCAGCTCATCCACCTCTCCAACCAACGCAGCATACTTACCTCTCAAGGTGAGGAGGTCAGTCATGTGCGTGGTGCACATCTCGCACTCAGCCTCCTCTGAGACGACTACGGTGGACTTGGCAAACTCAAGCTCCTTCACAGTATCCTCCCACTTCTGCCTAAACTCCTTGCGCTCTCTAGCAGCACGCCTAAGCAGCTTATCTTGACTAAGGAGTGCGGCAGTAAGTTTCTCGACCTCAGCGGAAAGCTCATCGGGGGTCAGAGATACCTGGGAGGTGTCGTCGTCGTCGTTCCGAGGAGTGTCCTCCAGCTCGCCGTCGACCTCCTTGCCGAGAGCCATGGTGCAGAAGCCCTCGTCGTCGGCGAAGAAGCAGAGGCCGTTGAGCTTGTCCTCGATCCTCTTCTTCTTCTCGGACTCGTCGTCGCTTGAGGAAGTGGAGTTGTCGTCCGAGTCATCGACGTCGCTGAGCGTGACGAAGAATGCACACTGCTCAGCCTGGGCCTTCTCCAAGTACTTGGTCTTGATGTACTCCTTATTGAAGCCGCCCTTCCGCTTGTGCTTCGCGGAGACGTACTTCTCCTTGCGCTTGCCGGAGTCGTACTTGTGCCCATGATCGGCCTTGCCAAAGACTTGCTTCTTCTTCGGGCAATTGATGATGAAGTGGTTGGGGTCGCCGCACTCGAAACATCCCGAGCGTCCTCCTCCGCGGCGACGGTTCATGCGGTTGTTGTGGAACCGCGAGAACCGGTTGGCGAGCAATGCCAGCTCGTCATCTCCCATGAACTCCAACTGCTCCTCTGTGACAGAAAGAAGAGAGGAAAGTGCAAAGCCTCCAGAGGTGTTAGCAGAAGAGCCAGAAACCAAAGCCATCGACGGTCCAGAAGGATTTTCATAAGAAGCCCTCGACATGGCATCAATCTCACTGGACTTGAGCTTACTGAAGAGCTCGTCGCATGTGAGGGTCTCATAGTTAGACGATTCGATGATCGCCTGAACCTTTGAGTCCCACACCGACCGATTAAGAGTATGCAAAAGCTTCAAAGCCCTCTCATGATCGTCGAAAGGCAACAACTCCTTGTTCGCTCTCATCTTGTTGACAATGAACTGAAAGCGAGCGAATAAACTTTCTATGCTCTCGCCAGGCATATGTCGAAAGTTCTCATACTCCCGCTTGTGCGACTCATAGAGACGGGATTTGACTTGAGTGGTTCCCTCATGGAAGCGCATGAGGGTCGCCCAAATCTCATGAGCCGTGGGGAGGTGAGAAACGCGATCAAACTCGGACATGCTCAGAGAGGAGAAAAGAGCGTTACACGCTCGACTATTGGCATCATGCTCATCTATCTGAAGCTGAGTGACACGAGCAGCCAAGACAACGTAATCCTCCTTGTTGCAAATCTCCCAGACAGAAGAGCCCATGCTCTGGAGATAGGCCGACATGCGTATCTTCCAATACGCATAGTTCGTCTCATCAAAGAACGGCGGTTTGCCCACGCCGCGATCCATGTCGCCTTCTGTGGATCTGGAACCGGCTAAGGTGAAAGATCCTTAACCTGCTCCGATAGCAATTGAAGGACCGAAAGCACTACTAGAAAACGACCAGAGGGGGGGTGAATGGGAGCTTCAAATTTTCCTTTCGGAAACTTGTAACTACTGTCCTGAAAATCAACCCCAAGAGCAAGAACGATGCGCGTGATGTCCATGACCCAAGAGAATGGGTGGATGTTCCCTAGGAACACAGCGAGACACCACAAAAATTCCCTCGCCCAAGTTCACGCAGGTCAACTAGTGACAGGATGAACTTTGGGTAAGTCGGACGAACAAACTACGGACGAAAACGCGCAGGACAGACTCGACCGGACTCTGTCTGCGTCCGGTCACTGACCACCGGACGCGTCTGGTCACAAGAAATCAGTTCTGGACCCTTACTGTGTTGGACCGGACTCTGGGAAGCAGCGCGTCCGGTCGTTACGAGAGCGTCCGGTCAATTCGGACAAAAACAGGGAATAGTACCAGAGGCGAGTCCGATCACTCAAAGGAACAAGCGTCCAGTCAGATTGCTGAAAAGACTGAGAAAAATGTCCATCGACTGGACTCTTGACCTAGCGTCCGGTCATCCCGACTCGGGCGTCCGGTCACCGCGATATCCCACTGTTCATCCACCGATTTGATTCAAACTCACCCAAAACGAAACCTCTAGGGTTCAAACTTGGTGAGATGAGTCACAAGGAGGATAGTGAGCTATCTCTAAGAGATCATGGCTCGAACCTATCCCCAAATCGATGAATCGAAGAATTTCGGGAAAGGGGGAAAAACTTGACCCGAAACGAAAATCGACCGATCTACTAGCTCGTGAGGTTAGAGGAGAAATCCTTCGATGGAAAGAGGTGCCTCACGATCTAGAACATCTTGGTTCAAACGGATTTGCAAAAGACGAACCAAGTAGAGAGATCGATCAATGGGAAAATCGTGGAGAAAAGCAACCCGCGAAGAACACGAACAAAACGCGAATCACAACCACGGATTTGCAACCGTGTGGCTACCACATGCTACAAAAGTGAGATTACAGTCTCACTTCCTCAAAATCTCACGAACACAGAGGTATTGTTCTCTTCTCTGTGGATCTCAGTTCGCTACAGCAGGGATGTGGAAGAGCAGGAAACCCTAGAAGCAAAAGAGCAAATGAGTGAGATATGTTGGGAGGAGGGTGTCTCCCTCTACTTAACCTAATTCTATTTCCTACTCTACTCCTCTCTAATTACAGAGCAAGCCAGCTAAACCCTAGAGTTATTCTGGACCAACTCGAGATAGATGGTGATCCGATGGCCACGCCCGCACAACTGGTAGTGTTGCCTCGACGCAACCTCACCGATTGCCGCCACGTGCCGCCACCGCTCCGCTTGTCCTTTTCCCGGACTTCGCCCCCCGGTTTTGAGGCCCAAACCGGGAAACCAGCCGATCATAGCCTGAGTTTTGTGGCCCAAACTCAGCAAACCCGCAGCACCCAGGTTTTGAGGCCTAAACCTGGAAACCGTCATCAGCCCAAGTTTTGTGGCCCAAACTCGGAAACCATCAGCGCCTAGGTTTTGAGGCCCAAACCTGGAAACCGTCCACTCGGTGGTTTTTCTGTGGCTCAACCACCAAACCGAGCCGTAGAGGAGATGCACTGCACGTGCACCCCGTCCACCGACACGTGTCCCCAGGTCCTCGACCCAAGCAACACCGTGCCCGCAAGTCTCTGCTCGTCGCTGTCCCAGGCTGCCAGCCACCACAGCTGATCCTCGGGCCACCGGTCCCTCAGTCCAAGCCTCACGTCCGCCCTTCGCCTCTCTCGGTCCCTCGGCACGGCACGTCTCTACTTGACCTTCACCTTGCCTCTGATCACTGTATCCGTGCTCGACACCTGCACAACACAAGCCAAAGAACATGCACATTATCCTAGTTGACAATGACTCATCACTCAGAGACTCGGCATACACCCATGTATCCGCACTCCACAAAGCAGTTAGTCACATAATAAGCATAAGGTGAACTCTCAACAAAAAGAGATCTACCTATGAATGATACCGCAAGGAGATCTGAACTCAAACTAGTCAAAACTACCATGCAATAGGATAAAGCACTATATAGCAAAATGCAGCCTAGAGACATGATCAACCCAAACACAGCCTAAACCTCAACACATGCTACAATGCAAGATAATGATAGCAATAGATCCAAAAGCATGTAACATGTTAAAATTGTGGAAAGGCTAGTGCTCAAACTAATCATATCAACAGGATACATGTAGCTAACCAAAACTAGCACCTGAAAAGTGACACCTAATGAACATCATACCTCTACAAGTAAAGCTCATGGAGAAATATGATAAAGCATGGCATAATGTTCATGAGGATCACCAACTAGCATGAAAAGTGGAATAGCCACCAAAGCTATACACAAGGCTAGCATGACATGATATACATGATAGCACATTCTAGACAAAAACAAAACATGGTACAAAGAAAAATGTACATGTAGAACTATACAAGTGAGCACATGAAAGTCCATCTCATACCACAAGATATAAATCATGGATGTACAAGGTATGAGTGTATAAGAATGCTCACCAAACTGCAAAAGCCTCTTTGGAGGCAATTCTAAGCGTGGTGTAGAGAACCATCAAATCTTGATCACATCTAAAAGATCAAGCTCCATCAGGCGCATGTTCTCCACCCCGCGTCCTCATATCTACACACAAGAGGACAAAGTAACCCGAGTCTTGGATCCCGAAGGGTTAGCAAGCATGTACTTGGGAACCCAAGACTTGGTCACAAATCTCAACTTATCTTGTGGGTTAGCATGATGCAAATGTTGGTTCAAATGCAATTGTGAAACACCCTTGGAAGCATTCCTCAAAAGGACAACTCGAGGAGAAGAACGAGTCGTACCACGGGAAAAGAGGCAAACATCTTCCAAGGTTTTTGTAGAAGAACCAATAGAAGCACCATAAGAAGCATGACATGGACCAAGAGAAGAAGCACTAGAGACATGTCCACGATCATGGCCTAACCCACTAGAAAGGAGTCATAAAACCCATCAAAAAGCAGGGGCTTCTTAGTAGGAGCACAAGCGTTCATGCCATGAGAAGGGCTATGAACCACCATCTTCCTAGAAGAGCGAGCTTGGCGCAAACGTTTGGCACGCCGATAGCAAAAGCTTTCTTGATGCCCATCTTTCTCACAAAAAGAGCAATGGTACAAAGGCCTATTGGAAGGCACACCATTCTCCGACAAGTGAGAAGTCCCTTGGGACATAGAACAAGAAGCATCAACAACCAACTTGGTGCCAATACTAGAAGCACACGTGCCATGGGAAAGGCTACGTGGCTTCCTAAAAGCCTTAGCTCGAATACGCCGCTCATGCTTGACACGGCGAAAACAAATATCGAATGAATGTCCATCCTTCTTGCAAAAGGTGCAATGGAAAATCGGATTGGGAACACGAGTCCCAAAAATGTGAGAAGCACCTTTGTCAAGAGAAGTCCCTTGGACATCACTCGAAGAAACAGCAAGGTTAGGAGTAGCTATGAAAGAGCTATCTGAAACCTTGACACTAATGCTACAGTCAAAAGACTCACGCGCAACACAAGAACTCAACTCCGGTTGCAAAGATGCAAACTTAGAACTATCAACATCGGAGTTGGAAGAAATGTGTGACTCAAATGACTTAGCACAAAGGCTCTTGCATCTTTTGGCCAAAACCTCATTTTCAAACATGAGGTGGTCACAAGTACCACAAGGAGTGTTTCTCAAGTTTTCCATCTCCTTTTGCACTTGGCATATGTGGTACGCAAGAGATCAATCTCCTTCTCAAGGTTGGCACTCATATCATTGTGCTCAACCAACTTAGCACTCATATCATCGCGCAAAACTTTCAAAGCCAAAACTTCTTTTTCTAAATCAATGCATGATGTGCACATGAAATCGGTGGAAGAAACATCACCATTCACATCAAGCAAAGAATCATGAATAGCACAAGAAGTAAGGCAAGCATTTTTATTCAAAGAGCATGAGCTACAAGGCCTAGAATTTAATTCAACAATTTCAGCCCTAGCATGCTCAAGTTCATCTACATATGTGGTGTGAGTCAATTTTAGTTCATCAATTTCAGTACACAAAGACTCACAATAAACACATGGTAACAAAGCATTTGACTTAAGCAAGGCTAATTCAGTTTTAGCACAATCGAGGTCCTTGCGCAAGTCAATGCAAACTAAACATGGTTTGGAAGCATTGGATTTCAACAATTCAATCTCAGATTTTAAGCTAGCAAGAGAAAAGCATAGCTCATCATTCTTCCTAACCATGTCAACACAGGAGGTGCAAGGCAAAGATGCACCAGACTTCCAATGAAAAAGACCACATTTTAACCTAGTGATGGAGCAATTCAACTTCTCAATCTTTCTACGCAAGGTATCACAAAGCTCATCATATCTAACATTATCATCACAACAAGCTTCAAATCGTTGGGACAAAGCCCCAAGACTAGCAACAAGTGTACCTTTCTTGGCCTTGCCAAGTTCACGTACAAGATCCTCCGTCGAATGCTCATCATCTCCTAGAAAGTCCAGCAAAGCCTCCACCTCACGTTCCGTCTCTAGAACCGCACTCCTCCTTCTTGCCAAAATGTCATCCTCGGTCGCATGTCCAAAACTCAAACCTAAGGACAAAGACACATTGGAAGAAGAGCTTGGTGCCATCTCTAAAAGCACCGTTAGTGTTAGCCAAAACACAAGCTCAACACCTCGACAAGCAAAGTCGGAAACGCAACCACTCTCAAAAGGTCACCTTCGCGGGTCCAGAACTGGTTAAAGTAGAGAGATCCTTAACTGGCTCCGATACCAATTGAAGGACCGCAAATGCTAAAGCAAGGCGACCAGAGGGGGGTGAATGGGAGCCTAAAAATTTCTTTCAAAATTCTGGCCTCTGTCCCAACAAAATCAACCCCAAAATCTTCAGACTTAAACGTGATGCCCACGACCCTCGGAAAGAGGGTGGATGATCCCTAGGATCACAGCGATGCACCACACAAGAGAGCAAACCAAAACTCTCAAAACTCCGAGTCAAGTTTGTGCCTAAAAGACCGACTCCCAAACATAGATAGAGGGCTACGTCGGGATTTCTCCAAACACCGATGCTAACAAGTAGCAAAGATACCTAGAGAGGTTCCTAGGTGAACTCTAGGAGAAAATGAGAAGTCCGAAAATGAAGCAGAAAAGCCGGGAGAGCAAACGCACTAAACCGCAACCTACAGCAGGTTCCTGGACTGTCCGTCCTGCTGGTCCCGGACTGTCCGCGCCAGGGGCGGACTGTCCGCGGTTCCTTCCCAAACTGTCCGCCGGTCAAAGTTCCAAAACAGCAATGCTGCTGACCAGCCTCTGCTCGGGCCCGGACTGTCCGCGCCTGTCAACGACGGACTGTCCGCCGGTCACCCGAGGGGAAAAATGCTGAGGAAAACAGCCACTGCTCTGGCCGAACCCTTGATGCGCGGACTGTCCGTGGCTGGGGGCGGACAGTCCGCCACTGCCCAGAAAGGGCAAAAACTGCACGGGACAAAACCAAAATCGATTGGATCTTCAACAAATCGAACGGGGCTGCAACCAAACTTCTCCCAAGTGTTCTTCTACGTGTTGGGAAGCTAATCCTAGGATATCATCGCTCCAAACCAACTAATCCATGAGAAATCCGAAGAACACTATAAAAGGGGAAGAACGAAGAACAAAAACGATTTCGACCCGATCTACTTGTTCGTGAGGGTAGAGATGAATTCCTTCAGTGGAAATGTTGTCCTCACTTCAAAGAACAAGTTTATTCAAACGGAATCGCAAAAGATACAGCGTAGAGGGAGATCGAGTGAAGGGAAAATCGTGGAGAAAAGAGGAACACGAAGAACAAATTCAAAACGTGAATTCAACCATAAATTTGATCCTTGGATTCAGAGGAATGGATGATTGATTAAGCACTCGGTGTCGGGCTACAAACCACTCCTAGCAACACAAAGCTTGGATGGCGAAAAGCTCAAGAACAAGAGCCAACTCTCCTCTAACCCTAGCCTTCTCTCACAAGCACAAAATGAGAGAGACACCATCCAAGAATTGTTGTCCAACACAGCCCCTTCATCTATTTATAGGCGCACGTCCAAATGACACAAACGCCCTAACATGAAGTTCTAACCCAAATACCCCCTGGGGGTAAAACCGTTCAGTCCGGTCAATTTTCATCCGACGACGACACGCCTTCTTATCCTTCGCTTCGCCTCGACGCAAGCTCCAGGATGCCGCCACGTGTCGTCACCGTCAACCACTGCGCCTTCCTCGTGGATAGCTTCGCCGCCGCGCCAGCCTCTCCACGCCGCCACGCGTCGATCGTTCCGCATGGGAACCTTCGCCCGGTTTTGAGGCCCAAATCGGTAAACCCGCCAGCCCAGGTTTTGAGGCCCAAACCTAGCAAACCGTCCACCCTGAGTTTTGAGGCCCAAACTCGGAAACCCGCCAGCCCAGGTTTTGAGGCCCAAACCTGGAAACCGTCCACCCCGAGTTTTGAGGCCCAAACTCGGAAACCGGCCACCCCGAGTTTTGAGGCCCAAACTCAGAAACCGTCGATGGTAGCTTTTTGAGGCTCAGCTACCGAACCCGCGTCGTAGACGGGATGTGGTTCGCACACCCCGACCACCGGCACCGATGCCGATGCATGTCTAGCCTCCACGTCGGGCACAACGCCTTTGCCTTCCTTCTTGACTCGGCCGACGGCACTTGCGCTGCACGCAAGCCCGTGTCCGACCTCCCGCCAAGTGCCACAACGCCATCGTCTTCCTCCCGACTCGGCCGATGCATCGCACATCCCCATGTGCTCTCGCTCGCCGATGCCACGTGCCAGCTACCACAGCAGGTCCTCCGGACTCTTGGTCCGTCGGTCGAAGCCTCACATCTGCCCTTCACCGCTCTGGGTACATCGGCATGGCACGTCCGCCGCACGGCACGCTCATCCTTCACCGCTCCCGGTCCGTTGGCACGGCATGTCTCTACTTGACCTTCACCTCGCCATCGACCATTGTATTCGAGCTCAACACCTGCACATCAACACGGTAACACACCACAACTCAACGCCACCGGTTAGTCATAAACATTAAGCGCATAACCAGATATAGACTCAACCGAAAAAAGCCTCAAACTTTCCTCATCAATGTCAATCATTCATCATATATGTTCTCAGCCTCGTTCTCCCTCTCCGAGCGACGATTTGCGATTCCGTTTGAATCAAATTGTTCTATGTCGTGAGCTCCTTCTTTCCACCGAAGGATTTCTTCTCTAACCTCATGAGCACATAGATCGAATCAAAATCGCGATCGTTCTTCGTTCTTCCCCCTTTTCTAGTGTTCTTCCAATTTCTCATGGATTATTTGGTTTGGAGTGATGATATCCTAGGATTAGCTTCCCAACACGTAGAAGAACACTTGAGGGAAGTTTGGTTGCATCCCCGTTCGATTTGGTGAAGATCCAATCAATTTTGATTTTGTCCCGAGCTGTTTTTGGGCTTTCTGGACAGTGGCGGACTGTCCGGGACTCATCCCCGGACTGTCCGGGGGTCGGGGCTGTTCACGGGCAGCAAGGTTGCTGTTTTCGTCTTTGAACGGCGGACTGTCCGGGACTCATTCCCGGACTGTCCGGGGTTCAATAGCGGACAGTCCGCAGTTCACTAGCTGACAGTCCGCCACTGCACAGTTTTGTTGTTTTCGTGTGTATCTTTTGGGTACGAGCTCTGATTTGAGATCTGTTTGTTGTGTTGGTTTCCTAACTTCTTAAGGATCATTCCAAAGTAATTTTGCCATCATTGGTCAAAGTATTTTTGGTCGGACACTTCCTTCTTCTCCATAGGAGTTAAGTGTTCCACTTTCGGAGTTTCGTTGGTTCTAGCGTCCGTATCTTTTGCGTTTGAGCTCCGATTTGAGATCCGTCTGTTGCGTTAGTTTCCTAACTTCATAAGGATCTTTCCAAGGTGCTTTTACCACTAGTTGTCTTAAGTAGTTTTGGTCGAAAACTTTCCTCTTCTCCATAGGAGTGCGGTGTTCCGTTATCGGAGGTTCGATTGTTCTAGGACCTTGCTTGTGCAGTTTTGCCCCGTTGCTTTGGCGCTTGGTTTTGGGGGTTCTTCGGTAGTTCTGTTGTACCTCTAGGACATCTCCTAGGGTATCCACCTATTCGTAGGTCATGAACTCACCGGTTGTTTGAGTCTTTGCTTTTGGGGCGATTTTCTGGGACAAGGGCCATCGTTTCTCGAGAAGAAATTTGAGGCTCCCATTCACCCCCCCTCTGGTCGCCAATTCGGTCCTTCATATGCCATAGCCAACCAAGTGATTGCTTAGTGAACAAACATGTCTTCAAGTTGGTATCTTCGGAGGTGAAATCTACTAGATAGAGATTGTTGTATCTAAAGCCTTTGAAGATCACTTGTGTATCATCTTTCTTGGTCACAACCACTTCTTTGTCGGTGAACAAACATTGAAAGACAAGATCGCATAGTTGCCCAATGGATAACAAGTTGAACCTTAAGGATGCAACAAGAAGTACATTGGAGATGGTATGATCATTTGAAATTGCCACTTTGCCCAATCCCTTGACATTGCCCTTTGAGTTGTCACCAAATGTAATCTTTTCTTTGTCATCGACATTCTCTTCTAGTGAGGTGAACATCCGGGGATCACCGGTCATATGTTGTGTGCAACCACTATCAATCACCCAATGAGATCCACCGGTCTTGTAGTTCACCTACACACACAAGAAATCAAGCTTGAGCTTTTGGGACCCAAACTTGTTGAGGTCCCTTAACCTTCTCAACTAGTGACTTAGCTACCCATATTTGCTTTGGCCTATGTTGATGGTCCTTAAACACTTGTTTTACCATCAACATGTTACCCTAAAATTCACCAAAAAGGCATGAAATGTAGTCAAATATGTTTCAAACTAACCGAATTCCACATGTCCATAGATTTTGATTTGAATGCAGGATTTGAACCAAATTTGGATATTTGAACCACCAAAGGCCAAGCCCACTCAGTAGGGCCCAATTGGGCCCCAGGGGGGTGGCGCCCGCCACCCCTAGGTGGCGCCCGCCACTTGAGTTGGCCCAAGTCCACTCACTGCTGGCAAGATGGACCTGCTGGCAAAGAAGCTGCACAGCTGTGAGAAGATGAACCAACAAGAGAGTGTCCAATCTCTGGAATCCTACATGACTTGTGAAGTCTGTGGAGAAACCGGACATTCTGGGAACCACTGCCCCGTGTTACATGAAGATTTGAGCTTCATCATCAACAACAACAACAACGGTTTCCGTCAACAGAATCAAAGATGGAATCAGCCTACAAACTCTCAAGGTAACAATTCATTCCCCCGCTCTAATTTTCAGAATTCTGATAATTTCTCATTCTTGAAAAATTTAGTTTACTCACAAGGTAGAACTACTGATTTCTTGAATAAGAGATTAATGTCAAATGATAAAACCCTTGAGAACATAAATGCTAAATTGGAAGATTTCTCATCTGCTCTGAAAAATCAATTAAGTTTTAATAAGATGTTAGAAACCCAATTAGTTCAACTTGCTGATATCATACCATCTTTTGAAACTGGCAAAATTCCTGCTAAACCTGACATGGAAACTGCAAATATGGTTGAAATAAAATATTTTAACTATTATGAAGATCAAACCATGACTGTTAAAAAGGGTGATCCTGGTAGTCCCATAATTAGATGCTCAATCTTTGGTGAAGTCTTTAAAAATGCCATGTGTGATTTAGGATCGAGTGTGAACATTATATCTAAGGATTTCTATGAAAACTCGTTCTTTCCACCCATGTCATCCACATCTGCCTATGTTGTGCTAGCTGATCAATTCACTTGCTATATAGAAGGAATAGTCAATGATTTACCTGTTCAAATTAGAGGCTCCTATGTTCCTGCTGATTTCATAATACTAGATATGAGAAATAGGAAAGATGTGCCTTTAATTTTGGGTAGACCTTTCTTGAATACTGTGAATGCCTGCATATATGTGGGGAGTGGTAAAATGCAAATGACATTAGGAGGGAGGAAGGAAATGTTTTCCTTTTCCCGTGGTCCCGCATATGCCGCTAACATGCAGGAAGCAAAACCCGTTCGAACCAAGAAGAGGTGCCCAAGAACAAGGTGGAACAGAAAGGAAGAACCACCTTCTCCTGAGTTGTGTAATTCACATGACAAAGGAGAGGTGCCAAAAGAAGAAGAACCCGATGAAGAACTTAAAGAAGAAGCACCCAAGGAAGAAGATCCACCCGATAAAGGATGAAATTCCATGGATCTAAGGTATGGATTTACTTTTTTTTAAATTTCCCTTCAAATTTCTCTTTTTTCAAATAAATAACATATGTCATGCATGTAACTAAAAAAAATCACTTATCATTAGTTATATCCATAAGTATATGTTAACTTAGCTAGAATAATAAAATATCATAATAGGATAGTTTCCCTTTTTCACAACATTAGATAGTTTCCCTTTTAATAAAATGAGAACAAGAGCTCCGACCGAGAAAGATGAAGACCCTTCACCAAGCAAGAAGCCAGCTTGGGGGAGACTCCCGCTCCAATAAGGTATGTCTCAAGCCTACACTTTAAATTCAGTTCTTAAATTCTATATCTTTTGAATGCTACATGCTTGCCTAAGTAACCATTCCATGAATAAAATTGATGAAATCTACTTAAACAAGTTGAAACCTGAATAAGATTTGAAATATGTCATGCAAATGCTATTGTTATGGTTTGAATAACTAGTTTTGTCTAAGTTGTAGCTTTGTGGGTTGCACATGCTTTAACTGAAATCATGCTTAGTGAATAAAGTTAGTAAGAAATGGAGTAATTCTTTAAACTTGCTAAGGTGAAATTAGGACCTAATCTGGAGGATTTCTTTTAAAAAATCATGAAAACCTTGCTAAAAGTTCCTCCTGGTTTTTATCCCATCCCACCACTAGCCAAATATTTGTTAGTCAAAACCACAAAGAGCCTTGTCTGTGTTGAGCTTTGTTAGACCTCATAGATCTTAGTAGAGAAGCTTATCATATCTTTTGATCAAGATTCACACACCCACCATAAATTGCCTACTCTCCACTTTGGAAGTTTGCAACTACCAAATAAATTGCTCATTCTCTACACTGGAGATATGCAATACCTTGCCAAACGTCCCATTGCTAGCCTTATGCTATTCCTACACTGGGAATAAGCATTTCTCTCCCTTTCCCTACTCATTTCAAAAATCCTTTCCTATAGATAATCTGGGGAAATCTAGAGCTAAAAAAAAGAGAGATATAATAAAAAAATAAAAAAAGTGAGCAAAGTAGCTCAAGAGAGGATTATGTCCTAAGAAAATGTGAGGACACATTTTTTGTCTACTCACTATGTATAGAAAAGAGAGAGAGAGAGAGAGAGTTATCATTAGCTCTAGACCCCAGAAATTAACTAGGAAGGATTATAAAATATCTCTCTATACACTTCCACATAACCACACATGCACATCTTGATCAATTTTTATGATTTGCTGCTCCTTATGATCTGAGTGTCTAGCTTAGCAATAAACATTACGCAATTTGCTCATGATTCTTAGCCTACCTATAACTCCACATATCATTCCTTAGAAATAGGAGAGGCTACATTTTGGCCTAAGTGAGGATTTAAACACCATTGAGTGATTGAGTGAATCTGTTAGGACTTAAGCAAGTTTTTATCTTTTGATAACCCTAAAAAAACCTCCAGACAAAATCCTAGTCAAACCTAAGCAAGATAAAAGTTTCTTATCTGCTACTTTATTTCACTCTTGCATGTTTGAAGTGAAAAGCTATAAGCCCCACATTGCTATGATTAATGATATATACTAAGTTATTTCTCACTATACAATATGCACTTGTATACATCTTAAGTTGCTATCTATTTCATGCTTAATGCTTAAACCGCATTGAAAGGACCGTGACGCCTAAGAGGGGGGAGGGTGAATTAGGCAACTTAAAACTTCTACTCTAAACTATGGCCTCTATTTTCCACCTAAGCAAAACCTATGCAAGAAAGTAAACTATATAAAGTGCAACTAAGGTTTTGCTAAGTGTGTTTGCTATCTCTAACGCAAAAGGAGTTATGCTACCTAGTTTCCAAACCTATCAACTAGCAAGAGTAAGCTAGGAAAGGTAAAGTACATAAACAAGGTAGCAATGTAAATGCGGAAGCTAAAGAGTGTGATAGAGATGCAAACTCCCGTCGACGACTCCGGTATTTTTACCGAGGTATCGAGAAGCGCGCAAGCTTCCCCCTAGTCTTCGTTGGAACCTCTCGCAAGGAATCCCTCGCAAGGGCCAAGCTCCCGGTCGGGTGACTCCGTGGATAGCTCCGGTTCTTCCCCACGCGCAAGTGGGTCTCCGGTTAAGCCACTTGTGGCAAAGCCTCTCCCGGATGCTCCCCGCCGTCTTCACTATCAAGTTTCTGGCCGAAGCATCGTGGGCCTTGTTCCCTTCGGTACACGGAGGCGGCCACACCACAAACGCGGTTGGTGTGAACTCGCAAGACTTACAAGCCCCGCCGATGTACAATCACGGTGCGCGCAAACACCAGTAGATGAGAGGTTTTCAACCTCACTAAACACTAGGCCTAAAACCTAGAGCAAGCGCAAAGCGGTGGTCTAACTAGCCTAAGCACTTCGCAAAGCACCTACACTAATCACCTAGTATATCACTTGAGCACTTTGGTGGCTAGAGCAACTAAATATGTGTCTCTACACTTGGTACACTTCCTTGAGCTCCAACCTTGTGTTTTTGGCCGGCCATGGGGGTATATATAGAGCCCCAACCAAATAGAGCCGTTGGGCAAAGAGATGCACTTTTCAGACATCGATCGGACGCACTCACGTTCTGACCGGACGCGTCTGGTCTCTCCAACGGCTAGTTGCCAGCCTGCACAGGCACTGATCGGACTCTGGCATGAGTCCGGTCACAGACGACCGGACGCGTCCGGTCATGATTTTGTGCCCCTGGAACCTCTCTGTGTTCGATCGGACTCTGCTGAGCTCCAGCGTCCGGTCGACGTCGTAGCGTCCGGTCACGCTGCCACGCTGATGAACAGTCGCATCGTTGCGTCCGGTCCAACTGGCGTAGCGTCCGGTCGCTTTTGACGTGGCGCTGTTGGTTGGGTGAACTGACCGGACGCATCCAGGCCAGCGTCCGGTCACTGCGAAGCAGCGTCCGGTCACTCCTTCTTCTTCGTTTCTTCGCGGTTTCTTGCATCGTCTTGGTTCCGTTATTGTGCCTTGGACTTTGCTTGATCTTGAGAGTCTTCTATTGAGCTTCAAATGTCTTGCTTGAGGTGTTGATCATCGGATCACCACGTCGCCTTAGTCCAAGTCACATTTGCACCCTATTGGACTACAAAACAGACGCTAGCAATTGCATTAGTCCAATTTGGTTATGTTGTTCATCAAGCACCAAAATCCGAAGTTAAATGGTCCGAGGTCCATTTTCCTTACACGCATTGTTGCTCGAGGACGAGCAACAGGTTAGCTTGGGGGAGCTTGTTGATGGTCCTAAAACACCTGTTTTACCATCAATATGTTACCCTAAAATTCACCAAAAAGGCATGAAATGTAGTCAAATAGGTTTCAAACTAACCGAATTCCACATGTCCATAGATTTTGATTTGAATGCAGGATTTGAACCAAATTTGGATATTTGAACCACCAAAGGCCAAGCCCACTCAACAGGGCCCAATTGGGCCTCAGGGGGGTGGCGCCCGCCACCCCTAGGTGGTGCCCGCCACTTGAGTTGGCCCAAGTCCACTCCCTGCCATGTCACCGATCCGTGTGACCTCCCCAAGGCCAAATCTTGGCCCTTGGTCACTAGGTCAGTGGCATCGGACGACTCAGGAGGGGAGTGGCGTGGATCATGACCGAATGGCGGTTATCTGGACATGCAACCGCCTCTCTGGAGCTCCTAGATGTCGTTGAAGCAATGACGGTGCATCCAACGGTGAGGGGGGTGGCGGCCACCACCTAGGGCTGGCGCCCGCCACTAGGGTTTGCCCTAGGTCGGTTGGCTGCCCCCTATAAGTACCCCCCTCACTCCACAAGGCTATAAATACCCCCCTGGAGGCATCACTTCATTTCAGGCAAGACACACACAACAAGCAAGAGAAGCAAGGAAGGAAAGAAAGCAAGGCTAGAGCTAGAGAGCTAATAGCTTAGGGTTTAGCCAAGCTTAGGCAAGTAGGTAGCTAGTAGAGCAAGGCATCTTTACCTCATTGCCCTCGCGGAAGCGCTGCTCAAGGCTCAGCTCAAGAGTAGAGGCGTGCGAGTGATCGGTCCTGGAGTTGGGAAGAGTCTTCCTTCATCTCCAGTTCAGGTTTTGCTCTTGTATCTCAAGCACTTTACTATATTCTAGTTCATCATTTCAAGTATTACTTTATTCTACTTATCAGTATTGAGTAGTATACTTGATTGATTGCTTGAGTGCCTAGCTATCCTACAGTTCAATTCACTTAGCCATAGTAGTTAATCTCTAGTGAGCTTAGTGTTTGATCTTTGCCAATAGGTTGCTTAGTTAGTTTAGTGTTTATCTTATTAAGTCAAGTATTTGCTCTGACGTTCGCAAGGGTGTCTGTATTCAAAGCTAGGGTAGAGATAGTTAGAATATAATTAAGTGTGGTGCTTATTTATAGACTTGCCTTCAGATACGGTTGGACCCCCGGATAGTTGTGGTAGCAAGCAGGTGGTGACAGCCCTGTGCGCCTTGAATTCCACCACGTAGTTGGCCCAGTTTAACAGTAAGGCTCGTTGTGCTAGTGTTCAACCTAAGTCAGTGGTAAAGGCTAGTATGCCTCGGTACTTGATAAGATAGGAATAAAACTTTACTAAACTTGGTTGCTTTATTGACATTTGCCTATCTTGCTTCATAGTTATCTTGCTTCGTAGTTATCTAGGAGTAGTTAATAGTTATTAGTTAGTTATCATTAGTTATCCTATTCCCCTTTACCTACCTATCCATCCACCTTACCTTACCATCCATTTCATCCTTACCTATCCACCCATATATTCTTTCTAGCATTTCATCTTCTTTTCTCTCCTTTCCCCTTTTCTTATTCTTCGACTCTCATCCCCTCCTTGACTCGACTCATACACCACCCTAGCCTTCCTTTGGGATCAAATAAATCGACACCTGGTACTCCCAGGGAAGTGCTACTACGATAGTTCTGTGCGCTTGCAGAATCTCCTCCTAGTAGATTGCAATCTCTCTAGCTAGCTCCTACTAGTGTCGGGATTGACAACCCCATTTGACATTAGTAGATAGCTGCTTTAGCTTCACTCCTTTAGGTATAGTGACTGGACTTGCTTCAAGCATTTCTGGTGCCGCTGCTAGGGATAGACTCCATAGTCTACTCCTAGTAACGACGTTAGCAAGTGTTAACAAGCATTTCTGGGCCGTTACCGGGGATAGTTGCCCAGCTCTATCTTTAGTGAAGTTAAGAACTACCAACAGCCTATTCTTGTTAGGAGGCCCCATGAATATGACTTTCATCTTGCCACTAGAGTCTTGTCTAAGCATGTAGTGAGCATTGAAAGCAAAGGGCCTAGCATGCTTGGGCAAGGGTGTGGGTTTAGGCTCTTCACAATCATGAGCAAAGTGTCCTTCCTTTCCACACTCATAGCATCTCCCAATCTTCTTCTTCTTTGGCCTTGTGATGCTCTTGCGTTGCTTCATCTTCTCTTCAAGAAAGCCAATACCATTTCTATTGGTCTTCATTACGGTGTTCATGAGTAGCTCACTTTGAAGACATTGACCCTTGGTGAATTTCTTCAATCCGGTGGTGAGGTGCTCTTTCTCCTTCTTGAGCTTGTCATTCTCTTGTTGGAGTTCCAATTGGGATGGTGTCAACTTGTAATCCCTCTCCATCTTCAATCTCTTGTTTTCTTCTTTTAGCATGTCTAGCTCAAGTGACATGTTATAATCATCATCATGAGTCTCAACAATGACTTGTTTTGTGGTTGCAAGCTTCTCTAGATCACTCTTGAGCTTTGCATTCTCATTCTTGATCTTGATAAAGTCATCATAGTGATCGGCCACAACCACTTTCTTGCCCTTGCCACTAGCTCTTTGCTCATCATGCTCACTAACCAAGTCCTCACAAGATGTTGCTATATCACACTTAACAACAAGGTTAGGAGCATCATGTGTCTCATGAGAAAGCATATCATACGCAACACTAATTGTATCATGATCTACTTTGACTTGAGTATATTTTTCTTTGAGCAAAGTATAACTAGTGGTAAGATCACTATGCATCTTATCAAGTTTTTCATTTTTAGCTTTGAGCTCTTTGTTAGAGGACTTGAGCTCCTTGATGGAAGATGACATAGTAGCAAGTTCATCTTTTAGCTCATCACTAGCATGTGTAGCATTGTTATATTTTTCAACAAGAGCTTGTTAAGAAAAGCAAGTTCATCTTTTAGCTCGTCACTAACAAGCCTATCATTCTTGGCTCTAGTCTTTCTTATGATTTTAGAATAGTTGTTAAGCAAAGC
Source organism: Coix lacryma-jobi var. lacryma-jobi (assembly GCA_009763385.1). NCBI lineage: Eukaryota > Viridiplantae > Streptophyta > Magnoliopsida > Poales > Poaceae > Coix > Coix lacryma-jobi. The sequence goes on along the minus strand of CM019823.1, from coordinate 43,840,867 downwards.
AACAAGTTCATCATAAGAGGGTGCCTCAAATTCACCATCACTATCACTATCACTAGAGTCATCATCACTTTGTACCTTCCGATCACCCTTTGCCATAAGGCATAGGTGTGTACAGGATGATGGTGATGGTGGCGGTGGTGGTGTAGAGGTCCCAATGACTAGAGCGGCCACCTTCTCCTTCTCGTCGTCACTATCTTCATTTGATGATCCACCGGAGGAGTCAATGTCGGTGAGCCAATCACCAACAATGTAAGCCTTGCCACCTTTCTTGTGGTATTGCTTCTTCTTCTTGCCATCCTTCTTGTAGGGCTTCTCATTCTTCTTCTCATCTTCGCTAGATGAGTCATATTTCTTGCCCTTGTTCTTGTTCTTGTAGCTCTCTTTCTTGGGCTTGGTGCATTGATGAGCAAGATGGCCAAGTTCACCACAATTGTAGCAATTCATCTAGGAGATTGGCCTTCTCTTGCTACTTGTGAAGAATTTCTTCTTTCTTGAATCAAAGTTGACTCCATTCTTGTGAAGCTTCTTCAACATCTTTGTGGTTCTTCTCACCATGAGAGCGATGTTGGAATCATCCTCTTCATCACTTGAGCTTTCATGATGCACCTCAATAGCCTTGGACTTTCCCTTCTTGTCATAGCTTGCTTTGAAGGCCAAGTCCTTCTTCTTGTCGGTGGAAGAGCCACCACTTGGTGTGATGTGCATGTACATCTCATGCGCATTGATCTTTCCCAAAATTTGAGTTGGTGTAGCGGTGGAAAGATCGCCTTGATGTAGCACCGTCACAATGTGTCCATATTTATCGATTGGGTGGACACAAAGAATCTTCCTCACAACATCGGATGGTTGCATTTGTGTGAGGCCATGTCCATTGAGTTCTTCTACAAGAACATTCAAGCGTGAGTACATTTCATTTGCACTTCATTAGCATGCATATCAAAAGAATGAAGCTTTTGCATAACTAAATGATAGCGTTCCTCACGCTCACTCTTGGTTCCCTCATGGAGCGCACAAATGTTTTCCCATAGATCATGGGCATTTTTGTGGTTCCGGACGCGGTTAAACACATCCTTGCAAATGCCTCTAAAAAGGATGTTTTTGGATTTTGCATTCCATTTCTCATTTTCCTCCTCATTAGGAGTAAGGCTTGTGCCTTCCTTGGGCTTGGCAAAACCGGAGATCTCAGCTTCGCGGCATTTAACATCAACCGCTTCTAGGTACGACTCCATACGGATTTTCCAATATGGGAAGTCATCTCCCTCAAACATGAGAGGTGGTCCATCACCTCTGGACATCTTAACTCTAGGCGGTTAAGCCTAAATCGAGAGCACGAGGCTCTGATACCAATTGAAAGGATCAAGATGCCCAAGAGGGGGGGTGAATTGGGCTTTTCTAAAACTTTTGCAAGAATTAAAACCTAACAAGCCCAATTAACCCCCTAGTGCCTAGAAGTGTGTTTCTTTAGAATCAACCGCACAAAAGACTATCGCTAAACTATTTCTACTCTAGCATGGCAATTCAACTTATGAAAGAACAAGTAAATTGCGGAATTGAATTGCTCAAAATTAAATGCGTATGTAAAGAGAGTAGAGATGACACGATGATCTTTTTCCCGAGGTATCGAGGTGTCGGCACATCCCCCTAGTCCTCGTTGGAGCACCCGCGCAAGGGTATCGCTCCCCCTTGATCCGCACAAGGATCAAGTGCTCACTACGAGCTAATTCTTCGCCACTCCGGCCCGGTGAATCGCTCGCTACCGGTCACAACTTGACTTGGGTCATCCACAAAGCCTCCGGATGATCACCAAGCTCTTCGATCACCACCAAGTCGTCTAGGTGATGCCGATCACCAAGAGTAACAAGCTAGAACTCTCACTTGACCAAGACAAGGCCCAAGAGATGGATGGATGCACACTTGCTACTCAATTCTCACTAGGAGGTCACTAATTCTCTCAATTAGCTATTTTCTCAACCTCACTAGGGCTCTTGCTCTTTCTCACACTCACAAGGTGTTTCTCAACAAAGGAAAGTGGCAGAACACTCTAATGGATGAGGGGGAGGAGTATAAATACTCCCCCCAACCGGCCATCCAAAAGAGCACAGAACAGGTGCTTCTGCGGGGGCATCGGACGCTCCGATGCCTAGCATCGGACGCTCCGATGACCTCGACCAACGGTCGACTGCACAACTTGTCAGACAACTTAAAGGAGCATTGGACGCTGGGCAGCGTCCGATGCCACCACATCGGACGCGTTCGATTTGGTTTTACCCTCTCTGGAACCTCTCTGCATGGACATCGGACGCTGGCCCTCAGCATCCGATGCCAGCGTCCGGTGTTACCCCAAATTCACGCGCACGTGAACAGTGGCACAAGCGCGTCCGATGTGGCAACATCGGTGCGTCTGGTGCGATGTGGCAACATCGGCGCGTCCGATGCCACGCACCAGACAAAACCCTAGTCTGAGTGAGCATCAGACGCGTCCGATGCCCACTAGGCCAGCATTCGATGCCCTTTTCAAGGGCAAAACCAACTCGGATCGCGACGCGGTCTTAACGACTTTTCACCCTCTCGACATAAGGCATCTCTCTGAGCTACCTAGGGCTATGAAATAACAAGTGTGCACCACACCTACCTCAATAGACTCATCTAGGTCAAGCTACTGATTCACGCTCCCCTGTATAGTACGGCCAAAGGAAAAACAAAGACCTAAGACTACCTAAGTGTCCTCCAACACCATATGACACTTAGCCTAGTCTACCACCGTCTTCGTCGTCCATCCTTTGAAAACCGAAATGATTTCCATCGCCAGGGGACATGAACTCCATGTGCTTGTATCGTCGCCATTACCGTGACCTAACTCATCCCTATTTCTGCAAAACACACATTAGTCACAGTAATCTTGTGTTTCATCTAATCACCGAAACCCACTAGGGGCCAAGATGCATTCAGATGGTATTCCACGTAGTGTTGAAATGAAGGCCGAAATTATGTATTGTTGTATTGGAAGATAATGAAAATAATCTAGTTCAAGCAAAAGATAACAATGCACATGGAGTTTATGAAATGACTTCTATGTTGTGGAATATCATAGCATCATGAGAAGGCAAACATATTTGGATAATGACAAATGAGACATGAGTTGATGATTTTGGATTGTTCTCAATAATAGCTTGCTTTTCATGAACACAAGAAGAGTTTGATAATGAACTAGCTTTAATCAAGGCTGAAGAGTGAATCAAGAACGCATAAGTGAAGAAATAACAAGAAAAGCTCAAATGACAAATGTCATAACTCATGTTTGATATAAGTATGTCTCTACTTTGGTTTGCTTGTATGGATGAAGATTTAGAAAATCACTTTGCATTGATTTGATCAAGCTAGAAGTATAAAGATAGATACTGAAGTGAGTGTTAGGAGTGTCAAGCCAAAATGATGAGGATATAAGGAGTCTTTACCATATCTATGTGTATCGAACTAGAGCTTGATTGATCTCAACATTCATATGTAGAAGATATTCAAGCAAGGATCGCAATATTGAAGAAATGATTTTTCAATGGATGCTTAATATGATGTGCCTTGGGTATGGCTTGATAGGGTGAACATAGCAAGAAAAGGGTTTTGAGGTACTAAGCGAAGGTGAAGGTCTTGGAGACGAAGGTATCACGGCTAGGGTGAAGAAGAGAGTGCTTGCATTGAGTCGAGGTACTAATCGAGCTATGTGGAGTCATATTGTGTTAAGGATCAATTTATCCGTGGAAGTGACTTGAAGCCATGAACTGAAGTCACATGTGTTGGAAAGATTCAAGTCATAAGCTCAAGGTGTGTTTGCTCGAAGAGATGAGATAGGGATGATCACAAACCTTGATGGAGTGATACTTGAGAAAGGGAATAATACATTCGATGGTGGAACCCTAATTACCAAGGGAAGCGGCAATCGACTCAAAAGCATTTAAATGTATTAATGTTTTGATCTTGAGTTTAGGAAAAGCCGTACTACATAGGAGGATGCAATGCACAAGTTTTAATGTGCAAATAGGTGCTAAAACTCCACCAAATATCCTCTCTTACCTTGCCTAGATAGCCTATGAAATAGTTTTGCATTCGGAGCTGTTTAGCCAGAGGAGCACTGTAACTCTGCACAGGAGGGCAGCAGTACCGCAACTTAAAATGAATGTTGGGTGTTGAGGGGTATTTTACACTTCCCTCATCCACCCCAATGGTCGGTTGGCAATTCTCTTCCCAAGCGACTAGAAGCTCTCTCCTCTCTCCCTCCCACTCCATTGGAGTTCCTCAATCTTTTTGCATCGATTTCTCTCTGATTCCTTGAGAGATCGAGTCTCCAAATTGCAATAGAGAGCTCCCTGATATGTTCTTCAACTACTAAAGCACTTCGTTCATGTGTCAAGCCAGTGGATTGCATTTGTCACTCTAGGAGCTTGCTTCTAGCCGACTAGAGTGTTGCCCGTGGAGCTTGCCAATTTGTGTGGTAGTCCCAAGACATTTGTCATCACCTAAACAAACTAGTGGAAACACCCTCATCTCAAGAGTTCACTCTCTTGAATTGAGAACGAGGATATAAGGTTGAAAGAGACCAAAGCCTTTGTGGCTTCCTCAACAACATGGACATAAGCAAGCCTTGGTGGTGAGTTGAACCACATGATAAATCATTGTGTCTCTTGTTTTCTTGCTATTTGCTTTATATTGCTCTCTACTTGTTTGTTAGTGATTTTAGGGTTTGATGCCGACCTACTCATTTATACACTTTTCGCATATATCCAGCTGGTGAAATAGGCTCTACTCTACCCCAAGAAGCTTAGAAAATTTTTCAATCTAAATTTCATTGGGTAGAATTTGAATTGTAGACTCGGATATCAGTTAGAGCAGCAGTGCCGCTCTCCAGAGCAACAGTGCTGCTTAGGCAACAGTGACACTCTCCAGAGCAGCGCTGCTCCTCAGTTTTAAAATCTCCGATTGAGCTGAAATTTTGCACGCCTATTCATCCCTTTCTAAGCGGCATCAAGGTCCTTTCAAGTAGGCTAGTTAATGATACGAATCTATTAAAAAAATATAATTTGTAATTACCAAATGTTTACTATAACACTATATTATCAAATCATTCACTAATTCGACTTAATAGATTTGTTTGGCAAATTAGCCTCACTCTACATAATTAGTGTTTCAATTAGCTTATGTTTAATACTCCTAATTGGTACCAAAGATTCAATGTGATAGGGCTAAACCTTAGCCACCGAAACAAACGACCCCCTTATCTTTGTGCTTGATCCCTCACTTTATCCATTTTCTAACGCGATACCCTATAGATACTCCCTTTGTTCTAAATTTTAAGTTACTTTGATTTTTCTGGTACATCTATTTTACTGTGCATCTAGATATAACATATGTCTAGATACATGTGAAAATAGATATATATAAAAAACAAAACAACTTATACTTTGGGATGGAGGGAGTTTTGTAGTCTCTATCAGGTTTAGTGACCTTATTATCAATTCTTTTATATGTTTTTTGTCATCCATATTTAGACTTTTTCTCTCCACATGATAGCTACATATGTCTTTAGTATGTATTTTGTTGGAATCTTAATAAATTTTGATTCCAACACATGTCTCATGACATCATGATTTTGGATTATGTCTTAAAATTTGGTACTATTAGTTAATACACATTTTCTATATAGGTATAAATCGGCTCTTGTTCATCTTATTTGACATTTTACTCAAAGTGCTCTTTTTGCATTTTACTAAAAGTAAGGAATTTAGGTCTTAGATTAATTGTACTCTTATATGACATATAGATGTCAATGCCATAGTAGAGCTTGAAGTAAGATTTTGGAAGGACTAACATTACTATTTCAGCCAATGTACCCAACCAAATGAGAGGGTTCTGATCTTCTAATACTGGAGTATCTGGTTTTCACGTATGGTGTCGCAAGCAGGGTTTATTTTTTATCAGCCGAAATATACTGGAATTTTCAAAAATTCCGTTCTGTCTGTAAGGTCCGATAAATTTTGGTATCAGTCAATTTTTTTCTATTTTCCTCCTCGAAGCAAACAACTCAAATTCAGTTGGTGATATTCTGCACTCATAGTGTTCTAGTGATGATGTACACTCATAGTGTTCTATTCTCGTTTTTATCTATAAACAAGTGATATTAAATAACTTGGGAATTGTTTATACCAGATTTTGGGTCAAAAGAAGTTTTCATTTCGTAAGCACAAACGACTGATTTATTAAAAGAAAAAATCGGCCAAAATAAAAGGAACTTGCTTGGATCCAGACACAACCGGAAGAATTCATATGGACCAGGCCCAATGGGCGTAGAACGTGTGTCGGGTCCGATCGAGGAGTTCAAGTCCACGTCATTTTGTTATAATGTATCCTAGTCGTATTAGAATAGGAGTTTGTCGGGTTATAAATAGCTAGAAACCCGATTTTTGTACAGAGAATCCAATCAATCAATACTTCGGCCACCGGCCAAAACCCTAGGAGTAGGGGTAAGGTAGAACTTGGCAGAACCTTCAACCAGACAGGGTTGTATCGGCTAAGACCGACCTCTGGTTTGTTCGTATGTTTCACCAATGGCTTGTGTTATTGTTCAATAAGGCTGTATTTGGTATCGACCAAACTCTTGTTTAGCCATGACATGAGTGAGTTATCGGTTTAAGTTCGTCTTTTGTAAGACTGTCTTGACTTTGATCAATCTCTTGCTTCAGTCGATCTTGACTAGTTATCGGCTCTATTAGTTCTGGCAATCTAATATATTCATCAAGTTATCGATATTGTTTATGCTTTTAATGTTTTGTTTAATGTTTTGTTTCTTCCTTTCAACAATATCTTGCCTAATCAAGATTGACAAACTAGCTCAAGCTTAAACGCTGTTTGGTTTCGGCTATCCAAACATTTTACACGTCTATATTAAGGGAAATAGCCGATCTAAGCTTTTCATCGACTATTTTGTCAATCTTGATTGTTACATATTGTGCGTTTGAGATATTTGTCTGAATTATGGTTTATTTAAGAACAAGTAGATTTTGTTTTGACATGTTTATTATGGCTGTATTTTCGAACCCCACTGATATGCATATTAGGATAAGTTTACTTGATCTTAGATTGGGTCATAGTTCTGATAGATAGATCTTGTTCGTGCTTCATGGACCCTGTATCGGCTAAAACAACCGATCCAGTTACGCTCTCTTCATAATGTGCGTGTTCAAGTGGTCTAAAACTAGTAGATCTATTAGTTGTATCAGATGTAACTTAATTTGGTCATCATCATGGTTGCATGGAGACACCACACTGTTGATGTTCAAGTTATTTTGTCGACCTATTTGTTATTACAGCTGTATGGAGACACCCCACTGTTAACAAATAGAATTACCGATACGATTAGCTGATCTACTGGTTTTTATGTTGTTTTAACATGTACACAGATCTTTATATTCTTCATATGATAAGCTAATCGGTTGTTCTCTTTTATAATGTTCTTCTTTATGTTCTTAATAGTCGTTTCGTTTCGGATTACGTCAATGTTTTAATCTTTTCTTGGGAGTTGACTTTGTAGTCAAAATTCTTTTGATAATGGCTATATCAGAGCCGCATAATGTGTAACTGTCTGGCATCAAACCGACAGTGTCGGTGTTTCGACCCCAGGGGTAGGACACCAACTAGTAATATGATCGCGTGCTCTCTTTCTGGATGGTGATGCAAGGGGACACAAGATTTATCCTGGTTCGGGCAAAGAAGGCCCTACGTCCAGCGGGGGAAGGAGATTCTTGTATTACTTTCACCTAAGTGCTTATACAGGGGCAATACAAGCTCAATGAGCGTGGACCGGAGTCCGGACTCGTACGTGTGTGTAGTGTGGACTTGCGCGGACTCGTGTGTCTAGCTGTCTCTGTGTAATCGGATCCGTGAAGGTCCCTGGTGTCCCCTTTTATAGAGCAAGAGGAGGCCAGGGTTACATAGGTGTGATACAGGAGTCGGGATGTACAATGCCCAATACGGCGGAGAGTAGGAATCCCGTCTTGTCGATGCCACTGGAGCCGACGTGGGGGTTGCTGTTGAAGCGTCCTTGAAGCATGGCCTCCCTCCCGGGCATGGAGGCGTGGCGACGTGAGGCCATGCAGCGTCCATTCCGGCACGTACATGACGTGGCTGGGTCCCTCCGAGTCTTGGGGTACCCGTCCTCCAATAACATGAAAGTTGCCGGGGCTCGAGGGGCTCAGAGTCGGCCTCGAGGTGGCGCCTACGGGGGGCTCGAGCCCCCGCAGGTATGGGCAAGTCCCGGGAAACCCGATTGAGCAGCAGGTATCCGGGCCTCGAGACGTGGCTTGGACGTGCAACAGTGTAGGGTATGGCTTAACAGTGTTGTACGTCCCCTTTTGACTATGCCTGTGGTGAAAACGAGGTTTGACCCTGGCTCTGGCTCACTGTGGCACGCATCGTGTGCCAGAGGATGTGACCGGAGTAGGTGAAAGCATTAAATGCGCTGCGTGGGGTTGGTACGGTCGTCAGAGCTGGGGAGCGGGAAACTTCCTCTTCGTGAGGGGCTTCGAAGGGTAGTGGAGCGCTCGCCCGAGCCCTGGCGCAGAGGGCTCGGGTGAGTGGAGGTCGGGCTCCAGCTCGAGGCCTGGGGTGTAATGAGCTTCGAGGGATAGGCTATCGTGCTGGAGAGGCTCGAGGTCCCCGTGCGGGGTCCCGAGGAGCGGTGTACGGCTGTAGCGGGTTCGAGGCCTACGCGCCGGGGCTCGAGGGGTTGGCTACCAGGAGGCGGTTGGTAAGGCTTTGGCGAGCCCAAGCTCCCTGACGGTGGGCCAGCGTTGCAGGCCTCGAGGGGTTGGTCTTTTGGGAGGTTAGTCTAGCTGGGTTTATTAATTGGTGTTCTAGGTTTAACCTATTTGTTTTGCATTGATTGGGGGTACCCCTTTTGCGGTCCCCCGACAGTAGCCCCCGAGCCCTTGTTTGAGTGCTGGCACTTGAGCAGGGGCTCTCTACCGGGATCTAGAGGGTTACTAACTGGTTCTCGAGGATTTGGTTGTTTCGATTCCGTGGGTGTCGCGCGTGCGACACCCGCGGGTGTAGCCCCCGAGGCCACGGGGGAGTGGTTAGGACTCCCTCGTGGGCTTTTTTACGAGCGTGAGTGTTAGTTGCATTTTTTAGGTTCGGGAGTGTCGAGCCCCCGAGTTTTTAGACCCTCTTTCGTCGAGGGGTGCCAGGCTGAACCGACCGGCCGGCTCTTCGAGCTGTCCAGCACGCCGGTTGCCCTGGCTTGTCATCCCGCGAGTCCTTTCGATCGGATGCGAGGGGGGATGCCTCGTACTACCACGAGCGGGCGAGTATCGAGGTTCCCGGTGAGCTGGTAACGGGGAAATCCAAGTGAGACCTCGTGCCCCGTTCGATAGGGTCGACTGTAGCCCGGAGGCGATCTCATAAAGCATGGGCGCTCGGTCTGCAGGAGGGCCGGGTCCATTCGATAGGACCCGGTGGCTCGATGCCTCCCTCCGTGGGGATCTCACTGCACGTCGTGCGCCCTGCCTTGGATACACGTGAGGGGCCTCGAGGGCTTGGCCCTCGAGCGATGCTGCGAGTGGTGCCCTTTAGTGTCCCTGACTCGGATGCTCGAAGCCGGCTGTCGAACCCTCTTCGAGGGCCTGCCTTCGCTGCTTCGAGGCTTAGGGCCGGGGCCCATTTTTACCTTCTTGAAGAAGCCTCTGTCGCTTGGAATCCTTCTGCCCGTTGGGCGTGCCTTTTTAGGCGAGGTAGTGGAGATCGTGGCGCTAGGGCGACTGACAAGAAGTCGGAGCGGCGGCCGTGGTGGGCCCGGAGGAGCGGAGCGAGTTCGAATTTGCCGCATGTACCTGTCAACCGGCTCGAGATGCGGTTAGGTGGGCACATTAAATGCGTGCGGTTGCCTTTTCGCCGCAGTGGGAGACCTCGCCCGTTGGGGTTTTTTCTTATAAATATCGAAAGAGGCGTGAGGGTTTCCTTTACTTTGCCTTTGCCTTCAGTCGCCACAGCTCCCATACGCTCTCTCCCCACGGTAGCGATAGGCAACCTTCCCGACCGTCCGTCCGCCGCTCAGATCCGCACCGTCGCCGCCATGGCCGCCCAAGTGCTGCCGGCCGAAGACTGGAGCCCGACGAAGGCGACGCAGCAAGAGCTGGAGACGCTGGTGGAGCGGGGGCTTCTCCGCCCCAACCCGCAGGAGGGTCCTGCGTGGTGGATTCTCCCATCGGCGGACCACCGGGAGCCGCACCCACCGGAGGGGTACGTGGTGAGCTTCACGCGTTACCACCGCATGGGGCTCGGCGTCCCGCCGAGCCGCTTCATGCGGGGGCTGACCCACCACTTCGAGGTGGAGCTGCAGCACTTCTCCCCCAACTCCATCTCGCACGCTGCCATCTACGCCGCGGTGTGCGAGGGGTATCTGAAGATCGAGCCGCACTGGGAGATGTTTGTCCACCTCTTCCGGGGCGAGCTCTTCAACAAGGCCGCGAAGCCGAGCGGGAGGAGGCTCGCGCGCGTGGGCTCCCTCACCATCACCGCGAGGACCGGGCCCTCGTCGGCCAACGTTCCCCGCGACTACCTCCGCTACAAGCTTTCCACCAACCAGGCGGGGTCGGATGACCACTGGTTCTACCTGCGGAACGAAGGCGGGCTCCTTCCGCAGTACACCGGCAGGGTCATCACCCAGCGCCCGGAGAAGTGGAACTGGGGCGTCGCAGCGGACAGGCAGCACCACCTGATGCCGCTGATGAGGATGATGAGGGCGCTGGTGGAGGAGAAGAAGCTAACCGTCCAGGCGGTCATTTGGGCGTTCCATCAGCGGAGGGTCCTTCCTCTGGCGGACCGCCCCCTTCTCATGTTCGAGATGGGGCCAAATGCCTCGCCTAAGGCGCTGAACCAGTCGAGGATGGCCGAGGAGAGGCTGTCTCGGAATGAGGCTACCTCCTGGGTGACGGTCACGGTCCATGGGTCGTTCCACCCTGAGGAGGCCAACCTAATCGTCATGGCACCCGACGAGGGGTGTCTCGACCTGCTAAGCCATCCTCGAGTCAGGTTGTCTCGAGCCTCCCCTCATTTCTCTTCTTCCGAATCTTGTTTTACTCTACTTATGGTTTTTTTCTTATCGAGTTTCTTTTTTGCAGGGGGCGTTCACATGTCGCGCATCGAGGCCCCCGGTGAGGGAGGATGCCGCAGAAACACAGGTGAGGCGCCTCTCTGCTCAGAAAGACAAGGAGAGTAAGGATGTCAGGAAGAAGAAAGAGAAAGAGAAGAATTTGCGTCGAGCGGCTCGGGAGCAGAGGCTTGCGAAGGCTCGTCGTAACCGGCAGCCTGGGGAGGAGTCCCCCGAGCTCAGTTCCTCAAGCTCGGAGGAGGAGGATGATGAGGAGGAGGACAGCGATGACGAAGGGATGGATGCGCGCTTGAGGCGCGCGGGGGTCGTCGACATCAGGGCTGACCGCTCCTCTGTGCAGGAGGATGTCTTGGAGGTCCCCCCAGCGAAGGGATCGCGCGGGACGCAGCAGCGAAAGGCTGCGCCGAGCCCAGCCTCGTCGGAGGCTCAGGGCCCGTCGAGCTCCGTGCCGGACGTGCCCCCTGACGCGAGGAAACCTCGAACCAGGAGCGCCATCGCTGCGGCGCAGAAGGAGGCCACGACCGCGTCGACCCAGGCGGGGGGTCTCGAGAAGGGCCGGTCGTCGAGGAGCGGCCAACACATCGAGAAGGACTCTGGGCCCGACCGCCGCAAGGCGTCGAGGGCGACATCGAGCCCGCGGAGGAGCGGGCAGCACGAGACGGCGTCGAGCCCACGCCACCATGACCACCGAGGGGGGAGCCCCCAGTCGTCTCGTGACGGGAGTCGCGAGCGACCCCGGAGCCCGTCGCCATACCGCCGCCGGGAGAAGGAGGCAGGCGCGGGGGGGCGTGACCGTCGGCATGAGCGCCAGAGTAGGTCCCGGAGCCCGCGCCGGGAAGGGCGCCAAGATGACCGCTCGAAGGAGACGCGGTCGCCCCCCTGGGACAGGAGACAAAAGGAGGGCTCTCCGCCGGGGTCGAGCCATGGGAAGCGTCGGGAGCCTTCCCCTCATCCGAGCCATGTGGAGACGGCTCAGGGGCGCGGCTCAAGCCATGGGGCGGGCTCGAAGCCCCCGAGCGGGTCCGGCGATTCGGGGAAGAAGCCCCGCCGTCGCTTTGGGTAAGTAACGTTTCTCTGTCTCGTAGGTAGTGAAGCTTTACCTTTTTACTTTTGGTGGCGTTTGCTGTTCTCTGGTTTTTCAGGGAAAAACGCTCCCGGCAGGAGGCGGACACCGCGGCGTCCAAGCGGGCCAAGACCTCGAGCTCTGCTGAGGTCCAAGCACCTCGAGGTATGGCTCCTTCTTCCGCTGGGGAGGCCGCATGGCTGGTGAAGGCTCGAGCAGCCATGGCTCGGGGAAGCCAGATGGCCGCCGCGGATCTTGGTGAGGCCGATGCCGTCGACCACGGGGGTCGAGGTTTTTTCCTGTTTCTGACGACGTTGTTCTCCTTTTTTCAGCAGGGATCGCGGCTCCTGGCACCGAGCCTGCCACCACGGTGTCCGTCGCGGCACCACCTCCTCCTCCTCCTCCAGTGGCGCCTACCGAGAGGGCCACTTCTCCCCCTGCCATGACGACCACTTTGGGGGGAGCACCGGAGATAGGCGCGGCTCCGTCAGCGTCTGAGGCTGAGGGGATAGCGGCCCTTGAGGCCACGGATGCCGCGGGCCATCCCGCTGGACAGGCTCCCCCACCGACGGAGCCTCGCCCGCCCGCGGAGAGGGAGAAGGAGGGGGAGGCGTCGGTGGAGAAGGTGCCGACGGTGGAGGAGCTCTTGGACGAGCTGGAGCGGGTGCTGCCCCCAGTCGAGGGCTCAACGCTGGAGGAAGCGCTCGAGGCACCGGCCAGGGTCGACAGGACGCCGGGAGACCCGGAGAGCTTGGGGACGAGCCACCCCTCGAGCGACCCGCTACCGCTCGATTCCCCGCCTCCACGCGAGGCCGCGTCGTCGCCTCAGGAGGAGACGGAGCAGCAGGAGGAGACGGAGGAGGGGCGGAGGGAGACGCAGCCTGTGCCACTGGTTGGTGGGCTGCCGCCGGCACTGCTCGGGCCGGAGGAGGAGGACCTGCCCACTGTCGAGGTCGATCGATCGGTGTGGCCATATCCTGACGCGCCGAGCCCGTCCGGCGCCATGGTCCCCGTTGAGCGGCAGGCTCGGCAGGGGGTTCCGCGGGAGGCGCGGTCCATCTTCAGGGAGGTGGCCGAGCTTGTGGCGGAGGCGGAAAGATCCTTTTCGGAGGAGGCGGAGAAGTCCGCGCAGGTGGCGGCCGCCCTCGCAAAGGCGGAGGGGGAGCTCCAGGAGCTCCGCACCGAGCTGGGTCGGAACGCGCAGATGGCAAGCCGGCTCAACAACGCGCAGGCGGAGGCCCAGGCGGCTTGAGACGAGGCCGCCCAAGCTAAGAGGGAGGCCACCACCGCTTTGTCCGCGGTGGAGTCGTCGAGGAGAGAGGCCGCCGACGCCCGAAGCGAGGCCGCCACCGCCCTGTCTGCAGCGGAGGCGGCGAAGAAGGAGGCCACCGACGCCCGAAGCGAGGCCGCCACCGCCCAGTCTGCAACGGAGGCGGCGAAGAAGGAGGCCGAGGAGGCCAAGAGTGAGGTCGCCACCGCCCTGGCTAAAGCGGAGGCAGCGCGGCAGGAGGTGATCCGGAAGGATCTGGCCCTTGCGGAGACGGGCAAGCTGGTCGAGGACCTTAGGGGTGAAAAGCTCGACGTGTTGTCCCAAAAGCGCACACTCGAGCAGCGCGTCGAGGTCCTTACCAGCGACTTCGATGCTCTGGGCGTGCATTGCCAAGGTAATTTTCATGCTTCGTCTTGCTTTGATCTCGAGACTCTTGCCACGCTGCGGACTCACTCTTTTCTGTTTGTTGCATAGATGTCGGGAAGACCGCCGATGAGCTCCGCGAGACGAATACGGCTCTCGTGGAGCAACTTCGAGGTGAAACCATGGTGGCGGAGCGAGCGCGCGTCACCCTCGACAGGCTCAGCTCCATGTGGGGTGCCGACCCGATGGCCACGGTAGAGGGCGCAGTGGCTCGGGGCGACGCCCTGGTCGACGCCCTGTGCTTCTTTGACGTGGCCGCGCGGGACCGCGTCAGGAGCGCTCTCCACCATGGCGTAAAGCAGGCGCTTGCGGCCGTCCGCTCCGGCTTCCGCTACCCGGTCAACGTCGTTGCCAAGGGCTTCATCGAGATCGAGGGGAAGGACGAGGAGTGGAACGACCGCCGTGTCGACAAGATCTTGGAGAAGGTGGAGAGGCCGGAGGCAGCGTTCGCCAAGCTCTTCGAGGAGGACGTGTTGCCTCCTGATAAGGACAGTGGTGTAGGTGGCCCCCCTCCTCCTGGCCCAGACGTCGAGGCTGAGCTCGCGGCGGAAGATCTTGGGGAAGAATTCCAGACGGATGAAGAATGAGGCCTGCGTGTCAAATTTGGGCGTCGAGGCCCTTGTAAAAATTTATGTTATGACTTATGGCCTGTCGAGGCCAACATGTGTATATGACTTGTTTGTTTAAAGAAGTTGTTTTCTTTTCAAATCTATTCGATCATTTCTCTTTATCGCAAGCTCGAGCTTTTACCGGCTTGGTCTGTGTTCCTTCGATACGCGTCACGAGTTCCTCGAGGGGAGGCATAGGTAGGGTACCGTAGCCCGGGGGCGTAGGTGGCCGTCTACGTCGACGCCCCCTGGCTCTTGGAGGCTCGAAGTATTTACGGATTTAGACGCTGCTAGTATGCTCGAGGTGTAAATCGAGACGAGGGTCAAATTTTTGAAAAGGAAACGCGCTTTTTCCGGAGTCTGGGGAGGGGGTTCCCCCTGTCAGCCCCCAAGGGAGGCTCGACCCTGAGCAAGGCAGGGTCGAGGCTACCTTAAGTTGCTAAGCAATATGAAGATGGTGCACGAGTTTGCTCATTCATATTTAACGTGTTTGTACAAAGCAACAAAATGAACAAAGCCTCGAGGCCCTTAAGGGTAGAAGCGACGTAGCTGAGATATGTTCCATGCGTTCGCCAGGATCCTGCCTTGACCGTCGTGGAGCTTGTACGTTCCTGGCTTGAGTACCTCAGCTACGGTGTATGGGCCCTCCCATGGAGGGGTGAGCTTGTGGCGCCCTCGATTATCTTGCAACCGTCGAAGCACAAGGTCCCCCACCGCCAGGTCCCTCGTGCGCACGTGCTTGTCGTGGTAGCGTCGAAGCGTTTGTTGGTAGCGCGCCGAGTTGATGAGCGCCACGTCTCGAGCCTCCTCGAGCTGGTCCTTGGCGTTGGCAAGCCTCTCGTCATTGGTTTGCTCGTTGTAGGCTCGAAGTCGAGGGGAGTCGTACTCGAGGTCCGTAGGCAAGACAGTCTCGGCGCCGTAGGTTAGGAAGAACGGGGTGAACCCAGTGGCTCGACTCGGCATAGTCCTGAGGCCCCACAGCACCGAGGGGAGCTCTGCAGCCCACCCCTTTCCGAAATTCTTGAGGGTTTTGAATAGCCTCGGCTTCAGCCCGTGGAGTATCATGTCGTTGGCGCGCTCGACCTGCCCGTTGCATTGAGGGTATGCGACCGAGGCCCAGGTCACGCGAATGTTGTTGTCGTCGCAAAAGTTGGTGAACTTTTTGCCCGTGAATTGGGTGTCATTGTCGGTGATGATGACGTTAGGCACCCCGAATCGGTACATGATGTCGGCGATGAACTCGACGGCCTTCTCGGAGGTGGGATCGCCTACAGGCTTAGCTTCGATCCATTTGGTGAATTTGTCGATGGCCACGAGCACATGCGTGTACTTTCTAGTTGTCATCTTGAGGGGACCCACGAGGTCGAGCCCCCATACGGCGAATGGCCAAGTGATGGGGATCATCTGTAGGGCATGCGCGGGCTGGTGTGTTTGCTTGGCGTAGAACTGACACCTTTGGCAAGCTTGGACCAAGCGCTTGGCGTCTCCGGTGGCGGTTGGCCAGTAGAAGCCTTGTCGGAAGGCGTTCCCTACCAGGGTCCTTGGCGCTGCGTGATGGCCGCAAGCCCCCGAGTGCATGTCGTCGAGGAGCCTGCATCCTTCCTCGAGGGGGATGCAGCGTTGAAGGATTCCTAATGGGCTTCGACGGTACAGCTCTCGTTCGTCGCCGTAGATGACGTAGGTCTTGGCCCTTCGAGCGATGCGCCGGGCCTCCGTCTTGTCTTCCGGTAGCACGCCTTGCGTCAGGTAGTCGAGGAAGGGCGTCCGCCAGTCGAGGGGCCATGATGAAGAAGAGGCGGGTGCATCAATCTGCATTGCCTCAGCGGATGTCGAGGGGTCATTTTCGAGGGGTGGCGTTGAAGGTCGAGCCCCCATGTTCGGCTCGAGGGGTGGCGTCGAGGGGCCAGCCCCCGGGCCAATTTTGACGGATGGCTCGAAAATGTCCCTCGAGAAGACATCTGGTGGGACTGTGCCGCGCGTGGATGCTAACTTAGCCAGCTCGTCTGCGGCCTCGTTGTACTTTCGAGCGATGTGGTTGAGCTCGAGGTCGTAGAACTTATCTTCTAGCTTGCGCACCTCCCCGCAGTATGCTTCCATCTTGGGGTCGACGCAGCTCAAGGCCTTCATGACTTGGTTGATGACGAGCTGCGAGTCCCCTCGAGCATCGAGGCGTCGGACCCCGAGCTCGAGGGCGATGCGCAGCCCATTGACGAGGGCCTCGTACTCAGCAACGTTGTTGGAGGCGGGGAAGTGCAAGCGTAGCAGGTAGCGCATGTGGACTCCGAGGGGTGAGATGAAGAGCAGGCCCGCGCCTGCCCCCGTCTTCATGAGGGATCCGTCGAAGTACATAGTCCAGAGCTCGGCTTGGATTTGTGCCGGCGGGAGCTGGGTGTCGGTCCATTCAGCAACGAAGTCCGCCAACGCTTGCGACTTGATGGCTTTTTGCGGAGCGTAGGTGATGGCCTCCCCCATTAGCTCGGCAGACCACTTGGCGATGCGCCCTATGGCTTCCCGATTGTTGATGATTTCTCCGAGGGGGAAGGATGACACCACCGTTACGGGATGAGCGAGGAAGTAGTGCTGGAGCTTGCGCCTTGTGATGATGATGTCGTAGAGCAGCTTTTGGATGTGCGGGTACCGGACCTTGGCCTCGGAGAGCACCTCACTAATGAAGTACACCGGCCGTTGGACCGGTAACGCGTGACACTCCTCGCGCCTCTCGACGGCTATGACCGCGCTGACCACCTGGGTGGTTGCGGCCACATAGAGGAGGAGAGGCTCGGGGGGATCGTCACCCTGGGCTGGTCATGGTGGCACGAGAATTGGCGCGGAAGTCAGCAACCTCTTCATCTTGGTTAGGGCCTCCTCTGCTTCGACGGTCCACGCAAAGTGCTCCGTTTTCTTCAGCAGGCGGTAGAGGGGTAGCGCCTTTTCCCCTAGCCTCGAGATGAACCGGCTGAGAGCGGCTAGGCAACCCGTCACTTTTTGTACGCCCTTGAGGTCTCGGATCAGGCCCATCCTCGTGACTGCTAAGATCTTTTCGGGGTTGGCCTCGATCCCCCGCTGCGAGACAATGTAGCCAAGTAGCATGCCCCGAGGCACGCCAAAGACACATTTCTCGGGGTTGAGCTTCACATTCTTGGCCCGGAGGCACTCGAACGTGGTCTCGAGATCGTGGATGAGGTCCCCGACTTTGTTGGTTTTAACCACGATGTCATCGACGTAGGCCTCGACGGTTCTGCCTATGTGTTCGCCAAAGATATGTTGCATGCAACGTTGGTACGTTGCCCCGGCGTTTCGAAGGCCGAAGGGCATTGTAACGTAGCAATACATACCAAAAGGCGTAACAAAAGAGGTAGCGAGCTCGTCGGATTCTTTCATTTTAATCTGGTGGTAGCCGGAATACGCATCAAGAAATGAAAGCACTTCGCACCCCGCAGTGGAATCGACAATCTGATCAATTCTAGGTAAAGGAAATGGAACTTTTGGACATGCTTTATTCAAACCAGTGTAGTCTACACACATCCGCATTTTTCCATTCTTTTTACTAACTAGTACAGGATTAGCTAGCCACTCCGGGTGAAATACCTCCTTGATGAATCCAGCCGCCAAAAGCTTGTGCACCTCCTCGCCGATGATTCTGCGCTTCTCTTCGTCGAAGCGGCGCAGGCTTTGCCTCACCGGTCTGGACCCGGCCTGGATTTCCAAGGCGTGCTCGGCGACTCCCCTCGGTATGCCTGGCATGTCCGAGGGGCTCCACGCAAACATGTCGATGTTTGCGCGGAGAAAGTCGACGAGCACTGCTTCCTATTTAGGCTCGAGGCTGGCGCTGATGCCAGCGTCTTGCCATCGGTCGAGGTCGGGTCGACGGGTATCTGCTTGGTGTGTTCTGCCGGCTCGAAGGTGCCAGCGCGGCGCTTTGCTTCAGGGGCCTCCTCGGTGGCCAGGGCTGCTAGGGTCTCGAGCGAATCGAGGTGGACGTTGGCCTCCTCGCGCTCGACGCACTCCACATCGCAGTGGTACGCGTGCTCATAGGAGGTGTCGATGGTGATGACCCCTTTCGGCCCCGGCATCTTGAGCTTCAAGTATGTGTAGTTGTGGACCGCCATGAACTTGGCGTAGCCGGGCCTGCCGATGATGGCATGGTAGGCTCCTTGGAACCCGATCACCTCGAAGGTGAGCGTCTCCCGGCGGAAGTTGGTCGGCGTGCCAAAGCAGACAGGTAGGTCGATGCGCCCGAGGGGGTGGGCCTTCTTCCCTGGTACAACTCCGTGGAACCCCCCGACGCTGGGTCGGAGCTAGTCCCTCGAGATCCCCAGGAGGTCGAGGGTCTCAAGATATATGATGTTGAGGCTCGAGCCCCCATCCATCAACACCTTGGAGAACCGTACATCGACGATGACGGGGTCGACGACAAGAGGGTATGCTCCCGGGTTTACGACATGATCCGGATGGTCGTCACGGTTGAACGTGATCGGCGCATCAGACCAGTCGAGGTACCGGGGGCGTCGTGGCGGAGTGCAAAGATCTCCCGGCGCTCCTTCTTTCTCTCTCGAGATGAGAGCCCGACGGTCGGGCCCCCGTAGATCATGAAGCAGTCGCGCACCGGGGGGAAGTCCGCGTCCCCGTCGTCGCGTCGATTGTTGTCCTTGCCCTTAGGCACGTCTTCCTTCTTGTCGCCGAGCTTGGAGTAGAAGCCCTTCAGCAGTCGGCAGTCCTTCAACTTGTGATTCACGGGGCCCTTGTGATAAGGGCAGGGGTCCTCGAGCATTTGGTCGAAGACAGCCCCGTCAGGGGGGCCTCGAGGCTTCTTATGGTCGAGGACGCCCATGAGCACTTCTTCATCGTCGTCGTCATCGGCGTCGCGCTTTGCCTTCTGACCTTTGCCTTTGTTTTTCTTCTTTTTGTTGTTGTTGTTGTTGTTGCGGTTCCTGATGTCGTTGCCCTTGCTCGAGCCCTCCGGTGCGGCCACCGCCTTGCCTTTGTCCGTGGAGCGGCCAAAGAAGGCCCCCACTACCTCATCGCCTAAGGCAAAGCTGGTGACACGATCCATCAGGTCCTCGACCATCCTGGGACGGTAGCGCCCTAGCTCGTGAACTAGCTCTTGGCATGTCGTGCCTGCGAGGAACGCTGAGATGACATCCTCATCAGGCACGTGGGGGAGCTCGAGGCGCTGCTTCGAGAACCGCCGAGCGAAGTCGTGGAGGGGCTCGTCTGCTGCCTGCCTGCAACGCCGTAGATCCCAGGGGTTGCCTAGGCGTACGCAAGTCCCCTTCAAATTCCCGTCGAAGACCCTGACTAGGTCGGCCCAGTCATGGATCCGATCCGGCGGGAGCCCCTCGAGCCACCGGCGGGCGGTGTCCGAGAGGTAGAGTGGGAGCTGGCGTATGATCACGCGGTCGTCGCTCTTCGCTCCGCCCAGTTGGCAGCCTAGGCGGAAGTCGGAGAGCCAGAGCTTGGGCTCGACCTCCCCGTCATACTTCACGATGTTGGTCGGTGGTCGGAAGCGGTCGGGGAGGGTTGAGCTACGGATGGCCCGGCTGAAGACCCTGGGGCCCGGGGGCTCGAGGGCTTGCCGGTCCTCGTCACTGTCGTAGCGCCCTCCTCGATGGGCGTTATAGCCACGCTCCTCGGCCCCTTTGTCCTTGCGCCGTCGGTTGCTGTCGTTGCGGGCGTCATTGGCATCTCAAGGTGGTCTGTCGTCGACGATCCGTTCCCGGACTGGCCTGGCTCGAGGGGCGTCCGGCTGGTGGACGGACATCTCCCACTCGTTGCGGGGCGCGTCTGCTGGCTTCCCCGAGGCCGCCCCGCGCCGTCGCGAGGCTGAGCTCTCGGCCTGCTGCACAGCGGCTGTCTCGAGGAGGTTCTTCATTTCCCCGAGCATGCGCCTGGCGTCAGGGTTGGAGACGGCGGGTAGATCGCGGAGCAGCATCGCCGTCGCCACCACGTTCTGTCCGGCTCGCGGGAAACGTACCTCGGGGCGTGCTGGTGCCCCATCCTCGAGGATCTGCCGGTGGACCTCTCGAGCGCGGCCACGAGCATCGGCGCCTCGAGGCTGGGCTGGTTCCTGCACTAGGGTTTTCTCGAGCTGCAGCAGGCGTTGTCGATCCTCCTCAGCCTTGGCGATGGCCTCCCGCAGCTGTGCGAGCTGCGCCGCCCGGTCGTCGCTGTGCCGAGATGGTGCAGCCGGTGCTGGGGGTTCGTTCCTCCCCTGAACACGTGATCCGCCTGCCGCAGCCACGTCTCCGGACTCTTCGAGGTTGAGCACCGGCCTGTTGTCGTCGCCGTGGTCCTCGGTATCGCTTACGACCCCCTCGAGCTGGAAGCACTCCCTGGTGGGATCCCAGAGGTCAGGGTCGTGGTAGTCGTACTCGTCGGAGTCGGAGCTGTTGACGTCGCGCTACCCTGGCTCATGCTGGGACTGCAGCTCGCGGTACCACTCTCCGATGGTGGCTGGCCGGGGTGGCTCGACGACTCGTGAGAAGCCGCGGTCGACGTGCGCGGGGTAGACGACCTCCAGGTTGGTGGTGGCTCGTAGGAGCACGCCCGGACGTTCCTCCCGCTCTGCCGCCGCCCGGCCCTGATGACGCTCGTCGAGGTGGTGTGCGTAAGCAGCTGTGGAGTTGTTGAGGCCGAACGGGAGCCGCTGGCGTCAAGAGCGGTACACCCCGTGCGGGAGGAGGCCAGGTGGCGTCGACGGAGCACGGCTCGGGGGCCTCTGGCCAGGCTCCCGGTCCGTGTGCATAACGAACGCGAACTCGCTGGGGGAGTGCGCGTGCGCCCTGGAAGTTTCCGGCCGCGCGCCGGGCAGGTTTCCCCTCGGGGGCTCTGCGCCGGTCGCGGGGAAATGGGTGTACGCCGCGGGCACCGCCTGTGCCTGGCGGCGATGATGACGACGGCGCTGCTCACGAGGTGGCGACGCGTGGTGGTGCGGGTGACGCGCCACGCCCTCCGCGCGGGGTGGCGTGACACGCCCTCCGCTCGGGCTCTCTGTGGAGAGCAAAGTCAGCTCGTTGCCGCTGCCGATGGCCAGGAACTCGAGGCTCCCGAACCAGACGACGACACCAGCAGAGAACGGAGGAGGGGAGAAGCCATCCAGAAAACAGCGAGAAATCGACTCCGACACGCGAAGACCCCTACCTGGCGCGCCAACTGTCGGTGTTTCGACCCCGGGGTAGGACACCAACTAGTAATATGATCGCGTGCTCTCTTTCTGGATGGTGATGCAAGGGGACACGAGATTTATCCTGGTTCGGGCAAAGAAGGCCCTACGTCCAGCGGGGGGAGGAGATTCTTGTATTACTTTCACCTAAGTGCTTGTACAGGGGCAATACAAGCTCAATGAGCGTGGACCAGAGTCCGGACTCGTACGTGTGTGTAGTGTGGACTTGCGCGGACTCGTGTGTCTAGCCGTCTCTGTGTAACCGGATCCGTGAAGGTCCCTGGTGTCCCCTTTTATAGAGCAAGAGGAGGCCAGGGTTACATAGGTGTGATACAGGAGTCGGGATGTACAATGCCCAATACGGCGGAGAGTAGGAATCCCGTCTTGTCGATGCCACTGGAGCCGACGTGGGGGTTGCTGTTGAAGCGTCCTTGAAGCATGGCCTCCCTCCCGGGCATGGAGGCGTGGCGACGTGAGGCCATGCAGCGTCCATTCCGGCACGTACATGACGTGGCTGGGTCCCTCCGAGTCTTGGGGTACCCGTCCTCCAATAACATGAAAGTAGCCGGGGCTCGAGGGGCTCAGAGTCGGCCTCGAGGTGGCGCCTACGGGGGGGCTCGAGCCCCCGCAGGTATGGGCAAGTCCCGGGAAACCCGATTGAGCAGCAGGTATCCGGGCCTCGAGACGTGGCTTGGACGTGCAACAGTGTAGGGTATGGCTTAACAGTGTTGTACGTCCCCTTTTGACTATGCCTGTGGTGAAAACGGGGTTTGACCCTGGCTCTGGCTCGCTGTGGCACGCATCGTGTGCCAGAGGATGTGACCGGAGTAGGTGAAAGCATTAAATGTGCTGCGTGGGGTTGGTACGGTCGTCAGAGTTGGGGAGCGGGAAGCTTCCTCTTCGTGAGGGGCTTCGAAGGGTAGTGGAGCGCTCGCCCGAGCCCTGGCGCAGAGGGCTCGGGTGAGTGGAGGTCGGGCTCCAGCTCGAGGCCTGGGGTGTAATGAGCTTCGAGGGATAGGCTATCGTGCTGGAGAGGCTCGAGGTCCCAGCGCGGGGTGCCGAGGAGCGGTGTACGGCTGTAGCGGGTTCGAGGCCTACGCGCCGGGGCTCGAGGGGTTGGCTACCAGGAGGCGGTTAGTAAGGCTTTGGCGAGCCCAAGCTCCCTGACGGTGGGCCAGCGTTGCAGGCCTCGAGGGGTTGGTCTTTTGGGATGTTAGTCTAGCTGGGTTTATTAATTGGTGTTCTAGGTTTAACCTATTTGTTTTGCGTTGATTGGGGGTACCCTTTTGCGGTCCCCCAACAGACAGGTTCCACGATTTTACATTTTTTCCTTATCCTTGTCAATTGCAGGTCAAATTGACTGGCACGCCCTGAGGTCATTCTCACCAAGATTCGGTACCGCCATCTTTTGAAGGTCCAGGAGGTCAAGACCTTGCTCTGCACGGCTTCTGAGGACCGTAGTCGAGTGTGTTGGCACCTTGTCCAAATTTTCGTGTCAACAGGAATAGTCTGAAGTTAAATTCTACAAAAAGAATTTTTTTTTTGAAATTTGGTCTGATATTTCTGATATATCCTATTTATCATATTTATCCATAACCTTGGATAAATTTTAATTTTCAACAATAAAAACCTTGGTTGCAAGGTGGGCGTCTCTACTGGTTGCTTGTGGCGGGGTTGTGAGACTAACTGTACAGCATCCGCTATTTCCATCCTGCAGTACCGTTATAGCGTAAAAAACATCGCATCGGTCGCACCGGTGTACGCTATGCAGTCCACTATACGCTAAAACAATACCGCATCCGCTATTTCTAGGAGCATCCGCTATTTCTAGGAGATCAGGCATGTTTGGTTTCCTTCTCCATCGGGCCTGCACCGCACTAGCGAGCCAGGCTGCTGCTGGCCAGACCTGGCTATGCAATACGTCGTTGTTTGCTTGCCTGAGTTTGGAGAGTATAGATACACACGGAAGTTGTTTGGTTCTAGTGTCTAGCATCTCGCGCACACTGGGCAAAGCAGCGCCAGTCACGGAACATGCACCGCGCGAGCCTGGCCCTGGAAAAACGAATTTCAGTTTCGTTTCCCGGGAGCCTGGCCGGCTGCGTGCTTTTGCACCATGAGAGCCTGGCTCAGGACATGGTACAGGCATCCAAACGAGCTTCGCTTGCATCTAGGGATGCAGGGCCACCCAAAAGCAGGCCCAAACAGGTATCTGCATGCGCAGGCTGGCTGCTGCTACATCATGTCGCAAGATGGGAGGGAAAGAGCCTATGCAGATGGGCCCCGCTGCTACATGCACAAGATGGGAGGAAAGAAGCCATGCAGATGGCCCCGCTGCTGCTACTACTTTTGTTAACTAAAAAAATGTTATCTCACAAACAAAAAAACTAAATTAAATTCCGATTACATCATTAAATTTGTTTTAATAAATCTTTCAAAACAAGATCTCACATTAATATATTTAGATAAAATAACAAGTAGACCCTGCAGTGGATAGAGGATGATATAAATGATGCATGAGTGCGGAAGAATGAATTGCGTATAGAGGAAACAATCTTGATGACTATGATGTATAGAGGATGAATTTAGAGTATGAAGAGTGCGGTCAGTATGAGTTACTGTTGGCAAATGTGACGTGTTGCATGAGGAATTGAGGATACATATCCATTTGTTTGCCAACCAAGTTCGAGATGTTCTTGATTCCGGAAATTAAGAATGATCATACAAATGTAGATGGAGGGTACACGCAGTAATAATTAGTAAAGAAAGTGGAAAAAAACAAAAACAAACGAATGGAAGAATTGCTACATGCCGTCTCCTCATGCCCATCACATCCTGACCCTGGTGCAGTTGAGGCGGACCTTGCCGGGGTATCTGCCGGGGATGCTGCCCATCTTGACCATGGCGTTCCCGAAGCTGTACTTGAACCAGCCCGGGTTGTCCTTCCACTGCCTCACCTTGCCCGCGGTGCGCGGCGAGGCGAGCGCGGCGTCGGACTCGAGCACGGTGCGGTTGGCGAGCACGTTGGCGAAGTAGCTGGTGTCGAACGCGTACTGGCTGCCGTCGTCGAGGGCCACGGAGTTGCTGGGGTTGTACGCGCACTGCCTCCGTAGGCTGTTCCGGAACGTCGCGTTCATGCCCTTGTCCTGGTCGCTCGTCAGCCGGTAGTCGAACGTGCCGCAGTGCGCGATGCCCACAGTGTGCGCGGCTGCACAGAGCACAGGTACGTACGTCAAAGCAGCCCAAGGACGTACACGTGGATCGATCAGTAGGTTGTATAGTTATAGTTAGTATAGTAGACTAGTAGTAGTACCTGAGAGGAGGATCATGTCGTCCATCGTCAGGCCCTTGCGGTAGAAGTATTGGGCGAGGAGGTCCACGTTGCGCTGGTTCGGAGGCGGGAGGTCGCCGGTCATGCTCGCCAGCGACACCGTGCCATCCTGCCGCCCGCCGGGGACGGCGTACCAAGAACCACCGGTCTGTGCTCGGTGAATTTTAATTAAATAAAAAATAAAATTCGACGAAGATCAGTAGTACGTTTATATGTATTGTCAGTAGTGTTGTACGTACGTACGGAGTATATAAGATTGAAAGAAAGCAACGACCTGGCAAGTAGGAAGGAGCACGTACCAGCTTAACGCTGTCCCTGGCGGCGAAGGCCACGATGTCCGCGCACGAGACCGTCAGTGCGCACGACGCCTCCAGCCTCTTCTTGATGTTCTCGATGACGTCGAACCCTCGCAGGCTCAGGTTGGGATTCGCGTTCTTCTCCGCCGGCTGGCCACCGGTGGAGTCCAGCAGCACCGACCCGTCGCAGCCCTGAAATGAAATGAAATGAAAAACCGCGCACGGCCGGCCGCCGTTCCGGTGAGCAAATCTCGGCGTGGCAGAACACAGGTGTGCGTGCGTCCACGAGCTAGCTACTCATCAGCTACTGCTGCCTGAGTGCCTGCCTGGTGTCGATCTCTTTCTTACATTGACGAAGCAGTCGTGGAAGTGCAGCCGGATGAGGCTGGCCAGGACGCCCCTATCCCTGTACGACGCCTTCATGACCTCGTCGGCGACGACGGACTCGGCGCTGCGGCACGTCTGGTCGTAGTAGCCGACCCGGAGAGTCTGCGCGTCGGCGACGCCGGCGGTGTCGTGCAGGAGCGGGCCTGCAACGACGACGAGGACCAGCAGCAGCACTGCTCCCTTCGCACCCATTGCCATCCAGTCCTCAGTCCTCACCACTGCGCGCGAGAGATGGCCGGCCGGTGCAACTGTGTTAGCAAATTGATTAGCGCGCTGTGGTCGACGGAGTTGCACGCTTATTTGCACGTATATAGATGGATGCATTATTTGAGGGGGGCACGTATATCTGAAGAGACGATACCACCGGGAAAAAAAAATATCGATCGTCGACAGGCGATTATTATTAGTTGCGCGCCGTGCTGACCATCATCATTTTATTTTGTGCTGTGGACACGAAGCTGGCAGTGATTTCTGATGGTCGTGGCGTCCGTCAGATTCTGTAGACGACGTGAGACGGTGTAATGTATGAGATGTAGCATATACAGTACTCTCGGTTGGTTTTTTTTTTTTTGTCAGGACAAGACGTGCTTACATGTTCCATGCGTGTCAAAAGATCGAAGGAGTTCGCTCTATGGCCCATGATCGAAATAAATCGCCTAAACTAAACACGGAGAGGAATGCTGCGGAACCATATAGTGGCGCGAACATCACAGACTTGATGTAGGATGCACGTAACGTGAGACATGGAATGCGCTGCTGTTTTCTTGCCAAAGCAGTCAAATCCGTGCACATTAGTTAGATCATCTATTTATTAGGGCGTGGCTCAAAAAAATCAAAATTTATAAATAACTCATTTTAAAAACAACTAGAACTGTTTTTTCTTAAGAATACAATACATCTGCTGGTACTCTATGAGTTATTTGGATCTTGTTCTTGTCGACACTCAAAAGTGTCATAGCTGAATAATAAGATTAGAAGATGTATTCGGCTCATAATATTTTATAGACAAATTTATCTTCTAAAGCTTTGTAAAAAAACGGATATTCTAAGTAAGATGACCTGCTTGCTAGATGTCTTCCGACCAGGTTACGTTGTCCTCGACCAGGTGACACTGGTCGGAAACCCTAGAATGATGATGAATGCCGATTCAGATGCCGATTTGAGATAAATCTATTGATTGGTATGACCAGTTTGGACTGTTTACAGAGCTCATTAAACCGGTTTAGTCGATTTAAGAATCGACGAAATCAGGTTTACTTTGTCTAGTCCGGATTGAACTCTTGAATTCCATATTTTGATGGAGTCCGGATAGGAAACTTGGAGATCGTATCTGGAGACGTTTCCTATTGGGATAAGACCAACCCCCTCTATATATACGAGAGGATCATGGCTGATTGAGGTTGAGGCATTCAACTCTAATCGATCAAAATCAATCTATTATCCTTTTTACCCCCTTTTCCCTCTACTTTATTTGTTGTTCGGCGTGTCTCCCGGCGAGGCTCGACGACGTTCTAGGCGGTCTTGCTGGTCCTAGAGCAATCTCTACGTGCCTCTCCCCGACGAGTCTTCCCGGGAGGGGTTCTAGAGTTATCAACACAAGGGATCAAAACCCCAAATCGATCTAAACCGGCCTTATCGGTCTTCATCGGTTTAGTCAGGTTCCTTGTTGTCTCAGGTTGATCCGCGACCTCTTCGGACGTACTAGCCTTGCTGGTGTGTGATTTAGATCACTTCCAACGTCAACAACTCCTATTGCTAATGTTTAATTGCTCATGATCATAATTATTCATTTAAACTATTGTTTTATACTGTATCAAACCAGGAGTTCAACCAAAGGGACCCTTCCGTGTGTAGAGAAGACGAAGATCCCAAAGGTGACGTCAACTCACTTCCGACATCAACAGCTCCTATTGCTAATGTTTAATTGCTCATGATCATAATTATTCATTTAAACTATTGTTTTATACTGTATCAAACCAGGAGTTCAACCAAAGGACCCTTCCGCGTGTAGGGAAGACGAAGATCCCAAAGGTGACGTCAACTAAAAGCCGTGCTCCAACAGATCCTATTTAGACATTTGCAGGGCCAGGGCCGGCTCTAGGGGAGGGGCAGGCCGTGCGACCGTCGGGGGCCTATGGAGTTGGGGGGCTCAAGACCATATAGGTAATTAGTACGTATAATATAATAATTTTTTATTTAGCTAATATAATTGGCTTAAGCAAAGGCAAAGGCCACCACAAACCACAAATCTACACCAACTCATGTGCCCAGAAGCCCAAAACCATAGAGAACTATTGCAGTTGTTGACGTCGGAAGTTATCCGAATCACACACCAGCAGGGCTAGAACGCCCGGAGAGGTTGCGGTTCAACCTGAGACAGCAGGGACCCTGGCTAAACCGACGAAAACCGATCTGAAGACCGATTTTGATCGATCTAGGGTTTTAGGTTCCTGTGTTGATAACTCTAGAACTCCTCCCGGGAAGACCCGTCGGGGAGAAGCACATAGAGGTCGTTCTAGGACTAGCAAGGCCGCCTAGAACGCCGTCGAATCTCGCCAGGAGATGCGCCGAACAGCAAGGTAGAGGGGAAAAAGGGTAAAGGGGATAGTAGATTGGTTTTGATCGATTGGTGTTGGATACTTCAATCGGCCATGATCCTCTCATATATATATATAGAGAGAGAGAGAGGGGGTTGGTCTTATCCCAATAGGAAACGTCTTCAGATACGATCTCCAAGTTTCCTATCCGGATTCTATCAATATAGAATCCAATCCGGATGCAACAAAGTAACCCTAATCTCGCCGGTCCTTAGATCGACCAGATTATTCTAAATCAGCCTCAATGGGCTTTATTAGCCCATGAATTGTTGCCGGACTTAGTCTTCACCATAACTATAAGGCCTCCGACCAGTGTCACCTGGTCGGATACAAACATTGACTGATCAGAAGTCCAAAATGATCAGGCCCATTTGACTTAGAACATCTGATCCATCAAATACGAAATAATAGAAGACAAATTCGACCCTAATGTTACAGGCCGAATACTTCTCCTAAATTTACTTTTACCTGTGACACTTTTGAGTGTCAACATATGCCCTCCTGTTTTTAGGTGATCTTTAGCAAAACCTAAAAACAAACCGAACAACAACGATGTCCAACTCATCGGCTATTCGATAATTAAGGATAAACTTTCTGACTATTTTTGCTCTAAGGGCGATACATGTATCACCCATTGTTTGGAAGGCGCTCAGGCTTCTTGCCAAACACTTGGAAAGTACTTTTTCAAATACCTTCCGTTTATTGCTCTTGGAAGACTTTCACCTTGCAACGTCTCCAGCACATATGCATTCCCGAATATTACCTTGATCACTTTATAAGGACCTTCCCAACTCGGCGACCACTTGCCAAACTTGTTACTTCTCGACCCGAGTGGTAGTATAGTTTTCCATACTAACTCTCCCACTTGGAACGATTTGTTTCTCACTTTCTTGTTGTATGCTCTGGCAACCCGGGCTTTGTCCTTTTCCATCTCCTTAAAAGCTTTTAATCTTTTATCGGTTATTTCATCTATGTTGTCCATCATGGCATCATGGTACATAATAGCAGATAAATCATTCTGTCTAGCTAGTCTATATGCATCCAGATTTACCTCGACGGGCAAAACTGCTTCTTGCCCATATACCAGCTCGAAAGGAGTGACTTTTGTAGCACCATGCCTTGACACACGATGAGCCCATAAAGCCTCAGACAAAACCTCATGCCACCTTCTTGGGTTGTCCTCAATCTTCTTTTTGATAAGCTTGATCAAAGTCTTGTTACTGGACTCAGCTTGGTTGTTAGCTTGAGCATAGTATGGAGACGAATTGAGCATCTTTATTTTGTATAATTCGGCAAAATCTCGCACTTCCTTAGAAATAAAAGACGTCCCTTGATCTGTGGTTAACATCTGAGGTATGCCGAATCTATGTATAATATGTTCAGTAATAAACTCAATTACCTCCTTATGTGTCATATTCTTCAAAGGCACCGCTTCAGTCCATTTAGTGAAGTAATCTGTAGCGACCAGAACAAAACGATGTCCCTTTGAAGATGGGGGATGAATTTGGCCAATGAAGTCTAGCCCCCAACCACAAAAAGGCCACGGTTTGATAATAGGATGAAGCATAACAGCAGGTGCAAGCTGTATATTCCCAAACCGTTGACATTCTTCGCATCCTTTGTAGTAACGAAAACAATCGGCCATCATTGTGGGCCAATAAAACCCAGCTCTGCGCAATAGCCATTTCATCTTAGGCGCCGATTGATGTGTACCACAAATACCTTCATGAACTTCCCCCATAGCCACCTTGGCTTGATCAGATCCCAAACACTTAAGCAACAAGTCTTCGGCTGTTCTTCGGTAAAGCTCATCATTATGTAGTACATATTTAAATGCACTCCGCCGAACACTTTGATCAGCCTTAGTACTTGGATCATTAAGATATTTAAGTAGGGGAGTTCTCCAATCTTCCAAATCAGTTCTATTTGTTTCGGACCGATTTAGAGTTTCTTCAGACAAATTAATCGTTCCAAGATCAACCAGATCAATCGGACGGATTAACTGACTTGATTCATAAACAACCTGGTCGGCCATAGTACTTACCCAAGTATGCTCAACATATACCTGATCTCCATGGCAAGATGGCCGAACTGGTCTTAAAACACACTGGTCGGCCATAGAAGCCGACAATACTTCTGCGTGCTGCTGCACCGGCTTTATGTAAAAATTGCGTTTACTAACATTATAGCCAGATGCTTGCTGGGCTAACATGTTGGCTTTATGATTTTCATGCCTTGGTATATGCCGAATCTGGAATTCGGTAAAATGAGCAATGATGTCAAGGTACATATCAAGATAAACATTTAACGATCCCTCTAAACATTGAAAATTACCAGCAACTTGTTGTACTACTAGTAACGAATCGCCATAAGCTTCAACATGCTTAACCTCCATGGAACATAATATTTCTAAACCGAATAAAAGAGCTTCATATTCGGCTTGATTATTAGTGCACAAGTAATCTAACCGGCTCAACATTACAAACTTAGCACCATTAGGAGAAATGATGACTACACCAACACCTTGGCCCTCCTTACAAGTCGATCCATCAAAATAAAGTTTCCATGGAGTAAAAGTAAAGTAACTGATTTCATCTCCTAAACTAATACCATGCTCAATAATGAAATCGGCAAGAACTTGACCCTTCAAAGTTTTCAATGGTTCATAGGTTAAGTCAAACTCAATTAATGCATACGCCCATTTGCCAATCCTTCCTCTAAGGATTGGCCGATATAACATGTGCCTAATCACATCGGCCTGGCATGCAACAACACATGTACTAGATAGCAAATAGTGTCTCATTTTAGCACAAGCATAGTACAAGGATAAACATAATTTCTTGATATGGGCGTACCTTGTCTCGGGATCAAGAAGACGGCGACCAATATATGCAATTACGTATTCTTTACCTCCATCTTCTTGCGTCAAGACAGCTCCAATAACCTTTTCATCGGCGGCGATATATAATCTGAAAGGGATACCTCTCTTAGGCGCCCGAAGAACTGGTGGAGATGACAAATATTTCTTTATTTTCTCAAATGCTTCTTGCTGCTCTGCCCCCCAAGCGAACTCAGCTTCATCTTTTAATTTTAATATAGAGGTGAAAGGAATAATTTTTCCGGACAAATTTGCAATAAATCTCCTCAAGTAGTTCACTTTCCCTAAGAACTTCTGCAAGTCCTTTTTGCATGTAGGCGCCTGAACTTTCTTGATTTTTTCTATCCTTTTAGGATCAATTTCAATGCCTTTGTCGTGAATGATGAACCCTAAAAACTTCCCAGCTGACACACCGAAAGCACACTTTAGTGGATTCATCTTCAACCCATAACGACGCATCCTTTCAAATGCTAAACGTAAATCAGCCAGATGAGACACATGGGCAGCCGATTTAATCACGATATCATCAATATATACTTCCATGATTATCCCAATCAAATCATGAAAGATCAGATTCATAGCGCGTTGATAGGTAGCACCTGCATTCTTCAAACCGAATGTCATTACGACCCATTCAAAAAGACCAACGAACCCAGGACAAATAAAGGTCGTTTTGGACATGTCCTCTTCGGCCATGAATATCTGATTATAACCAGCATTGTCGTCAAGAAAACTGACAACCTGATGTCCCGAAGCATCATTGATTAACATATCGGCTATAGGCATAGCATACTCATCTTTGGGAGTGGCTCTATTTAAATCTCTAAAATCAATGCAAACCCTGATTTTCCCGGTATCTTTCTTTTCTACAGGCACGATGTTAGAGACCCACTCCGCATATCTGCATGGTCGAATAAACCCCGCTTGCAATAACCGATTAATCTCTTTTTTAATCTGGTTATATATTGTAGAATTAAAATAGCGAGGATGTTGTTTGAATGGTCGGAACCCTGGCTTAATAGGAAGCCGATGCTCAACAAGTTCTCGGCTCAACCCAGGCATCTCCGTATAACTCCATGCAAAGCAATCAACATACTCTTTCAAGAGCGTTGTTGACACTGGTTATCTATTAAAATTAAATGATAAATAAATATGAAAAGGGCATGAATTCAGTCACCAACAAAGGTTTAGGGTTTTAATTGACAATATTCCACGAGTTTTGGTGAATTGTGATTCTGCAAGGACTAAACCAGGAAACCAGCACTAATTGCTTCCCCTAGAAGGAAACCGACGCGAGATAACGCAACCGACACGTCAGGAATATTCTAGAAGACTCCAGAGGACACAAGAAGACACCAGGAGGTCGACCACCACGAGAGGATGACAGGTGGGACCGACCGGTCCCACCATGAGACCGGTCGGTCTCCCCCCGGGCCCGCTGGCTTCCGTCTTCTGCAAGCTTCCTCCACCGAACCATAGGACTCATCTCCACTGTCCCTGAAGTCGGTTTGATCTAACGGCCGCGGTTGATCCCTCAGGGCTATATAAGCAGACACAGACCCCCCTCTCCAGGCATCTCCATCTTCAATATTCATCTCCACATCAGAAACTAGGGTTCCAATGTAGAAGTAGAGGTCCCTCTAGATGAATCTCTTCTAGTTCATCTAGAATTAGATCTAGTTCATCTAGTTGTAATCAAGAGCCAGCTATCAAGTAGAAGACTAGTTACCCCTCTAGTTAGGTTTAGAACCTAGTCTTATTCTAGAACTAGAAGAGAGAGAGAGAGAGAGAGAGAGAGAGAGAGAGGAAGAGATCAAGGAGGAGCTTCGGCCTGTCGGATCAACTTCTTCATCTTGTACCTGTGGATTCAAGTTCTTCGTCAACTTGCTTCAACGATTGTTTCGGTAATCAACATCTATATTTAAGTTTGAGCCATTGTTCTTATTATTCTTAAGGTTTATGACTCTCTTTTGAGTACTCTAATTCTAGTCGCTCTAGAGTTAGAGTAGTTGGATAGTGTAAGCGTGGTGCTTAGACTTGATAGCTCATATTTACCTCCTATAACGCCGGTAGTAGTGGTAGTTCGCAAGGGTGACTCTTATAGCCTTGTTGACTCTTCTATAGTCCACTTAACCGTGTGTAGGCTCGGTAGGATTATACATTTGCATAAAAGAATCATACTCTGTTTGTGACCTTTTATGGTAACTTCCTTAATAAGAATAATATAAACATATCACTCTTAAGTTGGATATAGATAACCTTAGTGATCCCCTCTATGCTTCTAGCTTCTCCGTCCTTGTTAGTTACTCAGGGGTTATACACTTGAGACTTAACACTATCCGTTCCCTTGGGTTCGATATTAAAACTGGGTTACTCCGGTGAAGTGCTACATCGGTAGATTTTATCTGTGCGCTTGCGGATAAAGTAGAGTGTGCGTTAATTTATACCAATAAGCATTTCTGGCGCCGTTGCTGGGGAACGGTAGATCAACTTAAGTCTTAGTTTAACCTTGTAATCATACTTTTATCTTTTCCTTTTTGTCCCAGTCTTTTCATTATTTTTGTTTTCATTCTTATGAATGTTGTTTTTGAATTCCACTCTTATCTATCACTACCCCATGAGCAAGCTATAACCAGTAGAATCCTTATACCCCATCATAATACTTGGTTATGAGCTATGCCTACCTTTCTGCTGCACTGTCCTTGTAATGAGCATAGAAATATAATTATGAAAATATTCCTTTGGGTATTCTTGTCACTAACCTTTCCAGGTCTGGAGCAGAAAAGAACGAAGGAACAACAAACACAAGGTATGTCCCATCAATCATCATGCAACATTGAATTACATTCATCCAATCTTGATTTGTGCAAAATCCAAGCTTGGGGAATAGGTTTTCTAAGAATATTTCTTGCCATGTTGCTATGTTGGTTGTCCCTACCTTTAGGATATGCTCATACATTAATCATACTCTTTCATCACCATCTGAATAAATCTCTACAATGTTTTCATGTTACCTTTACCTGCTATAGTATATGTATAGGTTTGAAGTACAGTCATACATCTCTTTAAATTAGGCATGGTGTTTAGTTTAAACCACGAGGTGTGTTGATTTCGCTTCAGAAGGATTTTAAATTAAGCATGGTGCTTAGGTTAGAATATCTTCCTAAGTCAAATTGGACGTGGTGTCTAGGTTGATTTCTGAATTGATAGTATGCTATAGTAGATATTGGATATTTTGTTGGACTAACCCCTGCAGGAAAACTTTCATTATCAATTTGGGAAAGTCCGGAGATGAACTCACACTGGAGATGAAGCAAGGCGTATAATGAACTTCAACAACTCTTGCACAATGAAGACTCAGCTCATTCATCATGGATGAAAGAACTGTGAGTATCAAAGTTTATTTATTTTGTCTTCTACTGCAAGTTATCTTTTGCCTTGAATAATGTTAAAGTGCAGCCAACACATAAAATACTAGTCTACGCTAAAATAATCCTAAAAACATCTTTTTATTAGCATAGATGCAAAATACATAAAGTTGTGGACAACAACCCATGCTTTAAATTCTTGCAATCCTTCGGGTACATGTCCACTAACATTACGCAGGAGAGAGATTTTGCTCATCTATGGTTTGGTCTGAACATTGAAGATCCAAAACCCAAACCATAGACACACAAACATACTCTCAGATCACAAATGGTGCTAGCCTAGCTTTGAGTCTTGCTTGGGCACTGATGACAAACATGATGCAACTTGTGAGACAACTGATGCCTGCAATCATCATTATCCAAGATATCAAGACAAGAAGTGGGAAGTTATCCTCTTTTCTAATCACAAGCCAGCCTGGGAGAGAATTTCGTTGTCTAGATGTGTTTCACAATCAAAGGGAGGAAGAAGAAACCCAACTTCAAACATATTGATCTTCTACCCACCACTTTGATTAGTACAAACCACTAGATGCTGCCCCAGTCAAGAAGAGAAGCATGATCCATAACTCATTCTTGGAAGATCGTTTTTGAACACCATCAATGTTAACATCTTTATCGGACCTGGAGAAGTCAACTTTTGGATCTTTCGCTACACCTTTAACATCTACATCACTTATGAGCAGCCAAAGAGAACCAAGAGAAGACGTCGAAGGGAGAGCCAACTGCCAAGAATTAAGGAGGGCATCATGAAGGATGAAGCCACTGCACCACAAGAGTTAGAAGATGGAGAGATAGTACCTGAGCTAGCAAATCAACAAAAACAGCCGATAAGATCTCCATCATCTAGACACTATTGAGAGAACAAGTCTCAGTTGTGACATTAAAAGACAAAGACTATTATAGAGGCACTCGAGTAGCAGCTCTAATTTCAAGTCTACTGTCAACCCAATAATTAAAGGGAAAACAAGAAAAGTTGACAAGGGAAGAATGCGGAACTGTCCCTACATCCTCATAGTACAAAATTGATACAAGAAAGACAGAGGATCCTAGACAGCATACTCGAGGAACAATGCGCCTTCACTGATAAGTCGACACAAGGGAAGGAAGGTCAATACCTCTAAAGATGATTCCACTGTGATCTTCCTCCTCTCAAGCATACTGTGAGACAAACAAGAGAAGACAAGCTAGCTAGACAAGAGAAGTTTCCACAAGGTAGTTCGACACATCACTCTTCAATGACAAAGTAACATTTCAAGGTAAGTGACCATCACTTTAAAAGTTTCTTCTTAATTCTAGTATGGAACATAAATAAAGAACTAAACATGTTTAAGTTGCATCTCACTTGATCCAACCTAATCAACTCAACATGTTTAGTCCTTTGATCTTTGTTCCTAGCTTTACTGTCTTGAATCTCACTGTCTTAACTAAATGAGCTAAAATGTTGTGCATCTAACCTTTGGAAGATGATATATCTCAATCATGAAAAGATCGACACATTATGCATAGATTATCCTTCCTTGGGTTAAGTAACTTGATCTGTTAAATATTTTAAGATGCTACTTTTATGCTTATCCTCTGATCCTATCACTCAGGTTAAGAATAAATAGAACATATAAACAACAAGTTTGTCTTGTGCAATGTGTCTAAGGAATAAACAAAACTTTTGGTTCTGTTGGTGTTTTTCCACCAACAGGGCCCATGCACTTGATCTCTACCTTGTCTTTATGAGCAGGACACACTCTTGAGCAAAACACAGAGAAGTCACTCCCAAATTCTACAGAGTGAAGGTCCTAGATCTATAAGAACATGCACACTGAGCAAGATACTTCCAGCATCCGCAATTAACGCTTCATTTCAAACTGCTGGACGAACAAATGACATGAGTGACACCATATCAAGAGGCATAAACAAGAAGGAATGATGGAAGACGTCGTAGTCAGAATTAGAGGTCATGAAGTCCCCACAGACTTCTTGATCCTCGACATGTGAAAAGACAGTGATGTCCACCTCATCCTAGGAAGACCATTCCTCTACGCTAGAAGTGCAATCATCTACAAGAGGAAATCCATTTTCACTTTCCTGGAGAAAAGGCACGATGCAACTTCATCAACTATATGTCCAATGAAGCACCCAAGAAGAATAGAAGAGAAAGACGCCGCTCTCAAAGCCAAAAAAGACAAGCTATCAAGAATAGAGAGGCTAATCATGACGAAGAAACTATCAACACTGTTCCAGAAAAGAAAGGATAGAAACTTCAAGACAGTGAACCACAGGAAGTGAAGACAACCAAGGGAAGGTCCGGTTCGTCGGACCTAAATATCCGAACCTTCGTCAAAAGGTAAAAATCGGTAGTTATCCTCGTATTTACTTTCCTGCATATTTCTCATATTTAATTCTTAGTCATTTATTGCATCATCATATTTAACCATTGCATCATCATATTTAATTCACAAACATTTTAATTTCTGCATTGTATTAGAAAAGAAAATAAAAATATTTCATTTGTTACACTACAAACCATAAAGCCTCATGTGAATAATCCTATGGTGTGTAAAAAACCGCAAGGATGTTCACCGTGGTGGCATAAAAATAATAAAAATAAATATGCATGCATTCATCCTGTTGCATTTTTCTCTTGCATCATAAAAATATAAAATACAAAAATATTGAGAAAAAGATCTTACTGAAATTCTAGACAGCTAAGGCTTAAGTGGCCAACCGCTAATGCTTAATCTGTTCCACAAGTTTTGTTGTCTATTTGAGTTTCACAGGATTTAAAAGGCCAAGAAAAGCTGACAAGCAAGTGAATGCTCCATCCACTGTTGGAGCACTGTCTCAACAAACATCAATATCAATCAAAGCTCTAATCGAGGAAGGACATATCCACTGCCAGTCCGCTACATTGCAAGATCGAATGACTACGTCAACATTCAGCTTGGGGGAAGGCACCCCCCATGTATCCCCGTAAGTATCTTAAGTTTTTCATTCTATAAACAAATTCAAAACACCAAAAATATGTGAGCACATGAAGGCTCACCCTTAAAAAGAAAAGAAAAAAAATATGTGGGCACATGAAGGCTCACCATTAAAAAAAAGGGACAAAAATATATGGGCACATGAAGGCTCAATGCTATTAAAGGAACCAGCTTGGGGGAGATGCACCCCCGTTATCTTCGCAATTCAGGTATGTCTTTATAATTACTACTATTATTATTATTAGCTTTTATATCTTAAACTGTGTTAGATTAAATAAATAAAATAGTGTCTAGTTTGTTTTAAGAAGTTGATGACTAAAGAAGAACCCTCTCTCTCTAATCTTTTGCATGGAAATGATGAATGGTTTCTCTATCTAATTTCTTTCAAGTACCTAGTCTTCAAAGCATGAGTTCTCCTCATTAATAATGATGTCTTAAAATAAAATTAAATACATGGTTGGCAAATACTTAATCTAAGGTCCAGGTAATTGAGATATGACATGTGACGATCTAAGCTGCTATTATCTTGTTCTAAATAACACTAAAGTTTCGGAGATTTCTAAATATGAATATGACTAATAATTGCATTGAGTTAAATTAAGCTTTGTGACCCTGTGAGTAGTTTATCATGCCATTGAATTGAGATCACTTACACATTTCATCCATCTTTCACATAAATGCTCATAATTATCTGTTGCTACCCTCTCAGAAGTTTGTTGGAAACATGTGGCTATTAAAAAAAGAAGAGAAAAAAAGAGAGAGAAAAGAAAAAAAAGAGATCTGAGGAAATAAAAAGGGACAAGTGTCTGAAACCTCAAAAAGATAGATCCCGAGGAAATAAAAAGGGACAAGTGTCCGGAACCTCGAAAAGAAAAAAAAGAGAAAAAAAATGGGCAAGAGCTCGATAGTAGAATTAGCCTAATAGCCATATGTCTCTGATAAAACAGAAGAGAGTGAATACATTCAAAAGAGCATCTGACTCCATTTTTTCATACACATGCACTTCTTGATTCAATGGTTGGTTGACTTTCTCTTTGGATCCATTGTTTAATTTGACAACACATGTATTAAAGCTTTTGAAAATCAATTAAAACTCCGGGATAAAGGTGAAGTACAAGAACTAGAGACATAATGCTTGATTTGATTGTTCAATCTTTCAACTACTCAAGATCGAAGGTAAAAGTAATAAGCCCATAAAGAATAACATAATATATTTTGGAGAATTTTTGTTTAAAAGCAGGTATACTTGTTGGAAGTGGAGATATAGTAGCAACTCCTGATCCATTGTTAAGTTTTGGTTTTGCTAAGGGACTAGCAAAAGGTAAGCTTGGGGGAATTGTTGACACTGGTTATCTATTAAAATTAAAGGATAAATAAATATGAAAAGGGTATGAATTCAGTCACCAACAAAGGTTTAGGGTTTTAATTGACAATATTCCACGAGTTTTGGTGAATTGTGATTCTGCAAGGACTAAACCAGAAAACCAGTACTGGTTGCTTCCCCTAGAAGGAAACCGACGCGAGATAACGCAACCGGCACGTCAGGAATATTCTAGAAGACTCCAGAGGACACAAGAAGACATCAGGAGGTCGACCACCACAAGAGGATGACAGGTGGGACCGACCGGTCCCACCATGAGACCGGTCGGTCTCCCCCCGGGCCCGCTGGCTTCCGTCTTCTGCAAGCTTCCTCCACCGAACCGTAGGACTCATCTCCACCGTCCCTGAAGTCGGTTTGATCTAACGGCTGCGGTTGATCCCTCAGGGCTATATAAGCAGACATAGACCTCCCTCTCCAGGCATCTCCATCTTCATTATTCATCTCCACATCAGAAACTAGGGTTCCAATGTAGAAGTAGAGGTCCCTCTAGATGAATCTCTTCTAGTTCATCTAGAATTAGATCTAGTTCATCTAGTTGTAATCAAGAGCCAGCTATCAAGTAGAAGACTAGTTACCCCTCTAGTTAGGTTTAGAACCTAGTCTTATTCTAGAACTAGAAGAGAGAGAGGAAGAGATCAAGGAGGAGCTCCGACCTGTCGGATCAACTTCTTCATCTTGTACCTGTGGATTCAAGTTCTTCGTCAACTTGCTTCAACGATTATTTCGGTAATCAACATCTATATTTAAGTTTGAGCCATTGTTCTTATTATTCTTAAGGTTTATGACTCTCTTTTGAGTACTCTAATTCTAGTCGCTCTAGAGTTAGAGTAGTTGGATAGTGTAAGCGTGGTGCTTAGACTTGATAGCTCATATTTACCTCCTATAACGCCGGTAGTAGTGGTAGTTCGCAAGGGTGACTCTTATAGCCTTGTTGATTCTTCTATAGTCGACTTACCCGTGTGTAGGCTCGGTAGGATTATACATTTGCATAAAAGAATCATACTCTGTTTGTGACCTTTTATGGCAACTTCCCCAATAAGAATAATATAAACATATCACTCTTAAGTTGGATATAGATAACCTTAGTGATCCCCTCTATGCTTCTAGCTTCTCTGACCTTGTTAGTTACTTTTGAGACTTAACACTATCCGTTCCCTTGGGTTCGATATTAAAACTGGGTTACTCCGGTGAAGTGCTACATCGGTAGATTTTATCTGTGCGCTTGCGGATAAAGTAGAGTGTGTGTTAATTTATACCAACAAGCGCGATTAACTTTATTATATAATCGGGTTCAAGATTCCGATTTACAAAGGTCGGCCTAGGCATAGAACTATCCCCAATATCTATTTGTTCTAGAGGATCGGCCGACGTGAAACCTTGGCCCAACTTATTGAGCTCATCAAAATCATCAATAGCCTCACAAGTATCGGTCTTACAGGTCCGATATTGCTCAACACGATGTTTTAACCAATCAACATTAGCATCCATTAAATTACATGATAATGTTGAACCGATTATCAGTCGGCTTTAAAGATACTGGTACGAAACCTTCCCTAGTAACGCTAACAAACTGAAAATCAGAAAGGTCTCGACCAGACAAACAAGCAATAGTATCATGCCCCCCGAGCAAAGGAGCATCGGCCGTAGCTACATAGGCCGATGA
Organism: Coix lacryma-jobi var. lacryma-jobi; assembly: GCA_009763385.1. Lineage (NCBI taxonomy): Eukaryota > Viridiplantae > Streptophyta > Magnoliopsida > Poales > Poaceae > Coix > Coix lacryma-jobi. The sequence goes on along the minus strand of CM019823.1, from coordinate 43,800,253 downwards.
ATCTGAGTGCACCACCTCAACATCGTCTCCCACCCATTGAATGAGAAACTGATGCAAACTAGAAGGTATGCACCGATTAGCATGAATCCAGTCATGTCCAAGTATAAGGTTATAGCTACCTTGTATGTCGGCGACGAAGAAAGCAGTAGCCAAAGTCTTGCTCCCAATGGTCAATTCCATGGACGCAACTCCTTTGGTCGGAATGGGATCTCCTCCTCCGACTCTAGTAATAGTCATGTTGGTCTTGATCAGCTCTTCATCGGTACCGCCAAGCTTCTGATAAAGTGAGTATGGCATCAAATTCACAATTGCCCCACTGTCGACCAGCATTTTGTGAACCGGTGTGCCATTGATGTGTCCCTTTACATGTAAAGGCTTGAGATGATTGACGGATTCCTCTGGTTTTTGGAACACGGCAGTCTGCGTAGCGAAGTTGAACTATGTTGTTGTTGAATCATCTCCGACCACGTAGTAGTCGGCCGACAAGTACACCACATTGACCTCCGTCCTTTCAGGGGAAGGTTCATAATCCACCATTTCCTCATCTGGATTTTCAAGCAATTCTTCGCTGGTCGCAGTAATACCAGCGGAGGAAACAGGGTTACTAAGAAGCGAAGCTAAACCTATCGGTACATTAGGAACCGATTCGGTCCTAGATCCTGATCGGGTCGACTCTCTCCCGGATCCAGTAGTAGCCGATTCAACTTGCTTGACCACTAAACTGGTCGGTGACTATGCTGCGCTGGTCGGATCGGCTTCTGACCTGATTGATTCCGAGGCCACTTGAGTAGACTCAGTACCCAAACTGGTCGGCTCAGGATCCGACCCTTTTAGCTCCACTATCGTCAAAGTTGGCCTTTGATTGCAAGTCGGCTCTTCACCTCCTCGCTTGCCCTGAGGGAAAACAGGATGAGTCGAGTTGAATATGTCCTCCCTCATTTTGTCAAGCTGTTCCTTCCTCTGTTTGTTGCAGCGGGCCCTCTGCAGCTTCCTTCGCTGAGTCTTAGTCAAACCAGGAGGACACCATCTGGGCTGCATGTACTTGGGGTCACGCTCGACAGGCTTTTCCGCCTCAGCCGGAGTATCTTGAGCCTCTGGGACCTCTTCTTTTGCTGGCTCCTCAACCACCATAGGCTCAGGTTCATTGACAAGAGGTACTTCCATAGACTCGATTGTGATAGTAGGGACTGGGTCGGGTCTGGTCGGAGAAGCAATAGGAACACTTTGCACCTTCTTAGGCACATAGACCCGTCGCGTCTGCGTCTTCCTGGTCTCCTGAGATATTAAAGCCTTTGGAGCGACTGGCCGATTCTGGCTAGAACTCGGCTGATCACCCAAGCGATCAAATACTGAGACTCTTGCAGGCTAATTAGCGGGCATTCCCCATCCTGGCTGATAACACATATGTGCCAGCATAGGGTAAGGCACTCACACCCCTTGAGGACCCCATTGTGGTGGTGGCGAAATAGGAGGGGCCCACTGATAGTAATACGGGCCAGCCTTTGGCGCCGAATATGTCGCCTGAGAAACCATCATCTGTTTGGATTTCTCATCCTCACGCTTTGGAGGAGTAGACTCTCTCTTTTTTAAGGGCCGATTCTGGGAATCGGCCTTTTGCTGCTTGTATTTGGCCATGAGCTTGTCAAAAGTACGTGGTTCTCTGGCGACTTCCCCTTACTCCTGTCCGCATTAGTCTTCCAAGTACCAACTTCAGGTCTCTGCGGGACAAAAGTGCGGATGACACGCACTCCGGAAAGGGTAGAGTCTTTAGATACGGTCACACCGATTGTATCAGTCGGTTTATTGATCCTACTGGAACTGGCAGACACCGACTTTACCTGGTCGGCCTTCTGTTCCGGCTGCTTTGAAGATGAACTGGACTGGTCGGCTTGAGGACCCGACCTGGTCGGCCTTTGTTGTGCTGCCCTGGTCTCAAAATATCTTTGTCTATGCAGGTGTCGTGTTGACCCTGCAGTGATGGTGAGCTTGCTTTTGCCGTCATCACCCTTCTCGAGCACCACTTTGCGCCCTGAATCATTCTCAGTATTCGGTGCGACCCGTGGTTCGCCGATAACAACATTCTTGCCTTTGGTCGTACCGGCTTGCTCTGGACAAATCATAATGGCAGGATTCCCTGCTTCCACCATGTGCACTGGAAAAGGAGTAGTACTGATCTGCATCTCAGTTAGACTTAATCGTCCTTCATTGAGGGCCGATTGAACCTGTCGACGAAAAACATTGCAGTCGTTAGTGGCATGAGAGATAGAATTATGGAATTTGCAGTAAGCTCTCCTTTTTAGTTCGTCGGGTGATGACAGAGTATAATTAATTTTAAGATAACCGAATTTAAGCAATTCATCAAATATTCGATCACATTTAGAGAAATCAAACATAAATTTCACCTCCTCACCCCGACTCTTCTGAATCGGTTTAAGGGAAGGACAAGTGACCAGTTTGTTTTGCGCTGGCCATAAAATTTCGGCTGCGTAGCAATCTTTAGACTCATCATCGGAACTATCAGAATTTATCTCGGCAATATGTACACCCGATCGATGAGTCTTATGAGGATCATAGGGTTCTTTAAAGCGCGATTCTATCAAAACGGCCTTTTGCAACAGTTGATTTATGTTAAAGAAATCATGATGCTCAAGTTTGTCTTTGATCTCTCGACGTAGGCCAGCTAGACATAGATCTGTTAGATCTCTGTCGGAGATCCTCAAATGGAAACATCGGTTTTTAATTTCTTTAAAACGTTTAAAAAAATTGACTACAGACTCACTACGTCCTTGTCGAACCGATGTAAGATGTGATAACCTAGTTTCTTGGACTCCATCATAAAAGTGATTATGAAATTTTTCTTCTAATTCGGCCCAAGAACCTAGGGTGCACTCTGGCAGTGACGTAAACCAGGCAAAAGCTGTACCGGTAAGAGACAAAGGAAAATATCATATGTTCATAAAATCTAAAGTACTAGCTTCGCCCATTTGAGCGAGGAACATGCTGACGTGTTCCATAGTCGTTTTACTACCGTCACCACTAAACTTATAAAAATCTGGTACCCTCCAACCGTCAGGTGCTTTCATAAAGTCAAAATATGAAGGGTATGGTTTAGAATAAGTGGTCCTGGTAGGCTTGAATTGGACTCCTAAACTAGTCTCAAGCGACCTAGTTATTTCTTCCTTAAACTGATTTATGGCCCGTCCAAAATCGGTGTTGGCAAGGTCGGTGGTGCCACCATGCATGGGATTGTGGCTTGGCGACTTCGGCGGGTTGGGTAACACTGTTCTCTGCCCTCCCGAAGTCCTGTTTGTCGAGGTACCTTGGTCGGTCTGCATAGTCCGACCAGTGCCATGATGAACGTGGTTGGTAGTTGCCGAGGTACCGGCTTCACCACCCCTGGTCTCAGTAAACCCTTATTGTCCGAAATTAACGTGTGAAGTCTGTCCTCTAAAAGAATTAAAAGGCATGCCGAACTGGGGTTGCCCAGTTGGGACTTCGGGTTTGACAGTTTTGCCTTCTATCTTATCCATGCGGTCGCTAAACAATTTAAATGAATGTTGGATGGTATTGGTAAGAGTTTTTGAAGAATCAACCAGCATTGCGGAATAATCAGCATGGGTAGGGTAAGGATCTTCAGGTACCTTATCCTTTACCTTGTCAGAAGCGTCTTCAGCGTTTGTACTTGTCGTGGTAGGGACGATCTCGCTGAAGTCTGGCTCCTTGTCCTGAGTGATCCTGCTGCGCCGATCCTTCGAGCAGCTTTCTAAGAAAGCCTTCAATACGGCGTCGAGCTTGGCCTGCGCCTGTTGCTTCAACTCGTCTTGGAGCTCGTCAATGCCCGTGGGACGGACGATGTTGTCCTTATCGGTAGCACCATCTTTGCCGCCCATGTTGGTAGTAGATGAGATTTTAATCTTCCCCAGCGGAGTCGCCAAAAAGTGTGTTGACGTCGGAAGTTATCCGAATCACACACCAGCAGGGATAGAACGCCCGGAGAGGTTGCGGTTCAACCTGAGACAGCAGGGACCCTGGCTAAACCGACGAAAACCAATCTGAAGACCGGTTTTGATCGATCTAGGGTTTTAGGTTCCTGTGTTGATAACTCTAGAACTCCTCCCGGGAAGACCCGTCGGGGAGAAGCACATAGAGGTTGTTCTAGGACCAGCAAGGCCGCCTAGAACGCCGTCGAATCTCGCCGGGAGATGCGCCGAACAGCAAGGTAGAGGGGAAAAAGGGTAAAGGGGATAGTAGATTGGTTTTGATCGATTGGTGTTAGATACTTCAATCGGCCATGATCCTCTCATATATATAGAGGGGGTTGGTCTTATCCCAATACGAAACGTCTTGATACGATCTCCAAGTTTCCTATCCGGATTCTATCAATATAGAATCCAATCCGGATGCAACAAAGTAACCCTAATCTCGCCGGTCCTTAGATCGACCAGATTATTCTAAATCAGCCTCAATGGGCTTTATTAGCCCATGAATTGTTGTCGGACTTAGTCTTCATCATAACTATAAGGCCTCCGACCAGTGTCACCTGGTCGGACACAAACATTGACTGATCAGAAGTCCAAAATGATCAGGCCCATTTGACTTAGAACATCTGATCCATCAAATACGAAATAATAGAAGACAAATTCGACCCTAATGTTACAGGCCGAATACTTCTCCTAAATTTACTTTTACCTGTGACACTTTTGAGTGTCAACAGTAGTCTAGAAGTAAAAAAAGCAGAACCATCGAGCCCTCGATCTCCGCTCGTTTCAGAGTTCAATGTTTCATTTTCTGCCGTCACGAATTCATGATCGCGACCTTAGTTGCTGAGCTATGCATCGACGGGTGGGACTGCGACCTGCGGGAGACTGGATAGGAAGAGGAAACGTCGTTATCAATCTGATCAGTCAAGGCCCTGGCTAAACGGTGCCACGGCGGGACGGCGGACAACAAACACTAAAATGCTAAGACATGAACGTGACAAGATAATCACAAATTCATAGCAAGCAACACACCAACATCCATAATCGATTTGTATTTTCCAAAAATTTTCTTATTCATTTTGTGTATATGCTATGCTTGCACACTTAGGGTTATAAATTTCTAATTCATTGTCTTTATTTGAATAAATTTCTAATTTCTAAATCTTGATACTATTTTTGAAGATTTTGCATCAAGAAATGCCTAAAGGCAGTTTTTACAAGGCAATGAAGTATTATATCTTTTTGTAGTTTTTGTTGCACTGTTGTTATGACTTATGAGCTATACGGACATTACGGAATAATTTTTATTTTATGTACTATATATTATAATTTCGACATTTAAATTTAGTTTAACGGGTCCTTATCTTTTTGCTTGCCCAAGGGCCTTTAAAATTATAGAGCCGACCCTGTGCAGGGCTAGCTTGTGCTTTACATAAGTTTGATTGGTCGACTAAGCAATAGGATTCAAATAAGTACCTCAAACATCATGCAATCAATATAATTAAAATACAAAACAATAATTTAAATAAATATGACCATGACTATAAGCTCTAAACAGAATATTCTTTTTTTTTGAAAGAATTGGTATGCTTTTTTTATAGATTTAGCCATATTTTTATTATTTTAAAAAATGCATATATCTGCGCAAAACTACCTTCGAAACTAAAGAGTTCCAAAATTATCCGGGTTCTAGAGTTTTGTACAAAATTGAACTCAAGTGATAGTTTGATGGCTAAAATGGAATTCATCGAACGGTTACGAGCTATTTGGTTCCATCTTAGGTAACGCAAAAAAACAATTCTAAGTGGCTGATGTTACCGGTGGAAACAAGAATAAACTAATTTTTATTCTATTTACGATACTGTAGCAGTGACCAAACAGCTCGTTAGTTCAGGGGGCGAGAGGCTGGATGTTATTTTTTCCATTACATCCCTTAAGGACCTAGCTAATTTGCTATTTAATTAAAGAGTAAACGACACTCTTATTGACATTTGTCCCTTCTAATACGAAGTTCTGACTTCACCACTGCTTTAGTGTATTGACATTTGTCCCTTCTAATACTAAGTTCTGACTTCACCACTGCTTTAGTGTGTACTCTCTCAGTACTCATATTAGTTTTGTTTTAGACAAAATTAGAGTTGAACATTGGGAATATAAATCATCAATAACTATTAAGTTTCTAAGTTTATAAATATAAAAATTATATGAATAGATTTTTCTTGAAAAATACTTTCATAAAAGTATACATATATCACTTTCCGATAAATATTTTTTAAAAAACAAAAGGTCAAAGTTGTGTTTTAAAGACCGTGTCGCTGTTCTAAAAACAACTAATATAATATGTGTATGGAGGGTAGGAAGGAGTACTCAAACTGTGGTAGTAGCCACAAAACATGAATATTGTACCCGTTGTAGTGGTTACTTTTTTGGGTGAACCAAATTTTATTGGGCTGGATAACTAAATTTAACAAGGGAAAGAAGGTACTCGTCGTTGAAAAGAGTTCCAAACTAGAAAGTATCACCTACTGTGACGATGACGTATAGGACGTAGGACTAGGTTCTAAAAGTTATGTTAAGATTTAATTTTTTTGTAGATTAGGAAAAGCTAATTATTTAAAATGAATTAAATAGGTTTTCCTAAACATTATATATTTAAAACCAGAGTGATCATATTTTAAATATGCTAATTCAACTATAAACAGTGTGTAACTACTGGTTAGTTTTTCTGTGATGAACCTGTCCACCAAAGTTTAGATCATCAATTTGATGCGAGTGCTCGTTGATTTCCTAAATCTATTCAAAATTGATATTCTAATTCTTGATTTCTTTTTTTGTGATATGAGCTAGGATGCAGTAGCACTCGGAATAGATGACCTAGCTCCTCATTATGCATGGGAGTTGGTTCTATATAGAAACGACCTAGCTCCTATATGCATTATGCATATGAAACCAGCCTAGAACCACTCGCTACAGAGGCCTTTAGGTATCAGCAGTGTATGAAACCAACATCGATGTTATAAGGTCATCCTCAATGTAAGTTTCATGTCACAATTTTCAATGTACTCAGATTTTGGAAACAGTGCATACTTCCATAAAACTCTTATTACCTCTCTCATAATTAATATAGTGACATGTCATCATATTTAATGTTTATGAAACTCTCATTGAGACTGGTCTAAGGCCAATCTCAATGGTGAGTTTCATTTTGTTGTTTCCAAGACTGCCATGTCATATGAAATAAAATGAAACTTGAATGAAACTCTCCATTGAGAATGAGAGTTTCATTGTAAAGTTTCATAAGCATTAAATTTCATGACTCATAGAGAGTTGGTATTCGTGCCAAGAGAGTCTCATTTCTTCTCTCACTTCTTAAATACACCGTCATATCATCAACAATGCCTATGTGGCAACCTATTTAATGCAAATGAAACTCTCATTGAGATTGGCCTAAGTGCATGTACAACGCGGCGTTATCATTCGTCTGTATGTTGTGCATTTTGTGAAAAAGACCTTCGCGAGCTGGAAACGGGGTGAGGTCGTCTCACGAGACGACGATGCCGGCTCGTGCTCCTAGGCGAGCAGACGCGGAGGGGGGCGCGTTGTACAAGCTCGTCGCTTCAGGCATGGATCCGACTGCGGCGTGCGAGTAGCTGCGCGCCAAAATCCCCCCACCCAGATGCCAAATCTCGAGCACGACGGTGGCACGGGGCATTGCGGCGGCGACGTTATCCACCTCAGTGGGTCGTGGCGGCAACGGTAAGACGGCAGCGTCCATCCCCTTCGATCGCAACAATCCCGACAGCTCCCATCTCCGCGGCGACGGTATCTTCCATGACTGGATCTGGGGCGAGCTTATGCAGGAGCTCACCAATATGTTGCTACTGCTGGGGAAGCGGCTCATGGGGGCATCTGTCCTCAGGTATGGATGTTCGGATCAACCATCTTCTGTGTCTCATGACTGAACAATGCTGGTTCTCTGATTTTCCAAAAACTGATCTGTTTGTTGAATTCGGCAGGCTGACACCTACTACTGTGCTGCACAGGTGCCTACATGAGGTGCTTGATGAAATGCCAAGCTCATGCATACATCGTTTTCTGTTTGTTATATATATGCATAGAAGCTAGGAGTGCATTGTTCAGTTCTTGCCCAAGAAAACAGTGAGCTGTTCTTGTTGACTTAGTGGATCCAATTCTACGTGCTTGTGCAATTTTGTGCATGCAGTCATTGGAAGCTATGCATAGAATGTCGAACTTTTTACACTCTCTCCATCACATCAATTTTTGTGAACTTACTTCATAGTAGAATTGGAATCTAAACAAGGCCCTAGTGCTATTTCTGTGAACTGGTTACTTCATAGTGTGAACTTCTGAAAACTGAAGGTATCTACCTGTCTGTGTTAACAATCTCTTTTATGTGGTGATCTACATGTATGGACTACTCTGTAGGTTTTTTTTTTGACTGACCTGGGGCTTTGAGGATGCCGCGTGGAATGAAGGTTGGAACTTATGATGATGACCTAGGACTACTTAGCTTATTTTGTTATATATCTGTGGTAGTTCAGTTAAGCTTGCTATTAAGCAGACTGTCTGTTAAGCTTGCAAACAACTATTTGTTATTTGGTAGCTTCCTGAATATGTATTTTTTTAAAAAATGTAGCAATTATATACAATATACCATTTTATTGGTAATTTCAAAAATTATTGTACTCATGTTTTATTTATGTAAGCTTGATCCGCTTTTTATCAAATAGCAACATAGTGGTATACAAAATATTGTTTACAATTGATCTTTGGCTATATGAAATGCATTAAATAGCTTGCAGACAGCGTCATTGTACGTTCTATCTTTTTAGTTGTCTGTATAATAAATTCTAGATTTTTGTAGACGACCTCTGTCTATGGGTTGAACATGCCCTAAGGGATGTGACTTCAGTTGTTAAAGTCATCACAATGTGTAGAATCGGATCTGACCCTTTAAGTGAGACCACCATTCATTACCATTTGCCGATCCCCTTCATTCACTCGGTCTGACTCCCGATGTGCCACAGAGACAGACAGAGAGATTGAAAGGACGATGGAAGCGGGTTCCAAACGTAGGACCAACTTTTTTGAAGATTTAAGTACCCAGTATATAGAACCAGGTTTATACTTGTATTTAATGTTTAGAACCGGTTTGAAACCGCACACTGCGGACAGTCTTATTGGTGAGATTCTTTGGCATTGGTGAGAGTATAGAACTGTACTCTTTTTTAAACGAATCCAAATAAGCATACTCGATCATTAGCAGGAGAAACAAATGAGTAAAGAGATCAAATGTTATTTACGAGTAACATCCAAATTATTTATCCATCATATACAGCTAGCAAAAGCAACTGAACAGCAGCAAACTAGACGGATGTGAACTTCATTAATTTGGATGAGCTTGCATTAGTGCTCCATCTGTTAACTTCTGATTATATCCTCGTAGACCTCCCGGACCTTTGCCAAGAAAGCATCCCTGAAATACAGTGCAGTTGTTTGAGCACCTAACATCTTTATTAACCAAGGAACGAAACCAAAGAAATTTATGGTAGGCAAAACCTAAAATATATCAAAATGTAGATCAACTGATTCATGCAACCAACTTGGAAGTTGTGAGCATCTCCAATTGTTTAGAAAAATTGACTTGGGAAAAGTTATCATTTCACAACTTGCTAAAACTTTTGACAAGTAAATCTTTCATATATCTCCAATAGTTTGGTAAAAATAACATAGAAAAGTAGGCGCAGGAGAAGTAGCGGCGGATTCTAACTTGGTAAAAATAACATAAAAACGCCGGATAGCAAGTGAAGCTGACTTGGTAAATATACCAAGTAGATTGCCTCCGATTCCAACTTGGAAAAATTTAGCAAGTCATATACCAATCTGTTGGAGAATGTTTTTTTTCTTTTTCCAATAAAACGAGGATAATAAGTCATTTTTCCAAACTATTGGAGATGCTCCTGAAGAACTCTTTATTACAGCGGCATGCAGCATGCTGGATAAACTTATTTCGATCATTTTATCCGATGGCTGACTTGATTATTCTGGAGCCAGAAATGTTCAGGACTGGTTATACATATTGTTTACTGGCAAATAATTAGTTAATTAGCATTTTCTGTCTCTGCCTATGCAGAATTTTGCACACTGAATGAAATAGTCGTGATGTTTCATTACCTGTCAGACTTGAATAGCAAGTTTCGGTACGCGAACCACTGCATCAGAAAAGCGTACGTGTATATGAGAAGGTGAAAATTCAGTAACTAAAAGGTAGCGTTATTATAATATACTCCCTCCATCCCAAATTATAAGACATTCCAAGAATATTGGAGAGTCAAAGTTTTTCAACTTTGACCAAATTTATATGATAAGATAATAATATTTATGATTCCAACTAAGCACAATTAGATTCTTCATTAGTTATATTTTCATAATATACATACTTGATGCTATAAATCTTTGTATTTTTCTCTATAATTTTGGTCAAAGTTGAAAAACTTTGACTCTCCAAGATTCTTGGGATGTCTTATAATTTGGGATGGAGGGAGTATAAAAAAGGCACGCAACAAAAAGATTCAGAACATTTTAGGCCTCAACGCGAAATGCATCCATCATCCCACATTTGTCGTATTATTATGCATCAATCAATAGCAATTATAGGGCCTATTTGATACAGCTCGCAACAGCTTTGTGAGCTTTTTTTTTGTCAAACATTTTTTTCCACTCTCTCACAAAACCATAAGCTGAGATGAAGCTGAAAAAAGTAGTTTTTCACAGCTTACACCCTCATTTCTCTCTCTCCACCATGCATGAAGTTGTTGATGAAGTTGTTTTGCTAAACACTTTTTCTAAAACAACTCAGCTTCGTCTAATAATCATCTAGTAAGTTGCTCATAAAGCTATTTTGTAAAAAAACAGCTTCGCTCATAAAACTATTTTCTAAAAAAACAGCTTCACTAGTGAAGCAAAGCTATACCAAACGGACCCATAATCTGAAGTTTCACTCAGATGATGGTGGATCTTCTTACCCCACTGTATCCAATTCCGACAGCCTCCATCAGACCTGGAATCACGGGGAGCCTATCGATCGCCTGCGAGGTGACGACACCGAATACAGTATAAAACACTGCTCGTTATCCACGAAGACACGATTCATCAGTAACATCCGTCGGAAAGGGTAAAAACGGTCCGTACCGACACTACTCCGCCGGCGCTCCACATGCCGAGCGTGGCAGCGACGGCGAGCGTGGTCACCGCGTACTTGTCCTCGACCCTGTCCCACTGCACCACGCAAGCAGCAGCAACAGTTAAGAAGATGTGTCATCGTGCTGGCTGCGACCGAGCTACGAGCGTATACAGATTGAAAAAAACACGGCGTGCCATGTCGCCGCGGGCGGGAACCCGTACCTCCTGTTTCAACGCGTTGACGAACTCGGTGAGCTCCTCGTTGGCAGCCAGAGGCGCCGCCGGCTCCCCAGTGGCCATGGCCGCCACATTACTCGCCAGCCGCTTGCCTGTACAGATAGAACAACGACGATCACTAGTCACTACTCTAGGCGTGCTACAACGAATCGATTGAGCTAGCCACACTCACAGAAGGACGCGGCCCGGGTCTGGCCCCGCGCCGCGAGGCGGAGGCCGGGAAGCGGCGGCAGCGCCAGCCTGACGGAGCGCGCGGTGGCGGCCTTGCTGCCGCCCTTGGCGACGGGCGCTGCGGCGGGGCTCGTAGCGCCCGTGGCAGCAGGAGCGGTCGGGGCCATGGTGGTGTGGTGTGGTGTGGGGGGTGCTGCACGGTGCGCGCAGTGAACTGTGTGGACTGGTCGGTGCCGCTCGCGCTCGGGTGACGTCGGCGCCTCGGCGGCTAGGATAGTAGCAGCAGTGGCTGTGCTGGGGGGGCCTGGGGCTCTGACTCTGACTCTGAGGAGCGCGCGGATAGAGTGGGGCACGGCGCCGGACGGCCGCCACACGTTGCCCGTGGAAAACGATAAGATGGGGTCGGGTTTTCGTCGCGCTGCGGCCTGCGGGGATGGGGCTTGGGCATGGATGCCCCCGTTTGCGGTGCGCGAATTTCGGCCGTCCTGATTAGCGGAGCTGATAGATCGGCCATCGATTAGCGATTGCGGTCAACTTTTCGCCGTCTCCGTCCGCCTCCGTCGCGGTGCAGGATACGAGGTACGTATATGGGCAATGCTTGACCAATCGCACGGTGCCGCGTGTAAGGTCCTTCTCCTTTTACTCCGCGACTTTTTGGTCCGCCGGGCACCACCGGCTTTGTGCTGCGGAGTGCGGACGGCAACGGGTGAAAGTGAAACAGCGCGTAGGCTGTGTCGATTTGAGAGGGGCAAGCGAGAGAGACTGGGCTTTTGTTGGGCCGTTATTCCAAGCCACATCCAAAGTTCCGAGAAGAAATTATCTGCTAGGCCTCTTCGTGGGGCCTCGACCTCGAGAGAAAGGTGCACATAGTAGCTCGCGGACTTGGCTAAGAGCAACTCCAGGGGACCTCAATCTGGGCCTCTACTTTCGTTTGAGAGGCCGAACTGCAAAAGTCTGTTCAGCTAGGTGTGTGGGCTGTGAACAACAATAAACAAAGATGGGCTTGAGAGCTGTTGGAATATAGCCTCTGAAATGGAGCGTTTAGAAAATAGCCGATACAACCATAGCCGTTGCGAAACAAAGATGGGCTCTATCACTCCATGTTTGTTTGTTATGAATAATGTAATCTCATCACTGTCAGTGTCTTACTAGTATATTTATTTGGCATGCTCGTGTGGATGCTAAGACTGTTTGACTAATACAATGGAGTGATGGTGAACAAATGCAGTACTAATGGAGTCATTACTTCTAAGTTAGTTATCAAATTAATAGAAACTCAAAGATAAAAGTATATATAACATGATATAAATAACAAGGATAAATGTGACTTAGCTTATTCGATGGACCACCAACTGGTGTGCCACCTTCCTCCTCTCTATAGGTAACCAACTTGGTGAGCCCACTGTGCAGTCCCTGTGTGCAGTACGGCATGACATTGGACATCTATTCTTGTAATAGACTCGCTGTGATTCATCCTGTAGACTTTGGAGATTGGCACTACTAGCCAATGGTGGGACCAACAATTCTGATTAAAGTGGGCCAAGCAAATATGATGGCATCTCATAGATGCGATGTCTCAACAACTTTTACAATATTCTTACATACTCCCCCGTCCCTAAATAAATATCGTTCTCACTTCACGAGAAAAAGCTGCCGACAATTATATATTAAAATATATTAATATTTATGTTAAGTAATTAGTATCATCGGAAAGATCTTTACATCTAGTTTTTAACAAAATTATTTGGAGATATAAATATTACACATATTTTCTATAAATTGAGTCAAACACGTGGCACGCACACCAATGACGACACTTATTTAGGGACAGAGGGAGTATATAGTTAGCATTCATAACAAAAAAATCACGATATTATGATAAAATAGACGAAAATGGAAAAAAATCTACTATATATTGAAATTTTTATAGGATTATCAAAAACTTTTTCACTGTGTTGGTCATTGTTAGGACCTGGGCGGAGGGAGAGGGCACGTGACGCCCTTCTTAGCGTGTGCGCGTTACTATTGATATTAGCGCACTCTGTTTTTCTTCTTCCTCCCGCTGCCCATCCTTCTTCTTCTTCCCTGGCTATCCCCGCCCCTGCCCACCGCAACCACCGCCCAGGGCGTCGGTGACCTCGCCGCCCACCAATTGCCCCCACTGGACGAGCCCGCCCTTGGCCCTCCCCTAACATCGCTAGCGCTCGCCCCTGCCGCCTACCCCGCCTGCTCGGCGGCGGCGCCGCCGCCTCGCTCACCGCCAGCCTCACGTCTGCCGCCCCCAGCTGTCCGGCCAACAATCCAGGGCCGGAGGTGCTCTGCAACCCTAACCCTAGGGGTCGCCGCTGCCCCTCGTCCACCGCCATGATCGCGACACCCTCAGCGCTGGCTGATCCGCTCGCCGTCCGCTGCTCCCGCCACCCTCTTCTCCACTTATGGCGTCGTGTGCGCCGCTATCCTTACGGGCAAGGTTTTGGGATTCAAATGACAAAAAAATTCGGACCTGACCGAAATGGGTGAATCTCGGAAATTTCAGTAATTTCAGACTGAGATTGAATCGTTTTGACTGGTCAAACTATTTAGATTTAGCTAATATTTGATGGAATTTTGGCCAAAATTTTATAAAAAACATGAAGATGAAATGGACTAATTCTAGCTTGGGAGGTTTACAGTTCTATAATAAAAATAAGAACTTGTAGGCATGTTTGAACTTTATACTTGACTGAAAAATCAAATTTAACTGAAAGTTTTGGGTGTTTCGGACCTCACCGAAATGAGTGAATTTCATTGAAATTCGGTCATTTCGGGGCAAATCCCAGAACGCGCCATATAAGGATTTGGGAGGGCATGGTCCCTGGTAGCTCTCTGGTTCCGCCTTGGGCCAGTGCTATCAACCTCTTCCTGATGATGTTCATCTTCCCTTGGCATTGATCGTTGCCATTGTTCCCAATGCCACCGCACACTATTGGTGATCGTGAATAATATCAAGGCAAATAGGGGAGCAGTTGTTGTTGCTGTTGGTCGAGTAAGTCACAGACTTGATGCCCGATCATTATGGACTCGCCAAGATGGTTATCCAAGAATTTACTTTATTTATTCATAATAGGGGCGGAACCAAATACTTTCCCTTGTCGATCAATGGCTACAAGCCTACAACATGTCAGCATACAAGCCCCCGGGGTTGTAATTTCCTTCTTTTTTCTTGATTCTCCTCTGTACCCTTTATTTTATTTCCTATAAAAAAACTAATAACAACATAATACATGTACTTCTTTTCCTTTCAATGCATTTAATTGTGTATATAGAGTGGAAGAATCGCAATGACTACATGTCTTGATATCATCTTTCAATGGACAAACATTGCAAAACGTGTCCTAATGTAAATGGAGAAACACAGTGAAATGGAACAGAGGGCGTATCCATGCATTTGCGCGGACGCATGCAGCCTGCCTGCTAGCTGCTAGGTTCTGAACAGCTCCAGGCAGTGCTCCTGGTCCAGGTTCCTGCTCCAGAACTTCTTGTAGTACTCGTCGTACGTGTAGCTCCTGTACACGGCCGGGGTGTGCTCCGTGACGAGCTTCTGCGCCGGGCCGAGCACCACGTGGTTGCACGGGCACAGGAACGACGCCACAGACATCCGCTCCCGGTCCGAGTTCACCACCGCGCGGTGCCACACGCTCCGGTACTGCCCGTTGCTCAGCGCCTGCATCATCATCAGAAATTCAGAATTCAGAATCGACATCCGTTGATGTCACTGTCTCTCTCGCTGAACGGTCAGCCTACTACTACTAGTCGCGCCGCCGCACGACGACATCGACTGATCGACATGGGAATGGGACGGTGGCAGAGCGAATCATCTGTCATCACGATGAAGTCAGTCAGTCACCTGCAGCTGGTCGCCGATGTTGATGATGAGCGCGCCGGGCTGCGGGTTGACGGCGACCCACTTGCCGCCGTGGAGGACCTGCAGCCCGGCGACGTCCTGGTCCATGAGCAGGATGGTGAGCGCGTTGGGGTCGGTGTGCGCCGGGAGGCCGTAGGTGAGCTCGGGCTCCGGGCACGGCGGGTAGAAGTTGACTGCCATGTGCTGCTCCTGCTCGCCCAATGTCTCCTTCATGTAGCTCGCCTCGAGACCCAGGCTCTCCGAGATGGCAGCGTACAGCCTGAACCCGAGCTCCCGGACTTCCTTGCAGTACGTGCTCATGGTGTCCCTGGTATGTATGATCATACACGTAGTATGTACGTGCGTCACAGTGTCAGAATCAGAAATAACTAGTACGTACATTCTCACCGACTGATACCGTTTACATACACGTCTGACTAGCCTAGGAATCGAGCTAACGGAACAGACACCACGACATGTCTGGCTGGATTCCTAGTCAACTTGCAACTTTCAGAGGGCTTTTAGCTACACGTGGCTACTTTTATTGTGATACTGTACTCTCTGTCATTCTCCGTGGCGCTGTCCACACTCCACATGTGCTATTCGGCATGTGCTTCTTTCAGCATGTGGCTGCAGCGCTGTTAGACTAGTTTACCTGCTTGCCTGCTAGTGCTAGCTCACGGTGGAATGGAACCACAGCAACGAGTGGACCAATAACTTTCACGTGGCAATGTCCCTTGCCGTATCCTTGAAACCAAAGTGCTAAGATCACATTTGGTATAGCTCAACTTCACTAGTAAAACTATTTTAGCAACTTTCTAAGTGAAGCTAAGCTGTTTTACAAAAAGTGTTTGACAAAAAAGCTTCACCAACAACTTTATGCATAGTTATAAGAGAGAAATAGAGGTGTAAGCTGTGAAAAACTACTCTTTTCAGCTTCATCTTAGCTTATACTTTTGTGAGAAGGAGACTAAAATAGCTTCATTAGTGAGGTTGTTTTAGAAAAAGGTCTTTGACAAAAAAAAACAGCTCACAACAGCTCATGAAATTATTGTGAGCTGTACCAAACAAGCTCTTAGCTAGTGTGGCGGTGCAGCAGTGCACGGTTGTCAACAAGCTGAGCTCAAGCACGGTTCGTTTGTAATCGGAGCCCATCTACAGTCAAGCCTAAAGTGAGCCAAATAGATGCGAGTAATTAGCTAGTCATAATCTTTTCTTTACCATTCTAGATTTAGCTAGTCAGAGTCTATATAGTCTTCAATCTGATGTTGATTGCTTTATATGGTCTTGAACCAGAGATTGATCACTTTATAAATGAGAAGAATAATAGTTGCAGATAAGGTCATTGTTAGTCATGGTGTCACAAAAATTATAGATGACGATGTCCTATTGACATTTGGGTCAGCCTCTGTTGTTGAAATGATTTACAGTGAAATCTATTTTGCCACCTGAATTGTCATGAAGTATGAAACCCCCAGACAAATACCCCCTTATTAGCTCAGAGTAGTTTTTAAGGTGGTGCTGCTAAAGAACACATCATACATCCCTTAGCTCTCAAACCAAATAAATTAACCCCTCAATAGTTTCAAGTTGTTTCTAAAGTGATCTAACTGATGTTAGAACCCATGCCATCTTTTAATAAAGTTATTTCTAAGGGGATGCATGATGTCTGTTTTAATTTTTAGCCAAACCATCTTAGAGTCATGGTTGGTAATAATGCACGAGCTTGCTCGAGCTCTAGCTTGCTAGGTTCGTGATACATTTGGCTTAAGCTTGAGATTGGCTTGTTTAGAATTCGAACAGATCTTGAAAATAAGTATGAGGAGTCAGACACAAATATTCTCTCTGTTCCAATTCGTAAGTCGTTCTGATTTTTCTAATTACATATTTATTTTGTTAAGCACCTAGATCTAAAAACTTTCGAATCTAGCTAAGCTAGAATGACTTATAATTTTAAATAGAGGCAGGAGCTCACAAGTCTCCATGTTTTTTTATTTGGCCTAACTCGAGGCTTGCCCCATTCTCGGCCTTTTGCCCAACCGATCACTGCAATGATGAATTGCTGATACACTTTGTATTGACGGTGGCATGTATCACGTTGTTTTGTTTTGATATATCCTTTTGTGTGATGCCTATCCTGTTGTCGTGTGAAAAGGAAAAGGACAGGATGATATATATCTGATGGGTTTTATGGTGGGCTCGTTGTCTATTTGCACTTGGAAGCGTCAGCTCAAATCAGGCCCATCGAAGCTTTCTGTTCTGACGCTGTACGCCGCAACCTGGTTGTCTTGATCCTCCAGCTCCAGAAAAAAGGCATTCGCAATGCCTGATTTGCGTGTATGCACCGGATTTCCCTTTATTGCTAAACAGTCTAGGACTGGTTCCGCCACCGCTAAAACAACTTCTTTTCTTTTTTTCCCCTCAAAACTGACTACAGTACTTTTTATGAGTGACTACCACCGTTTACAAGTAATTGTCACTATTAAATTTAGCTGTTTAAACTATGATTGACGACTTTTGCTCAAATACTGTTCTTTTGTTTATGGTTATACTTTGTATATATCTGCGCAATATTTACAGATGAACGTTAAACACTGAATGGCGGTAAAGCCGAGAGTATTAAAACATTTGTAAACGTTGGTGGTGCACTACTTTCCGGTGTGATGTTGCCCAAAGATTATGCAACTTCTTCCTCTTTCTCCTATCTTATAAAAAAAACTTGTAAAAAAGTTCTTTCTCCTATTCGCTTATTATTCTTGGAAGCAATGGTCCAAAATGTTAGTGGCTGTTGATCAGTACCCTTAGACAATCAGCGGAGCTCTCTCCACAGGAGCTCAAAGCCTACTATAAAATACTAAAAAATATACTCCTTCTGTATCGCAAATAGAAGTCGTTTTGAAAAAGGTTTAAGTCAAACATTGAGAATATAAATCATGAATAACTTTTAAATTATTAAATTTAAAAATATAAAATCATATAAATAAATTTATCTTGAAAAGTACTTTCATAAAAGTATATATATACCACTTTGCAACAAATATTTTTAAAGAAACAAGTAGTCAAAGTTATGCTTTGGAGACTGTGTCGCTGTCCTATACTATTTCTATTTGCGATACGGAGGGAGTATGTACCTAGACTACATGGGTATTATATATATAAAGTTTCAAATATTATTTCCTTCCCATTCTTCAAAAAAATGTGCTGTTTCTTTGCCTTTAACAAAAAAAAAGTAGTGTGCTTAATTATGTCGCTACAAATGGGAGACCCACTCGTCAGCTTGAGATCGTTTTCTTTCCCGAAATTGAGTGCTTTCTTTATTTCAGCTACTGCACATTTGATGATGAAATGTACCTATCTACCTGAACTAATTCCCACCAATATTTTGCACTAGCGACCCTCCGCTTGCTGTTTTTTTAACTAGGAAGTAGCTAGGAGTAGTAGTAATAAATAATAATATGATTGAATAAAGCGTGGTTAGTTGAGGGACAATTAAAATAGTGTACAGTGCTTACTTGAAATCGGGCGGGTTGGACGGCCAATCGGGCACGAACTCGTGGAGGGGATAGCAGTGCAGCCGGAGGTAGTCGCGCCAGTTGTGCACCGTCTCCTTGCGCACGTTGAAGCTCGTGGACAGCCGTATCTTCCTGGCCGGGTCGTCGGAGTAGAGCTTGGCCTTCTCCTCCGGTGACAACCGGAAGAAGTCGCGCCCCACGGCCATCACCGCCGCAATCAGGTCGGCGCGTATCCCGTGGTTGAGGACCTGCGAAATACAACGCGGTCGTCGCGCACGCACGCATGCAATCAGATGAGATTTTTTCTTTCTTTGTTTTTTTTTTTTGAGGGGGGGGGGGGGGGGGGGGGGCGCAGTGGCGCGGCCGTTCGTCACCTGGAAGAAGCCATGCGAGCCGCAGGCGTCGCCGATGGCGGCGACAACCGCGGCGCGGTCGGGGCACCCCAGGTCGACGACGGGGATGCGCGCGCCGGTGACGACCTCCGCGAGGCGCGGGCGCTCCGACTCCGGCCGGACGTAGTTCCCCGGCAGGGTGTCGTGCACGGCCGTCGAGAGGAGGTGCTCCGCCATTCGTGCGCCGCCGCGCCGCCGGTGCTCTGCTCACCGCGCCGCGCGCTAGCGCGTCTACGGAAGTCTCTTCTCGCGTGCGCGCGCGCGGCCAGGAGGAGGAAGGGGAACCCGTGTGCGGCGGTTCCAGCATGGCTCTCCGGGAGGCGGTCGTGGCGCGCTCTTTATAGCGGTCGGTCGGTCGAACGCGGGATGCGTAACCCGGTGGTGTGGTGAGTGGTGACTGCGGCCGCGGCGTGGCTCGGGGCGCGGGCTGGCGGGCGGGCCCGTGCTGTGTGCAGTGAGCTGCGACGACGACGACCGGGATGTGAGCCTGACCCCGCGGTCTTTGGGTGGACTCGGACTGATCTCTCGCAGTCTCGCGTCATCGTCGTGGACGCAAGTGACGTCACCCCGTAACCAATAAGGCAATAACCGTGGCGGGCAAGTGGTCGTCGGCGCCGAGCTAATTAAGCAGCAGCCAGCCTCTGTGCACATCTTTTTTTAGTATATATAGATTATAGATACTGTCTGCCGTGATTAGATCAGTGACCCAGCACCAGCACTAGTAATGCACATGCACCAGCACTAGTAATGCACATGCACCAGCAGCATGTGGACGGTGGTTATGCTATGCTCCTGTGGCGGATCGCAGGATCCAAGAGGCAGATGACAGAGTGCCAGAGCAGATTCCCCGTCGTCGTGCGAGAGGGATGTCTCTGGTCGTCACACGATCAATGGGTGCGGTGCAGTTGGTTTAAATCAGATCCACATCCACGTGCCCTGCCGTGTCGAAGGACCCTGTGAGATACAGGAGAAACTTTCTTTGTAGCAGATCTGCATCGTCAGCCCTGAACCGTTGTATGCGGTGGTCCACGGCGAATGTGGAACGGTATTGGCACATTGTGTGGTTTCGGTTGGAACTTGGGGTTGAGAATTTTGGGCTCGATGGAGACAATGGTTCGGTGGTTCATGTTTCCTCGCTAAAAGTCAAAATGTCTGTGGAGACAGTCGGTCGAGAGCACTCATTTATTCCATTCCGTGATTTGAAAGTTCGTTCAAACACTAGAACGAATTTGCCTCTGCTGTGGAGGGCCACCGGGACATCTTCTTGTTTTCCTTCAGACCACGATGCAATTCCATGTGCCCAACCGCACAATGTCCTTGCACGCTCGCGACTCAGAGGCCCCCCTGGCCACCACCGCCTCTCACTTCCACCATTAGAGCAACTCCAACGATTTTGCATTTTTTGTTTGGCAAAATATGGTATTTGCCAACTTTCAAATTAATATGGCAAAGGTAAAAAAAAGTCAATCTCCAACGGTTTTGCATTTAGACTTAGCAAAACTAAAAAATTGTGCACGCGAGAGGGGAATATGCCACGGCAGTAGCACGCAAGGGCGATTGTCAAGCGAACTGCGGTTTGACATATATGTCAAATATCACCCGGTGTTTGCCAAGTTGCTAAAAATGTCAAACCCATTTGCCAAACCGTTGGATAGAAGATTTTTAGACTTTTTTGCAAAAACAAGAATGCAAAACTCATTTGCAAAACCGTTGGAGATGCTCTTATTGGTCCCCTTCTCATTCTCTTTCGGCGTATCATGCCAGACAAAGCGAGAATTCATCGTTTTTAATAAACTTTCTCTAGTAAAATGAAATCTTAGGGTTACGATCTTCGTTAAGCTGCTCTCGGGGTCCGCACCAGAGTACAACTTTGACGGCGTCGACATCTACTCTCCGCCGCGCAAGTGCTTCTTCATCGGTGACGGGAGCGTCACTAACACTACCTCTGAGCTCACTCCTCCGAACTTGAGCCTGACCAGTCGCGTGACCCACCTCAGGGAGAAGGACACGCACCTCCAAGCCCAATAGTTTGACCTCGACACCGGCCTTTCTGAGCTAGAGAGAAGAAGCAAGGAGATCGGGCGATAGCAAGCCACCCAGCATGACGACGACCACCACTTTGGGGCTCCTGGCGTACTATGTTTCCCTTGAGCGGCCTATAACATGGTGGTGGTCACCTGCCGCCTCGGCAACATCTCTGACACGCTAGATCTTCAGACTAACGAGAAGCTTCAGGAGGCACTATGTCTTCTCCACATCGCCCTCGAGTAGTAGGCGGAGAGCTCAGCGCCCCGCTGCCTCAAGGTCATCCAAATCGATGCCAGCCTTCAACGGGGACGGCTCAAACGCCCACACCCCAACAACTGGCAACAACGGTGGTGACACCTCCACTGACAACTCTGACCATCCGAGGATGAGATGAGCCAAGTCTCAGAAGGAGGGTATGTTGAATCTTCCTCCTGCCGACCTCCATCCGAGGATCAAGACATATGCAACACCATCGAGGTGAGACATTACGCTCAAGCCAAGTCACTGAATCCCGCCCGATGGGAAGGAATCCTAAACCTAGACCGATTCACCCCCAGACGTTCATCATTAAAAATTCATTATAGATGTGCACATTTCTACTAGTGAGATCTCGAAGTCACCACATGTGCTTCCTTGTCAACGGGCACATTGGATATCATTGAAAGAATATCATTATTAAATCCAAGAATAAATTTAAAATATGAGCACCTGGGTCAAGTTCAAAACTTGAACTCAAGTGCGGTCTCATCTATGATTACTTCGCTTCATCCATGCAGTTAGATTATCACAAAATCTAATAGTGTATGTGTTTTCTTTTTTGATTAATATGGTAATTTGTAGACCCTCTCAACAAACATAGTGGTTTATCATGAAACTAATTGTAATAAGATAATAGATACTCTAAAGGTGCAAATGTAACATTTCTAAAGCTTTTAAAAAAGAATCCATTTAAAGTCTTAAACATAGTCACATAGGTTTTTTTTTTGCTATCCGCAAAAAATGCAATGTGCAAGAAGACACTAGGCAGTGACCCATGGCATAGAACCTAAGTGAAAAAAATGCAATGTGCAAGAAGACACTAGGCAGTGACCCATGGCATAGAGCCTAAGCAAAAATGCAATATGCAAGAAGACACTAGGCAATGACCCATGGCAGAGAGCCTAAGCAAGCCTAGATGTTTCCAAGGCGGTGCTAGTACATGCATATATACTTAAAAGAAAAGAAAAAAAATAGGAGATAGGTGGTTAATATTGGGAGAAAGAGGAGAAGAATGTTTATTTAACAGTCCAAGTAACCCACCAACACCTTATTCCCCCCTCTCATGGTCTATGTTCTCAACCCCCCCCCCCCCCCCCCCCCCGTGCCTGAACTCCTCTGCTCGTGCTTACTGCTCACCCGCACTGCTGCCTCCTTCCCCATCGGTCGTAGCTGCCTCCTTCCTCATCGCTACTGCTGCCCTATCAATGTTACCTCCCCCACCTACCACCTGACATTCGTGTCACCCCCACATGTCCCTGTCTTGGCAGATTTGCCTGCCGTGACCACCTAACGTCGCCTCTCCCTCCACAGGCCACTACTGCCCCATGTTACCTCCTCCCGCATCATCGCCTAACCTCTGCGCCACCCCCACACGTCCCTACCTTGGCAGATTTGGGTAGCCTTTCACCGCCAACAGTTGGTTGTCGCCTAGGTACCTGCCTACCCCCATAGGCGAGGCAGTACCCCATCACCCAACGCATAAGCATGACTAGGCGACTAGGCGACCGCCTAGCATCAGTTTTCTTTGCCGTGAAAAAATAGTATAGATTACTTATTCGCTCACGTTAATTGTGCTATACCATTTATGCATAAGAAGAATTTATCTGGATTAAGGGTGTGCTTGGATGTGACAAACCTTTTGTATTCTAACGTTAATCTCAAGAACCTGCTAAATATGCTAAAAATATGAAACATTTTACCTAAAATTACCTGAAATAATTCTCATTTTAACTCAAAGGAGAATCACCTCAAAGGGTGTTTCAGTTATTTATATTCATTTCGTTCTCATTTATATTCAAGAATTAACCTCAATCTCGATCAAATGTTGCTAGAGTGTGATGGAGATCATTACATAAATAATTCTTCAAGAAGAATACAGATCTCAAATGTTTCTAGAAAAATATAAAACCATAGCAAATGAGGCCTAAATAAGAATTTTAGTGAATTATTAAAGATAAATTCTAGTGGATTGGCTAATATGGCTTTTTTTTGCAAATCACAATATAAACACAGTACTTGTCCCTATGGAGCGCGTACACCATTCTATTTCTATGTGTATCTTTGAAAGACTAAGACTGAGTCGGTCAATCTCGAGATTAACGAGGTAATTGCATGAACATTGTTATCGTCTGCCACATCTCCTATCATTGAAAAAAATAATACCATTAGATCCTAACATAAATCTTCAAAAATATGAGTTCCCATCTCAAATGGAATTACTTGAATCTAGGTAAGCTGTTTTCACCGCAAGTAGCATATGGCTAAAGCTGTGTTTGGTTACTTGAGTCACCTTGACTTAAGTTGAATCATCCTTTAGAAACTGACTTAAGTTGTTGTTTGGTTTTGGTGACTTAAAGTGACTAGAGGCAATCAAAGCAGGTAGGCAAAGATCTTAGTACCCCTCTCGTCCGAGCCCCTCGCCCACCGCGGTCGGCAAGCACCCTCCACCTGATGCTCCCCTCTGCACCACCTCCGCGCATCCACTCGAGTTCCGCTGGAATAGGAGAAAGGAGAGCTCGCCGGGGTTCCGCGCGCTGCGCCGTTGCGCCTCCATCGCGAACCCCTCCACCTAGTACTCCCCTCTGCGTGCGCTCCGCCTCTGTGCATCCATGCGAGCTCCACCGGAAGAGGAGAGCTCGCCGGGGCTCCGCACGAGCTTGTTGGGCTCTGCGCACTCTGCCACCGCACATCCATCGCCTCTCCTCCATCCCTAACTGCTGGCCCCATATCTAGAGAGAGGCACACGTGCTCGCAGAAGAGGAGGAAGGAGAGCACCTCCAGATCCGGCTAGGGGTGGGGGTGAAGGTCGAGGGCGCTGTGGGTAGCGACACGGTGAGACTCGATCGCCGATGACAGAGAGAAAGAGGAGAAGGGCAGGGTGCTTTCAGACGCGGGAGAGAGAGAGGGAGGAGAGAGGAGAGGGGTAGGAGGAGTCTTTTAGCTCCTTTGAATCACTTTGAGTCATAAAAAACTGGCAAGCATCTATTTTAAATAAGTCATTTTGAGTCATGATTATTTAACACTTAAGTCATATAGACTGTTTTATTTATTGTTAATTTGCACTTGAGTCATCTAAACCAAACTGGCTCCAATATGACTCCGGGTGGCTTTACCTGGTGGACGGACAAAATCGGCTTAAGCACTTGCTTTGAGGGTTTTTTTTTCTTCGTCGAAGATAAATGACAGGATGGACCATTGGCAACGAAAACGTCTTATGAAACGGAATGGCCAAAATTCAGATAATACGTCGGAATGTCGGACGGGTTTGCCTAATTTTTATGACAAAAGAAAAACACCATTGGATCGTGAACAATCGGCGTTTAGGCCACGTTCAGTTCGCAAAATGTCCTCAAATATTTTGCGCAGTACCTGTTTTAGACGCATGCATGAAGCATTAAATGTAGGTAAAAAAATAACTAATTGTACTTTTAGTCTACTCATGTCGAGATGAATCTTTTGAGCCTAGTTGGGTCATGTTTGGACAAAGTTTGTCAAATAACAACGAAAGTGCTACAGTAACTTTTCGCCAAATATTTCGCGAACTCAACAAGGCGTTACTCGTTTAGCCTTTAGCGAATCTATGAACCACCGTGACGTGGTTCGCAATGCTGTCAAGTGACGTAGGCTGAAACGCCAAACGAGCAATATTCGCAGCGTCGGTGGTCGGTGGATGAGACCGTTGTTCGATCCGGCTACAAGTGGTTGAACTGCTTCCGAAGAGATTTTCTGATCGGAGGCCGGCGTTTTCTGCCGAGTGGAGACAGTTATGAAACAGCCTGGAGAATACAACCAGTTCGTAGTACGCAACAAGAACAGAGTTTATTTATTATTTACAATTTTTTGCAGAGCAAAGTATCACCAAACAGTGTTTGGCTGGAGTTTTTTTTACAGCTGAAGCAGCTGTTGCTGGCTGTCGCTTCTCTCACGTGTCACCACTGTAGAGCTATGGTGGATATAAACTAGCCGCAGCCGGCCACAATAGCTGAAACGCCAGCTGAACAATCACGATATCAAACTCCGTTTCTTTTGTAGGACAAGACAGGTACCTTTGTCATTATTTATTAGTGTTCCAACTACCTCTTTTTTTTTACAACATTCTGTGCATTTGGGGTGTTTAGATTCGAGACTAAAATTTTAGCTGTGTCACGTCAAATATTACAACACTAATTTAGTCTATTAAGAATAAATATAAAACTAATTACACTGTCATACGGTAATTAATAAGATAAATTTATTAAGTCAAATTAATCTATCATTAGTAAATGTTTACTGTAACACCACATTGTCAAATTATGAACTAATTAAGTTTAATAGATTTATCTCGTGAATTAGGTTCTGGCTGATAAATTAGTTTTTATAATTAGTCTATTTTTAATATACTAAATTAGGGCAACAACATTTGATGTGATAGGGACTAAATTTTAGCTCTGAGAACAAATATCCTCTTTATTTTGAAGTGTACCCTCGCCTCTTTTCATGTGTTGTGGAGATTTTTGTGCTAGTCAAGTATTTTTAAATTTTACTAGATTTATAAAATAATATATTAGTTATATTTGTATCTATAATAGTGTGTTTTATAAAAATATATTTGATGATCTTCATAAATACTTCATGACATTTAGTAAAAGTTGAGTATGTTTGTCATTTAATATATGAAAATGACATTTTAAAAAGAACGAAGGGAGTAAGTAGAGATGAAAACGGATCGTATCGGAGCGGATATTTAAAACACTTTTTCATACCCTTGAAATTTGGATTCGAAGCGGAGAGCGGAGGATTATCCATACCACTTTCACCCTTAGGAGTAAGACTTGTTTGGTTGCCTGGACCAAGGTGGCCCGTATGGCCTAGCCTGGCCAGGACAACCAAGGTCTGGTTCCTAGGCTGAAAGTTGACATGTTTGTTTCACTGATTTAATTGATGTCTGTCTCATCCGCTGTTTGTTTGGATATATATCTACAATTGGCGAAAGGCCAACTACCTTAACTGTCCAAAGAAGATCACATTTATTTATTTACCTCGGTGTCGCTCATGCCTGCAGCATGGAGCTGCATGCTCCTTTGGTGCCAGAAACACATTGAACAACAACATGTGAACAAGAGCAATGACCACATCTTTTGTAGAGAACATAGAAGTTTTTGGACTACATAATGGTGGACTCATAAAGTTAATACCGTGAGAAACTATTTTTGAGTTGTTCTTTGAGTTGAATTGTACCATTGTACCAATGTCATATTTATATGTATTAAACTTTTTGTACACAAATGCTGAGTAGGCATGAACTTGTTTGTGTCAATCAGCCCATCTAGAGTACACCCTAGGTATGCACATACCAACCAGCCATCTGCATTTACATAGAGATCCCTGTCTTAGTGCATAGTTATGCATAAAGGTAACATGATTAACACATCATTGTCATCCAATGCAATACAAATATTGTCTTAGTATTTTGGATGGAGTACACAAAACAAGTGTTTGTTTTGGATGCCCTCATCTTATTTGCAGCAAAATAGACAACTTTGATGCTAACAAAGAAAGCAAACCTCAGGATCTGCATGTTAATGCATCCACCAACATTTAAGGCATCATTGGCATAAGACTATGGACTCATACTATTTTGTACTTCAAATATCTTATGGACTCATAGATGGCACTAGTACTACAAAATGAAGAACACAAAACCAAGTCCACCAAATACATAAACATGCAATAATTATGGCTTCGAGAACTAATAAGTTTCAACATTGTAATGATTCACTAGTGGCAACAATTGAAGCCAAAGACAACATAGTAGTCAAAAAAATTGTGGAGGGCCTCTTTGTTTCCCTGGTGTAGTAGCCCAAGAAGACAATAACAACCATTAAAAACTGGTAATGCAAAAAAACACTACCACTTCATCATTCTTAATTTATGGACTAGAGTTACCAAAATTTGTAGAAGCCAACACAATGCCAATTTATGGACTAGAAAATGTACACAACCACTTCATCATTCTTAATGTACCATCATAGGCCTAAAATACCGATCAACAACATGTGAAAAGGCAAAATCAGATAACATCAACTTCCAAGAGAATATAGAACATTTCTGAAACTCAACTAGAAATTGGTGCAAACCCATGAGACAACCTCCCTGCATTAGCATCATAAAAATGACTGCGAATCAACTATAACTACCAAGAGATGCACATGTATCACTAAAATAGTGGTAATGAAGAGATGTGTCCCATGATTCAATACCAATTACTAGTCAAAACTTTTAGAGCATCTCCAACAACTCCCTAAAATAGGTTGATATTCTTATAAATTTGCAAAAACACCAAAAAAACCATCTCCAACAACTCCCTAAATCTACTTGGTATTGAAAAAAAGAGCCTCCGCGCGCCTATCTATCCGCGCGCGGCCGGACTGCGTATCACGTGGCGCGCCTCCGTCCTCCTCCGCCTCGCCGCTCGGGGACGCCTTCTTCGGGAACTGCGCGGGCCAGCGCGGGTGAACTCCGTTCGCCTCCGCCTCCGCCTCGCCGCTCAAGCCGGTGCCCCGTAATCCTCACCTCTGGTGGCCCACCCTCCCTATCCGCTATCCATCGCAGGAAGCACGGCCACTGGAAGCCGTGCTGTATCCCGTACTCAACGATATGTATCTTCTTCTTGCCCAACACGACATTGTATCCATCGCAGTAGGCGAGGCGCTGCGTGGCGTCCCCCTGGGGGCTGGCGTGCTGCTTGATCTGCCTGAGCAGCTTGGTGGCGCTGCGGCGGTCGTCGGAAGCGACGGCCTACGCGCAGTGGACAAGCAGCGTGCGCAGGTCCACCACCTCCCTCCCGCCGCGCCGGCCCTTGGCCTTGCCGTTCCCGGCGGCCGCCGCCAAGGACCCGCCAAGGAAGAGGAAAGAGGTAGGAGAGGAAGAAATAGACAATGACAGGCGGGTCTCATCTGTCATCCTCTATTTTTACTAAGTGAGAATACCAATTTGTTGGAGAGAGGGGCTATTTTCAACTTGCTAAACAAAATAGCAACTTGCTAAACTACATGATTTGGCAAGTCAAATTTATAAAGTTGTTAGAGATGCTCTTAGGTAGTAATAAATAGATGGATTGGAAAGCAACAGATAACATCAATTGCATCACAATATGTGATGCAATCACATAAATTACAAGTAGTTACCTACACCATCCGAGCATGGCCCATATCCTAAGCTAAGGAAACAAACAGCGCGAAGTCTCTGCCAAGTCCACGGCATTATAGATACACTAGATAGAGAAAAAGAAAAGAAAAGTAGATCACTGGTTTTTTTTTGTCTAAAGTTAGTCCATTTCGTCCTAACTTCTATATACTCAGGCCTCAGACTTGATACATGAACCTGTCACCAACGCGACACCTGCACGGACTCACACTCCCCCATGGCGGCGTTCCACGGACGTTCTGCGAGTCTTCCTCCTGTTGCCCCGCCCGTCGACGACGTCGCCGTCGGCGGAGCTGTAGCCGCGGTTTACTCGTTCCGTGAACGCGGTCAGTCGCCGCGCTGAAACAACGAAACGGACGACGTACGGCGGCTGAAGCTGAGACGCAGTCAAGCAGAATCTTTGGATGCCAGTAGGCCGTAGAGGGGCCGGAGTTGAACAAGTCGCGGATCCGGCGCCTGCAACAAGTGGCCGGCCGCGGCCGGGGACGCGGCAATGGACCGGCACATCGATCGCTGCACGCGCACGACGCCGACGTCGATCCGTGCTGATTTTGGCATGGCAAACTGCCCTGCTCCACTAGCAGCGCCGTACAGGACGGGGTGGAGGTCTACCTGACAGGCTCGTAGTCGTATGTGCTCACCAGGATCATCAGGTGGTGGTGGTGTAGCGATCGAACTCGTATACATGGTACAATAGTGGTGGTTCGGTGATTTGACTGTTAGTCTGTTGCCGTCACCAATCTGGGGATGAAGCAGAGGTTGGCCGGTGGAATACTAGTACTTGCACCATCCCCCCATCCCGTTGCCCGAGTAACAAGGTAGCAAACGGCTGCTTGAGAGTTCTAGTGTCAAATTGACTTACAGTAAACTGGACTCCTGGATCTAGGTCGTTTGGTTTCTGCACATGCATGTTGACTTGAATCCGTTTCGCGGGATATTGGCGTCTTTCGTATAGACTATAAAACTGGAAAGTGGAAACATAGATAGGTGGCCCGGGTTGGGATATGTGCGTCGTATACCAGAGGTTAGGGGTGTTTCGTTGAAAAGTTTTTAAGTGTCACATCGACGTTGTTATACTAATTTAGTCTATTAAAAATAGACTAATAAAAAATAAATTACATATTCTACCAGAAAATTGTGAGATAAATTTATTAGGACTAATTAATCTGTTATTAGTATATGTTTGTTGTAGTATAACATTATTAAATTATGGACTAGTTAGGCTTACAAAAATTTCTTGCAAAGTTATTGCAATCTGTGTAATTGATTATTTTTTTATTTATATTTAATACTTGATGTATGTGTCTAAATATTTGATGTGATAGGTGAAAGTTTTTGAGGTGAGAACTAAACCCCCCATGCTATGGGCCTATTTGGTTGAAGACCTGGACGATTTGTCTGACAAAAAGTGTTGCCTAGAACTTACCTGAAAAATTGATAGAATGTGCCTGGTGAGGCAATTCATTTGGTTGGAAGTCTGTGCCTGAAAACACTAAAGGTCTGTTTGGTTGGAAGCCTGGACGATTTGCGTGGCAAAAAGTGTTGCCTTAGAGTTATCTGGAAAGTTGATAGAATCTGCTCGGTGAGGCAAATAGACGATTTTTGTTTGGTTGGAAGCCTGGGTCTGAAAACACTAACATAGATAAAAATAAAACATTATTATATGTTTACTATTCTTGTGTATGATTAGTTGAACACTAACTATTTATATATTTTCCCCATCTTATAAATTATAAAAAATAAATGTTTATATATTGAATAAATATGTAATAATAATTATTATATTATAAATGTACTTAAATTGAACTAATAGAGAAATAAAATAGAAAATCATTTAATCTTCGAATTATGAGTGGTCATTTCATTGATTTGACATGAATAGAAAAAAATTAGTAAGAGTTGCAACGGCTAAACGTATTGCTTAGCGTGTCATCATGGCCATTATTCCACGCAAGCAATGCGCTGGAGCCATGCACAAGTTTTTGTCCGTCTAGGTGGGTCGCTCCTTGCCTGGTCCTGACATCTTTCCAGGACAGTAACCAAACACCAAGCAGAGAAGTGACAGACAGCGGCGTAGCCTGGCAATTTCAGCTCAAGGTTGTAACCAAACAGACCCACAAAAATGAATGCCTGGCTCCCAGGAGGCTTTGTTGCCTAGGCTGATGGCCATGATAACACGCTAAGCAACATGCTGTTGTTGCATAGTCTTTCTATAGTTTCTTTATTCACGTTAAATCGAAATAAATGACCACCCATGATTATAAACTAAAACATGTTTCTTTTTTTTTTCTTTCTATTGTCATTTTAATTTAATTTGCTTATACAATTATTATTATTATTGTAAATATTTATTTTTTTTGTAAATATATAAATATAAATATTTATTTTATTAGTATAAAGTTGAGAAAGAGGTTAGTGTTCAACTAATCATATATTATGGTAGCAAACAAATTATTCTTTTGTTTTTATTTATATGCCTGGGTAGATTGCTATTGCCTGGTTGACTTACTTTTTCAGGTTGCAACCCAACGGTATACAGGCAAGTCTCACTATGTGCAGAGTGCAGTGACAAATCTAGTGTGCAAATCACGCCGGTTAATGAGTAAACTCTCGGGAACGCTCAAGACAAGTAAGCAAACTCTATGTGTGGAGAGCAAAATCCAAAACATGGCATAGTGACATATAAGGTGAGGTAGGAATATGTACACGGTCGGAAAATGTCTGAATCGTTTTCTACTTTTACATTTGGCCCTTTTGGCACAACTTCTAGCCATAGCTTCACTCTTATTTTTTACGGAGCCCTGCCAAGCACTTCAAATGCATCCGGATTCTGGTGGGGAGCTGACGAGAATCACTTCTTCATTTACACTACGAGCTAGGAGCTAAAAAAAACCCTCTCTCCACCGATCCCACTGCTTCCCATTCATTTACAGGATAAACTATTTCAGAATTGATTCCACTCTTTTAGAGAATCAAGAAGTAAAGCTCTATCAAAGTGACCCTAAAATGAAAGCGAAAGCGGTAAAGCCAAACACAGAAATGATCACAAACTTATAAAAATTCTAGTATTTCGAAAACGAACCAACAGAAAATCGAGTATTTCGAAAATGAACCAATTTGAGCAGAATTATATCGAACAGTCGGCGTACGGAAAATGAATATGGAATACCGATCCGTAGGACCATATATATAACAAATAATATGTACATGACCCTTGGTGTTAAATATTAACACAATAGCCAACATACAAATACGAGTCTAGAAATAGCAATTGAGTTGGTTATTACGAATATTTCTCTAGACATTGAGTAAAAGCGACATCTATATATATAACGTGCGTTGCAGTTACTTGACTACTCTATGGGCAGCCGCAATAGCTAGTTTATAAGTGAGCTCTAAGATTTTTTATCATATTTTAATAGAAGAAAGAGAAGAGCTCGCTCTTGATTAAGAATTAGACTCATACACATATTCCAAAATTATTTGTGAATGTCATGTGGGTCTAATTATACTATGAGCTATTTTTAAGAGTTAGCACTATTGGAAAGGTTGACTTAATGCTACTAGATGATTTATACCTATCGGTGTTCGTGACCCGGGGGTCCACACCAACGAGTAAATTTGTATGTGTGTGCTCCCTAATCCGGATGGTGATGCAAGAAGAATAGAGGCGATTTATCCTGGTTCGGACAATGGAAGGCCCTACGTCAAGTGGGGGGAGTTTGTATTATCTTGCACCGAAGTACTTGTAGAGAGGTGCATACAAGCGGGCGAAGGAGAATGAGGTGCGTGGAGGAGCTAGAACTAGAGGACTAGTTCTAAGGTTCTAGACTATGGACGGAGAACTGATATGCTTGGGTGCTTGCTTGCTCGCCTGCCCTGTCCCTAAGCCCTAGCGTCCCCTTTTATAGGCGAAGAGGAGGCTCAGGGGTACATGAGCTTTAGGGCTGTCGTGGGCGATGACGTTGGCGATGGCGTTAGCGATGACGTTGCCGGTCATGTCGGTGCCGCTATAGAGATGTGCGTCGTCATGTGACGTCGTGCTTGACGATGCCGGCGAAGGACGAAGCCCATGCGCGGGCGTGCGCGGAGACGTCGCGTCGAGAGTTGTTGGAGTGTTTGACCGGTCTCGATGATCCCCTGCTCGAGGGGGTGGTCGAGGTAGTTTGAGGCTTGCTTCAGACGGAGTCGAGCCCTAGGCGGATAGGGTCGAGTTCCGGGTCACGCGGAGGCCTTTGTTGTTGATCGTGCCTCGAGGGGCGACCCGGTGCGGCACAGTGCGCGGCATGGAGCGACGGCTCTGTATGACGTGCTTGTTTCCCGGGTATGGGCGGTTAAAGCTTGATTTAACCGGGGTACGGTCCACTACAGCGCTCGCTGTAGCCATATGAATTTGACTTTAGTAGGTGGAGTGCATTTAATGCTTCTGAAATTGTACGAGTGGTAGGTATGGGGTAGTCGAGGCTTGTTCCCTTCGACAAGAAGCATTGGCGGTCGAGGTTCACCCTGGGGGAACTCGGAGAGCGATGGGGTTACGTGGTGGGGCGGTCGAGGCCCTCTCTGTTCGCTTGGGGAAGTTTCCGCCGCCGTACCTCGGGCGGGTGCGGTTGTGGTCTCGAGAGCGGGTTTCCTCGAGGGTATGCCATGTTGCGGGAGTATGGTTGCGGGCGGGCCTAGTATGGGTTGGTACTTGGGCTAGCTCGCGAGTTGAGACTTGAGGGGCACTTATAGGCCTTGTCGTGATTTAGGTTTTTGAGGTGCGATTTTTGGGATACCCCTTTTTCATACCATCGACAGTAGCCCCGAGCCCCGGCTCGAGCGCTGGCACTCGAGCTGGGGGTCATGAAATCGGGAGCGTGGGGTATCCCGAAGCTTTTTCCATGGGGGATGCATGAGCGTTCCCCCCGGGGGTAGCCCCCGAGCCCTGGTTTGAGTGTTGGCACTCAAACCAGGGGTGAGAAATCGCCTTCGAGGATTTTATTTACCTTGTGTGGGTCGAGCCCCCGAGCGGATTCGACCCTCTTTCGTCGAGGGTTGTCGGGCGTGGTCGAGCCCCCGAGCGGATTCGACCCTCTTTCGTCGAGGGTTGCCGATCGTAGTCGAGCCCCCGAGTGGATTCGACCCTCTTTCGTCGACGGTTGCCGGTCGTAGTCGAGCCCCCGAGCCTCGCGTGGCTCAGGGCATTGCTTGCCTCAGCATCCCTCCCGCGGGCCCTTTCGATCGGGTGCAAGGCGAGAAGCGTCGTACTACCCTCGGCAGGGCGGAGTCTCGACGTCCTCGGTGAGCGGATGACATGCGCATAATAACCGAAAGGCCGCAAGGCGTTTCGACTTCCTCCTGGGGAAGTGTGAGGTCACGTGGCGCTTCGACTTCCTCCTGGGGAAACGTGAAGGTCGCGCGATGCTTCGGCTTTGGAGTGCTGGTTGCCGGTCCTCCCCGTTATAAATTTGGGGCGAGGGCCTTCGCATTCATCTAGTCCACTCTGCCACCCTCCCCGTCGTCTTGCGCTATCCCCTCGTTCCTTCGCCATGGACCGCGGGAAGCGACCCTCCGACGAACAGTCAAGCTCAGGAGGTCCGGGGCAGCGCCGCCGTATCCCGGGGTTAGTTCGCCACTTCTTCTTGTCGTAGCTTAGTGAAGCTCTTAATTATGCTCTTCGTGTGCTCGTTAGGGTTATCTCGATGTCGAGATCGATCCCCTTTCGCCGTCCAGCTTCTCCCCCGACCCCTCCTTCAGTCCGTGACTTGGAGGACTCGGTTTCGGCAGCATCAGCGGCGTTGGACGCCGCCGAGGAGGAGGTCGCGGAGCTTTGTGGCCAACTGGCCGCGGCGGACTAGCGAGTGGCCGAGCTGGAGGCCACGCTTCAAGTCCTTCGCCCGGCGGCGGAGGCGGCAGTGGAGTTCGTGCATGCCCGCGGTTGGAACCTCGTGGAACGCCTCCAGGATGTGCCTGAACACGTCCGAGCTTCGGTGGAGCGCGGTGTTCACCGGGGCACCGCGGTGGCTCTGGCGGGTGCTCAGGTCCGTTCTGGTCGTGACCTGCGCGGGCTCGTGGGGTTCCCGTAGGGATCCGGGGCGGCTGACTTCGAGGAGCTCATCGAGGAATTCGATGATGCTGTCGAGGTCATAGTCGCCGAGGTTCCCGCGGAGCAGGTCATCTGGGACTCCGGGTGAAGGGGCCGAGGTCGAGGTCTCGTCGGATGCCTTGGAGCTGCTTGGAGCCAGCGTCGAGGGCGATGGGCACCTTGGTGTACTCTTCGAGCAGCTTCAGGGTAGAGCCTTTAGGACCTCTTATCTGTAAAAGCTTATAAATATATATATATATATACACTCCCTCCATATGGAAATAGAAGTCACTTAGGACAGCGACACGGTCTCCAAAGCATAACTTTGACCACTTGTTTCTTTAAAAATATTTGTTGTAAAGTGGTATATGTATACTTTTATGAAAGTACTTTTCAAGACAAATTTATTTATATGATTTTTACATATCTAAACTTAACAATTTAAAAGTTATTCATGATTTATATTCCCAATGTTTGACTCACACCTTGTCCAAAACGACTTCTATTTCCATATGGAGGGAGTATATATATGCGATCGATCTTTGGCCGTCGAGCCTTCCCGTGCTCTTTTTGATCTTTTGTTTGGTCGACGCCTCTCGGGTCCCTCTTTGCCTTTGGAACTTATGTTGACAGGGCGGTCTTCCCGATTCGTGGGATGTTTTCGACTGTCGCTGTCTAGACATGTGTCGTTTTGTTCCGTGGTGTTGGGGCCTGAATGGCGTGACCGAGGTCGGCACAATATTCTTTCCTCGAGGATGCGCTCCTGTGGAACGAGTTCATTAGTACGTTTATGAGGCGGCCTCGCTCGAGGGTCATTTTTTGCCTCAGGAAAAAAGAAAAAACATTGTAAGCGCTCCCTCACATGTCCGCGTCACGAGGCTTTGCCTAGTTTTTGCGCGCGACCGGCCGCCACCTCGAGGGTTAGTGAAAGGGAGGAGGCTCGCATACTCCTATCGACCTGCCCACGTTTACTCGGCCGTTTGTTTGAACGCTAGGGAACTCAGTCCGCCTCCCGTGTGAAAGGTCCTAGTTTGGTTTTGGTAATTGAGTGACAACTTTAGGTGGACTAATGGTGTTTATGTGAGATACTCAAGTGATTAGTCCACAGGTGATCATGTGTGAGCAACATATGCCATGGAGGTGAATGGCTTGGACTTGATGTGAAGCTCACACATATGATGATCATGGAGGAGCTTAATGCACATGAAACATGACATGTGGTCATATGGCTAAGATGGTGAAGTTCAAGGCAAGACTTGGCTTGATGGACCGATTGTGAAGGTGAAGGGCAAGTTGGAGGCTTTGAAGCCGTTGGTACCGAGTGTCGGGAAGCTTAAGCAAGACTTGGCGCTGAAGGACCGAAGCAATGGTGAAGAGCAAGTGAGGTCAAGATCGATGGACCATGGAGGCCATGTGATGATATGAAGTGGATCATATCATTTGGAGATAGGTTGGTGCATGTGTTGCATCAACACCAAAGAAGATGGAATGGAATGCGCAAGGCAAAGGTATATTTGTAGGGCATTTCATTTCACCGGTCATAGGTGTGTAGAGAAGTTGATGACCGGGTTTAGGATAGATGGCCGTACTATCAAGAGAAGCAAACTTGTTTGCATATCGGTCATCTAGTGCCACTTGAGCGATCTAATATTGTGTTGTTACTAGGATCGAGTGGCGTGGTGAGTGAAAGTGAAAAATCCTTTGAAAAATGATTGTGAAAATGCTAACACACATACACAAGGTTGTATACACTTGGTGGTGTTGGCACATTTGCAAAGGAGAAGTAGTTGGAGAAGTTTTGGAGAAAACTTTGGTTAAAAAAAGAGAAGCGATGGATCTTGGATTGGAAAACTGTACTAATACTTTGTGCTTTGGATATTGTATTCATATGGGTTGTGTAGCCCTCTGAATAAGCTTTCCAAAATGTCCAAGATCATCAAAATTGGAGTTCGGAGTGAAGAGTTATGGCCGTTTTAGCGAGATGTTCAGGATGCTGAAGTCGGTAGTACCGACCCTGAAGTCGGTAGTACCGACCCTACTACCGAGCCCTGTGGGCAGCGCGCAAACTCTCTATTCGGGAGATGGTTTGCCTACCGGTAGAACCGCCATAAGGCCGGTAGTACCGGCTCCCGGTAGTACCGACCCTAGGGGTCGGTGGTACCGAGGTTTGGAGGAAGTTTGGAGGCGTTCTGTGTAGGGGAAGTTTTGGCCTACCGGTAGTACCGCTATAAGGCCGGTAGTACCGGGGCCGGTAGTACCGACCCTACTACCGACTATGTTAGGAAGTCGATCCTAACAGTTATTTGGACCGCCGGTAGTACCGGCCCTTTGGTCGGTAGTACCGACCGTGGCCGTGGGAGCTCAGGAAAAGGGGAAAACGACTAGTTCGTGGCTCCCCTCTATAAATAGAGGGGTGGCCGGCCCTTGGAGAAGGTTGAGCACCCTAGGGACTTTGTGTCCATGGTTAGGGAGTGCTTAGGAGCCCTCTAACTCGCTTGTGCTTGCTAGTGTGCGAATCTATAGCGAGTGAGCGATTCTAGTGCGTTGCATTGAGAGATTGCATCGAGTGGCACTAGGTTTTCGTGTTGCAAGCCGGTGGTGCTTGTTACTCTTGGAGGTTGCCACCTCCTAGACGGCTTGGTGCGTGTCTCTGTCGTGAAGCCCGCGTGAAGATTGTGCGTGGCTCCGGAGAAGCTTTGTGAGGGGCATTGTGCTCGCCCCGCGGGAGATCGCGAAGAGCAACTCTAGTGGAAAGAGGCGTGAAGAGTGCCAAGTGGTCCGGCCAGATCGAAAGCTAGAGCTCTTGGTGAGCACTCCATCATGGAGAGGTTGGCTTAGTGTCACCACTAGCAAGAGGATCGGCGGCAACCTTGGACTTGCCTCAACGGGGACTAGCTTGGTGGCAACCAAGTGAACCTCAGGATAAAATCTTGTGTCCCCGTCTCTTGTTGCTCTTATTGTTCTTGTTTCCTTGCATATTACGCTTGTTCTTGTGTTCTTCGTGTTCTTCCTCCCTCCATCACTCTATCTTAGGTTGGGAAGGCTCGATCCACATTTTGGCAAGGAACCAAGACTTGGGGAAGCTACAATCATCATCTACATCATCTAGGGAAGTGGGGTAATTGCTAGATCTGAGATTGCATCTCACCCACTTCGATTTTGTAGCTCCCTACTGGTGGTCGGTAGTACCGTTTCAAGGAGTCGGTAGTACTGGTGTACACACCCGGTAGTACCGACCCTAACACTCGGTAGTACTGAATGTGTTGTTCTTTACACTAGCTTGTATTGCAATATTTGTTCTTGTGCTAGTGTTTAGTTCCTTAGCTTGTGTAGCTAAGTTGAGCTCTCTAATTTTGCTTGTGTAGCCTTGTTATTGAGCATTGCTAGTGAGCTTAGGCTTTGTGCTTTGCTTACTAGATTGTGTAGGAGCTCCCCCGTGTTTGAAGTACTAGTTGCATAGGTTTGTGTGGCCTTGCTTCTAGAATTGGTTAGGTGAGCTCTAGCTAGCCCAACACCTTATTTGCATTGTTTAGGATCTTTTGTAAGGTGTCTTAGAGTATAGGTAGAGGGGTGTAGTCTTGGCTAGACTGATAGTTTTAATTTCATATTTGTTTCGGTTAGCCGCTACATTTAATTTTAAAAGGACTATTCACCCCCCTCTAGTCCGCCATCTTGACCCTTGGTTAGCCGGTGGTGCTGCTA
The DNA here is from genome assembly GCA_009763385.1 of Coix lacryma-jobi var. lacryma-jobi. Taxonomy (NCBI): domain Eukaryota; kingdom Viridiplantae; phylum Streptophyta; class Magnoliopsida; order Poales; family Poaceae; genus Coix; species Coix lacryma-jobi. The sequence goes on along the minus strand of CM019823.1, from coordinate 43,761,638 downwards.
GCCCCTGGGGGCGATCACGGACGGACTCGACCAGCTTCCCGTCAGAAGGCACGATTGACATTGTTCCCCACGTTCGAGAACAAGGGGGCGTTGATCGTGAGTGGGTTGATAGGGTTTTTCTATTGTTTTTTAAATAGAGGAGATAGTTTCAGGAGAGGGAAACGTAGATTAGCATGTTGAACCACAGATGTTGTTTTCCTTGAGTTGTCGTAGACGGCCCGTTCATACGTTTTGCTCGCAGCGACCAGTCGGGCGCTCGAGCTTGAGAACTGGCGGGCGTCGATCCTCTTTGACACTTCGTCGAAGGCTTGCGCTCCCGGGTGGGCTCGACCCTCTTGCTCTCGAGGGCTATCGGTCGCAACCAAGCCCCCTGGCCTCTGGTTTGTCGTGACACGCCCGAAGGTTGGACCTTTCTGGTTTGACCGCCGATGCCGGAGCTCGAGGAGGGCGGCCCTGTTTTGCCCGTGATATCGCTAGACTTCGGCAGGTTTCCATACTGTTGTGGGATTCGTAGTGAGCGAATCACTGCTAAGCTCTTCTTTTGAGGATCAGAGACCAGGCGGTCAGCGAGGCATGGCGTTAGGCCGCCTGCCGTATCAGGGCTCTGACGAAACCTCTCGGAAGGAGCCCTTGAGATACCGCTGGCCTCCCAGGCAGGTTGCCTTGGTTTGTCCGGTCCATGCCCGGTCTTGCGTTCACCCCCGCTGTGGTGTCAGTGGTTCGCCTGGCCGCGGTACTGTCCTCGTACGCTGAGCTTTTTGGTTTGAAGGTTTGGGTGTTTTGGCTTTCCTGCAAGGAAACGTGTCAGCACACCGCCGCATAATTTTTCCAAAACTGTTGTATCCTTCAAGTTAAAAAAGGAGGTGTGTTATGCAAACACCTCTTTTCCTCTTTCATCTCTCAGGGCCTGGTTTAGTCTTTCGCTCGACTGCCCGCTGCCTCGAGGGAAGACGAAAAAGTGGGTGCTTGTGTGGTCCCATCGTTACGCCTATGTTTGTTTAACCCTTTGTTTGAGCATCGGGGAAGTTTGTCCACTTCCGTGTTCTTAGTTCCACTGGGCCGAACCTCGACCAACTTCCCTTTAGAAGGCACGATTGACATTGTTCCAGACATTCGGAAATGAAGGGCGCAACGCCCACGGGCGAGGCGATGAGACCTTTTATTCTGAGTTTTCTCAAAGAATTGTTTTATCTTTAGAAAACGAGTGTGAGTATGAGAGAGGTAGGGACATATCTTCGTGGCAAGCTTAGCTGGGACGCCCTTCCGTGCTCACGTCGCTTCTGGGCTTGCTCGGGAACCCTTTGGCTTTTCCATCTGGATTTTTAGTAAAGGTGTTCTTGAAAGGATCTAATCAGCCTAGAGGGGTGAATAGGTGATTTTTGACAATCTGAAACTTCACAAACTAGAAATTGTAGTTAGACAACAACCGGTGTTACCGGTTTGTTTGGGTAGGTACTACCGGGTGTGACACACCGGTACTACCGACACAAACAAACGGCACTACCGGGATCCTAAAGAGGAACTACAAATCCAATATATGTGAGCTATGAATGTAATACAAGAATATGCCCCACTTCCCTAAGTATGATAGATTGCGTAACTAGCCTTACCAAGCCTTGGTTGCTTTGCACGGTGTGGATCGAGCTTTCTCAACCTAAGAAAGAGATAGGGAGAGGAAGAACACGAATAACACAAGTAATATGCAAAGTAGAGATAATCAACAAGCACACGGGACACCGATTTATCCCGAGGTTCGGCCAATCCACTAAGGAGTGCCTACGTCCTCGTTGTTGAGGTGACCACAAAGTTCAGAGTCAATTTCACCTCCTAGCCTCACTCAAGCAACCACAAAGGCTACTAGAGTTTCTCCACTAGAAATCACAGGGGAAATACAAACGCTTCGGGGAGCCCTCACAAATGAGGCAACACGGGCTACCACGAAGAACACCTAACCGGCTAGAGCTCAAAGAGCTCAAGAGTAATAGACACAAATCAAGCCGGCTAGATGGAAACCAAGTGCTCAAGTCGTAGATCGAAGCTTCCCATTCTCTAAGCTCACTTCCCTAGCTCAAATCTTGCAAGTAGGTGAATCTAGGAGCAAAGGGGGAGAGAGAGGGGAGGAGTCAATGCTTGGAGGCTCTTTTGTCTGAAGTTAGGTTGCAATAAGTGAGTGGAATGACTGGGTAACGGTCAAACGAGAAGAGGAGAGCTATTTATACTCTCCCAGTCCCGAGGCTGGTCGGTAGTACCGACCACCCATGGTCGGTAGTACTGACCAGTCACTAACCGTTGCACAGATCTGGATCTGACCTAAAACCAGCTACCGGCCTCAGGTCGGTACCACCGAGGGTCGGTAGTACCGGCCTTATGGCGGTACTACCGCCAGGCCAAATCGGCCGCAAACAGAGAGCTCCGCAGAATGAGACTTGATCCCTCGGTTACTACCGACCAGGGTCGGTACCACCGAGGGTCGGTAGTACCGACCTTATGGCGGTACTATCGCCAAGTCATTTTCGAGCCTATACAGAGAGGTTGTAAAACTGGCTTGCTACCGGCCAAGGTCGGTACCACCGAGGATCGGTAGTACCGCCATAATGGCGGTACTACCGCCAGGCCATTTCAGGGCCGATCCAGAGAGGATGTTAGAATGGTCTAGATGGTCGGTACCACCGACCTTATGGCGGTACTACCGCCAGTTCAAAATGAACACCATCCAGAGAGCATTGCGCGCTGCAGCCATGGTCGGTACTACCGACCACACAGTTTTACCTCTATGTGTTCGTGATCGTGCGGTGTCTCTCAAGCAAACTTTAGTTAGTCGATTTGAGCACTTTTCTCCACATCTAGCCAACCTAATTTGTGACCCTCTTGATAGTCCGGCTTACCTATAACTCAAGTTTAAAATCAAACTTTCAAACCACCAGTTGAGCTAGGTATATTTTTGTCCAAATGTATCCAACGTGCTTTGTTCACGAGATTTCAACATTTCAAATCTTTCTAGGAACTAACACCTGCATACATGCTTTTATAATCCCGTTAGTCCCTAATTTGATTGTCATTAATTATCCAAAACCCACAATGGGGGCGAATGCACTTTCAAACTCCCCCTTTTTGGTAATTGATGACAACCAACTTAGGCTTACAATATGGATAGAAAGAATTGAAGCTTTTGAATTCCAAAATTTAGTTCAAGGTCCCCCTTAGTGTATGCTTTGGATATGAATTTGAAACCTTGACATAAGCAAGATTGCATACACAAGAATAAGAGCTCCCTCTAAATTTTGCAATCTGTGGGGTGCCTAAGTGTGCGTGACAACATCATATATAACAATTTGTGATGCATAAACAAGATGGCATGGTGATTCACATAATAGCATAACAAGAGATAGCCAACGAAAACAACAATCACCAACCAAGACAAGAATATAGAGGATGAACCATACATGAATATAACAATAAGCTCAAATGATTACATCCTCATCACATCACAAATTTAAAGTAGCAATACCACATTTATTTCTCATAGTTTAACTCTATCAAATACTAACTATTACATCATGATAAAAGCCTAACACTCCCCCTTTGGCATCAAGTGCCAAAAAGGGTAGGCCATGATAAGCAAAGGATCTAATAGTAGCCACCTGACGAACCATCAAAGCCACCAAACAGAGAGGAGTAAGCACTAGCACCAACATCACCACCTGGGAACCACGACGAAGGAGCGGTAGAAGAATCCGGCAGAGGAGAAGGGTCGCGGAAGCCACCACTCCCAGCTGGATCGACGTCGGGGGCAGCAAAGCCCATGTAGGAGCCACCTCCACCACCTTGATATGATGTGGATCCGCTAGGAAAGGACGAACCCGCACCATAGTCAGGGTAGTAGGGAGGAGGCTGGTACGAGGGCGGGGGCTGAAGAGGCTGATACATGTCGGAGGAGAAGATCCCGACCTCATCACCACCCTGTTGTTGCGGCTGCTGCTGCTGGCTACCATCGTCATCGTCATCATCATCATCATCGTCGCGCCTGGGCTGAGCATCATACTCGGCGAAGGGGTCTGGGAAGGGTCGGAGCGGAGACCGTGGAGGAAGACCAAGGTGCTCACGCACCTCCTGCTGGTGCCGCTCGTCGCGCTCGGCCTTGTAGCAGAACCACTGGAAGAACTTGCCGAGAGCGTAGCGAACACCGCCACTCCTACGCCTATCACAACACGGAGGAGGAGCGGCAGCAGGAGGCACCTCCTCACGAGCCTGCTCCTGGCCATGAGCCTCACCAGGAGCTGCTGCAGCAGCAGCAGGAACATCACCACCTTCATCAGCCTTGTCCTTGCCCGTCGAGGAGAACTGACGGACACCGTACTCCTTCAAGGTCCGGTCATACTCAAAAGTGGCTCCAACAACATGCTCAATGATATGCATTAGGTATGGAGCAAATGACAGGTCCTTGTGCGGGTCATTATAAACATCAAAGATCTTCAGCCATAAGAAGTGAGAGATGGTGAATCGCCCATCTGGCAAAGCAAACCTGACAAGGAGCTTTGGAGCATCATTCCTGAGATTAGTGTTGTCTCCAACCTTGGGGTCCAAGGTAAGGCGCATCAGGTTGTTCAGCACAAAGTAAGCTGGCTTCAGCCCATTAACCTGAAAGTTTGGCACCTTGCCATGCATATAGATCCCAGAATTCTGCAGATCCTCAGGGTACATACCCCCACCATACATCTCAGACAGCCTGGGAGCATTCCGGTCCACACTGTCAAACCCCAACAGCCTGGCAAAAGTGACAAAATCACACCTGCAGTGGACTCCCTAGGTCATCCAATGCAACACTTGCACAGGCTGATCAATGAAAAGAGTGGACCAAAACTGACAAATGATCTCCTGATTATAGCTGCACTCACAAGTTATCAGCCCCAAAATCATCCAGTCCTCAAGTCTCTGCACCAAAGCATCAATCTCTTCTGAGTCCTTGTCTGTCAAAGAGCGGATTGCCAGCCGCTTGTGCTCAAAGAGAGGAGGATGTCCCCTAGCACAGAACCCCTTCCAGCAGACAGACACGTAGTAGTCCTGCTGAAAGCGGGACCAAAACCGTCTGTCCACTGAGTCGTCCCTGATCAAGAGATAGGGATTCTCCAACCTCTGGGTCCTCAACAGGTTCGCCCGCTTCCTGTTAGAATAGTCCATGACATTTCTAGGATAAGCGGGTCCCACCATCACAGCACCAGCCTCCTCATGAGAGCGAAACAGCCGGTTGATCAACATCAGCCTGGAAACCAGAGGAGAGGGAGGTCCAACACGAGGATCGATGGAACGACCCTCCCGCTCAGGTCCAACCCCTAGAGCCACTCCTCCCACAATGACACTATGCAGACGCCCTGGAGGACCATTGACAGGAGGCGGTGGAGGTGGAGGAGCAGCATGACCACTGCCACCACCAAGTCCACTGCCACCACCAAGTCCACTGCCACCACCCCTGTCACTACCGACACTCCGACGGCCCGTGGACAAACGTCCACGAACCTGTCGAGTGAGATCCTCACTGCTCCCACCGGGGCGAGCACGACGCCCGGGATTGCGTCGCTGCGGCTCTCCCGGCTGCACATCACCTTGCTCCAAAGCAACATATTCTTCCTCTTCATCATCTCTAGCTTGTCGAGCATCACGAGAGGTCCTCCAACTATGCGACATCTAGAAAAAGATTACATAGACGGATATGAGATATAGGTGATAGCAAGACTGCTTTAAAGGATGTAGCAAAGACGATGATCAAAATCGGGGAAGAAAACTGCTCACTGCGCGCGGTCGGTACTACCGACCGCACTGCAGCGTGCGGTTCACTTCGATCCAATCAACCAAATCGCCCATAAACTTGCAAACCATACATCCTAGAAGCATCTACACACTAGATAGAACAATCCTACCAAAGGAATCGACCTAGAACAAGGTACATTGAGAGATCGGGCATGAACGCCCTAGTACCTTGCTACTCGAGGAGAAGAGGCCGAAATCCGATGGAGGAAGAACTTCCGGGCTTCACGAACACCACCAAGACGATCTCCTTGCACCAAGGCACCTTCCCACCGGACGGATTTGGATTTGGGTGGAGGAGAAGGGAGATCGGGGCGAGAAGGCGGCGACCGGAGTGCACGGGCGCAAGGGCAGCGGCGGCTGCGGTGAAAACCTGACCGGATACGGTCAAAGAGTTTTTCATCGTGGCCTTTTATATCCGGGTCAAACCCGGTTGGTACTACCACCGGTTGGGGTCGGTACTACCGACGTCGGTACTACCGCCCCTTATGGTGGTACTACCGACTGTTCACTTCCAGAACGGACAGAGAGCTATCCTAGGAGAACCTTGTGTGGTATACTACACACACTCCAAACATGTCCAGATTTCATACAAGTAGTACATAACTATGGACACAAGTGAAGCATGCAAAATAGATTTTGAAATCACACACAATATTTGTCAAAAACATTTGTCTAGGATCTCTAGGTGAAAACAAATATGTGCAAGACATCAAGCCACGTTACGAGAATCAATGATATTTAGTTCACTCCTTAAAGCACAAAATCTTGACTCATCTAGAGGCTTTTTGAAGATATCGGCTAATTGGTGTTCGGTGCTCACATGGCGTATGGAGATATATCCTTTGGCTTCGTGGTCTCTCAAGAAATGGTGTCGGATGTCAATGTGTTTTGTGCGAGAATGGTTTACGGGATTGTTTGCTAGCTTGATAGCACTCTCATTATCACACAAAAGTGGAATCTTGTTTTCCTCACATCCGAAATCTTTTAGTGTTTGCTTCATCCAAAGTATTTGTGCACAGCAAGCGCCGGCCGCCACATACTCGGCTTCGGCGGTGGATAGGGCAACACTATTTTGTTTCTTGGAACTCCATGACACCAAAGACCTTCCAATAAATTGGCAAGTCCTGGTAGTGCTCTTTCGATCTACTTTGCAACCGGCATAGTCCGAATCGGAATAGCCAAGTAGATCAAAAGTGGAGCCCTTGGGATACCACAAGCCAAGATTAGGAGTGTGCACTAAGTATCGAAAGATTCTCTTAACGGCCATAATATGACATTCTTTCGGATTAGCTTGAAATCTTGCACACATGCACACGCTAAGCATTATATCAGGCCTAGATGCACAAAGGTAAAGCAATGAACTGATCATAGAGCGATATACCTTTTGGTCCACTGACTTACCATCCTCATTTAGATCAAGATGTCCATTGGTAGGCATGGGGGTCTTGATGGGTTTGTCCTTGTCCATCTCAAACTTCTTTAGCATGTCTCTTGTATACTTGGTTTGACTGATGAACGTGCCATCCTTGAGTTGCTTGATTTGGAATCCAAGGAAATACTTCAACTCACCCATCATGGACATCTCGAACCTTTTGGTCATGGTCCTACTAAATTCCTCACAGAAAGTCACATTAGTACTACCAAATATTATGTCATCGACATATATTTGGCACACAAAGATATCATTATCGACTTTGCGAGTAAATAAAGTAGCATCGACCTTCCCTATCTCAAAACCCTTTTTGAGTAGGAAGTCCTTAAGGCAATCATACCAAGCTTTAGGGGCTTGCTTGAGCCCATAGAGCGCCTTGTCGAGCTTGTAGACGTGGTTGGGAAACTTGGGATCTTCAAAACCCGGTGGTTGCTCCACGTATACCAATTCGGAGAGGGGGCCGTTGAGGAATGCACTTTTCACATCCATTTGGTATAGCTTGAAATCATGGTGAGTAGCAAAGGCAAGTAATATGCGAATTGACTCAAGCCCAGCTACGGATGCATAGGTTTCCCCAAAATCCAAACCTTCGATTTGAGTGAAACCTTGAGCCACCAACCTGAAAGGGTCGAGATGGCGGACTAGAGGGGGGGGGGGGGGTGAATAGTCCTTTTAAAACTAATCGTAGCGGCTAACCGAAACAAATACGGAATTAAAACTATCGGTCTAGCCAAGACTACACCCCTCTACCTATACTCTATGACACCTTACAAAAGATTCTAAACAAAGCAAATAAGGTGTCGGGCTAGCTAGAGCTCACCTAATCAATTCTAGAAGCAAGGTCACACAAGCCTATGCAACTAGTACTTCAAGCACGGGGGAGCTCCTACGCAATCTAGTAAGCAAAGCACAAAGCTCCTAAGCTCACTAGCAATGCTCAATAACAAGGCTACACAAGCCAAATTAGAGAGCTCAACTTAGCTACACAAACTAAGCCACTAAACACTAGCACAAGTATATGTATTGAAATACAAGCTAGTGTAAAGAACAGGCAATCGGTACTAGGGCCGGTAGTAGGGTCGGTACTACCGTGTATAGAGTACTGGTACTACCGACTCATCCGGTCGGTACTACCGACCACCTGCAGAAAGCTACGAAATCGAAGTGGGTGAGATGCGATTTCAGATCTAGTAATTACCCCACTTCCCTAGATGATGTAGATGACGAATGTAGCTTCCCCACGTCTTGATTCCTTGCCAAAAGGTAGATCGAGTCTTCCCAACCTAAGATAGAGTGAAGGAGGGAGGAAGAACACGAAGAACACAAACAAGCGTAATATGCAAGGAACAAAGAACAATAAGAGCAACAAGAGATGGGGACACAAGTTTTATCCCGAGGTTCACTTGGTTGCCACCAAGCTAGTCCCCGTTGAAGCAAGCCCAAGGTTGCCGCCGATCCTCTCGCTAGTGGTGACACTAAGCCAACCTCTCCACGATGGAGTGCTCACCAAGAGCTCTAGCTTTTGATCCGGCCGGACCACTTGGCGCTCTTCACGCCTCTTTCCACTAGAGTTGCTCTTCGCGATCTCTCGCAGGGCGAGCACAATGCCCCTCACAAAGCTTCTCCGGAGCCACGCACAATCTTCACGCGGGCTTCACGACGGAGACACGCACCAAGCCATCTAGGAGGTGGCAACCTCCAAGAGTAATAAGCACCACCGGCTTGCAACTCAAACACCTAGTGCCACTCGATGCTATCTCTCAAAGCAACGCACTAGGATCGCTCTCTCACACAATCGGATAAGCACTAAAGCATATATGTGTTAGAGGGCTCCTAAGCACTTCCCAACCTTGGACACAAAGTCCCTAGAGTGCTCAACCTTTTCCAAGGGCCAGCCACCCCTCTATTTATAGAGGGGAGCCACCAACTAGCCGTTTTCCCCTTTTCCCGAACTCCCACGCCTATGGTCGGTACTACCGGGGCGAGGGTCGGTACTACCGGCAGTCCAAAAGACCGTTAGAAATGACTTTCTAACACGGTCGGTAGTAGGGTCGGTACTACTGGCCCCGGTACTACCGGCCTTGTAGCGGTACTACCGGTAGGCCAAAACGAGATCTACACAGAACGCTCCCAAACTTCCTCCAAACCTCGGTACCACCGACCCCTAGGGTCGGTACTACCGTGGCCCGGTACTACCGGCCATATGGCGGTACTACCGGTAGGCCAAACCATCTCCTGAACAGAGAGTTTGCGTGCTGCGAACAGGGGTCGGTAGTAGGGTCGGTACTACCGACCTTATGGCGGTACTACCTTTAGGCCAAAACTCCTCCGAACAGAGAGTTTGCGCGCTGCCCACAGAGGGGTCGGTAGTAGGGTCGGTACTACCGACCTTATGGCGGTACTACCTTTAGGCCAAAACTCCTCTGAACAGAGAGTTTGTGCGCTGCCCACAGAGGGGTCGGTAGTAGGGTCGGTACTACCGGCCTTATGGCGGTACTACCGACTTCAGCATCCTGAACTCCTCGCTAAAACGGCCATAACTCTTAGCTCCGAACTCCGATTTCGATGATCTTGGACATTTTGGAAAGCTTATTCAGAGGGCTACACATCCCACATACAAAGCTAATCCAACTCACAAAGGGTTAGTACATATTTCCAATCCAAGATCCATCGTTTCTCTTTTTCCAACCAAAGCTTTCTCCAAAACTTCTCTGAGTTGATCCAAATCAACTCCAACACCTTCTCCTTTGCAAATATGCCAACACCACCAAGTGTATACAACCTTGTGCATGTGTGTTAGCATTTTCACAAACATTTTTCAAAGGATTTTCACTTGCTCTCACCACACCACTCGATCCTAGCAACATCGCAATGTTAGATCACTCAAGTGGCACTAGATGACCGATATGCAAACAAGTTTGCTCCTCTGATAGTACGGCCATCTATCCTAAACCCGGTCATAATCTTCTCTACACATCTATGACTGGTGAAATGAAATGCCCTACAAGTATACCTTTGCCTTGCGCATTCCATTCCCTCTCCTCCATGTGTTGATGCAACACATGCATTAACCTTGATCAAATGATATGATCCACTTCATATCATCACATGGCCTCCATGGTCCATCGATCTTGACATCACTTGCTCTTCACCATCGCTTCGGTCCTTCGGCGCCAAGTCTTGCTTTGATCTTCTCCATCTTAGCCACATGACCACATGTCATGTTTCATGTGCATTTAAGCTCCTTCATCACATGTGTGAGCCTTGCAACATCTTCCAAGTCATTTCACCTCTATGGCATATGTTGCTCACACATGATCACCTGTGGACTAATCACCTGTGTAATTCACTTCAAACACATATTAGTCCACCTAAGTTGTCACTCAATTACCAAAACCAAACTAGGACCTTTCACAACCATGCTTTGTTCCTTGTTACCATGCCATGCTCGTCTTGTTTGTTGCGAAAGACCCATTTGGTTCCTATCACATTTTGATTGGGCCTTTCCACCAAGGACCAGACTTCATTCATGGTGAAGTTGTTCAGCTCTTCTTGCATAGCCATCACCCAGTCCGGATCATCAAGTGCTTCTTCCACCCTAAGAGGTTCCAAAGAGGAGACAAACAAGTAATGTTCACAAAAACTTTCTAAACGAGATCATGTCGTTACCCCACGTTGTATGCTCCCTAATATGTTGTCAACAGGATGATACCGTTGAACTGTATGATGAACTCTTGGATGTGGCACAAGTGATCTCCGTTGGATGGGTCCATCTTCATCATCTTCGTCATATGTGTGGATGTCACCATCATCTCGATCGTCGGTCTTCATGTTGAGCTTGTGTTTGATCATCAACTTGATGTATCACTTGAACATCATTCACACTTCCACCATTCGGAGTTGCGGAAGCTTGATCATGCGCATTTGGATGCACATGATGGACATGAGAATCTTGTGGAGTGTGCGATGGATCATCTTCATCATCCTGAATTTAAACGGGCCTCACATCACCGGTTGCAAGCTTCTTGATAGCTTCGAATGGAGGCATGTCATTACCTACAAGCTCATCATTGACTTGCTCATTTTGGGAGCCGTTGGATTCATCAAAAGTCACGTCTACCGTTAACTCAATAGTGTCGGTGGCATTATTGAATACGCGGTAGCCATGTTCGTTAGTACCATAACCAAGTAGAAAACCTTCGTGTACCTTAGGTGCAAACTTTGAACTTTTGGCCCTCTTGTTAAGTATGAAACACTTGCAGCCAAAAACTCGAAAGTAATGCACCTTTGGTTTGTTACCAGTTAGAAGCTCATATGGCGTCTTGTCCCTTAGCTTGTGGAGGTAGAGGCGGTTGATAGCATGACACGCGGTGTTCATCGCCTCTGCCCAAAAGCCATGGGAAGTCTTGTACTCATCCAACATAGATCTTGCGGCTTCAACAAGAGTTCTATTCTTCCTTTCCACAACCCCATTTTGTTGTGGGGTATATGGAATGGAGAACTCATGTTTGGTTCCTTCATCATCAAGATATTCTTCTATGTTGGTGTTCCTAAACTCGGTCCCATTGTCGCTTCTCACTTTCTTGATCTTGAGCTCAAACTCATTTTGAGCCCTTCTAGCAAACTTCTTGAAGATGCCTTGGGTCTCACTTTTATCTGCTAAAAAGAACACCCAAGTGAAACGAGAAAAGTCATCAATAATAACGAAACCATATTTGTTACCGCCGATGCTTTGGTAAGCAACGGGTCCGATGAGGTCCATATGCAGTAGCTCCAATGGCCTTGTTGTTGACACGATATTCTTCATTTGATGCTTTGCTCCAACTTGCTTTCTGGCTTGGCATGCGCTACAAATCCTATCTTTCTCAAACGAGACATTGGTTAGTCCAAGGATGTGCCCTTCCCTTTGAAGTTGGGCCAAGTTCCTCATCCCAACATGAGCTAGTCGGCGATGCCAAAGCCAACCCATGCTAGATTTTGCCATTAGACATGTTGTAGGTTCTACCTTACTAGTTGAGAAGTCAACTAAGTAAAGTTTTCCCTTCAACACGCCTTTAAATGCAATAGAGGAATCCCTTCTTCTAGAGACGGTCACACCCTTATCCGTAAAGAGACAATCGTAACCCATTTCACAAAGTTGAGAAACGGACAACAAATTGTAACTCAACGAATGCACAAGTAATACATTAGATATGGAATTGTCAGTTGAGATAGCAATTTTACCCAAACCAAGCACTTCTCCTTTACCATTGTCACCAAACACAATGTTGTTACATGAATCATTGCTTGGTTGGAAGGAGGTGAACATTTCTTTTGCCCCGGTCATATGATTGGTGCATCCACTATCCAATACCCAACTTGTTCCACCAGAGGCATATTCCTACAAAACAAGATTATGTTCTTGATTTAGGTACCCAAATGAGATTGCGTCCTAGGGGGTTAGTCACATAAACTTTTGGCACCCAAACATTTCTCACAATCTCCCTCTTCTTGAGGGCACCATCATACTTGACGACAATCTTGTCGTTCTCTCCCCAACAACACAAGTAATCACATGTATAGCTTCTTGATGTAGGCTTTTGTTGCTTGGGGACCTCCACTTGCTTTTCCTTGTTGATCTTACCATTAGCAAGTGGAGCTTTTGGATTGGCAATCTTGTTGGCCTTGTTCATGAGGTCAAAGAGAGGAACCCCTTTGTTAAAGTTAACAAAAGGTACCCCATTGACCATCTTCCTTCCATTGGCCTTGCCACCATACCTATTGTACCCAATTCCATCCTTGATGGATGGGTGTCTTGCGGTCTTGAGGATGTCCTTTGGTTGTTCCATCTTACACTTGCAACCATTCCTCAAGATCATGTTCAACCGTTGGATCTCTTTGCTCTTCTTCTCTAACTCAACAATGTTAGTTGCACAAGCATTTATATCAACTTTATAACATCTATTGCAACCATTACTTGTTGAAGCATTGGAGTTGTCGGAATCCTTAGGAGTAGTTGAAGAAGTACTACTCCAAAGAGTGTTGTAGCTTAGTTCAAGAGTTTGATATTTATCTTGAGAGCTTGTGAGGCTCTCTTGAACCAAGCTAATCTTACTCTTTAGATTAGCAATTGAGTCATTGCTCGTGGAACACTCCTTAGCCAACTTCTTGTTAGAGTCGTTAGCTAAAGATAGTTCCACGGTCAATTTCTCAACCTTCAACTTCTCCTCGGCAAGAGAGGCTTCCAATGCAAGGTTCTTTTCTCTCTCTTGAGAGATCAAGTACCCTTGCAAAACAAGACTCTCATTCCGACTTTCCAACTTACTAAGCAATTTTAATATCTTTGGTCCACCTTTCTTACCAAACTTTCTTATGATGCTTAGTTCAAATTCATCCATGTCATCATCACTATATTCATCACTAGAACAAGTAGGAGAGTGAGGTGATACCTTCTCATTCTTAGCCATGAAGCAAGAATGAGTGACATCATCCTCATCGTCGGTGAGGCTCTCAAACAAGCGTGATGAAGTGGTCGAGGTAGTCATGTTGGAGAGGGGGCTTGGAGAAGAGGTCTTGTGTATGGCGATGTTGGCCGCTCCCTTCTCTTTCTCCTTGCCCTTGCTCTTCTCTTCATCACTTGAGTCATCTTCCGAGAACCATTCTTCACCAAGATGAGCTTCACCACCTCTTCTTCTTCTTTGTTTATTGTCATCACTCTTGCTATACTTGTTCTTGTTCTTCTTTTGTGGACAATCGGCAATGAAATGATCGTCCGAACCACACTCATAGCAATTTCTCTTCTTTGACTTCTTGAAGTATCCACCTTTGCCCTTCTTGTACATCTTCTTTCTCATGAATCTTCTAAAGTTCTTCACGAGAAGTGCAATCTCATCATCGGAGTCATCACTCCCTTCACTTGATGAGTCATTTTGGGCCTTGCTTCCTTCTTCTTGTTTTTCCTTGAGAGCTACCACCTTCTTGTTGCTTGCTTCTTGATCTTCTATGGCTTCATCATCCAAGACTTCATGATGCTTTATTTTGGCAAGGATCTCATGAGGTCCCATGCTCTCATAGTTGGGTCTCTCCATGATGATTGATGCAAATGTCTTGTTCTTCTTTCTATATGCTCTCAATAGCTTTCTTGCATCTGAGTTGTTATCCCACTTTGTGTCTCCGAGAGCTCTAATCTTGTTGATCAATGTCATGAATCTATCAAACATTTGTTGAGTGGTCTCACCACTCTTGATAGTGAAGTTCTCGATCTTTCCTTGAAGAAGCTCTATGTTGCACTTCCTCACACTTGCATCACCCTCATATGATATCCTGAGAGTGTCCCAAATCTTCTTGGCATTCTCCAATCCATGGACCTTGTTGCTTTCTTCGGGCTTAAGGCATGATAGGATCAATGATGCGGCTTGAACATTCTGTTGAAACTCAATCACATCATTGTTGGTGAACTCTTCGCCTTCAACATGACTTGGTCCATTCTCAACAATCTCCCAAGCTCTTGCGGCAAGAAGATGCAGCTTCATCTTGTGTGCCCAATCATTGTAGTTGATTCCATCGAAGGAGGGTGGTTTGCCTAGATTGACGCTAGGCAATTGAAGGACTTTGCCCATTTGGCTATAGTCATAAGACATGTTAGAGAACTCCTTCTCCCTCTTGCCTTTCTCTTCATCTTCCTTTTTCTTATCTTCTTTGGGCTGTGGCGGATTTTCTCGGCTTCCGGATGTTTTGCCTTTGTTGCCCAAAGCTTGCCTCAAGCTCTCAATCTCGTTGTTCATCTTTTTCATTTGATCATCATATTTCTTTGCTTGATCTTCTAGCAACTGAGTAGAAATCCTCTTGACAATGTCATCCACTTGTTCTTGACTTAGGGTAGACATGATTATCCATTACGCGGTGAAGCGCTAACACAAGGGTTAGGCTCTGATACCAATTGAAAGGATCTAATCAGCCTAGAGGGGGGTGAATAGGTAATTTTTGACAATCTGAAACTTCACAAACTAGAAATTGTAGTTAGACAACAACCGGTGTTACCGGTTTGTTTGGGTAGGTACTACCGGGTGTGACACACCGGTACTACCGACACAAACAAACGGCACTACCGAGATCCTAAAGAGGAACTACAAATCCAATATATGTGAGCTATGAATGTAATACAAGAATATGCCCCACTTCCCTAAGTATGATAGATTGCGTAACTAGCCTTACCAAGCCTTGGTTGCTTTGCACGGTGTGGATCGAGCCTTCTCAACCTAAGAAAGAGATAGGGAGAGGAAGAACACGAATAACACAAGTAATATGCAAAGTAGAGATAATCAACAAGCACACGGGACACCGATTTATCCCAAGGTTCGGCCAATCCACTAAGGAGTGCCTACGTCCTCGTTGTTGAGGTGACCACAAAGGTCAGAGTCAATTTCACCTCCTAGCCTCACTCAAGCAACCACAAAGGCTACTAGAGTTTCTCCACTAGAAATCACAGGGGAAATACAAACGCTTCGGGGAGCCCTCACAAATGAGGCAACACGGGCTACCACGAAGAACACCTAACCGGCTAGAGCTCAAAGAGCTCAAGAGTAATAGACACAAATCAAGCCGGCTAGATGGAAACCAAGTGCTCAAGTCGTAGATCGAAGCTTCCCACTCTCTAATCTAACTTCCCTAGCTCAAATCTTGCAAGTAGGTGAACCTAGGAGCAAAGGGGGAGAGAGAGAGGAGTCAATGCTTGGAGGCTCTTTTGTCTGAAGTTAGGTCGCAATAAGTGAGTAGAATGAGTGGGTAACGGTCAAACAAGAAGAGGAGAGCTATTTATACTCTCCCAGTCCCGAGGCTGGTCGGTAGTACCGACCAGTCACTAACCGTTGCACAGATCTAGATCTGACCTAAAACCAGCTACCGGCCTCAGGTCGGTACCACCGAGGGTCGGTAGTACCGGCCTTATGGCGGTACTACCGCCAGGCCAAATCGGCCGCAAATAGAGAGCTCCGCAGAATGAGACTTGGTCCCTCGGTTACTACCGACCAGGTTCGGTACCACCGAGGGTCGGTAGTAACGACCTTATGGCAGTACTATCGCCAAGTCGTTTTCGAGCCTATACAGAGAGGTTGTAAAACTGGTTTGCTACCGGCCAAGGTCGGTACCACCGAGGGTCAGTAGTACCGGCCTTATGGCGGTACTACCGCCAGACCATTTCAGGGCCGATCCAGAGAGGATGTTAGAATGGTCTGGATGGTTGGTACCACCGACCTTATGGCGGTACTATCGCCAGTTCAAAATGAACACCATCCAGAGAGCATTGCACGCTGCAACCATGGTCGGTACTACCGACCACACAGTTTTACCTCTATGTGTTCGTGATCGTGAGGTGTCTCTCAAACAAACTTTAGTTAGTCGATTTGAGCACTTTTCTCCACATCTAGCCAACCTAATTTGTGACCCTCTTGATAGTCCGGCTTACCTATAACTCAAGTTTAAAATCAAACTTTCAAACCACCAGTTGAGCTAGGTATATTTTTGTCCAAATGTATCCAACATGCTTTGTTCATGAGATTTCAACATTTCAAATCTTTCTAGGAACTAACACCTACATACATGCTTTTATAATCCCGTTAGTCCCTAATTTGATTGTCATTAATTATCCAAAACCCACAATGGGGGTGAATGCACTTTCAGTTCTCCGAAGGAACTTTTACGGGGAAGTTTACCCTAGGGCGGCGAAATCCGCTCTTGCCCACAGTTTTCGGACTGCGGGTTAGGGGAGTTTTTTCGAACCTTGATTAAAAAGTAACCCTTTTGGAACGTAGGGAGCCCTTTTTATTTTGTTTCTCAGATTACAGAGGTACATCGTCGGCGCACCTTCGGCGGCACTCAGAGGTACATGAAGGAGAGAAAGAGAGGGATTCGGTGTTGAATCCATGAGGTCCCATCTCCTTCATGAGTGACGAAGGGTCATCAGGGTTGATGCCTGCTTCGTCCTTGGGCTCAACCCCTTCTCTTCCCTTTCTCTGACTCGTTCAGCACGCCCTTTCCAGGGCGGTATCCTGAACGTGTTGGAGAACCATACCTGACGTGCGCGTCATCGTGTCGATGGAAGACGAAGACGATAGGCACGAGTCCAGCAACAACGACGAGTCGCGAGGACCTTTTGCCACGAATGATTTCCTCATTGTCCGAGGAAGGAAGAGGTGGGGCTGCCAGGCTCACCTTGCCCTGTTGCATGTCACCTTCCCACCGATCCCTAAGGGAACGGCGGCCCTGTGAACTGGAGTTGTAGTACCAGCACGCCGGTGGTGATGCAGTTCAGGCGAAGACCTCGCTGCTGGCAGCGAGTTCTTCGGCTCGCCCGGTTATGCCGCGGAGGGCGTGGGAGGCATTTTTGGGTTGTCGATCTCCCGAAAAACCTCCACCGCCTTCAGTGGCCGCCCGGAGGGGGAGGCGGTTGGTTCCGTTCCACTCAACATCCTCTTTTGCTACGCTGGTTCCTGGCCGACATGCATGTCATCGGCAGGCTCGAGCGAGCTCAGAAGGAGTGCGGTGGAAGTGGAGCCAACCTCCCCTCCATGCCTCTTGTTTCTCATCCTGGGGCCGGCTCCCTCTCTCCGCGTGACATAACATCAGCGAACGGAGAGGGGGAGCGGCGCGCGAATGCGAAACGAGGCATGATGTAACATCAGCGAATGAAGGTGCTCGCTAATGGTGGCCCTTTACGGACCTTTCGCGGGATCCACAAGGAGCCATGGTCCGAGTCAGGGATCTACGGAGCCTCTGAGTGCTCGGCCATGCATAGTAAGCTACGCCTGGCCACATCTGAGATGCACCGCGCCTCCGGGGCTTCGCGAAGGTGTAGCCGTCAGGCAGGGAGAAACTTGTCTTCCCCTACCTGGTGCGCCAACTGTCGGTGTTCGTGACCCGGGGGTCCACACCAACGAGTAAATATGTATGTGTGTGCTCCCTACGTCCAGCGGGGGGGGGGGGGGGTTGTATTATCTTGCACCGAAGTACTTGTACAGGGGTGGATACAAGCGGGCGAAGGAGAATGAGGTGCGTGGAGGAGCTAGAACTAGAGGACTGGTTCTAAGGACTATGGACGGAGAGCTGATATGCTTGGGTGCTTGCTTGCTCGCCTGCCCTGTCCCTAAGCCCTAGCGTCCCCTTTTATAGGCGAAGAGGAGGCTCAGGGGTACATGAGCTTTAGGGCTGTCGTGGGCGATGACGTTGGCGATGGCGTTAGCGATGACGTTGCCGTTCATGTCGGTGCCGCTGTAGAGATGTGCGTCGTCCTGTGGCGTCGTGCTTGACGATGCCGGCGAAGGACGAAGCCCATGCGTGGGCGTGCGCGGAGACGTCATGTCGAGAGTTGTTGGAGTGTTTGACCGGTCTCGACGATCCCCTGCTCGAGGGGGCAGTCGAGGTAGTTCGAGGCTTGCTTCAGACGAAGTCGAGCCCCAGGCGGATAGGGTTGAGTTCCGGGTCACGCGGGGGCCTTTGCTGTTGATCGTGCCTCGAGGGGCGACCCGGTGCAACACAGTGCACGGCATGGAGCGACTGCTCTGTACGACGTGCTTATTTCCTGGGTATGGGCGGTTAAAGCTTGATTTAACCGGGGTACGGTCCACTACAGCGCTCGCTGTAGCCATACGAATTTGACTGGAGCAGGTGGAGTGCATTTAATGCTTCTGAAATTGTACGAGTGGTAGGTATGGGGTAGTCGAGGCTTGTTCCCTTCGACATGAAGCATTGGCGGTCGAGGTTCACCCCGGGGGAACTCGGAGAGCGATGGGGTTACGTGGTGGGGCGGTCGAGGCCCCCTCTGTTCGCTCGGGGAAGTTTCCGCCGCCGTACCTTGGGCGGGTGCCGTTGTGGTCTCGAGAGCGGGTTTCCTCGAGGGATGCCATGTTGCGGGAGTATGGTTGCGGGCCGGCCCAGTATGGGTTGGTACTTGGGCTGGCTCGCGAGCTGAGACTTGAGGGGCACTTATAGGCCTTGTTGTGATTTGGGTTTTCGAGGTGCGAGTTTTGCGATACCCCTTTTTCATACCATCGACAATACCATTTTTGCTGTCCTATGAGGTTATCTTCAATGCTAGTTTCGTGTTCCAATTTTGAACACCTCAATATTTTAGAAACAGTGTAAAAAGAGTTTTATCTCTATGAAACTATTTCTGTTGCCATGAAACTCTCATCATCTCTCTTGATCAATACAGTGTCACATCAACGTATTTAATATCCATAAAACTATATGAAACTCTTATTTAGATTGACATGTACTAATTACAACTAGATTATATGTTTACAAGAAAATCAATAGTTCATATACAAGTCGCATTGTTTTTTTAAAAAGTTGAGTTACATAGGTTATACGTGTACAGACAAATTATTTATAGTTCACATACACTTTTTTTTGGAGTTGCAAAGATTATACGTGTACAAACAAAAATGTTTAATAATTCATATACACATAGTTTTTTTTTTTGAAACTTGAGCTTACATAGCTTATGCATACCTAAACCAATATCTTTTGAGCAGTAGATATGAAACTTGTAGATACAATAATCGTACAAAAAATAAAAAAAGAAATTGTGCTGGTAAATATAAATAATTAAACTTTACCAAGCACCCAAGCATGCAGCACACTCAGGCTGTTACGTACTTCATGGGCTTCGGTCGATCACATGCCCTGCTAGTGCTAGTCATGTTGGGCCTGTGCCTGTGCGGATGGGGACACCAAGTAAGCCACTATGCTAAGGCCGCGTTTAGTTGGGAAATTTTTTTGCATAGTAATACTATAGTAATTTTGTTATTATTTGACAAACTTTGTCTAAATATGGACTAACTAAGTTTAAAAGGTTCGTCTCGATATGTACATACTAAAAATACAACTAGTTATTTTTTTACCTACATTTAATGTTCTATGCTTGCGTCTAAAGATTTGATGTGATGAGAAATCTATAAAAAAATTAGGACTTTTGGAGACCTAAACGCGGCCTAAGTAGTTTTTTAGTGCCACCTCGATGTCCTAACCAGCGAGAAAGGAACAAACTTCTTATTCCCTATCTCTAAAAAAAGAGTCAAGCCGTCAAACTTTGTTAAGTTTAAGTAGATTTATAATATATATATATATAACATTTGTAACTTTAAATAAATTTATTATGAAATTGTATTCAAAGATCTATCCATTAATATTAATTATTTATATATATAACTACTGCAGATGGGCTACGTTGAGTGGACTGGGTTATGTGCATGTGGTACAATAATGGGCTTTGTCTAGTGGGCCAAATTCGTTTTAAACCGACTTCAGAATTTTGCATATTCCGAATTTGAAGTAGATAGGTAGAAAGCGGTCAGAAATGTCTTTGTGGTGATGTTTAATTTGGTGTTCCGTAATTTTAACCAAATTTGAATTTGATCGGGTTAAATGTAGAAAATAAGCCTGGACTAGGCCTAGCTAAGTTAAGGCCGCTCTTTCATGCCCAGACAGATCGGAAAATGATTGTGCTTCTTCTCAAGCCCAGTTTGGCCCACACCAGATCTCGGCCCAAAAAGGCTGAAGCGGCAGGCGGCCGAATCTGCTCCCTGCCTCGCTCCAGCTGTCCAGCAGAACTGTGCCCACCACATAGCCCAGCAGTTCCCAGCAATGCCAGTTCCCTTTGCGCTACACTACACGTGCAAGTGCAGCCCTAGCGAGTTGTTGGTGCGACATGCCGACATTCCAAGTGAACATATGTACAGCCCTAAGAGACTTCGGCAGCAGCGTATAAAAGCAGCACATCAATGGACATCCAAGCGCAAGCGGCTACCCAGCACTTGTAGATCACCAGGGCAAGGCAACCCGCAACGCAAGATGGTAAAGAGAGCACAAGCTTGGGTGGGTGTATCCGTGTATGGATTTTCATTTTCAGGCTTTGCAGGTTTGGGGCTTCTTTCATCCACATACTACAGACTTTTCAAGCACAACTTTGTATATATATAAGTCGCAAGTAAAACCATTGGGCAAGTGCCCTTTGATGCTTTCAGAGAGCTTATTCCTTTTAGCCGAGCTGAAAATCCGTGGCTCATTCCTTTCAACTAGAGTCCCGGTTGGAGGAGCGCTCCCTGCCTGGTAATCCTATGTACAGCTCCGTCTCCACGTCCATGTCGTCATTGCTCGGTGCCGGCAAGCTACGCGGCCAAGGAGGGAGACAGCGGTTCAGGACCGGCGGTGGCGCCTCCAGTGGAGGCTGCAGGTTGCGCTGCTGCAGCGATAAGAACAGCAGGTTAAGTTTTACAAAAGCAAAAACCACATGACTTGTTTAGGTTAATGTACATACATGATGGCTGTGAGATTATCTTTCTTGCCCATATTATGTTAAGAATTTAATTTGCAGTTTTGCAATGTCAAAACAAAAATAACTAGACTCCTGAAAAGTAGACTACCCAGCCATCATGTATGTGCATAACCTAAGTCATACTGTGCATGCGTTCTCTGCAGTTTGCAATGTTGTTTTGGTACCAGGTGGTTCGTTTCATTTACCTTATCGCGCAATTCTTTGTTGTCTTTGAGCAGGGTCCTCTCCTGGATCGGAAGTGGTAGAAGTAAGAAACAGCAAAGGTCAGCAATGGGTGATGGGTCACTGTAGAGTTCCAAGATACTCTGGGCCTATATATGCGTTATATTACCTTCTTCTTCAGCTTGGCTATCTGCTGCTCCAGCAGTTGTGTCTGTCAAAACAAAAGTAGGATGCATATCAACTTGGGCGGACAGTATCTTTGTTATCGTCTGTGCAGGTGTAGCATATTAACTAACCTTCTTTCCTCTGATGACGTGAAGGCTCTTCGCCAGTTTAACCTCCAAATTGTGCAGTTCTTCAAGGGAGCATTCTTCTAAATTTTCGCCCAAAAACTTTCTGCAACTCATGTGAACAAGACAAATGAATTGCTGGCCTTTTTGCTCTGAGGCCATCCACGATGGTTGTCAAATAGCTAGCTAGGAGGAATTCTATTGGCTCTCAATAGCACTTTACAAATAGCTAGCGAGATGACGTATAAAAATAATAAAAAAGTAGCACTCTTATTGGCTATCGAGGAGAAAGATCAAATAGCTAGCGACTTCCCAATAGCTAGTTATTTGATCTCTCTCCTCGATAGCTAATAAGAGTGCTACTTTTATAAGTTGCCTCATCAAAATAGTATTTATTTATATGTCTCATCTAGCTAGCTATTTGTAAATTATCATTAAGAACCAATAGCATTCTTCCTAAAGATCAAATAGCTAGCGATTTGAACACCACTGTGGACGCCTTGAGGAATGTCATTAATCTTAGTAAAATACATGATTGCTCACCGTTTGGTCTTTTCAAGGGCTTCAAGTCTATTTGCCAAGCTTACGGCATCTGCTTTGACTTGCTGCACTTCACATGATTGAATGTTAAAAGCTAAGTGCACCATCAGATACATTCTGTCATGAGAGTAAGCCCCCAAATATTTACTGCAAGTTCCATTTTATATTGAGGACACTAGCCTAACCTCAAGAAGATTATTCTACCCATGTTTTGAAGTGATGTTGTACTCCTTCTGTCCATGAAAGAATCAATTCCTAGAGTTGTCTTAAGTCAAACTTTTTAAACTTTAACCAAATTTTTAGAAAAAACTATCAAGATTGATGGTACCAAATTCATATCATTAGATACACCATAGAATATATTTTCATAATATATACATTTTATATCATAGATGTTATTACTTTTTTCTATAAAGTTAGTCAAAGTTAAAAAAAACTTTGTCTGGCACGGATTCTAGGAATTGCTTCTTTCATGGACAGAGGGAGAATAACATTACTTTAATGCCTTGGAGGTAAAAGCATTCAGGTCAAAGTATTGTCCTTATTTTTCATTACGCGTGTCAGCATCTTCGTTGCGGTTTATATATATATAAACGCTCATGTAAATTCCCTTTCGGGTTTGCTGTATAAGTGAAGATGCAATAGTGTCAAAGCTCAAAAGATGTGTCTAGTAGTAGGTACATCAGCCACATGAATGAAAACTAATAGAATCTGAAATAATGAGCAAATTAAGTATTTTCCAAATAAAAACATCTCATCGGTATAACAAGAAGAAAAATAGTTGTTTATGACTTCTTCATATATTCATATAAGTTGTCATTATAAAAACTAGGCAGGTCATACATATTATACTGTGAGAACTTCACCTGTATATCTTGCTGAACAGTCTTGTTATTGACATTTTCCCTTGTGTACGTCCTATAGCGGTCAATTGTTTTATGGAGGCTGCGGAATGAAGCAAACAGTCAGAAAATAATAATATTTCTTAAAAAAAGTTAAGCATATAACATTAGTTGATCGTACTGACATTATTCATCGACTTAAAATCTTATCATTGACAAAAAGCTAACCTTTCTGGCCAGAATTAGGAAAAGCATACTTAATTGACATATTAGATACAAGGAACTTAGAAAGAACAAAAACCAAAATACGTGAGAATATGAGCCTTTTCAACTCTACTAAAACTAGGTACTTACTGTTGGATTGATCTCCACCAGGCCCAACGGCCTAACTGGACCCTGATCTGCATCCTGATCGGGGATGCCCAACCCATTAGCAGGCTGGTGGACCCCCGTCGCACAGTGCCTATAAAGAGGAGGTGGGGGCAGGGCTCTAGATATGAGGTTGATAGCCGCTGCTACAGTAACCCACCATCCTAACCCTAATCCGATCCCGAGGGTGGCACTGCCAGCGGCGGGAAGCGCCACCAGCGTATCTACCCCAACTCCACCGGCGCCGCCACTGGATCTCGATGACTCCATCACCGACCTGCTGCGCGGCACTCCTACATCGCCTGAGAAGGACGGGACCTCACTGCCTTGTCGGTAACAAGTTTTCAATCCATCCAGCGTTTTCTTTTCCCCCTGATCTACTGCTAGTCGATCCTAGAATCTGACAATGGTATCAGAGCCGATCTAGCATGTAAATCAAGTGTTGGGATGATGAATAGAGTTGGGGTAAACCCATTTTAGACCGCCGCCGTTCGACGGTGCGCGGGTCAGAGCCAAACCCTAGGTTAGGGTTCATGGTCGCCGCTCGCAGGGTGCAGTGGTAGCGCAACAGACCCATAAAGAAATAAAGAATAACCGGGTTTTTTTGATCCGGAAGAGAGGTGAGGAGCTTGATCCTCAACGGATTCAACCATAACCCTAAGAAAAGGACAGAGAAAAGGTCGTGATCTGTTCGGACCATTTTTGAACCATCGAAACCCTAACCCCAAAAAATGAGAAGAGGACGGAGATGAGGAAGGCAACTACCTGACCTCCGTCGTTGCCTCGCCGCCGTGTGGTCTGTAGACCGCCGTCGCGCGGGGGAGACTCGTGCTAACCCCGACGCACATGAAGAAGGGGTCGCGGGTCAGGGCACCGACGCGAGGCCGTTCGACGGCGGAGCGCTCTACCGAGGGGGGAGCGCGTCCTCCGGCGAGCGGGCCCGCGGCAGCACCGGCTTGCTTCGAGTCGAGGGGGTAGAGGAAAAGAGAAGGAAGGGGAGGAGTCCGCCGGATCTGCTCGGCCGCCGCCGCTCGGAGGCAGAGAGTGACGAGAGAGAAAAGGTGAGGAGAGACGGCGGCGCGCTCGGAGCTGTCGGCGTTCTCCCCTGGCCGCCGCAGCTGGAAGAGAAAGGAGAGGGAAGAAATGAGTCTAGGGTTTTTAGCTCGGCCGGTTTTGGTTTTGATCGGGCGAGAATCAAGGGGAGCCGTCGGATCTGATCTGACGGTAAGGAGAACTCGGGCCGTGTTTTGGCCCAGGCGGGAGGCCGGATTCCCGGCCCAGGCCCAGGTTCCGGCCTGGGCGCGGGGGAGCGCGCGCGGGCGCGGCTTTTGGGCCCCCTGTGGTGGGCCGACCTATGTTGGCTAGTGCGATTGGGCCAAAATGGCTGATTGCACAGTGAAGGTTGCTTAAGTTTTCCAGAAGCAGATTTTGAATGTTTTTTGATCGAATTTTGATGCAAATTTCTGTGCATTTGTATCAACAATATTTTTGCTCAGAAAATAGAAAAGAATGTTAAGTGCTTCTGGAAAAATGTTATAAAGAGAATTTAAATTGTTTCCGCTGCGTAATTGAAGTTGTATTTTTTTTATTGTTAAATTCGAACCAACGGGAGAATTTAATTTTGAAAAATGGATGGAAGTTTGGATGATATGTTGAAAGAGTAATTTTACGTTTTCCGCTGTAAAGTTGACATTGATTATCTTCTAATTAAATTGGAACCAACGAGAAAATTTAATTAGAGGAATAGTCACATGTTTAAAATGAATTATGATATTGTTATTTTCTGACCAACGTCGATAATAACAATATTATAAGTTAAATGTAATGTAAAGTTTGAATCTCTAGCAATTTTGCGTCAATGTGGCCAATTTTTTCTAGAGACTAGATAAGGATCAAGAAATGTTCTTGAACAAGTGAAAGTATTCCGCTGCAATAATGTTGATTATCAACGAGTTAATTGAGTTTGTTTATCTTAATTCTATTTCTGCCCAACGGTGATGTAGAATTAATGTAAAAGAATATTATTTTATTCTATTTCTGCCCAACGGTGATATAGAATAGAACTGCAAGTCTTAAAGTTTAAATGTGCATGTTTTAACCAGACCAACGTAGGGTTATTTTCATGCTCATTGTTGTTGGTTATTGATGATTAATGTTTTTCAGAAAAGATCTTCATGCTTTCATTCTTGGAGGCAGAAAAGCAAGAGCTGGGTACTCGTGACTCAGAAGATGGAAAGTGCAAGTTTTTAGAGATTCAGGGACATTGGTCCAAAGTAAGGTTTTAGTACATGAAATGTGAATGTGTTTTATGTACTCTCCATAAAGAAGAATTTGTTTCAATTTTATTCATTATGACAAAAGTTGTAATAAGAAATATGCATATTTAATTTAACCAATATTGGATTAAATATGTATGTTACAGAATATTCAGATTTATTTCTGAATTTGATGATGGAATGTGAAAGCCAATTCTGGCTTTAATGTCCCTAATGGGAAATTGTCCTGCATGGCGGGAAAAAGTTTGTGATGGCTCATGTGCCTAAAGTATATCCCAGAGTGGGAGAAAGAATGAAAAGTTTGGGTAGCTTTTATGCTATCACAGTGTTGAACATGACATGGTCATGGGCTAAGGCCATGAGGGGAGCAATCCCAGATAAAGAAAGCATGCAAGCATGACTTCCAAAAGTAAAGTTAAGTAAGGACTTTGTTAATCTCTTAGAGTGGAATGAGGAAAATATACTCCCATAAGAATCAAAAGATGACTTTGTTTGCATGACATGGTCATGTGAATAAAACAAATTATAGATGTCTCCTCGTTCACAAAAGTTCAGAATAGTTTCAAAATTATGGCAGTAAAGTTTGTGCCATATTTCGAGGGGGAGAATGGTGAGATACTTACACTAAGAAAGATAAAGATTAAAGAGATACTCTTCATTTCCTTGTGCCTCAAAATGCAATGCATGATATGCATTAAGGCAAGAGTGTGATCTATAAAAGACGAATGTGACCGTTGAAGGAGTACAACGATCATGATAATGATACCCCTAAGCAAAGAAAGAAATAGCTAGAAAAGTAGCTAAATTCCTATACCTTTATGACTCTGATAGGAGGATAACATAGTGAGCCAGTATTTGTACTGGACGAGCGGTGCTTAAGGCACCATATGACTTTTGACAAATTAAACCCAAATAAGAAATTTGAGGAACCACCATTTTTACAGAAAGATGGGCTAATCTGGGGGAGCATGGTATGTAGAGATCTAAGACTTGAAGAGAAGTGGGATTGCATGCCCACTCCAATGACTCAAGAACAATCATACCAGTTGATGTTGTATGGCCTATACAACACATGTTGTTAGCTCTTCTAAAATGATGAGTAATGTAAAGTATCAATTGCCTCTTGGCAATAAAAGAGCAACAACATCCCACGTAAAAGAGTGTCATTTTGGACCTAAAAGGTCTCAAAGAATAAATGATGAGAAGTTATTTCTAAAAGAGCCAAAACAATAGACTGTAATGGGTCTACAAGATGCAATGTGGCTCCGGAGGGAACATAGAAATATTATGGTGAAAGAATTCACACGAAGGAAAGAAAACACTTTAACTAGTGTTAATGGCACATAATGTTTGGAGTTACATGAGATAGATGATGGGGATTTGTACGAAAAGTTTCCATGTTGATTTTGTCATGGAAGAATTGAATATAAAGGATGTCCCCTGAAGAAACGATTTAAGGATTAGAGCAAGTCTCTAGAGAGTTGTATTTTAAAGATGAAGAATCAATTAAAAGTTTTGGGTTTTAAAGAGAATGAGAAGGACAATGACATTGTGCAAAGTTCAAGAATAGGAAATTTATTTTTCTAGACTTGTATGTGGATGACACCTTGCTTGTTGGCAATGGTGTTAATCTACTATTGGAAAAGTAGTCATTGCCCTAAATTACATAAGATTGATCTCGGTAAATTGTCATTCGTCTAGGAATTGAAACTTACCGGGATAAAAGAAAGGGGTATTAGAACTATCTCAAGTGTATACTTGAGAAGATTCTAAAGAAATAAAGTATTTATGTGTGTAAACATACGCCTGTTCCTATGGTCAAGGGTAATAGTTTTGAGAACTTTCAGTGTTCCAAGAATAGATATGAGAATTGATAAAATGGACGTCCTCTATGCTTCGGCTGTTGGAAGCTTAATAAGTGCACAAGTATTTACCCTGACATGGTTCAAGTATCCGGGATTTTGGCAGATGTCCAATCCAGATATAGATCACTGGAATGGAAGTGTTGCAATTGTGCAAAGTTTTATATGCCCTATGACGAGTAAAAGAGAAAAAGTACTCTCAATTGGTTGTGAGTACAACTGATATGTTTGAGCGAGATGTTTAGTGAAATCCACATTAGTAACTAACACTCGCAGTTGGAGTTTTATTGTGGAAAAGCTCCAAAAGGAACCATAGTGGTGTCATTGATGATAAACACCTATCATATAGCTTATCATGAGGCATGAAGGACAGACAAAATGGTTAGAAAACTATACCCGGAGTTCATAATGGTAAACAACAGCAATAAACATTTAAGAAGTTTGCTCCTAAGACAACGGGTCAAGTGTGCTGCCAAACACATTGACATTGGATTGTACGTTGTGAAGGAGAAAGTCCAGAATCATACCTTTAGATGTGAGTATATTACGGATCCGTTTTGCAAAGGCTTACCGCCCAGTGTGTTCAGAGAATACACAGTCAACATGAGTTGTATAGTAAGGCCTATGATTTCTGGACAATAAAGGGCCCCAAAGTTAAAGAACCTATTTCAAAACAGAGACGTGTATTGTAGCTGTTGAATCTATCGACAATTGATCGTGATGATGAGGCACGCTCTATGCATCGATCTGTGATGGAATGGTAAAAGAAATAAATGAGAAGTTTAAAGATATGAGTTGAGATCAAGGGGGAGAATGTTGGATTGATCTCCACCAGTTAGGCCTAACGACCTAACTGGACCCTGATCTGCATCCTGATCGGGGATGCCCAGCCCATTAGCAAGCTGGTGGGCCCCATCGCACAGTGCCTATAAAGAGGAGGTGGGGGCAGGGCTCTAGATATGAGGTTGACAGCCGCTGCTACAGTAACCCACCATCCTAACCCTAATCCGATCCCGAGGGTGGCACTGCCAGCGGCGGGAAGCGCCACCAGCGTATCTGCCCCAACTCCACCGGCGCCGCCACTAGATCTCGATGACTCCATCACCGACCTGCTGCGCGGCACTCCTACATCGCCTGAGAAGGACGGGACCTCACTGCCTTGTCGGTAACAAGTTTTCAATCCATCCAGCGTTTTCTTTTCCCCCTGATCTACTGGTAGTCGATCCTAGAATCTGACACTTACATGCAAATATTATTGTATCTACGAGTACTGGAGCTAAGTTGACAAGTAGAAAATAGTGTGCTAGCAATTTGATTGAATTTTAAGAAGAAATTGTGCACGCTTTAAATAGGTTCTCAAAATTCACAAGCAATTTATTTTTTGAATCTTGTAGTAAACTGAAACTAAAATAATTTTAGGCCATTGTGGATGATAAAACAATAATACAATGAGAGCTCTAATACAATTAATGCTGTACACAAAAGAATGACCATTGCTTTTGTTGCACATCTACCCAAAGTTCCAAACGCAGCTGATGCACAGTACTACAGTAGTGTGGAGATGATATAATACCATTGTGCTAAAAAGCTGCAGCTGATGCATGATCGAGATATGGCTGAGTTTCCCAGTTGGAGCGGAGTTAGAGTAGGATCAGTAATGAGGAGTTCTTATTGTTAGAAAAGACTATTGACTGGAGAATATTTCTAATGAATCTAAATTGATAATGCCACAGGTGATTAGAAACATACAATAGTAAAGGGTATGATGGCTCATAAATTAAAGTTGTTCAAGGAATCCTTATATTCAAGAATAAGCAAAAAATAACCTTGGTGATTTTGAGGGGGGGGGGGGGGGGGGGGGGGGGCGGGGTGCAAACAAGGGGCAACCGTTGCTTCATGTACACAGGCCACATGCATCCTCCTAAACCAATACTGATGATAGGATATACCGATTCTATCATCTCTAGTCTCATCTCATGTTCTCATCACTTCTGTGGAACTATTGCAATCACAGTCTAACATTGGATGCTAGTTAGGAAGAAATGAATAAATGCAACAGTGATCCAACCAAAAGAGAATTCGCAAATTAAATGCAAAAAACTTTATGATCTGTAGTTTTTAGTATTATTGATGACCTTTAAAAGAAGTTTGGTGATGTATGTTTTTCCATAGGGAAGGAACCAACATTGGCCTTAATTCGTGGCGATGATCCTATATTTTAGAACCGGAAAAATCATCTTATATAAATGTAAATGTGCTTATAAAGCCCATAAGCCACACTCCATTGACTAACTTATCTCCATATTTGTATGACCCACACAAAAGCAATCATTAATAGGATCTATAGACATTTCTATAAGGTCACAGTCTCAATGGAGATTTCATAGAGTTTCATGAGCATTAAATCTGCTTACATGTCACTATATTAATGAAGAGAGAGGTGATAAGAATTTCATGAGAGTAGAGAGAGTTTTATGGGGATGAAATTCTTCTGCACTGTTTCTAAAATTTGAGTGCATTGCAAACTAGGACATGAAACTTACATTGAGGATGACCTAATGTGCACTACAATTCAATCAATAGTGAGAAGAATAGACAAAAAAAAAATTCAAAGAGGCTGTTTACAGCTTATAGCTAATGAAGAGAACAATCACTGTTTGAGAAAAAAAGGAGCAATAACTGAAAAAAAAACTAGTTTTCAGTTTCCTGTACGTTATTGTAAAGTGAAAAATTGTATTGCTGGCATTTTGTTAGTAGAATTGCCATCCATTGCGACATTGTGCCACCTAAACTACACCAAGCAGTGAACTATAAAAGCTCTTTCTCATATCTGTGTTAAAATTTGATTAATCCTTGTTAATTTCTGGAGCTAATGCAAATATATTGGTGATGAAGTGATGGATTATACATAATTTCTTATCTGTTTTCCATCTCTAATTATTAATCACTTCATTAACAAAAGTCTTTTGCTTTCAAGAGTTAGGCCCTTCAGCATACCTTTGCAGCCTTGTGAAACATTTGCTTTTGCATGAGACAAAAGTGAGTGACATACTTGTTTGATATCATAAAGATGACCTCAAGCTCACAATCAATCAATTCTAAGCAATTAATGTTTTTCTTTAGTCATAAGATTGCACAATTGACTTCTACTGTTCAAAGTTATTGCAAAACCCCATTGTGTGGTGGTCAAGAAACAAGGACATGCCTATCTTGTACCATTCACTTCCCTTCCTCATAAATTGGACTGTTATTGTCAGATACTGCTTAAACAACTATTATAGACGAGGACAACATTTAGGGTGACTCAATTGCACAAGGAAGAGGGGGTTAATATTTTCATGTTTAAGTAGGTATTATACTTATATTCGGTATTCTTTTCAAGGAGTCACAAAACGTACGAAATGAGGGCAATGGCCCATGTTGATCCTAACAAACCTTCCCTTTATCCATATATGCTAAGGTAAAAAATAAAACAACTAGCTTTATTCGCCCTTAAATAATGAAGTTTATTTAAGTCAAGGGTGCAAACGGGTAACCTTTAGGGGCACCTTCGATCCTCTTTAGTTCAAACATTTGTATTAAATGAGATCTCATTTGAAGAAGTAGTACAAATATTTGAACTAAAGAGGGTCGGAGGTGCCCCTAAGGATCACCAATTTGCACTCTTGATTTAAGTGAACAAATGTGGTGCACTCCTTTTGATCCGAGATATAACTAGGTCTATCTACCCTTCTAACAAATGCACCAATTATAGGTCCATGATAATTCTAACATACATTTTTTCTTCGTTCTTGCATGTCTACCCCTAGTTAACTGCACACTAGTGAATACCCCAGATGATGTGCTATAATATTTCAGTCTAAATTGGTTATGAAACCTCATAGGATAATTTTTGTCATGGTTAGTCAAAGTTTCAAACATGGAGTGCCCAAAGCTTTAAATTGGTTGTTGGATTGATAGACTAACATATTAAATTTGTTTACTGGTGCAATACATTCACGATAAAATTGTAATCCGGAAGAGTGACTTTAAAACATGAAAATAAGAACATTTTGTATTATCTGTTTACTCCACTACTAAAGAATAGAATTTTGGGTGCGCCCACCCAAATTTGGATTTAGTCTCGGCTATAATTGGATCTGGGTGTTATGGTTGGAAGGCAGTACCAGCGCTGGAACACATCCAGTGGCTAGTTATGGCATGCAGGGGAGTAGCATAGCATGCAGGGGAGTCGGCATAGGCCAGGGAGTACGACCACAGGGTCAGTTAGAGTCCAATTAGTGTTTATTGGTCAGGAGTGAATTTAGGAGATGCTGTTGAGTCTATTTTGTAATTGCCTCTAAGGCCACACTTTCGGTTAATGAAGGGATAAGCCTGGGTTGAGATCTAATCTCCCTTGGGCTCCAGGCGAGCTATTCACGGTCCTGCTGTTGTCGCCCCTCTTCTTCCCCCAAGCGCCGATCACGGCGCCTCCCCATCGCTGGCGAGGATCCAAGCCTCGGCCGCCCACTTCCCATCCCTACCTCCTCCGGAGCTTGAGCCGTAACAACCTGGTATCAATGTAAGGACCTTCTTCCTCCGCCGCCATCCCACCCACCATTGCTGCCCCAACTTCCACCACGCCGCCGCCGGGCTCCTCCACGCCCATCGTCCCTTCCCTGCCGTTGCCTTCCATCTCTCAACCTCCAGTGCAATCTGCTGTGGAGGCTTTCAACGCCCTAACAGCAGCCGTCCAGGGCATGCAACGCCAGATGGGTGACCTGGCCACACGCCTGGCCATGGTGGAAAGCCGCTCCTCGCCGTCTGCGCCACCTGCTCTGCCCGCACTGCCGTATGGTCTGCCCGGCTATGGTGGCATCCCGGCGCTACCTGCGTCGGGGCCCTCCATCTCGGAGCTCTTCGCAGTGCCGCCGTTCCCGAATCCGTCCACGGCAGGCGTCGCCTCTAGCGCCATCCCATCTCTGCCACCCTCCACCTTCATCCCCATTACGCAGATTTCCTTTCCACACTCTCCATCACCAGTGCCATCGCTGTCCTCCATCATGCAGAGTGCCCCAATTCATCCTTCCAAGGCAACTATCACGCACTCGCTGCCGCAGCATACCCATCTGCCGCATCCACTGCCTGCCGTGGAAGGCTCCATGGTCCCTCGCTTCCATAAGCTGTCATTCCCAACCTTCGATGGCAGGGAGGACCCCCTGGGATGGCTGAACAAATGTGAGCAGTTTTTCTACGCCCAGCAGACAAGGCCGTTCGATAAGGTGTGGTTGGCTTCCTATCATCTCTCCGGGACCGCCTAGCAGTGGTACCTTATCCTGGAAAGCGACACTGGTCGGTTGTCCTGGGAGGCATTTCGGCTGCTCTGCCAGCAGCGATTCGGACCGCCGCTCAGCACCAACCATTTGGCGGATCTCGCACGCCTTCCGTTCACGTCGACGGTGGAAGCCTACATGGACGCGTTTCAAGCTCGCGCGGCGCACGCTGGTCCCCTGACCCCGTTTCAGAAGGCACAGCTATTTACCGGCGGTCTGCCCGAACACATCCGAGTTGAGGTGGAGCTTCAGGAGCCACAAGACCTGCAGCGTGCCATGCGTTTGGCTCGCGCCTATGGACGACGCAATGCAGCCGCCCTGCTGGCCCTGCCAGCACCCCCAGCGCGTGCTGCTCGTCGCGCTCCAGTTGCTGCCCCAACAGCGCTGCCCGGGATCGGCCAGGTCCCCATCTCGACGCCGCAGCCCCAGGCTCATGCCTTCAAACGGCTGACGCCGGAGGAGATGACGGAACGCCGCAAGCAGGGCCTGTGCTATAACTGTGACGAACCCTATGTCCGGGGACATAAGTGTGCGCAGCCGTTTTATCTGGAGGCTTCAGATTACACGGTGGAGGAACCTGTAGAGGATGAACAGTCCCCAGCAGCAGCTGCTCAGTCCCAGCCACGGTTCGACCCTGACGCGCCTCTGATATCGCTGTCCGCTATCACGGGCATAAGGACAGAGGACACCATGCAGCTAAGGGTCCAGATCGGCAACCATGAGCTCACTGCACTGCTGGACTCCAGGTCGACGCACCGACGCACAACTTCATCAGCTCGGCAGTAGCTCAGCGTGCAGGCCTGCTCTTCCAAAGCAGCGGGGATGCCCATGTCACAGTCGCCAATGGGGACCGCATCGCGTGCCGTGGCCTTGCCCGCGACGTCGCCCTGCGCATCGGGGAAGAATTTTTCACAGTGGACTGCTACACCATTCCGTTGGACTGCCACGATATGGTGCTCGGCGTGGCGTGGCTGCGCACGCTGGGACCAATACTTTGGGACTTCGAAGATTTGTGCATGGCGTTCACGCACCACGGCCGGCGCGTGCTGTGGAAGGGGATCGGTTCCACCCGCAGCGACATTCCCCCGACGTGCCGACTCCACGCAGCCCGCGTCCATGAGGCTCGCGGCACTGAGCTGGAGCTCCTGGAGCGCTTGCTGGGTTCGTACGACGACGTCTTCGCACCGCCGACCGAGCTGCCACCAGCTCGTCCGTGTGATCACCGCATCCACCTCAAACCTAACACGGACCCGGTTGCGGTCCGACCGTACCGGTACCCCCAGCTTCAAAAGGATCAATTGGAGAAGCAGAGCGCAGAAATGTTGCAACAAGGGATCACTCGCCCAAGTACATCGCCATTTTCCGCGCCCGTACTCCTCGTCAAGAAGCATGATAACTCATGGCGCTTCTGTGTGGACTATCGCGCCTTGAACTCAGCCACCGTGAAGGATAAGTTTCCCATTCCCGTCGTCGAGGAGCTGCTGGATGAACTGCATGGTGCCCGCTTCTTCACGAAGATGGACTTACGATCTGGCTATCACCAAGTTCGCGTCCACTCCGACGACGTTTGCAAGACGGCATTCCACACTCATCATGGGCATTTCGAGTTCTTGGTCATGCCGTTCGGCTTATCTAATGCTCCGGCCACGTTCCAGGCCTTAATGAACTTTGTGCTGCAGCCGTTCCTTCGCCGGTGTGTACTGGTCTTCTTCGACGACATTTTGATATACAGCTCCTCTTGGACCGAGCACCTCCAGCACATCCGCGTCGTCCTCGATGTCCTCCGCGAACACCATCTTCATATCAAGCGTTCCAAGTGTGCCTTCGCTACACCAACAGTACAGTACTTGGGCCATGTGCTGTCCGCCGATGGTGTGGCTGTGGACAGCGCCAAAGTCGACGCCGTCGTCTCCTAGCCGCAGCCGCGTTCAGCCCGGGGCCTGCGAGGTTTTCTGGGTCTAGCCGGATACTATCGGCGCTTCATCAAGGACTTTGGCTCCATCGCTGGGCCGCTGACTTTGCTGCTGCGAAAGGAGGGTTTCCGCTGGACTCCGGAAGCAACTGCATCCTTCACGGCATTGAAGGCAACACTGTCTGCGGCTCCTGTACTGCAGCTGCCTGATTTTACAAAGGAGTTTGTGGTGGACTGTGATGCTTCAGGCTCGGGTTTCGGCGCTGTGCTGCACCAAGGCGCAGGACCTGTAGCCTTCTTCAGCAGGCCATTTGCTGCTCGACACATGAAGGTGGCGGCCTACGAGCGCGAACTTATTGGCCTGGTCCAAGCTGTCCGCCACTGGCGTCCCTACCTATTGGGCCGCACCTTCGTCGTGCACACCGATCATTATGCGCTCAAGTTCATCCTCGACCAGCGCCTCTCGACGATCCCGCAGCATCACTGGGTTAGCAAACTGTTTGGCTTTGATTTCAGGGTCGAATACCGTCCTGGCCGCCTGAACACCGTCGCCGACGCCCTTTCTCGCCGGGACTGCGACTCCATGACTCCAGCTCACGATGCAGCGCTAGCGGCCATCTCCAGCCCCTCGTTCCAGCTTTTTGAGGAGCTGCGTCAGGAGATCGATGCCTGCCCTGAACTACGCGCACGGAGGGAAGCGATACAGGCTGGCAGCCAGGACGTGGCCTGGCAGGTCCGGGATGGCCTCCTGCTGCACCAGGGGCGGATTTTTGTTCCAGCACACTCGGCGCTACTTCCTGATGTCCTCCAGCTCGCTCACACAGGCGCTCATGAGGGCATTCAAAAGACTCTGCAACGTCTCCGTGCGGACTTCTACATCAAGCATGATCGACGCGTCGTCCACGACTACGTTCCTGCCTGTTCCACATGCCAGCGAAACAAGACTGAGGCACTGCATCCAGCCAACCTTCTCCAACCCCTGCCCATTCCATCCCGCGTGTGGGCGGACATATCGATGGACTTCATCGAAGGCCTCCCCAAGGTCCACGGTAAAAGCGTGCTGCTCACCGTGGTGGACAGGTTCTCCAAGTATGCCCACTTCATCCCCCTGGGGCACCCGTACTCGGCATCGTCGGTGGCTCGCGCATTCTTCGCTGACATCGTCAGGCTCCATGGATTTCCGGAATCAATCGTCAGTGACCGCGACCCGGTGTTCACGGGTCAGGTATGGCGTGACTTGTTCCGGTTGGCGGGCGTGCAGCTGCGCATGAGCTCCGCATTCCACCCACAAATGGACGGCCAATCGGAGGCGGTCAACAAAGTAATCGCCATGTATCTCCGCTGCATCACCGGCGACCGCCCGCGCGACTGGCTGGACTGGCTCCCTTGGGCGGAGTTCTGCTACAACTCCTCGTTCCACTCCGCTCTTCGGACATCTCCCTTCCAAGTGGTGTATGGCCGACCTCCACCAGCCCTGCTGCCATATGAGCAGGGTTCAGCTCACACTTCTGCCGTCGAAGATATGCTGAGTCGACGGGATGAGTTCCTGGAGGATGTTCGCGCGCGGCTGCTACAAGCTCAGCAGTATGCGCGCCGCCACTACGATGCTCGACACCGTGCCATGGAGTTCAACGTCGGGGACTGGGTGTGGCTTCGCCTGCTCAACCGCACAACTCAGTCCCTGGCGCCGGAGTCTCGCAAGAAGCTCGGCCCCAAGTATGCTGGGCCCTTTCCGGTGGTCGAGCGCATCGGGCAGGTCGTCTACCGCCTGCGCTTGCCGGAGAATGCTCGGATTCATGACGTTTTCCATGTCGGTGTTCTCAAACCATTCATTGGCACCCCACCCGCCTCAGTACCGGAGCTACCACCGCTACAGCATGGTCGTCCACTACAACACCCTGCGGGCATCCTTCGGTCGAGCCTGCGTCGGGGCGTCTGGTACGTCCTCGTCCAGTGGGCAGGGTTCCCGGCGGAGGCTGCAACATGGGAAACGGTAGACGCTTTCCGGGCTGCCCACCCTTCGTTCCAGCTCGAGGACGAGCTGTTTCCGGAGGGGGGGAGAGATGTTATGGTTGGAAGGCAGTACCAGCGCCGGAACACATCCAATGGCTAGTTATGGCGTGCAGGGGAGTAGCATAGCATGCAGGGGAGTCGGCATAGGCCAGGGAGTACGACCACAGGGTCAGTTAGAGTCCAATTAGTGTTTATTGGTTAGGAGTGAATTTAGGAGATGTTGTTGAGTCTATTTTGTAATTGCCTTTAAGGCCACACTTTCGGTTAATGAAGGGATAAGCCTGAGTTGAGATCTAATCTCCCTTGGGCTCCAGGCGAGCTATTCACGGTCCTGCTGTTGTCGCCCCTCTTCTTCCCCCAAGCGCCGATCACGGCGCCTCCCCATCGCCGGCGAGGAGCCAAGCCTCCGCCGCCCACTTCCCATCCCTACCTCCTCCGGAGCTTGAGCCGTAACACTGGGACTACTGAGCATCAATCTTGTTTGGTGCTTCAAATCCGGACTAAAAGGTCTACATTAGTCCTGGTTGGTGTTTCTAACCCAGATTAAAGACTCTTGACCCTTTAGTGCACAGTTCTGGACGCTCTCCTTTTGAATTCACTTTTGAAGGACCTTTAGTCCCGGGTGAGAGCTTTAGTCCCGGTTGGTGTTACCAGAACTGTGAATTCAGTCCTTCATGAGTGAATTCAAAAGGAGAGCGTCCAGAACTGTGTCACATGTGTTGTGTAGTTGAGTTGGTAAGTTACGCGTGAGGCGAGAGATCCTGGGTTTGAATCTCACAAGCCTAAGGAAGATTTCTAGGTTTAAATATTTTTTTTTTCTTCAGAGTGGGCTTTAGTCCCGGATAAGTGGTTTGGTCCCACATTGGCAATCTCAATTGGCAACCCGGACTAAGCATTGGCAATCCCAGTCGACAACCAGGACTAAAGGGTGTTACGAACCGGGACTAAAGGTCAATTCTCTACCGGTGCTCATATGTGCCAATCTACCCATCCACTCTGTGATCAACAGGAGGAATCAATAAACAGCAACTTGCTTTGTGCTTGCCCCTTCTCACAGGAATTTTGGTTTATTTTGCTACCAAGGCTCGGTCTGCAGACTCTAACCCCACGTACTAATGATGACTGCTTTGATAATTGGTGGTTGAGGGCAGAATCCAATCAGACCCGAAGAGGACTCGAATCTATTATAATCCTGAGAGCTTTGACATTTTGGAGAATCTTACAATTGGTGTTGTCTTCGTTAGGGCATCTTCAAATTTAGCTAGCACATATTATTGCTCACTAAAGAGGAACTAATGAACTGGAGTTTGGCCGAGGCTAAAGGAATTTCTCACATCTCACCTCCTTGCCTTTGTGCTGAATGGGGAACTATAGCAGGCTTAAGGTTGGTTAGGTCGTCTTCTTAATACAACGAAATGTTGCGCTCTGCATTTTCAGGAAAAAAAAATTCTTGGATATGTATACTTTGAATATGGGTACTACTCAGTACCTTATCCCATTTGTTTCTCTCGAACTCGGATCAGACATATATGCTATTGGGTAATATTCACTATTGCATCTGATGTTTGTTTAATAAACCTTTAGGCAATTGGACAATGGGTACCCTTGGACATCAATCGGGAATTATCAATCCAATTTTCATCTCCATTTGACAGGGGTCCTTGAGTTTGCTATTGTGTTAAACAAAGCTTTCAGTTTATTATTTATCTCAAAGTATTACAACTGCTTCAATTTATTGAAAGTATTTTTTAATATTGTTTACTCGTAATTGATTTGCATTTAGTTTTAAAATCCTCAATTCGAATGAGCTTCTCCTTACAAAATAAGTGTAAGCTCACCTAGAGATTGCCAAACCTGGATCCCAGCTTGTGTGGGATCTTTGCCACTGTGCACCCCTTTTCTTTATATTCCAATCGTATTTTGGTTTCCCTTTTTTTATTTGCTTATTTCATTTAACTTTTTACTTCCAACCAAATTTCCTTTCTGCTGATTCTAATCTGAACTGTTGTATTAGAAACCTGAGTAATTTGAATGAGAAACATATGACCTCGTATTTTGGTTGTACATTCTGACCTGAAGGGAAACTATGTGTCCACGTACTTTGCATCATCTCTAGCCGCCACTCTCAGATAACAAAACCTCGAAAATTCCTTTCCCTGTAGGCGCTGTAGCTGATGTGTTGAGAGAACAAAAAAGAGAGGAATAACAGTTGTAGCTAGATTAAGACGGTATGATTTAGAACACTAGAATGGGGTCAAAAAATTTTGGAATAAGTAATTTGACAGGCAATAACAAAAGAATTAATGATTCAGAGGTTTAGTGATAATGAAGTGAACAAAATAAAATTTAGCGGCAGTTTGCAAAAAGCCCATGTATATTTGATGGTTGTAGACAATATTTTCCCTAAGTACAAATAATTTGTTGGCCAACATTGCGTATATTAATAAAGTATAGACATATACAGGGAGTAGTAAGACCTGAGACATCTCCATTATCTTAGCAGATACATTTCCAACAGAAGTTATTGCTTGAGTATGACTAGTACACTAACGAAGATTTTGATACGCAGTGGCAAAATTACATTCTGTGTTTGCTGAAGAAAAACAAATAATTTCCATGTGACAACTTGCAGAGGCCAGAAGCAAGTATATTGTTAGATAGAAACTTGTGCATGTGCCATTGCATTGCATGTATCTTACTTCTGCTAATTAATTATGATGTCAAAGTGATTTTGTTTTCGAAATCAAGTACCGGCATTTATTATATTACTAATGACAGTATAGAACAACATTTAGATCCAACCATTAGTATACCATGGGATATTCATGATGTTGTATAGATGGAAAATGGCATAATACTGTGTTTTGCTAATTGGTATTATGAACTTTGTTGTATTAGTGAGATGCACTTTGAAGGACAACATGAGTGCGCTGATATCTGAACTTCTCCCTTCAGTCTTAAATCATGTATGCATTATGAGCTAGTAAGGTTGCACAAATAATCTGGCCAGCTATTAGGTTTTTCTCATTAGCATGCACATTAGCCACTATGACCCAAATGATTTAGAGAGGTGAAGAATTTTTATGGCACTGTCGAGATCAACTATTAGGTTTTTCATAGTTTTGTTCAAATTTTGTCTTCACTGGTTTGTGTTTTACATGAACTATTATTTTAGGTATTTTTAGCTTTCCAACTCATGGAAATCAAATGGGAAAATTCTACTTGACCCTCTCAACTATTGGTGGTTGTCTACTGTAACACCTAACCCAATTTGGAATTTGGGTCATAGTGGCTAATGTGCTAATGAGATATTGTGAGAGGTTTAGTCCTACCTTGGTTATTTAGAGTGAGTTATACCAACATATAAGGCTTCTAGAGTCTATCTCATCATCCCGTGTCAATCCTTTTGTGTGAAGCGAGACCGAAAACGCAAGTGGGATGGTGGTAGGTGTATTTTGCTCAACGTGTAGAGTGGATCTGAGTCGTTTGGACTCTAAGACGTTACAAATGGTATATCAAAGCTGACCTTCACGGCCACAGATGCATGCGGGCTAGGGGCGTGGACATGGTGTTCATTGTGCGTGTAGGCCTTGCGTGGTGCACGACATGGCACATGTACCGGCACTGGATGCCGACCATCACGACCACAAACGCGTGTGGGCCAGGGGTGCGGACATGAGGTTCATTGTGCATGCAGACCCTGCGTGGTGCACGATATGACAGATGTGTCGACACTGGACAAGGACGCGTGGTCGCATGTGCTAAGAGGGAAATGTTCCTGGTCATCGTTTGTCTGGCTGAGGGTGTGTTGGACCGACGAAGACGTTGGGCCCTTTGAGGGGGGTGTATGTAACACCCAGCACAGTTTGAAATTTAGCCTATAGTGGCTCATGTGCATGTTAATGATATATTGTGAGGTTTAATCTCACCTTTATCGTTTAGAGTGGGTTAGACCAACATATAAAACTTCTAGAGACAATCCCACCATCCTCGGGTTAATTCTTTTATATGAAGCAAGGACAAAATCGTAAGTGGGATGGTGGTATATGTGGTTCGCCCAGCATACAAAGTAGATCTGAGCTGGTTAGACTCTAAGGTGTTACATCTACTTCACCCCTCACCTATGAAACCAGTTATTATAAACTATTGAATTAATCTTTAAGATGGTTTTTGAAGGTGGTTTCGCTGATGTGGCAAATTAAATCTCAACTATAAAACATGATATTGTAGTCCTTAAAGTATCTTATATTATATATATATATATATATATATATATATATATATATATTCAAATGACCCACGGATAATATTGTAGCGTCGTTTAGGACTATATCCTACCACACTAGCCTAAGTGCTCATGCTTGCACGTAGGTCTATTTGTTACCTTCACCCCTTACTCTTTCTAGGCTGACTCGCCACCAACGAGCAACATACAACATCTTTTCTCCTATTCCACCTCTCAATACTCCTCATCAATGGTATTAAGCTCAAATACTTGCGCCCTCGTTATCTAGCCCCACCCACATCGTCGATCCGCAGAGAACCATTCGTTCGATCGTCCTTAAGTTTTTTAAGGTACCCATAGAAGGAGAAAGGGAAGGATGTGGGAGGGGGTAGATGACATGAGCGCAATAAGCACAGTGCATGAGTTCAATGTTGTTGTTGAAGTGTTGTGACGTGGAGCAGGAGACATGGTGGTGTTCATCGGTCGGTGGTGCAAGCAGGGGCGACGCCAGGTTCACTTTGCATGGTGCCTTGGCACCAAGGTAAAAAGATATTTTACCACTAAACAGCCTCATACTTAGTATATATTTTAATAAAATCGTATGTACGTCTTCAGCTGTGCACCAGGGTTAATTCTTTACTGGTTTCGCCCCTGGGTGCAAGCCTCAAAAGAGTAGGGAGATGGAGGCAACTGGTGAGTATGCATGCAAGCATGGTACTTAGACTAGTGTGATGGGATATAGTATCTAAACAACACTACATGACCATACAGGAAACATTTGTACATTATTACATGCTTTAAGGGTCACAAATTAGGTTTTATAGTTGAGAGGTTATATAGTCAACCTTTGATACGTTAGTGGGTTATATAGACTTTTTAATATGTCATATCAACGAGATCACTTTCAAAACCACCAATTGTTTTTAATACTTTAAGGGGTGTAATATCTAATTCTATAGGTCAAGGGGTGAGGTAGCTAATAACTAGCAATAGTGTGGGGGAATAGTTAGTAGACTTTTTCCAACTCAAATTGCTAATTTTCCTAAATTTATTATTCTAAATTTTCTATTTATTAATTATATCAGACATGAACTCATTGCTTTAATATTATAATATACTCCGAATGCTATTAGATCATCATAAAGTCAGACGGTACAAATTTTTCTCTTTTTTTGAGTTATATGTGGAAATTTCTAAGAACCCTCCACAAATGCGATGGCTTCTTTTAACACCTGTAGTTACATAGTAATATATATAATTATGCTTCTTGTAGTAACTTGTAAGCAAAATCAACATGCAGGTCGATCGAGTACAAAATTTGGGGGCTGTAATAATGGTTTTTCACCTGCTCGTGGTATGGGCGTCGTCAAGCAAAATTCACTGGGCTACAATCTGAAAAACTCACTACCGGATTTCCTTCAAGCCCTAAATACACTCGCCAAAGACTTTGCTAAGTGCCACACTCGGCAAAGAGCAGACGACAAAAAAAGGTGACGGCAAAGAGCTCTTTGCCGAGTGCCAAGATTGCACTCGGCAAAATAAAAATTCAAAAAAATAAATAGGAAAAAATATTTAATTGGGGGAGGGCTCCACAGAGCAGTGCCCGCCCAACGGAGACCGAAGTCCCACTTTTCGTGCAAAATTCGCGGCTAATACGGTCGGCAGGATTCGAACCCGCGACCTGTCCCTTGCACGAAGCATCCTCTGTCACTGCACTAAACACTCATATACATTCCTACTTCATTTCGGTTCCTCACATGTTATACTAAACCGAGTGTAATTTGCTTATTCGAGGCCCTAAACGAATTCAAATAAAAAAGTTGTCAACTACAAAGTTTTTAACTTTTCGAGATCTATAACTTTTATTTTGGTAGTTTTTCCATCGAGGTCGTTTATAAAAAATTAAATTTAAAATTTGAGGATTTGAAACGTAGTTTTCGTTAAATCAAAAAGTTGAACTGCAAAGTTTCATAACGTTTCAAAATCTACAACTTTCATTTTGGTTGTTTCTCCATTGAGGTATT
The DNA here is from genome assembly GCA_009763385.1 of Coix lacryma-jobi var. lacryma-jobi. Lineage (NCBI taxonomy): Eukaryota > Viridiplantae > Streptophyta > Magnoliopsida > Poales > Poaceae > Coix > Coix lacryma-jobi. The sequence goes on along the minus strand of CM019823.1, from coordinate 43,718,263 downwards.
TTTAAAAATTCAAATACATTTTTGCAAAGTTGTCAACTACAATGTTTCATAACTTTTTGAGATCTACAACTTTCATTTTGGTCATTTCAAATCCATCCGAGGTCTTTTGAAAAATTCGAATTTTAATTTTTTAAAATTCAGACGTAGTTTTGCATAACTAGATGACTTCAAATTAAAAAGTTGTCAACTATAAACTTTCAAAACTTGTCAAGATCTATAAAGTTTATTCGATATTGTGGTTCTAATATTATTCACAAATCTTATATATCACTCTTGTAGTTTCATAAACTACCGGAGAGATATGTAAGATTTGTGAACAAATTTATTTTGGGTTTGTCAAATGAAGAAATCACCGAAACAAAAATTGCTCATCTTGATAAGTTAAACAATTTTGTAGTTGATTTTTTTTCATTTGAATTAGTTTACTGCTCCAAAATATGATTTGAAAATTGTCTTTGTCGAGTGTCAAAAAAAACACTCTGCCAAAAAACACCCGATAAAGAATTTTTTTGCCGAGTGTTTTTTATGTGGCACTCGGTAAAGAGCTTATTTGCCGAGTGTCCGAAAAAAATACTCAGCAAAGAGTGAGGCACTCGGTAAAGTTGGGTTTTCCGGTAGTGACTATAGTGTGATAAGAAAAACCAAATCTCTGGTAAGGAAATAATAGATGTCATTATCACATGCTTCATTCAAGCAAAACTTGGCAGTGTAGTATGTTTTTATTTCAAGATATTATTGGCCGTACCTACAAATAAAAAACATGGATTATTGTTTTCAAATGTTGGTACCGTCTCAACAAAAGCTCCAATGTAAGATAGATTGACCTAATATGAGTAATTTGGCAATCTACACAACATACATGACTCCATCAGTTCTCATCTATAACTTTAATTTATAACTCTTACACTTCATCTATCATTAAGGATAAGGATTAATCAGTCGGCTTATCACTACTAGAGAACAGGCCTTTGGACGATTTGCAAAATCAGCATTAGCCACGGAAAAATTTGCGCCCGGGACTAGAAAGGCCTTTAGCCCCGGTTGGTAACACCAACCGGGACTAAAGCTCCCCAGCCCAACGGCTCAATTGTCAGAGGGGCCTTTAGTCCCGGTTGGTGTTACCAACCGGGGCTAAAGACCGGCCTTTAGCCCCGGGCCGTAACACCAACCGGGAGTAAAGGTTTTGCCCCGGTTGGTGTATGCAGCCGGGGCTAAATGTTGGCATCTTTAGCCCCGGGCCGTAACACCAACCGGGACTAAAGGTTTTGCCCCGGTTGGTGTATGCAGCCGGGACTAAAAGGTTTTGTTCCGGTTGGTGTACCCAGCCGGGGCTAAATGCCAACATTTAGCCCCGGCTGGGAATAAGGACCGGGGCTAAATGTCCCTCCCTATATTTGAAATGTTCTTCTACCTCCAGCCGTGCCCGAGCTCCTGTCTTCATTTTTCTTCATTCAGTCACTGCTTGCTCTTGCTTGCTTGTTTGCTCTCTTCTCCTCCGGTGATTTTTGTTTGTTAACACATCTCCGGCGATTGATTTATTTCATCACATCTACACCGCCATCGACTCGTTGAAAGGTTACTAGCTTAAGTTATTCATTTTTGTAGCTATTTTGAGTTCATTGACTTGATAGTTCAAATTATTAATCTAAAAACAAAATATGACCGTTTAATTAGTTTATTTTAGTCTTTTAGAGAAATGTGACCGGTTTAGAAAACAAAATATATAATACTTTAGTTTAGAAAATGTGACCGGTTTAATTAGTTTTTTTTGAAATAGAGATCATTTAAATCATTTGTTTACATAAAAATTAGAAATATATAATACTTTAGTTTAGAAAATGTGACAGTTTAATTAGTTTTTTTGAGGAATAGAGATCATTTAAATCATTTGTTTACAGAAATTAGAAATATATAATAATTTAGTTTACAAAATGTGACCGTTTTAATTAGTATATTTTATTATTTTGGAGAAATAGAGATCAGTTAAATTAGTTGTTTACAGAAATTAGAAATATATAATACTTTAGTTTACAAAATGTGACCGGTTTAATTAGTATATTTTATTATTTTGGAGAAATAGAGATCAGTTAAATTAGTTGTTTACAGAAATTAGAAATATATAATACTTTAGTTTACAAAACGCAGAAGGATGCCTGGTTGGTATGTTGTTTATAGAAAATACTTTAGTTTACGACGCAGAAGGAAGCACGAACCAAAACAGTGGTGTTCGCGTAGATGCCACAGACCCATCTGGGAAGAGGCAAACATATTATGGCCGCATAGAGGAGATTTGGGAACTAGACTACGCACCTGATTTTAAAGTCCCTTTGTTCCGATGCCAATGGGTCAAGGCGACCGGAGCCGGAGTAACAGTTGACAAGGAGTATGGAATGACAACAGTGGATCTCAACAATATTGGATACAAAGGTGAACCATTCGTCCTTGCTGCTGATGTGACTCAAGTGTTCTACGTGAAAGACATGTCTACAAAACCCAAGAGAGGGAAAAATGATGATAAATTAACCAAAGAGCCAAAACGCCACATAGTTCTTTCAGGAAAAAGAAACATCGTGGGAATTGAGGACAAGTCAGACATGTCAGAAGATTATGAAAGGGATGACCGAATACCGCCCTTCAGTGTTACCAAAGACCCAAGCATCCTGCTAAATGCTGAGGAGACTCCATGGTTACGACATGATCATGACCAAGGAACATACGTCAAGAAAAAGATCACCAGTGTACCCGCTTGATATATATATAGTGATGTTTTAACTAATATTATATATTACAGCTAATAATGATTATGCATAGTCATGGTTCGTTGATGTCGTTGTCGAAATGACTTGATTTATTTTTGGCAAGCATATGAGCCCAACTTGATGCCCCACAAGTGGTGTTAGATTTTTCTGATCATTATTTTAATTATTACATTTTTTCTATGTCGAATGAGATAAAAGTTGGTAAAAGTTTGGCTCAATTCTGGATTATTTTGTTGGTAGGCCCAATTGAACCTATAATTATTGGGTGCAAGTGTGCGGTAATTCAGTTAAACCGGAAAAAGTAGCAAACCATCTCCGAAAAAACACAAACTTATTGGTTTCCTCACCCGTGCCAACTTATTTGGACAATAAAAGATAAACAACCCAAAATTTAACGTTCATATAATACAAAAAATATTTTCCTATCGAGCACCGGTTGTTTCAGATATTTAAATTTAACATTTTATTTTTGCATTAACAAAATATAAATTTTTCTTTACATTTATATTTGTTATTATAAGAAAAGAAAAGAATTTATGTTACAAAATTTTCTACTATACAATAAGGTAAAAGGAAACACAAATGTTATTTTTAAGTAATTTTATGCCAAATATTGAATTTACTATGCAAATAACAAGTATTACAACATATTAATATACCCAAAACCTAATTCAAAACCCAAAACACAGAAAACCCAAAATAAAGGCGGGAGAAGACCCTTTAGTCCCGGGCCGTAGCACCACCCGGGACTGAAGGAACCTTTAGTCCCGGGCCGTAACACCACCCGGGACTAAAAGTCACCCCCTTTAGTCCCGGGTGGGCTTACGCCCCGGGACTAAAGGTGTTAGTCCCGGGCCGTAATACCACCCGGGACTAAAAGTCACCCCCTTTAGTCCCGGGTGGGATTACGCCCCCGGGACTAAAGGTGTTTTAGTCCCGGGCGGTGCCACGGCCCGGGACTAAAGCCTCCCCGCCTATATAGGACACAGTGCCCTCCTTCCTCAGATCGACGTCAGACGCCCGAGCCGCCGCCTCCTCCCTCCGTCGTCCTCCTCGAGCTCTCTCGCCGACGTCCGCCTCCCCGTCGTCCTCTCCCGCGCCGCCCTCCTCCCTCCGTCGATCTTCGGCCCTCGCCGCGTCTCCTCTCGCGCGGGCGCGCCGCCGCGCGACTCGTCCTCGCCGTTCGCCGCGCGCGCGCCGCTGCCGTCCTCGCCGTGGTGCTCGCCGGCGCCGTCGTCCTCGTCGTGGTGCTCGCCGTTCGCCGCGCGCCGTCGTCCTCGCCGTGGTGGTGCTCGCCGGAGTGTGCGTGTGTTGTGTGTGCGTGTGCTCGCCGGCCGGTCTGCTCGCCGTGGTGCTCGCCGGCGCCGTCGTCCTCGTCGTGGTGCTCGCCGTTCGCCGCGCGCCGTCGTCCTCGCCGTGGTGATGCTCGCCGGTGTGTGCGTGTGTTGTGTGTGCGTGTGCTCGCCGGCCGGTCTGCTCGCCGTGGTGGTGCTCGCCGGCCGGTCTGCTCGCCGTGTGTGTGTGTGTGCAGTGTATAGAAAAAGAAAAAGAAAAAGAAAAAAGAATGAATCATGTGTTCCTTTGGACAATTATATATGTTCATAGAAAAATGAATATATATTTATAGAAAATATGTATAGAAAATGTTTTTTACCCTAACAAAATAGTATGTTTTTACACATGTAGTCCGTCGCCGCCATCCTCACCGCGACTAAAGGTGCCCCGTCGTGACATCCTCGCCATTCGCCGCCGGCCGTTGCTCCCCTTGTGCCGTCGTGTCTCGTCCTCGCCGTCGTCTCGCGGCCGCTCCGGCCGTGTGCCTCCGTCCTCGCGCTGCCGGTGAGGAGTGCCACCGCGCGTGCGTGTGTGTGTGAAGTGTGTGCGTGTGCGTGTGTAGTGTGTAATTAAAGTGTGTGTGCACTGTGTGTGTAATAGGAAAAGGAAAATAGAAATCCATATGAATTGAAAATAGAAAATAGTTTTTACCCTAACAAAATATTATGTTTACACACATGTAGATAAAAGAGATTGGTCGCGTTGACCGCGCCGTCCGCCGTCATCCTCACCGTGTGATCCTCACCGCAACGTGATCTTCGGCGTCGTCTGTTGTCGTCCTCACCGCGACATCATCCTCGCCGTCGTCCGTCGTCGTCCTCTCATCAACGGTGTGTCCTTTGCATGTGTTAGATGGAGGAGGAATAATCACTTAGATAATTTGGTTTAGATATGTAAACATTTATTTATATCGGTCATATATATGTTTATGAAATAATCACTTGGATATGTTTATGGAATAATCACTTGGATATGTTTATAGAATAATCACTTGGATATGACTTTTCGATCATGTCGGTAGTGTTATTTTTACGAATATAGTCTTCATGGATATATGTTATTTTTAATGTTGTCAAAACCTACACCCCAAACCCCAACCCTAAACCCTAAACACTAAACCCTAAACCCTAAACCCTAAAACCCTAAACCCTAAACCCCAAACCCTAAACCCAAAACCCCTAACCCTAAACACCAACCCCGAAACCCCAAACACGAAACCCCAAACCCTAAACCCCAAACCCTAAACCCCAAACCCCTAACCCTAAACACCAATCCCGAAACCCCAAACACGAAACCCTAAACACTAAACCCTCAACCCCAAACCCCTAACCCTAAACACCAAACCCGAAACCCAAAACACGAAACCCCAAACACTAAACCCCAAACCCTAAACCCCAAACCCTAAACCCTAAACCCGAAACCCCAAACCCCTAACCCTAAACCCCAAACACTAAACCCCAACCCCAAACCCTCAACCCCAAACCCCTAACCCTAAACACCAAACCCGAAACCCCAACACGAAACCCTAAACACTAAACCCAAACACTAAACCCCAAACCCCAAACCCTAAACCCTAAACCCGAAACCCCAACCCCTAACCCTAAACCCCAAACCCGAAACCCCAAACACTAAACCCCAAACCCCAAACCCTAAACCCAAACCCCAAACCGTAAACCCTAAACCCCGAAACCCAAAACCCGAAACCTATGCACGTTATTGCAAAATATGTGTTTATTATCCTCCAGTCATTCGCAGAAATGGCCGCCCAGTTGACAACATGGAGGAGGAAATGTACGAATTAATCAACAGCGGCGCTAATCAAAATTTAGCAGGTGATGATAACAATAATCAAGAAGTAGATGACGGCAGTCAATACTTTGCCGATTATGAAGAAATAATGCAAGAAATACTGGCGAGGTATATACCTACAATAATCTCTATGTGCACATGAAATTCTAAATTATTTATAAATGTATTTATATCTCTACTGTTCCTACATATGTAGCCCTCCGGATCGACAACGACTACCGGGAAGAGTAGGACCGTACGAGGTCCGAAGAAAGCCGTTGGAGGGCCGGTACATTATCTCAGAATTCAACGAGGAAACAGGCCAAGTACTTGGAGAACATGCACAAAGATTTGTTGCCCACTGTGGTGCCTTGTAAGGGATAAGATCCCGATCAGTGCTCGTGAATGGAAGAAAAGGCAAGTGCTCCTGATATAAGTTTTGTCTCTGATCTTGATAAGGAACTGGTTTGGCAAGAGGTCCTTGCACATTTCACACTTGAAACAGAAGATATAAATTTGAAGGCCAGAGTTCGGGACTGGGCTATGAAGAAAATGGCAACACTATTCCAGGGCTGGAAGAAGAACTTATACAACAAATTTATCAAGAAGGACCAAACTCCGGATTTCAACAACTAAGGCCTACGTCAAGTTGAGGCCATTTTGGGATGAGTTTGTAGAATTCAAGAAATCAGAAGAGAGTGAGGCACGGATCAGAAGGAACCAGCAGAATGCCCGACAAACAATACCACCATCACTTGGGATCAGGTGGCTATAAGAGTGCCATTCCTAAATGGGAAAGATGGAACGAGAGTTGCAAGCCAAGGGCATTGAACCAGAATCGATAAACTGGCCTGAGCGCGCCAAGTATTGGTTTTTTTGGTCATGGAGGAAGCCTGGACCAACAAACAGGAAGGGTACACTATGGCGAAAAACTCCAAAGAGCAGCAGAAAGATTTGTTTATGCTAGAGAAATGGCTGCCAGTGGCAGGTGGCAGCCGAACAGAGACAAGGACGAGCTGACATAACGCCCTGGAGAATCTTGAACATGGTGGGAGAACCAGAGGCTATGGGGAGCTGTCATGGGTACATGCCTTCCCTCAGGACAAAGAGACCTATAGAAGCCGCGCGAGAAAGAAGGAGGAGGAGGCACAGCGCATGCGCCGGTTAGAAGAAATGGTTATTCAGTCACAGGCCGCGGCTCTTGAAGCAGTTGAGCGAGAAAAAGCACTTGAAGGCAGAATGAACGAGGAAATAAAAGGCAAGTGCAGTTAGCAATGCAAAGGCAATCTGCATCAGAGCCGGGAGTCAATATCAGCCCCCCTGAGCAAATGAAAAGCAGTTGCGCTTCCACAGAGGTCTCAGACGCAGCACTGCGCTTTCCTGTGGACGACATCACCGAGCCTCTCACGACATGTGAACTGCACATTCCACAGGGGAATACCACAGTCATGGTGGCTATAGGTGTTGTATCTCCTATCGATCCTACGAAGACACCAAGAAGTCATGGAGCAATAATACCTCCTGGATATGCTAGCGTCTCGGTGGACAGGGTGGTAAAAGGTTACGAGAATGTCGAACTTGACATTAAAGGAGGTGATGGCGAGAATACATTAGGAGAAGCGGAGAAGACATTCATATGTTGGCGCAAGCGCTATATCATAATTCCTGGCGTATCACCTCCTCCTCCTCAACAACCTATCCCTAGGTGTGTATGAAATTAGTGAATGAAACTTAATAGTATTGGTGAGCTAATAGTATAAATGGATACTCATACCATGTTGTTTTCGCAGCAGGACATCCCCCAACCTAAGTCCAATTCTACATTCACCACATGATCACAGTGTTGCGGACGATGATGATCAAGATCAAATACGACGGGATCCATCACCGCCACCGGCCCCATCTCCTCCACGACGGGATCCAACACCGCCACCGGCCCATCTCCCCCACGGCGTGATCCAACGCCGCCACCGCCCCACCTCCTCCCCACCCTCCACCCCGCCACCACATCCTCCACACGAGATCCAACACCGCCACCGACCCAACCATCTCCTCCAAAGCGGGCTCCGACACCGCCACCTGCCCCATCTCCACGGCGGGTTCCAACACCTCCACCGCCAACAAGAAGAGGCCTGTCACACAAACAAAGGCGTCAGCCCCACCACCTCCGAAGAAGAAAGCACCTGTGAGAAATCAGCTCCCAAGATGACAAAACTTGCATATGACATGACCGAGGAGGAGACTGACGCTGCAGTGCAAAAAGACTGTAACAAGTTCTTCGAAGCTGCCATTGCTAGTGGTCGAGCAAAGCGAAACCCGGAGAAGCCGTACCTTTTTGTTCGTCCTGAAAAACTAAGGCAAACTGTGGACGCTCACCAAAAAAAGGTACGTGCTGCCCGTAAGGCTTCGCCAAAATCAGACTATGATCGCACACTTAGCAAATCACTTGAGGAGGCCAAGAAGGCAAAGAAGAGAGCAGGAAAGGGTGTCCCACAGCTCGGGGAACAAGAGAAGCAATCAGTGCCAGATCTAGTTGTTGATAATGAATACGGTACAAACATGGAAATCATACAACGAGCATATGGAGACGTTGATCCTGCGCAACTGCTCGCATTTTTTGAGGAAACTGGTTTGAATGTGGAAAACATACTCGGAGAAGCAGGCATCAAAAGTGCTCCAGAAGTTGATAAATGGAAGAGGGCATATGTATATGGCCAAAGTCTATACAACCCAGCGGCCCTGAGGGATCTTGGTACACAGATGCACTTGCTAAATCAGTGGTACCTTACGGCGTGTGGCAGAAAAGCTGATGACTACATTTGCGTCAGAATTAGAGACCATGATTACTTCCGTGGTGATGACATCATATATGTTCAGTTTAATGAGTTACATCAGCTCTGCCACATGGACGCTCTCGACAAATCTCTCGTCAGCTGCTTTTGCCTGTAAGTGATTGTTTCCTTTAATAATCTCACTTTAGCTTATGTATATGTATAAGTAATTATCCTCACACTGCTAGCAAGCGTTTGTAAACATGTGCAGAAACATGATGAGACAACTAAGGCATAAAAATGACAAGGAGATTGGTTTCCAGGCAGATTGGTTCATCGATCGCATATACGTCTTCAAGCACCAAGCAATACTCACTCGGATGCATGGAAAACTCAAACAGAGGTAATTTGCGGAGGTTCTTGGTAAACCAAAGGGACAAAAGATATATACTATTCCCCTACAACTTTAGGTGAGTTTTGTTATCATATGCACATTTTATTATAGGTTGACATAAAGATATATATATGTGTTGACTATATAAACATAAATGCAGTTTTCACTGGATTCTAATGGTGATCGATCTCCACGAGAGTCGTTTGCTAATCTATGACTCTCTGAGAAAACCACAAGAAGATTACCAAGATATGATTAATATTATCCGAGGGTAATGTGATCTTTAAATATTGATTCTTGCTATAGCTCTTTAACTCTGCAATAGTTAATTAACGTTCCAATTATTGTGAAGGGTTTGGACTTGGTTGTTCAGAAACACCGTCCGGATCTGAAAGCGCAACTTCCTGATCCTCTAGTCCTAAATGTAAGTTGTAGAGTACCTCCCTGCCTCTTTACCTTAATTAGCATCACTCAGCAGACGCACGCTCAACGAGAGTACTCTTTTTACATATTGTACAGTGGGGTTCTCAATTGTACAGTGGGTATAACGGCAGTCACCGGGAAACAATTTATGTGGGTACTATGTTTGCGAGTTCCTGACGGTGTATGAAAAAAGACTCCTTTACAGAGTCAGCAAGTACGTAACATGTAAATAAATTTATTTTATTTTTTGTTGCTATTACATAAATATTATGTATGTTAATACTTTTTTTATTTTAATCCAAATTGAAGGAGACATGGTTGAAGAACCAGGTGATGGATAAGGTCCGCCTCAAAGCAATTCAAGAGACCATCGCGGGCTTCCTTAATGACCATGTCCTTAAGTCTGGCACCGAGTATTGGTTTAATAAAGACGAACCAATGAAGCCAAACCAAGATGAACACTTGTATGACCTCTAAGTTAGGAACGGTATTATATTTGTGTGTAAATATCAAGTTAAGCATGCATGATGGATAATGTTGTATATTTTTGTACATATGTGTGTATAGCTAGCTCTATATTATATATATATGTATAGTTTCATATTTCATTTGTGTGTAATTGTAAATTTTATGTGTTTATATATATTTATTAGCAGCGAAGAATAATACGTGTATTTGAAACTGGCCTAATATAATAGAATATATTAGCAGCGAAGAATACGTATTAGAAAACCTAATGTAATTGTAAAACCAAAAACAATAACCAATTGAAAAGAACAGAAAAGAAAAAGAAAAAAGCAGATGGATCTTTAGCCCCGGTTGGTAACACCAACCGGGACTAAAGAGGCCAGCCACGGTGGCCCGGCTGGAGCCCCTTTAGTCCCGGTTGGTGTTACCAACCGGGGCTAAAGGTGCCTCCAGCCGGGCCCCCGTGGCTGGCCTCTTTAGTCCCGGTTGGTGTTACCAACCGGGGCTAAAGGTCCCTCCATTAGCCCCGGGCCATGGAACCGGGGCTAAAGGTCGGGGCTTTAGTCCCGATTCCTTAGCCCCGGCTCCATGTCCGGGGCTAAAGGCCAAAATGGCCCGGGGCAATAGGCCTGTTCTGTACTAGTGTATCAGCCATACTTTGGCTTATTCTCTTACATAACACTATTAAAACAGTCGAAATCAGCCATAAAACGACAACCAAACATGGCCTAAAAAAATTCATATTGCACGTAACACTATTATTTCTTTACGCTCTACTGATCAACCAGTATGATAAATGAAACCTCATACCGGATTCAATTCACTGCAACTCCAGTAACATGTTCAAAATTCATATAACACTGTTTATTGTTGGAGAAAATCAAAGTGGCTAAGGGGGTGGCTTAAAAAATCATCTTGGAACGTACGAAACGGAATACACACCATGTACAGTTTATGATTGTATTGCTAACAATAAGTAGTACTGGACTATCAAGGCTGAACCAAATCCGAAAGATTTGTGTAAATATGGGCATGGAATGACATCATACAAGGAGATGAATTGGTTCCATGCGTAAACTTGGTTGGAACTAAGTGGAAAAACCATTCTGATTAGTATATGTTGAAGATTAGTAATTTAAGCATCTACCAAGTATATATTAGATAAAATCGTTAAGATGATAACGTTATATGTTCATAGGGACAGTTTGTTCTCACTTATGAGATAGAGACACGGCATATGTTCATAGGCATATTAAGATGTTAAGTCGGTTTAAACCTACCCAACGGAAGATTTAGATGGAATACTTAAGGTAAAAGAGCAGAAACAAGTTGAAATTAAAGCTCGCCAGAAGCTATAAAGACATTCAGATCATCAGACCTATTTGTCATACAGTACAATCGAAGGTAGAAATCTTGCTGAAACTATAATATCGCATGTACTATATTCCCTAACCTTTGGATGAAACCCAATAAACCCAGACCAAATTAAAAGCACACGGAACCTAATAACCAAATTTTACTCAATATGCTACCACTACAAACTGTAACGAACGTTGCAGCAAAATGACCAGTGAGTCCCAAGCCATACCTCGGAGCTGATGTGATTGGACTAGAACACAAGCAAGAAAAGTCAATCGGCTCCGCCAAGAAAAGATTTGTTTCCAAAGTACTGGAAACGTGTTTACGAGGGAAACACAGTTTTCCACGTGTTTATGAGGGAAACACAGTTTTCCAATGACATCTATTTTGAGACGGAGGGAGCAGTGCCCTTGGGCTTGCCGGAGGCCGGAGGACAAGCCAATACACCGCAAGTCACATGACGATGTTTCTCTCCGTTTGTAGCCCAGCAGCAATCCATCCACGCAGTGGGGCACGCCTGCCTTTTTTTCCACTCACTCTTCCTCCTATTGGCCGCGCATTAATTCAGGACTTTGGCATTGCATTGGGTTGCCCCCATGTACGATGCTGTCATCGGTTGTTTCAGGCTTTAATTCAGCCGGTCCTGCTGCCACTAGTCAGCCAGGGATCATATGGGAGGAGCAGGAGACATGAAAGCAGGGATGGACGGACACATGGGTGTGGCTGGGGACGGACATGAAAGCAGAAACAGTAGCAAAGGGGCCGGCCGGGAGGAGGCCGGGAGGAGGAGAGAGATAGAGAGAGGCCGGGGCAGGCAGGAGGAAGAAAGAATGCTTGATGTGCATCGAGGCCGTACAGATATTTTCTGGGGGGAGGGTGGAGCAGGCGCTACAGGAGTTCACGACTTCCAATAATAGCAAGCGCGGGATTTACAAAACTGCGGGCGAGAAATGCCCAAGCGTTCGAGCAAGACGAAGACGAACCTACCCGCAGGAAAACCCCAGTTCAAACAAATCCCAGAAAAATCAAGTCAAAATCACCACCGACAGCTTGAAATCGAAGGAGCAACTAACCGCGGAACAAGCTAGACAACGGGTGGAACGGGACTCCTATTCAGTCAGATTCGTCGTCGGTGGGGGAATTGAAGCAGGCCGGAGGAAGGAAGGACGACGGGGCACGCGCACCTGGCGGCGCTGGCGAACTCGTAGAGCTTGCCGCGCGGGGAGAAGACGATGAGCCCGACCTCAGCATCGCAGAGCACGGAGAGCTCGAAGGCCTTCTTGAGCAGCCCGTTGCGGCGCTTGGAGAAGGTCACCTGCCGGCTCGTCGCGTTCTCTATCCGCTTCAGCTCCGTCTTCCCCCGCACCATCGTGGCCGATCCCTCGCTCCCTCCGCGGCTTCCCGTTCCCGGAGCGGGAGCGGCCCCCAACCCAATCCAGGGGCGCTAGCTAGCTGCCCGAACAAGCGCGCTGCACTGAACGCAAACCAACCAACCAACAGCAGCGCAGTGAGGCGAGGTGAGGAATTTCTTTTTTAAAAAAACGAGAGGATCAGAAGCCTCGGCACGGGACAAAACTAGGCAGATCTGAGAAGGGAGGGCGCTCACTAAAAATGGCAAAGCGAAGGAGGCAATAAGCAGCCTGGCGGGTGGTGGTTGGCTTGGCTGGCGCCCGCCGCGCGGCCTCCGCTTTCCTTTCTGGTGCTTGCCCGCGCCCGTGCGGCCGTGCACGCGGTAGGGGGTGTAGGTGGATTTTTATAGTGGCGGGGCGGGGAGACTGGAACTGCGTGACGCGGGGGAGGAGGAGGAGGGTGGCCGGACTGGTGGCGGTGGAGGCCGACGCTTGCCCGTTTCGTGGTGGACGGGGGGTGGTGAGCGGGTGAGGCGGCCGCCAGGCGAGAGGGGGTAAAAAAAGAACGAAAAGGAGGACAGGACCAGGGCAGAGAGAGACCCAGATAAAGAAGGCGATCGCGCGAGCGGTTTACCCTCCTGGGCAAAACCGATCTCGATCGAGGCCGGCCTGGACGTAGTGGCGCGAGCGGGGCGCGGTCGCCATTGCCCGTCGCCGTCGGTGCGCGGAAATTGAGTGCCGGCCCGCGGTCTTACGCGGGTGATCGGCTGGTGATTCGCCACCGTGGGTTATGTGACAATTTGCCACTGTCACATGTGAATGGCGATCTTTTTAACGCCTTCCACGTTCACTTTTGTGTCGACGATAGAGTGGGTCCCCTGAGTGTCTTAGACTGGGAAAAAAATTAGATGCATATATGTCATGTGTTGGGCCGTTTCGAAGCCAGGAATATAATTCATTTCCTGTGTTTTTTCTGTAAAGATAAACTAATCTATAACTCTTCAAGCTATTCACTTCACAGTCCACTATATCTAATGCATTTATGTATACACTAGTTATTTCTCTTAATATACAAGTTATCTACCTCATCAGTCCACTATCAGATACATTTATAGTCAACTAACATTTATAATTATGATCTACATATTAGCAAGACACATCGTCTACTACCATGTGTATTTAGTTGTCCGCATCAGCGTATCACACCATTTACTAATATTAAATTATAATTGTTTATCCCTTAGTATAAGTAATTTGTAATTTCATTCTAAATCATTAGCAATTTCTATGGTAACACACGAGATATTTCTCTGGTTTCTATAAAGTTTGTGTACGTTTTCTGTGAAATGCATGCCTGCTGTGAAAGAGTGACTGCCGCACACATTCCAAAATTTAATCTCTTGGTTGAACCATTTTATAATAATCTAACATTTGTTGAACTTGTTGGTCATGCTCATGGACGTGATTATGTGAACCACTTGTGCTCTGTTGATCCTGATTTTGCACACGCGGTGGACGAGGGAATCACTCTTCTTCTTGTACTTGTGTTCCTCTCTAGGCTGAATATCACCGATTGCCATATACTTCATCGCTTCATCTAGTTTGGGACCTCTCGCATTATCCAAATTTCTTATCTCCAATTTGAGAGTTATTGGTTTCATCAAACTCAACATCAACATCAACATCAACATCATGAAATTCAAAATACCTTAAATGGAAAAACAGCCAAAAATAAAAGTCATGAAGTAGTTGATAAATTTTTAATTTGAAACCATCTTGTCAATGAAAATTACGTTTGAAATTTCTTAAATTTGAAATTCAAATTTTGTAAATAATCTTGGATGTAGAAACTTTCTAAACAAAAAGTGTAGGTCTCGAAAAGTTATGAAACTTTGTAATTGATAACTTTTAAATTTGAATTCGTTTAGAGCACCAAATAAGCAATTTGCACATGATTTAGTATAATATGAGGGGAATTGGAATGCAATATAGACACAAATGACAAGAGGTGGATGTAACACCCGGTTTTAAAGAACAAAACCAGGTACGCCATATGTGTGCCCAGGAAGTCCACACATACAACCACAGAGGGAAAAGATATCAAAAACAATGTTCTAGATATCGAAAACAACACTTGCATCAAAGTTAAGCGGAACAGATACTAATCTTCTCTTCAGACTTCATTCTTCACAGGGACAGTTGACTGGGGTAACATACGCCTAGCACTTCCATCAGTCTTCCGAAAACTCCTCGACGTCTTCACCACGCTTCCGCTGCGCGACTCTGATGGAGACTGAGGTGTGGGGGAAATAGCAAGGGTGAGCACATGTCGTACTCAGCAAATACAACATGGGGTTATGAAGCTCAAAAGGCTTGACACTGGTTTACTGCGGATAACACTTTTAGTCGGAGTCAATATTTTAGCATTAGATAGTCATCAAGTTATGCTTACATCCCATTCAAACCACATGAATAATATTATGAGCAAACCACATCAAAAGATTAACAAGTGACAGTAGTAATATGAACATAAAGTATATTTCGTTTAAGTTATTAGCCTGCAAGTTTTCCGAGCCGCTCGTGACCGTGAGCACGGCTGATATATCAGTTTATTACTCTGCAGAGTTTGTACAACTTTACCCGTGAGCCGTGATCCCCATGAGCCAGGGGTTGCAAATCCCATATCACCTCTACCAAGGAAGTGCGGCAGGGTACACTATGAAGTCTTTCGAAGTTCCCCTAACAAGATAGTGGCCACTAGGTTTCCAATCGGCAAGCAGATATAGGAACCCCCCTTTCCGATGGCACATTCCTTCCCGGCTATACACATGAGACCAGGCGGCCGTCCTATACCCGTCTCGGCAAGCCCCTTTTGTGCCCTTTCGGGTAACCACCATCAAGCGAGGAGAGGTCCTCGAACCAACTAAAACCAGAGCCATGTAGCCCTCACGGTTGTACTATATGTCCCAGCTTTTGCCCGCAGAAGATCATTTAAGGGGGTCAGATATTCACATTACATGGAAACAAGTTATCAGTATGTGTTGCACATATTATTAGTCATCTCGTTTGTTCATATAGTTTGGAGTTAAGCACTAGCAGATCTACCCATATGCATATATCCCGTGGTAGCAAGGTATAAAGTTGAATCATCTAGATAAACCTATGGCTTGCAAATTTGACACATGCACATGAATAGTGAATTATAAATGAGTAGGCAACAATGATGGTCCCATGTTATACTTGCCTGTTAAGCTTGACCAATTCTCACATCTTCAGCGCTGGGTCATCAACTTCTGATCTTTAGCGCGCACAACCGATCGACGTCTACTCGTAGCAAGCATCACACATAGGCAACATACAAGCAAACAACAGAGAACTAAGAACAACATAACACGAGACAAAACAACGTACGAAAAGAGAGCTCGCACTACGGTCGCGGGATCGCACGGAACGACTGAAAGACACGTCTACCGGGAATTTTTATATTATAAAAAGAAAACTACCGGCTTGCTTTATTTTAATTAAATAAGATCATGATAAAATATTAATTCAGATTAGAGAACAACATATTTTAATTTTAAAGCCGGATTAGACTAATCATATTTTATTCATAAACAATTCTATAATACAATTAATTAAACCATTTTAAGCCATTTGTAATTTTAGAAAACATAGATCATATAGAGCCACTAATGAAACAATTGATATATGTTTCGTGTTTAAAACTAATCAAATTGTAATAATAAAGACACATTAAAGTTATCATTAATAAGTTATGATTTAATTATAAAAGACCGAAGATTAAACCCTAAGTTGCTTTTAATTAGAAGGACATAAATAAATATTAATCAAATTATATTTAATTGAATAAATTCATAATTGGATGACAATACAAACACTAGTGCTACTGCGTAAAGCGTGACGACACGAATTTAACGCAACTGAAACGGACTAAAACGGAGATGAAAAACGCTAAAAAGGAAGATATCACGACATAGAGAACTAAAAGACGAACCTCTTGATGAAGACGACGAGTAGATCTGAGCGAGAAAATTTTAATTTGGCACCTTAGGTATTCCCAAACTAGGGCTCCCTTACGGTGAATTTGATGTACTTTGGCCAAGGGATTGGTGGATATATATAGAGAGGAAAACTCCCCACCTCTACATCAACTAGCAATGTGGTGCTAATTGATATTGTAACTCCCACCTTTACTAATGGACCTAAATAAATATAAAAGCCCATTAGTAAATAAGTACATGGACCTTTAGGATTTAATTGAAT
Source organism: Coix lacryma-jobi var. lacryma-jobi (assembly GCA_009763385.1). NCBI lineage: Eukaryota > Viridiplantae > Streptophyta > Magnoliopsida > Poales > Poaceae > Coix > Coix lacryma-jobi. Next base: position 43,701,333 of record CM019823.1, on the reverse strand, counting down.
TAAGGCAGATGGGCTTCGTGGGATGGTGGAAAAAAATACAGATTTGATTATTTTCGGAATTGATTAATTTCAGGAATAAAATAAATCCAAAAAGTCTAGAATTGATATTTAAGCCACGAAAAATACTCCGATGGCTCCGAAATTCTGGGAAAATTTTTAGAGACACTTTGGAATATGATGAACTCAAATAAAGTATTTGGAGCTCATGAAATGATATTTTGGAGCATCTAAAAATTAGATTATGCTTGCAGAAAGATCGGAAACTATTCCGAAAAAAGGTCAGAAAAATAACCGAGAAGTTTGTAGCGATATGATGATGGATGATGGACTTAAAGGAGTGATTTGAGATATAAGAAAAAGAATCTTAGAAAGGTCCAACAAGAGGATAGAGATGGAAACGATAAATTTGATTTCGAAAGAAGACAGAAACGGACTGGATATAGAAAGACGGCCTACCAAACGTGTTTTAAAACTCTACCGACTCACAACACAAGGTCAAACAGCAACCAACCATCACATCAAACATAACCCATCAAATTAGTTTAGGAAAATTTTGAAAATTCTTGTTTTTACTACGACTAAAGTGGCGCTAGCTCGGACTAACCTTGGTCAATTTTATAAAAATATTAAAATTTTATTTTATTTAGTATTTTCTACTCACAACCCAAAATCAGAAATTTGGGGTGTGACAAACTACCCCACTTAACATGAATCTCGTCCCGAGATTCGAAGAGACTAGAGAGAAAGATAAAACTGATCTTCAAGTGTCACGATGTCTTGATATGAGATTGATGCACGATAAGACATGGATCGAGGATGGCCAAACGAAGGCTAGAAAGATAAAGGTTGATCTTCAGTTCTTCTTGCCTCGTAACTTGAGAGACTCAGAGCTTGCTATTGGTGATAGTAGGGCCTACCCCACTTAACAAGAGCACAAGAGCTTTGCTCATCTTCAAAACTTGATCTTCAGGGTCTTCTTCGGAACACAAAGATGGAGACGTCACACCAGCAACACACCAAGCAAGACAAACACGCAGCACAACAACGATACTATACGTGCTTTTGTTCAACTGGTGGGCATCCTAATGGGTAGATTAGATGATGAGAGGCCATCGAGATTTTAAACAAGATGATTTCAAAATTTTAATAAAGCAAATAAAATACAAATTCAAGGATACCAGAAACCAATAGCTCAAAGGTAGCTCCCAAGGAGAGGAGGTAATGGGACAAGGATTGAGAAACAATTAATTCAAAGGACAGGTGGTATAAAACATTTTATAGCAAAACAAACTTCAAAAGGCGTCCGGTGCTAACTAGGCATACGTCCTACAGTCAACATTGCTTTGATACCAATCTGTAACACCCGGTTTTAAAGAACAAAACCAGGTACGCCATATGTGTGCCCAGGAAGTCCACACATACAACCACAGAGGGAAAAGATATCAAAAACAATGTTCTAGATATCGAAAACAACACTTGCATCAAAGTTAAGCGGAACAGATACTAATCTTCTCTTCAGACTTCATTCTTCACAGGGACAGTTGACTGGGGTAACATACGCCTAGCACTTCCATCAGTCTTCCGAAAACTCCTCGACGTCTTCACCACGCTTCCGCTGCGCGACTCTGATGGAGACTGAGGTGTGGGGGAAATAGCAAGGGTGAGCACATGTCGTACTCAGCAAATACAACATGGGGTTATGAAGCTCAAAAGGCTTGACACTGGTTTACTGCGGATAGCACTTTTAGTTGAGTCAATATTTTAGCATTAGATAGTCATCAAGTTATGCTTACATCCCATTCAAACCACATGAATAATATTATGAGCAACCACATCAAAGATTAACAAGTTGACAGTAGTAATATGAACATAAAGTATATTTCGTTTAAGTTATTAGCCTGCAAGTTTTCCGAGCCGCTCGTGACCGTGAGCACGGCTGATATATCAGTTTATTACTCTGCAGAGTTTGTACAACTTTACCCGTGAGCCGTGATCCCCATGAGCCAGGGGTTGCAAATCCCATATCACCTCTACCAAGGAAGTGCGGCAGGGTACACTATGAAGTCTTTCGAAGTTCCCCTAACAAGATAGTGGCCACTAGGTTTCCAATCGGCAAGCAGATATAGGAACCCCCTTTCCGATGGCACATTCCTTCCCGGCTATACACATGAGACCAGGCGGCCGTCCTATACCCGTCTCGGCAAGCCCCTTTTGTGCCCTTTCGGGTAACCACCATCAAGCGAGGAGAGGTCCTCGAACCAACTAAAACCAGAGCCATGTAGCCCTCACGGTTGTACTATATGTCCCAGCTTTTGCCCGCAGAAGATCATTTAAGGGGGTCAGATATTCACATTACATGGAAACAAGTTATCAGTATGTGTTGCACATATTATTAGTCATCTCGTTTGTTCATATAGTTTGGAGTTAAGCACTAGCAGATCTACCCATATGCATATATCCCGTGGTAGCAAGGTATAAAGTTGAATCATCTAGATAAACCTATGGCTTGCAAATTTGACACATGCACATGAATAGTGAATTATAAATGAGTAGGCAACAAGGATGGTCCCATGTTATACTTGCCTGTTAAGCTTGACCAATTCTCACATCTTCAGCGCTGGGTCATCAACTTCTGATCTTTAGCGCGCACAACCGATCGACGTCTACTCGTAGCAAGCATCACACATAGGCAACATACAAGCAAACAACAGAGAACTAAGAACAACATAACACGAGACAAAACAACGTACGAAAAGAGAGCTCGCACTACGGTCACGGGATCGCACGGAACGACTGAAAGACACGTCTACCGGGAATTTTATATTATAAAAAGAAAACTACCGGCTTGCTTTATTTTAATTAAATAAGATCATGATAAAATATTAATTCAGATTAGAGAACAACATATTTTAATTTTAAAGCCGGATTAGACTAATCATATTTTATTCATAAACAATTCTATAATATTAATTAAACCATTTAAGCATTTGTAATTTTAGAAAACATAGATCATATAAGAGCAACTAATCGAACCATGATATATGTTTCGTGTTTAAACTAATCAAATTGTAATTAATAAAGACACATTAAAGTTATCATTAATTAAGTTATGATTTAATTTAAAAGACCGAAGATTAAACCCTAAGTTGCTTTTAATTAGAAGGACATTAAATAAATATTAATCAAATTATATTTAATTGAATAAATTCATAATTGGATGACAATACAAACACTAGTGCTACTGCGTAAAGCGTGACGACACGAATTTAACGCAACTGAAACGAACTAAAACGGAGATGAAAAACGCTAAAAAGGAAGATATCACGACATAGAGAACTAAAAGACGAACCTCTTGATGAAGACGACGAGTAGATCTGAGCGAGAAAATTTTAATTTGGCACCTTAGGTATTCCCAAACTAGGGCTCCCTTACGGTGAATTTGATGTACTTTGGCCAAGGGATTGGTGGATATATATAGAGAGGAAAACTCCCCACCTCTACATCAACTAGCAATGTGGTGCTAATTGATATTGTAACTCCCACCTTTACTAATGGACCTAAATAAATATAAAAGCCCATTAGTAAATAAGTACATGGACCTTTAGGATTTAATTGAATTAAGGCAGATGGGCTTCGTGGGATGGTGGAAAAAAATACAGATTTGATTATTTTCGGAATTGATTAATTTCAGGAATAAAATAAATCCAAAAAAGTCTAGAATTGATATTTAAGCCACGAAAAATACTACGATGGCTCCGAAAATTCTAGGAAAATTTTAGAGACACTTTGGAATATGATGAACTCAAATAAAGTATTTGGAGCTCATGAAATGATATTTTGGAGCATCTAAAAATTAGATTATGCTTGCAGAAAGATCGGAAACTATTCCGAAAAAGGTCAGAAAAATAACCGAGAAGTTTGTAGCGATATGATGATGGATGATGGACTTAAAGGAGTGATTTGAGATATAAGAAAAAGAATCTTAGAAAGGTCCAACAAGAGGACAGAGATGGAAACGATAAATTTGATTTCGAAAGAAGACAGAAACGGACTGGATATAGAAAGACGGCCTACCAAACGTGTTTTAAAACTCTATCGACTCACAACACAAGGTCAAACAGCAACCAACCATCACATCAAACATAACCCATCAAATTAGTTTAGGAAAATTTTGACAAATTCTTGTTTTACTACGACTAAAGTGGCGCTAGCTCGGACTAACCATGGTTCAATTTTATAAAAATATTAAAATTATTTATTTTATTTAGTATTTTCTACTCACAACCCAAAATCAGAAATTTTGGGGTGTGACAGTGGAGTGGTAGTGGAGGTTACACGCGTATGTGCAAGAGGTCGTTGGTTCGAATCTTGGTTGATGCAAAGTGCGAAAAAATTATAAAAAAAATATTGTGGAAGTAGATGGGTGGTGTAGCTAGTTGGTGGGGCCCCTCCCTTGATTAAAAAATTCTCTAATCTTTTGGATTTTTTTCGTTCAAACTTTGCCAATTATTCTACGACGAAATGAAATGACAATCGGTGACAGCTTCAGTTGGTCCAGCAAATGTATGACGTGAGATACATGACAGATTTTCCAATCGTCATCACTACTACAGAAATCTTTTGCGTGACGGGCGTTTTTCTTTAACCGTGACGGGCATTTGAGCCCGTCACGGCCGCCTCGTCACAGTTAATCGAGGCTAACCGCGGCGGGCTCAGCCGCCCGTCACGATTAATACAATTAAGTGGCCCGTCACGGTTAATGGTATTAACCATGACAGGCGGCTTATGTTGCCCGCCACGGTTAAGATTTTCAGGTTTTAAAAAAATAAAATACAACAACACGTTATTAAATGCAAATTGAATCCATATTTAGTACAACATCTAGCAGTAGTAGTACAGCAGCAGCCAGCAAGTAGCATTCTTGATTTGGTGGATGAAGATGATAGAGCTATCATACACAGTGTGCATTCTTTTGGTCGATGAAGATGGCTATCCAAATATCGAGTTCAACTATCAAATTTGGTCTATGACCTGAAACAATATGAAGGCAGTCCTAATATTATCAAACCAAGATTATAGTAACTAAAGAAAATATAATCCTTTAGTTTAGTTCAAGAATGAACCACCAGTTCAAAAAACAAAGCAGACTGATAGTATCAGCAACACCAGCTAATAGGCCATTAGATAAAACAAATCTAACAACACATACTATGATTTCCCCTATTTCAAGATGGACAAATTAGATGGACTGCCACTCAAGTCTACACCTATTTAAAGATTCAAACAATACAGAGATGGTACAGAGCACAGGATGGTTTGAAAAAATTAAGAGATTAAGAACTTACCAACTAGTACTTCATAATGTCTATGGTAGCATGATTTGAGGGTGGAAGGAAGATGGCAGAGCACTGGGACAGAGTTAAGTTGACGAAGCATCTAACTGAGCAGACACCTGAAACATCCAAAGAGAGTCGAACAAATATGACACACGGCTAGCCAAAAAACCAAATAAAATGTAAATTAGTTAGGAAAGACTATATATACCTCCTTGCAGATTTTGCTACAGTATACGCCGATGCCGCGCCCATTGCTTAGGGATGGACGGCAAATCTCATCATCTGCAGAGCATTTGTCAGTCCACCCCTATCAGGTTTTTTTCCTTTTCAGCAAACACAAGAACACGAACGAAAAAAATCAGCAAGAGACTGATTGAGACAGTGGGTGAGATTCGTACACTTCAGAGTAAAATGTTGGCATGTGGACAAACCCTCATCATCATTTTCCATGCACATCACGCATCAGCAGTACTGGCAAGCCCACGAGCCCTCTGGAGCCAGAAATGAAATCAGGCGGCAACAATGCTGCATTAGCTAGCATCGATTTATTCAGACAATATTACAAGAAAGCACCCCCTCTAGATACGTTTTTATTGTAGGGTTAGACACGCTTCACTTCATCTCTAGTAATGTATAAACATGTTTTACCAAAGCATGTCTGAAGCGTCTCCACATGAACCATGTCAGAAGTTGTAGATATGTTTTATCAAACGTGTCTAGAAGACATGAAACAGTTTCTAGAGACTGTGGCAAGCATGTCTATAAAATATGAGATGCTTTCTAGGGACGATATCAAACATGCCTAAAAAAATAAACACTTTGTGAAGACAGTAAATTACATATCTACTTCTTGTAGAAACATTTTAAATTTCGTGACAAGCAAAGTTAACACACTTTTATGTTTTCTCATTTTTTTTCTTATTGCTAATATAGCTTTCTGAGCTGTTTTAAATACATGTGTAATCATATATATTGGACACCTTAATAAAAAGAAAAAAAGTCATATGAAATATATTCATTTAATGTTAGAGCAAACGGAGCCGGTCATCCATATACAACATGAACATATTTTCTAAGCCTACGAGAAATGAGGATATGTAACAGTAAGAAGGTGCTGAAAATATTCTAAAAAGAAATATCTTGCATCTAAAATCCAATTTAAAAGAAATTAAATATTGCATATTACAAAATTTTGCATTTCGTAGGAGAGACATTGATGAAATCTCTCTTGAATAGTTATCTAGGGTCACCTGCAGATGCATCCAGAAACATATACTGATGCCCATTGCCCAGCCAAAAAACTAGTACAGTTAGTAGCATCATCAGGGAGAGCTAGCGTACATGAGAACTTACCTTCTCGCAGCCTCGCGGATTTTGGTTTGGGGGAACGAGTGGCCCCATCCTATGGTCGTCCTTCCGGCGCCTCCACCCACAGCCCCATGCCCACGACGCCCATGCGCACTCCTCGCATCGGCTCACCGCTAGGAACCTGGACCTCGGCGCTGGCGGCGCTAGGGCTCGAGGACCACGGTGGAGGACGACGCGGGGACGACAGTGGAGGACGAGCGCGACGGTGCTGGGGTTCGAGGACCCTGGCCCTGGCGCTGGCGGCGCTAGGGTTCAAAGATGGCGGAGGACGACATGGTAACTGAGATGGGGAAGGAGGACGGCTGGCTGCTGCTATATATGAAAACACTTAACCGTGGCGGACGACCTAAGGTGCCCGTCACGATTAATGTCATTAACCGTGACGGACTGGTTATGGCACCCGTCACGGTTAATAGACCATTAACCGTGACGGGCACCTTAGGTCGCCCGCCACGGTTAACCCATTAACCGTGACAGGCGCCTGGGCGACCAGGTGGCCAGGCCGGCCACCCAATAACCGTGATGGCCGGGTCAAAGGCCTGTCACGGTTAATTATTGTGGGGTGTCACGCAAAATAATTTCTGTAGTAGTGCATGGCAAGTTTACCGTGATATGTTTTCGACTGTTTATGACCAAAATGATCGTCATGTAAAGCACTGTTCCTTGTAGAGTTGAAAGCTATTGGGAAGAGAGAGAAAAACACATGTACGCTCGCTCACATCGCTAGGGTGGGGCGATGGGTGTGGGTGTGTGGCATGTATGTGAATGGTTCAACGATTTGGCGACTTCTCGCCTTCAAACTTGTTGGTGTGAAGTTTCTTTTTATCACTCAATATTTTTATATACATGGAGAAAAATACACTAGTATATTTTGTTAAACAATTATTGTCATATTAATGGTGATTGCTCCAATTGCTCGAGTCGACTAATGGTAGGTCAATCACGTTAATGCATTGCGACACGTTTATATTTCATCTCCTCCTTTAACCAATATGTTGTGCTGCATTTGTCCTCCCCATCCCGTCGTTAATGTGCCATCAATGCTGGAAGAGCATGTGTAACACCCGGTGTTTAAATAAATAAAATTAATTAGAATTTAATTAGAAAGTGGCCAAAATCCAGATATTTGTTGCATTCATGTCGTTGCACGGTTTATCGGTGAAAAAGAATTTATTAAAACCGAATATGGTGAATCATTTTATTCTATTTAAGAAATAAATAAAAACTTATGAAAATTTTACAAAATTCAAACTCATGTTTTATTTTCAAAACCTAGGAAATATCTCTGAAATCTTTCAAAGTGATTTTGAATTTCAAATAGATTTGAATTTGATTTCAAAAAAAAGAAAGAGGAAGAGGCAATGGACTCAACCCACCGACCCACCCCTCCCTTTTCTTTTGCCCACAGCGGCCCTCCTTCTTCCCGGCCCATCGGCCTGCTCAGAGCCAGTTTGGCTCGCCCCATTCCCACTCCCTCCTCATTGCGCCCCGAGGCCCAGACACTCTCCACCGGCCCGCTTCACACGCAGCACAGTCGGCACAGCGCCCCGCCTCCCTCTCTCGCGCGGCCTGCAAGTGTTGCGGCCTAGCCCCCCTCCCCACTTCCTCACTCCCTCACCCCGTCTCCGGCCCGTTCCGAGCGGCAGTCCGCACACCGCACGACGCCGCGGGACTTCTCCCTCTCACTCTCATTGACAAGCGGGGTCCTCGCCTCCCAGCCACCGACAGGTGGATCCCACCTGTAGGCGCTCCCCCTACCTCGCATCCCCCTACGCACTACGCCTCCACCCCGGGATAAACCCGAAGTGAACCCAGCCGCCACCAAGACCCTGACCGCCACCCTTCTACCTGGCCTACAAATACCACCTGCCGCCTCATGCCAACCCTTCTCGCACCTCCAACTGCTCCCACCGACCGCCACTGAGCATCCCAAGCTCCATCACCCATGGTCTCCGCAGCTGCCGATGAGGAGCTCTCCTCCGCTTCTACCGAGGCAACAGGAGCACCCCGAAGCCTCGCACGGAGGAGGAGGACCCAACGCGCCGACCTAGACTACCCTCCCTCCAAAGGCCGCGCAATGGATCGCCGTCGTCCCGAACACCCTCCGCCATCGCCGCGCACAACCCGAGCTTCCCCGGCTGCGCGGAACCCCTCGGAATCTCACCGGCCTCCCCTATCCCTCCGTGTGCTTTCCGTTTAGTCAGATGAGGCCTCTAGGGCACCTTCTGAACTCCGCTGATTGCTCCCGTGGCGCCGTCGTGCTCCTGTTGAAAGCCCTATGTTTGGTTTTGGTAATTGAGACAATCATGTGGACTAACTTTTATCCTAGTGTTGTGGATGAGATAGTTATGTTCACATCCAAGATTGAGCAAGGATGGCACACATGGTGTGATGACCATAAATTATTGATCAAGCGCTCATTCTTGGAAGAAGAAAAGAAAAACAAAAATCCTATGGGCTCAAGGCGAAGGTATAAAAATAGGATATTTGTTTTGCCGGTCAAGACGCAATAGAGTGCATGATCGGATTTTAGATAGATAACCATACTATAAAGAGGGGAAATCTTTAATTACAATGATTATCTAGTGCCACTAAATGTGAGTCTCATTTGCATTTTTATTGCGCTTAGTGACATGGTGAGATTGATGAGAAAGCCCAAGAAAAGTCTTTTGTGAAAGCTATCTCAAGTGCTAATTTTGATTTGGTGCTTGTGGGACGAGATAGCACTTAAAAGGGTTTAAAAAGGAGAAGAAAGTTGGCTGTGGTCGGAAATTCCAGCTTAGCTCGTTGATATTCCAGAAAGGGGTTCTCTGTTGTTCTAACGCATTGATCCGGAAATTGGTGCGGCCCGAACTGGAATTTCCAGTGCGGGTTTGACAACGGTCAGGAGAGACGCTCCCACCCTGGAAATTCCAGGGTGCGCCGCTTGGAATTTCCAGTGCGGGATTTGTTTGTTGCTGAGCAACGGTCCGGAGAGGGGAGGTGTCTAGCTGGGTGGATAAGGTCTTCCCCTCTCCTCTGTTCTTTCTCTCCCTCTCTCCATTCTTTCCATTGCAAAAATTTGAGAGCTTCATTCCTCCCTCTTTCACTCCATTGATTTGAGGTTCAAGTGAGAGAGCAAGCTCCATAGATCGATGTGAGAGCTCCAAGAGGATCTCCTCCCTTTCCTCTCTATTTCCATGGTGGATGCTTGTTCATGAGATGATTTGGGAAATCCTAGGTGCATGCATTTGTGATTCAATTTCTTGGCACTAGGTGATTGTTATGATTGTTGATATCTTATTACTCTTGGTGATTGCTGTCACCTAGACGGTTGTTGGTGGATTGATTGGTGAGGGGATTTGGTGATTGTATCCGCCCCCAATCAAGATTTGTGAGGGGTTCTTGACTTTGTCCCCGTGGGAGATCGCAAAGGTACTCTAGTGGATTGCTCCTGTCATTGAGCTACCCTCACTTGTGAGTGGGTTCTTGCGGCGCTCATTTGGTGAGCTAGGTTTGTGAAACACCTATTAGCCGCCGAACCACTAAGTGGTGTGGTCGACACAACGGGAAGTAGCGTGTCGGCAAGCACGTGAACCTCGGGAGAAAATTCGTGTGTCAATTCTCTATTTGGATATCTCTCGGTATTCACTTGACATTTATATTGCGATTACTTATCTCTTGCGGTGGTGGTAAATATTCTATCTCTGTATTACACTTCTTATATACTGTGTAGTGATAGTTATATTTATTAGTAGTTGCTCCTTGTGTAGTATAGCTTTAGTTAGCTAGATTAGCTCTTTTTAAGAAATAATATTTCTTGCTAGCTCACTAGTTAGAGAGTAGCAACTTAGCCTTTGTGTGTGCATATAAATTATAAATAACTAGAATTTGATATAGGTGGCTTGCATTTGACATAGAGCTAGAGCAAACCCGCTTTATTGTCATATTGTTGTCTAACCAAGTTTTGCTCTAGTGCTTTGTAGAATTTTTTAATTAGGCTATTCACCCCTCTCTAGCCATTTAGGACCTTTCAAGTGGTATCAGAGCCGTGGTCACCGTTCAATCAAGACTTAACAACCTTCGGTGTTGAAATGATTCAAATCAATCAAATTGGCAAGCCTCCGTATTTTGATGGCACTAGCTATGATCATTGGAAGAGGAAGATGGCAAATAATTTGAGGACAATGAGTTTTGAGGTGTGGACTGTGACGGAAATAAAAATTGAGATAGCTAATCCCCAAGCTCCCACCCCAGCCGAGCAAGAGAAGCTCAAATGCAATGTGCATGCCATCAATGCCTTGTACAATGCATTTGATCCAAATATATTTGAGAGAATCAAAGATCTTGAGTTTGCCTTTGATATATGGAAGAGATTGGAGGATACATATGAGGGCACCAAAGAAGTCAAGGGTGCCAAGCTCATACATTCTCAAGGACAAGTTCGCAAGCTTCAAGATGCAAGAGATGAATCAATTGCTGAGATGTTCAATAGATTGCAAATAATTGTCAATGATCTCAAGAGCTTGGGTGAGGATGTCAAGAACAAGGATTTCATATTCAAGTTTTTGCATTGCTTGCCTTCAAGATTTGGAATGCTAACTGCCATACTCTTGAGAGAGGACATGGACACAAAGACCCCAACCAGTACTAGGTGAGGTGATCACTCATGACACCTACCATGTGGAAAGGGAAGGGGAAGAAGATGAGAAGATAAGAAGAAGAGCTTAGCATTCAAACAAATCTCATCCAAAGGCAAGAGTAGGGTCAAACAAGCTAAATCAAGTGAAGATGATGATGAAGATTCAAGTGACATTGATGATGAAGCCATGGATGTTCTTGTTAGAAAATTTGGCAAGTTTATGAAGAAGAAAGGCTATGGTGCTAGAAAGAGAAGAGACAACTTCAAGAACAAAGACTATGTGAGAATATGCTACAAGTGCAAAAGTGAAGATCATGTGATAGCAAATTGTACTTACAATAGTGATAGTGATGAAGATGAGAAGAAGGAGAAGAAGGACAAGAAGGGAAAGAAAGAGAAGAAACTCTCACTCACTAAGAAGAAGGGTGGATCTTATGTGGTGACTTGGGATAGTGAGGATTCTTCTGATGATAGTGATGATGAAGAGCAAAACACATCAAGAAGAAAGCTTTTGCAAGTATTGCCATCAACAAGAAGCCTTCTATATTTGATACTCCACCTACATGATTGATGGCTAGGCCATCCAAGGTAACATCCTATGATGAGAGTGATGATGATAATGAATGTGATGAAAATGAGGAATATTCTAATGAGGAACTCATGGACATGTTTGAGCAAGCTCACACTTGCTTTGAAACAAAGAGGAAAGAGTGCAAAGAATTGCGCAAGAAGCTTAGTCTTCTTGAGCAATCACTTGATGAGCTCAAGTCTACTCATGAGAGGCTAGAGGAAGCCCATGAGAAGCTTGGCAAAGCTCACACTAAGCTTGAAGAAGCTCACTCTTCCCTCCTTGATCAAGTCAAGGTGAGGATGTTGCCCCAACGTGTGACATATGAGTTACTTGTGATATTGTTGATGAATCCTTTTATAATCCTATTATTGTTGCTCCCACTAACCCTTCATGCAGCTCATCCACAACTACTACTTCTACTATGAGTGACGGTTTCACATGTGAAGCCTCACTAATGGTAGAGAATGAGACCTTGAAAAAGGAGGTCAATGAGCTCACTCGTGCCTTAGGCAATGCTATGGTGGAGATGCCTGCTTGCTAAAGTGCTTGGGTAGCCAAAGATTTTCCCTTGCAAAAGAAGGAATTGGCTATACCCCCAAGAGAGGCAAGATGGCCCTTGCAACTCCCAAAACTAGTTTTGTGAGAAGCAATGGTTGGTTTTGCAATAGATGCAAGCAAGTTGGGCACATAGAGCAACATTGCAAGAACAAGAGAGCTAATAATTTGTATCCTCATTTATTTATGATCTTGCTATGTTCTTTCCAAGGGTGCTAATGGTGTGAAGGCTAAGTTCATTGGTGCACCTATTGTGGGCTCCAATAAGAAGCTATTTGGGTGCCCAAGAGCCTGTAACTAACCTTGGAGGACCCAAAAAGATTTGGGTACCATCAAAAAGTAGATGATTATTTGTAGGTACCATCGGCATTGGAGACTTAGTTCATTTATTATGTTGATTATAATTGAGCAAAGTGTTGAAAAGTGATAACCATTATCCCAATGCCATGACAACAAGTGAAGTCCAAATGTGCTACAACATACAAGTGTTATTTTCCAGTTGTGGTGATTTATTGAATTATTTGGTTGCTTGCAAATATTAAAGATGAAGCTTGCTATTGGATGATCATGAGCTACTAAGGTCTATTTATTATTGATCATATTCATTTGGGTGCATATGAGTTGATTGAATTGGAAATATGCATATGTTGTTTGCTATAAGATGATTGAATGGATAAATTGTTTAGTGATCAAGTTTGAGTTAGTTTGATTGGATATATTCACAAGATACTTTTAGTAAGTGGTTGAATGGACATATGTCTTGTGGGTATTCAAGCAAATTGATTTCAGATTTGGTTCATTTGAGGAAGAATAGCTCAAGTGATGAAATCTGTCCTATATCACAAAATCTGAGCTAGCTGTAATAATAACTATGTTTGAGTGATCAAATCTATTTAGATTGGCTTGAAATTTGGTATGAATGCTCTAATACTATGATACTAGTTGCTGTACAAATTTCATGATCATTGGATAAGTGATGCTTTGGTTTTGGAGTGGATCTTATCAACACAACTGCAGCAGTTTCAGCATGTAGCAGTGTGGGAAGATATGAAATCTGGTAGGTATCTATAAATCCAATGAAGCTCAAATTTTTACAGCTGCTAGAAGACATATTGAAGCACATCTCCACCAAATTCATGGGTATTGGATATATTTTTGGGAGATATGAATTTTTCACTCAGAGGTACAGAATCTGCCACAAAAAACTGCAAATCTGTGGAATTTTGGAATTCAATTGATTGAAAGGCCCTCAAGTTGGAATCATGTTTATAAGTGCTTGAGGGACCTAAGTTTGGTTTTGAATTGATCTAGAAGCAATCAAGTGTTTGATCAAGATATGCAAGCAACACCCAAAAGAAAGTAGTCATGATAATTCAAGTGGTATTCTCATATGGTGCTCTCATGCAAGCAAATGAAGAAATAAATAAGCAAGCCAACCACAACAACAAGATAGTGCACTTGATCTTTAGTGGTTTTCATTTCATATAAGTGAAGATTTGTTCTATCGATTGGTATCTATCAAGTGGTCTTCACCAAGTTACTAATGGACTTCACATTGCTATTTTAGAGTTATTATTGGAATCATGTTGACTATCCTCTATTCCAAGATAGCAAAGGTATCATTGTTTGTCATATGCATACATACATTGTTTAGGACTTGTTTAGAGCATATAGACATCCAAAAATAGTGACTAGGAGCATTCATGAAAATAAAATGTTTTAGAACACATATGATGTCACTATTGCTTCTATGTTTGATATGATCTAGTAGATATATATGACTTTTTCATGAGCATGTGAACCTAGTGGTTAATCTAGTTAAATGAGCAAGAAAGGATCTAATTCAACATTGACAAGATAACCATTGCAAGATGTGTGAAGAAGCTTGTCATTGGTTTAAACTGAATTAGGTTACTTATGCAAGTTTGCTAGTTTAAAACCATAAGAGAAGAAAGTTCATGAAAACAATCTAGTTCAAGAAGAAGATAAAAATGCAAACGGATATCAAGTTCAACATTCAAAAGTGGTATATAGACTTGCATCTTGTGATACAACCTTTCATATATGTGCTATTATCAAGTGGTATCAGAAGTGGCGTCGTCTAAATCAAGCTTATAAGTGGCATCCAATAACTTCAAGTGATCCTCAACTTTAAGTGATCAAATCAAGAAAGCATCCATCATCTAGTGCTCAAGTTCATCAAGTGGTATGACCCATGCTTGAACATAGGCGGAGATGCCCCATCTATTGGTATCAAGGTCAAAGATCCTACAAATGGTCTCATTTCAACATAAGTGGTGGTGTCCATCAAAAATACAATATTCAAGCATCAACCATCTGCCCCTAGTACCACCCTTTGTGCAAAAATGTATACCTTTTGTGGTTATTGATGACAAAGGGGGGAGAGAGTGCTACAAAGATATTGAAATTGGGGGAGTTTGCATGGTAAGGACATGGACTGAGGATCAAAATTGATGAATGCAAAGGGGATTAAAAATTATTGGACATGAGAAACACACAAGTAGGGGAGCAAGCTCATGAACTTGTTTGTTGCATTTGATATGTGCATATCCATATGTTTACTTGCATTTGCACAAGTTTTAAATTTGATATACATGCTTGTGTGGTGTATGCTAGTTGTAGAACATGAATGATGATTGAAAAACTAGTATGCATAGGTTGATAGCTAGATATATTGTTTTTCACATGTAGTACTAGAACATTGCTTATATGTTAATCTCATGAGGTATCTAGTGTTTGTGATGTATCTAGCTCATCATGGTGCTAAGGAAGTTATAAATTTGCACTCCGATTGGTATCATGCTTCAAAGGTCCACTCTTTACACCTTAGGATTGTAACACCCTAAATTTTCTTTAGTTCAAAATAGAATAATATGGTTCCTTTAAATTTACTGTGGCATAATAACATAGGCAAAATAAATAAATGTTGGGGGGAAAAAAATTTATTCTAGTTTGGCAACAAGTTGATGCATGCATGCTACTGCAATCTTTTGTTTGAGTGAAGTTCAAATTTGAAATCTAAAATTCAAAAGTAGTTTGGAAAGGATTGGAAAACCATTGCAAATAAAGAAAAGAGCAAATATTTTTTCTTTTCCTCTTCCTTCCGATTCCGGCCCGAGGCCTTCTCCTTCCTCTCTCATTCGGCCTCGGCCTGCTAGCTCTCCGCCAGGCCAGCGCCTCCTCGCTCCCTTTTCCGCGCGGCCCAAGCCAGTGGCCGGCCCAGCTGCGCCGCAGCCGCACCCCCGCAGCGCCGCTGCGCGCGCCGTCTCCTGACCGCCGGTCCCGCGCGCACGCTCGCTGACAGGTGGGTCCCACCTGTCGGAGTCATCCCCGACCTCCCGATGAACCCGGAAGCCGTTGCCGCCGCCAACCCAGCCGCGTCGTGCCCGATTTCCACGGCGCCTGCCCCGATATTCCACGGGCGCCGGAGCTTATCCCGGGCGTGTTCGGAACCTATAAAGAGTCCCATACTCGCGTCCGCTCTCCGCTTCACACCTTCTCGCCTCGAGGCACTTCTTAACAGAGCACCGCGCCGTCGAAACCCTAGCCGCCACCACCACCGAGATCGTCTTCGCATCTCGGCGCTTGGCCGTTGATTTGAACCTTCCCGAAGCTCCGTCGCCGCCGTAAGGTCTTCGGAGAACTCCTCGAATGTGTATTTCATGCTCGTTTACTCATGAATTGCTCGTCGGCTTTCCGCAGTCCTCCCGACCGCGAAGCTCCGCCGTGTGCCATCCTCGCTTGCCCTCCGACCTTGGATTTTGGTTGTGGTGAGAACCCCGTCTTCTCCTCTCTCTCCCGGTCTTTTCGCTTCGCGAATGGCAGCCGGAATCGCTGAGTGGGCCAACTCCGGCGAGCTCACCGCCGCGCGAGCGTGGCGTCCGCCGCACCGGTCCTGTTCGAGCCGGCGGCGCGCCCGAACACCCCCCCGGATCTAATCTATACCGTCCAAATCCGATCGGACGGCCCTCAGTGGCCGATACCCCTTCACGGGCAAATATGCAAATGAGCCCCTCAGTTTTCATCAAATCAACCCGCAGTCCCTGCCGGCGCGGATTAATCTGATTTCCGATTTATTTTATTTCGAAAATACTTTGATCTATTTACAAAATTGCCATTACACCCATTTTGTCTATATCTTGCTCAATTAACTCTGTTTTGATCCATTCAAATTGCGTTACTTTCGTAATTTCGTGCTCTACGCAGTAGTACCACTGTAGATTAGATTTGCAAAAGTTTTATTTCACGTTTAAGTCAGTCTCGTTTAGGCCTTTTGTAATCTTGTTTAGGCCGTAACTTCCGCGTTTTAAATCCGATTTCGGTGATCAAACGTCTATGTGATCGTAGTGACGAAAGATCTGTTTTACAACTTCTATTTATTAATTTGAATGTTGGTGTACTGTTCTAATGTTGGATCTGTTTGCAATGCATGTGTGTGCGTGGATGCATTGTATGTTGCGTTGTATTCGAGTTCAGACGGTGAGTCAGTACGTGGGTGACCAAGATCAGATCTACTACGACCAGCAGGAGGACCAGAACCAGGAATACGCGAACCAAGGCAAGTATACATGGGATCATCCTTGTTACCTACGCACTTAAATCTACCAATCATGTGCATGTGTCAAATGATAACCATAGGTTTTATCTAGATATCAACTTGTTCCTTGATACCGTGGGATATATGTGCATTTGGGTAGATCTGCTAGTGCTGTAAACCTATAACTATGATCTAATTAAATAATTAATGATATGCGCAACGTCTGTTCTTATCTTGCTCTTGGTAATGTGGACCCGGGCGTGGGAGTCTCGTGCTCTTGGCCCCCTTAAATGATCTTCTGCGGGCAAAAGCTGGGACATACAGTACAACCGTGAGGGCTACATGGCTCTGGTTTTAGTTGGTTCGAGGACCTCTCCTCGCTTGATGGTGGTTACCCGAAAGGGCACAAAAGGGGCTTGCCGAGACGGGTATAGGACGGCCGCCTGGTCTCATGTGTATAGCCGGGAAGGAATGTGCCATCGGAAAGGGGGTTCCTATATCTGCTTGCCGATTGGAAACCTAGTGGCCACTATCTTGTTAGGGGAACC
The DNA here is from genome assembly GCA_009763385.1 of Coix lacryma-jobi var. lacryma-jobi. Taxonomy (NCBI): domain Eukaryota; kingdom Viridiplantae; phylum Streptophyta; class Magnoliopsida; order Poales; family Poaceae; genus Coix; species Coix lacryma-jobi. The sequence goes on along the minus strand of CM019823.1, from coordinate 43,683,776 downwards.
TCGAAAGACTTCATAGTGTACCCTGCCGCACTTCCTTGGAAGAGGTGATATGGGATTTGCAACCCCTGGCATATGGGGATCACGGCTCACGGGTAAAGTTGTACAAACTCTGCAGAGTAATAAACTGATATATCAGCCGTGCTCACGGTCACGAGCGGCTCGGAAAACTTGCAGGCTAACCACTTAACGAAATTTACTTTTGTTCACGTTACCATCATATTTATGTTCCGGACGATGTTGCCATATATAATTATTATTCATGTGGATTAATTGGGTTTGCAAGCACAACTTGATGATTAATAATGCTAAAATCTTGACCCACTAAAAGTGCTAACCGCAGTAAACCCGTGTCAAGCCTTTTGAGCTGCATAACCCCATGTTGCTTGCTGAGTACGAGATGTACTTACGCTTGTTATATTTTCTTCTTTTTGGATAAAAATCCCGGATGGGTAACAGATGGATATGAGTATGAGCAAGATAAGTTTCCAGAGGATTTCTAGTCTTGCGGACCACCAGTCGACGTCCCTGTGGAGTGGAGCTTCGTCGAGAGATATTTATCTTCCGCTGGTTTATGTTTTATTTGATGAGTTGTAATAAATACGCTATGTAATAAGCACAGTGATGATGCCTTTCTTTGTAATTTGTCCCTTATGTGTGCGACTGTTTCCTGGGCGCACATAAGTTTATACATTCAATTTTGTTCTTAAAATTGGGTGTGACAAATTGGTATCAGAGCCGTGTTGACTGTAGGACGCAAGCCTAGGTAGAAAGGGTCGTGTTAGTCTCTTTTTACTCTTCTGGATCATGCTTTTGCATTTTACTCTTGTTAATTGTCAAAATTTTATTCTACTTCCTCATATTCTATTATAAAATTGTTGATCTAACCTCAACTTATTCTTAAAACTTTGATAGATGCCTCGTGCCCAGAAGACTGCCCGCATCAGCACAGGAGGACAGCTTCCACCTTCAGTCCCCTACGTGCCTCAGGAGGACGACATCATCATGATCTCTGATGATGAGGAAGAGATGGAACCCATGGAGGAGGAGCCCGTGGAGGATATGGTGTTGGTCCATGACATCACTGGACGTGACGGCGAGGAATGGTACCTGACACCAGATGCATCACCAGAGTACACCTCCGCTCCAGCACCTGCGCCGGCACCTGCTCCAGTACCTGCTTTAGCACCTGCCCGACACCGACGCCGCTGCCTACACCGACACCTGCACCTGCGTCGGCGCCACCAGTTGTGCCGGTGTACCCCGTGGTGTCTACACGTACACCGACTCCGTCGCCAACTCCTGTGCCGGAAGACGACGAGGCGGGCTGGCACCAGGACCCTGTTCCGAAGGCCTCCGGCAACGCCTACTACCACAAGCTGCTGAAGGAGATGTTGGGGAAGTACTACCCCGACTTGAAGGCCAAGTTTCGCTACATGAGCGTTGAGCATTACCACCCAGTGGAGGCTACCTGCTGGGAGACTTTCTTGACCATCACCTCCTGGAATGAAGGTCTGGGAGCATGAGTCTACCCACACCCATGGAGCCAGACGTCAGACACTGCACTCCAGCTTAGAAGATGCTGCGGAGGTGGCTTACTTGCATTACCATGGTCGTCGTTTCGAGGCCATGAGGCATGACAAGTACCGGTACCTGCCGCGCAACAGACCCGAGGAGGACACCTGGGCTGTGTTGATGACCCCTGGCGTCAACCCCGCCATGGATGCTGCAGTGGATCACCTGTGTGAGGTGCAGGTTCACAAGGACAATCTGACGATTGAGCTAGGCAATGCTCAAGCTGCTGCACGGCGACATCAAGTTGAGATCGACCACCTCAGGGCACAGCTAGGGATGCCCCCGCTTTACAAGGAGAATGAAGAACCTTACACCTACATCGACACTGCGCCATAGACTAGTGCCATGCTTTGTAATAATCGTTAGTAGTTCGATAGTCGTGTCTTTTAGTGAGTTGTGGAACTTGATGATCATTTGCTTGTCATTATGAAACATGTTTGATTTGGATCTTTCTATGTTTGTGAGATTGTGGGCTTGTCCGCAAATCTCTTAGTTGAGTTTTTCATATGAGTTAGTAAAGTTTCTGGGTTTTCATATATGCTGTTTCTGCTGTTCTGCTTGGAGCAGTCTGCGTTCTCTTCGACATATCTCCAGATCCGTATGACCAAATGCAGTGAAATTTTTATGGTAACAACTAGACTTCCATATCTAACAAACCCACTGGAATCACCTAAAAAGCATTTTTCGTTTGTGAGATATGGCTGTCACAAGTTAAGGTTTCTGCGCAGTCTGGAGACAAAACAGTTTCGCTGTGTTCTGTTTTTGGGTACGTTAATGACAGAATCTGGGGAATGATCTGAATGAAAGTTGTAGATAATTTCATTATCTTTCCAACAGTTTAAAGAACGCCTTAATCCGATATCTGGAACTCGAGATATGACTGATTTACCTGACTGTTACTGCTGAAACTGTTTCACTTCTATTCCATATGCTTACCCCAAAACTATTCTCTGATCACTAAATAAACTTGCATATTTTTGGATCACAGATGGCTGCCAGAGGAGCTGGGTTTGGAGGTGGACGTGGACGTGGACGTGGACGTGGTCGTGGAGCACCAGTGAATCCACCACCACCACCGCCACCAGTGGACATCCAACAGCTGATGGGCATCCAGGCCCAGTTTATGCAAACAATGATGCAACACATGCACAACCAGCCAGCAGGAGCACCACCGCCATTGCATGTGAGGGACAAGAGGGGAGAGTTCCTGAAGGGGCACCCTCCAGTGTTCACCCACGCAGTAGACCCACTGGATGCTGACGATTGGCTGCGAGCAGTTGAAAAGCAGCTGAACATAGCTCAGTGCACCGACCTTGAGAAGGTCCTATATGCTTCAGGGCAACTTCAAGGGGCTGCCCAGGATGGTGGGAGTCTTTCGAGTATGGACGTCCCAACAATGCACCTGCACTTACCTGGCAGGAATTCAAGCAAACGTTCCGCTCCTATCACATACCGGATGGTCTAGTGGAACTGAAGCAAGAAGAGTTCAGGGCCCTGAAGCAAGGGTCAATGTCTGTGGCGGAGTATCGTGACAAGTTCTCACAGCTGTCACGTTATGCTCCCAAAGATGTGGCAGAGGACAAGGACAAGCAACGCTGTTTCCTAAGGGGGTTGCAGGATGGCCTACAGCTGCAGCTTATGGCCAATGTATATGCTGATTACCAGACACTGGTCAATCGCGCTATTGTTATAGACAATAAGCGCAGGGAAATGGAGGCCAAGAAAAGGAAGTTCTTGGGGCAGACATCCAACAACAACACTCGCCCCCGCATGAATCCCCACCCCAAAACCAACTGCGTATTCAAGGACCCCCGAACCAATGGGGAGGTGGACAGAACCAGCAGCGGAATCAGTTCCAACAACAACGACAACAGAAGCAGATGCAGGGAGGTCAACAGGTGCCTCGTCAGGGAGTGCCTGCCAACAATCAAGCAAGAGGGGGGCTCCAAACCCCAATGTGTGTTTCGTTGTGGGAGCAGGGACATTATGCAAACAATTGTCCCGGAAGCAGAATCAAACCGCACCTCAAGGGCAGAACAACCAGAAGGGGAACTACCCGAAGCCAGCACCTAATGTTGGACGCGTGAACCACGTGGCTGCTGAAACTGCACAGGAGGCGCCAGAAGTAATGATGGGTACGTTCAGTATCAATTCCATCCCTGCTACAGTTCTTTTTGATTCTGGTGCTTCGCATTCTTTCATTCGCAAGATTTTGTTAGAATACATAGTGTGCCTTTGTGTGCCATGAACAATCCTATAGCAGTAAATTCACCTGGGGGTTATATGAGAGCTGCATATCAGTGTCTTTCAGCGTCTAGTGTGTCTAAGGGGGTAGAGTTCCAAGTGAGACCCATCGTGTTGAGAACAGCGGGAATCGATTTAATTTTGGGTTTGGATTGGGATGAAACAACACGGGCAGTGATCCAGTGTCAAGAGAGGGTGGTGGAGTTGACAACTCCTAGTGGGGACAGACTCAGAGTTGATGTGGTCATGAAGGAGCAGCCGAAGGCTGTGGTGAACCAGTTAGAGAAAGATAACCAACCACAAGATCGGCTGATGAAGAATTCCAGGATGTTTTTCCCGATGATCTACCAGGTATGCCACCTGACGAGATGTTGAGTTTATTATTGAGTTATTGCCTGGAACCGCACCTATAGCTCAAAGGCCATATAGAAGGGGGTAGATGAACTAGAAGAACTAAAGAAACATTAAAAGAGTTACAAGAAAAGGGTTTTATTCGTCCTAGTTTCACCTTGGAGGTCACCAGTTATCTTTGTTGATAAGAAGGATGGGGGTCAGCGTATGTGTGTTGATTATCGGACCTTGAATAGAGTCACAATTAAGAACAAATATCCCTTGCTAGAATGAATGATGACCTCTTTGACCAGTTAAAAGGTGCTTGTGTATTCTCTAAAATCGATCTTCGATAGGGGGTACCACCAGATCAAGATTCGAGCTACTGACATCCCTAAGACAGCCTTTGTTACTAGGTACGGGCTATATGAGTATACTGTTATGTCTTTTGGATTGACTAATGCCCCCGCACACTTTATGTACATGATGAATAAGTTTCATGGAGTACCTAGATCTGTTCTGGTGTAGTGTTTATCGATGACATTTTAATATACTCTAAGAATGAGGAGGAACATGCAGAACACCTAAGACTAGTTTTGCAGAAACTCCGTGAGCATAAGTTGTATGCAAAAAGGAGTAGTAAGTGTGAGTTCTGGTTGAAAGAAGTTGCTTTTCTGGGTCACGTTATCTCTAATGGAGGAATAGCTGTGGATCCAAGCAAGGTTAAGGATGTGTTGGATTGGGATCCACCTGTGGATGTAAGTGAAGTTCGTAGTTTCCTAGGGATGGCAGGATACTATCGACGGTCATTGAGGGGTTTTCTACAATAGCTAAACCTATGACCCGCCCTATTAGAGAAGAATGCCAAATTCCTATGGACTGATAAGGCCAAGCCAGTTTTGAGGAGAGTTGAAGAAGAGGTTGACTACAGCTCCAGTACTAGTCTTACCTGATCTGAGTAAGAAGTTCTCTATCTACTGTGATGCTTCTCGTATGGGCCTGGGATGTGTTCTGATGCAGGAAAGGTAGAGTTGTTGCTTATGCATCTAGGCAGTTGAGGAAACATGAGTTGAATTATCCTACCCATGATCTGGAGTTAGCCGCAGTGGTTCATGCACTGAAGATTTGGAGACACTATTCTTATAGGACATCCTAGTGATATCTATACAGATCACAAAAGCTTGAAATACATATTCACTCAGCCAGATCTGAACCTAAGAAAACGCCGATGGTTGGAGTTTATTAAGGACTATGACCTGGAGGTGCATTATCATCCAGGGAAAGCGAATTTGTAGCAGATGCCTGAGTAGGAAGGAAGTCATGTGAATGAACTCCTAATCACAGATGGTCGAGAAATTATGTGAGGAAATGGCATATCTAAATCTGGGTTTGTCGCTAGTGCAGTGGAGAGGGAAGTAAGTAATGCCCACACTTGAGAAGGAGATACGTCAAGCTCAACTGCAGGATGATGAAAGTTAAAGGAGATATCTGAGAATATAGTACTTGGGAAGGCACCCGGTTTCAAGCTAGATGAGGATGGTACCTTGTGGTTTGGTAAGAGGATCTGTGTACCTGATGTGAAGTCTCTTAAGGAGGCTATCTTGAAAGAGGCGCATGAGTCAGCTACTCCATTCACCCAGGTAGCACTAAGATGTATTTGGATCTGAAGAAAAGTATTGGTGGTATGGCTGAAAAAAGAGATGTAGCAGAATATGTGGCAATATTGATACCTGTCAGAGAGTAAAGGCTGAACACCAGCGACCTGCCGGTTTGCTACAACCTATGAAAGTACCAGAATGGAAATGGGAAGAAGTGGGCATGGATTTCATAGTTGGTTTACCACGCACCCAACGAGGTTATGACTCAGTCTGGGTGATCGTGGATCGACCTCACTAAGGTTGCTCATTTTCTACCAGTTAAGACCACTTATACAGGGGCAAGATTGGCACAGCTATATATGGAAAGAATAGTGTGTTTGCATGGAGTTCCCAAAAAGATTGTGTCTGACAGGGCACTCAGTTCACCTCACATTTCTGGAAAAGTCCATGAATCGTTAGGGACACAGTTGACTTTTAGTACAGCCTATCACCCGCAGACAGATGGACAAACGGAACGGACTAATCAGATTCTGGAGGACATGTTGAGAGCTTGTGCTTTGCAGTATGGGACTAGTTGGGACAAAAGTTTGCCGTATGCAGAGTTCTCCTACAACAATATTACCAAAAGAGTCTTAAAATGGCACCATTTGAGGCCTTGTATGGGAGGAAATGTAGGACTCCGTTATTCTGGAACCAAACAGGGGAGAGCCAAGTGTTCGGACCCGGTGTGCTCAGGGATGCTGAGGAACATGTGAGAAAAATCAGGGATAATTTGAGGATAGCCCAGTCCCGACAGAAGAGCTATGTTGACACTCGTAGATGGGACTTAACCTTTAAGGTAGGGGACTTTGTGTACCTAAAAGTAACACCTATGCGCAGTATAAAGAGGTTTAACATGAAGGCAAGTTAGCACCCAGATATGTAGGACCATTCCAGATTTTAGAAAGGCGTGGGGAAGTGGCATACCAAGGAATTACCGCGAGTTTGTCAGGAGTACACGATGTGTTCCATGTCTCCAGTTAAAAAAATGTTTACGGGTTCAGAGGAACAAATACCGCTAGAGGAACTGACTGTGAAGGAAGATCTAACATATAAGGAATATCCAGTGAAAATTTTGGAGACAGCTGAAAGGATTACCAGGAGCCGTGCTATTAAGATGTGCAAAGTGCAGTGGAATCGGTTAACGCAGAAGAGGCTACTTGGGAAAGAGAGGATGAGCTCAGAAAGGCTTACCCGCAGTTGTTCGAGTAAGCACCAGTCGAATCTCGAGGACGAGATTCATGTTAAGGGGGGTAGGTTTGTAACACCCTAAATTTTCTTTAGTTCAAAATAGAATAATATGGTTCCTTTAAATTACTGTGGCATAATAACATAGGCAAAATAAATAAATGTTGGGGAAATAAAATTTATTCTAGTTTGGCAACAAGTTGATGCATGCATGCTACTGCAATCTTTGTTTGAGTGAAGTTCAAATTGAAATCTAAAATTCAAAAGTTAGTTTGGAAAGGATTTGGAAAACCATTGCAAATAAAGAAAAGAGCAAATATTTTTCTTTTCCTCTTCCTTCCGATTCCGGCCCGAGGCCTTCTCCTTCCTCTCTCATTCGGCCTCGGCCTGCTAGCTCTCCGCCAGGCCAGCGCCTCCTCGCTCCCCTTTCCGCGCGGCCCAAGCCAGTGGCCGGCCCAGCTGCGCCGCAGCCGCACCCGCAGCGCCGCTGCGCGGCCGTCTCGCTGACCGCGGTTGTGCCCGCGCGCACGCTCGCTGACAGGTGTGGGTCCCACCTGTCGGAGTCATCCCCGACCTCCCGATGAAACCCGGAAGCCGTTGCCGCCGCCAACCCAGCCGCGTCGTGCCCGATTTCCACGGCGCCTGGAGCTTATCCGGGCGTGTTCGAACCCTATAAAGAGTCCCATACTCGCGTCCGCTCTCCGCTTCACACCTTCTCGCCTCGAGGCACTCTTAACAGAGCACCGCGCCGTCGAAACCCTAGCCGCCACCACCACGAGATCGTCTTCGCATCTCGGCGCTTGGCCGTTGATTTGAACCTTCCCCGAAGCTCCGTCGCGCCGTAAGGTCTTCGGAGAAACTCCTCGAATGTGTATTTCATGCTCCGTTTACTCATGAATTGCTCGTCGGCTTTCCGCAGTTCCTCCCGACCGCGAAGCTCCGCCGTGTGCCATCCTCGCTTGCCCTCCGACCTGGATTTTGGTTGTGGTGAGAACCCCGTCTTCTCCTCTCTCTCCGGTCTTTTCCCCTTCGCGAATGGCAGCCGGAATCGCTGAGGGGCAACTCCGGCGAGCTCCCGCCCGCGAGCGTGGAGTCCGCAGCACCGCGTGGCGGCCGCCGCACCGGCTCGCGTCGTCCGCCGGCGGCGCGCTGCCGAACACCCCCCGGATCTAATCTATACCGTCCAAAATCCGATCGGACGGCCCTCAGGTGGCCGATACCCCTTCACGGGCAAATATGCAAATGAGCCCCTCAGTTTTCATCAAATCAACCGCAGTCCCTGCCGGCGCGGATTAATTGATTTCCGATTTATTTTATTCGAAAATACTTTGATCTATTTACAAAATTGCCATTACACCATTTTGTCTATATCTTGCTCAATTTAACTCCGTTTTGATCCATTCAAATTGCGTTACTTTCGTATATTTCGTGCTCTACGCAGTAGTACCACTGTAGATTAGATTTGCAAAAGTTTTATTTCACGTTTAAGTCAGTCTCGTTTAGGCCTTTTGTAATCTTGTTTAGGCCGTAACTTCCGCGTTTTAAATCCGATTTCGTGATCCAAACGTCTATGTGATCGTAGTGACGAATAGATCTGTTTTACAACTTCTATTTTTAATTTGAATCTGTTGGTGTACTGTTCTAATGTTGGATCTGTTTGCAATGCATGTGTGTGCGTGGATGCTTGTATGTTGCGTTGTATTCGAGTTCAGACGGTGAGCAGTACGTGGGTGACCAAGATCAGATCTACTACGACCAGCAACCAAGGCAAGTATACATGGGATCATCCTTGTTACCTACGCACCTTAATCTACCATCATGTGCATGTGTCAAATGATAACCATAGGTTTTATCTAGATAATCAACTTGTCCCTTGATACCGTGGGATATATGTGCATTTGGGTAGATCTGCTAGTGCTGTAAACCTATAACTATGATCTAATTAAAAATTAATGATATGCGCAACGTCTGTTCTTATCTTGCTCTTGGTAATGTGACCCGGGCGTGGGAGTCATCGTGCTCTTGGCCCCTTAAATGATCTTCTGCGGGCAAAAGCTGGGACATACAGTACAACCGTGAGGGCTACATGGCTCTGGTTTTAGTTGGTTCGAGGACCTCTCCTCGCTTGATGGTGGTTACCCGAAAGGGCACAAAAGGGGCTTGCCGAGACGGGTATAGGACGGCCGCCTGGTCTCATGTTGTATAGCCGGGAAGGAATGTGCCATCGGAAAGGGGTGTTCCTATATCTGCTTGCCGATTGGAAACCTAGTGGCCACTATCTTGTTAGGGGAACCTCGAAAGACTTCATAGTGTACCCTGCCGCATCTCCTTGGAAGAGGTGATATGGGATTTGCAACCCCTGGCATATGGGGATCACGGCTCACGGGTAAAGTTGTACAAACTCTGCAGAGTAATAAACTGATATATCAGCGTTGCTCACGGTCACGAGCGGCTCGGAAAACTTGCAGGCTAACCACTTAAACGAAATTTACTTTTGTTCACGTTACCATCATATTTATGTTCCGGACGATGTTGCATATATTAATTATTATTCATGTGGATTAATTGGGTTTGCAAGCACCACTTAATGATTAAGTAATGCTAAAATCTTGACCGAACTAAAAGTGCTAATCGCAGTAAACCCGTGTCAAGCCTTTTGAGCTGCATAACCCCCTGATGCTTGCTGAGTACGAGATGTACTTACGCTTGTTATTTTTTCTTCTTTTTGGATAAAATCCCGGATGGGTAACAGATGGATATGAGTATGAGCAAGATAAGTTTCCAGAGGATTTCTAGTCTTGTGGACCACCAGTCAACGTCCCTGTGGAGTGGAGCTTCGTCGAGAGATTTTATCTTCCGCTGGTTATGTTTATTTGATGAGTTGTAATAAATACGCTATGTAATAAGCACAGTGATGATGCCTTTCTTTGTAATTTGTCCTTATGTGTGCGACTGTTCCTGGGCGCACATAAGTTTATACATTCAATTTTGTTCTTAAAATTGGGTGTGACAAGGATCATTTGTAGTAACTACTCTCACACATTTTTTTATATGCATATGTGAAAGCTTCAATGCAAACATGACTAGCACATATGTAGGGGGAGCTAATAGTACCAATCGGGTTTGTTAAACTTGTCCAATTTACTTCTTATGGTTAAAATGGTTGGGCAAGCAACATAAATCCAAACCAAGTTAATAGCTTGCTTGTGTATGTTATTAGCTTGGAATTTTAAATTCAATTCCTATCTTTGTAAAGGTTGTCATCAATTACCAAAAAGAGGGAGATTGAAAGCCCTATGTTTGGTTTTGGTAATTGAGACAATCATGTGGACTAACTTTTATCCTAGTGTTGTGGATGAGATAGTTATGTTCAACATCAAGATTGAGCAAGGATGGCACACATGGTGTGATGACCATAAATTATTGATCAAGCGCTCATTTCTTGGAGAGAAGAAAGAGAAAAAAAAATCCTATGGGCTCAAGGCGAAGGTATAAAAATAGGATATTTGTTTTGCCGGTCAAGACGCAATAGAGTGCGTGATCGGATTTTAGATAGAAACCATACTATAAAGAGGGGAAATCTTTAATTACAATGGTTATCTAGTGCCACTAAATGTGAGTCTCATTTGCATTTTTATTGCGCTTAGTGACATGATGAGATTGATGAGAAAGCCCAAGAAAAGTCTTTGTGAAAAGCTATCTCAAGTGCTAAATTTTATTTGGTGCTTGTGGGAAGAGATAGCACTTAAAAGGGTTTAAAAAGGAGAAGAAAGTTGGCTGTGGTCGGAAATTCCAGCTTAGCTCGTTGATATTCCAGAAAGGGGTTCTCTGTTGTTCTAACGCATTGATCCGGAAATTGGTGCGGCCCGAACTGGAATTTCCAGTGCGGGTTTGACAACGGTCGGGAGAGATGCTCCCACCCTGGAAATTCCAGGGCGCGCCGCCTGGAATTTCCAGTGCGGGTTTGGTACGAAGGCAACGGTCGGGAGACGTTCCCACCCTGGAAATTCCAGGGTGCGCCACCTGGAATTTCCAGTGTGGGATTGGGTTGTTGCGGAGCAACGATCGGGAGAGGGGAGGTGTCTAGCTGGGTGGATAAGGTATTCCCCTCTCCTTTGTTCTTTATCTCCCTCTCTCCATTCTTTCCATTGCAAAAATTTGAGAGCTCCATTCCTCCCTCTCTCACTCCATTGATTTGAGGTGCAAGCAAGTGAGAGAGCAAGCTCCATAAATCGATTTGAGAGCTCCAAGAGGATCTCCTCCCTTTCCTCTCCATTTCCATGGTGGATGCTTGTTCATGAGAGCATTTGGGAAACCCTAGGTGCATGCATTTGTGATTCAATTTCTTGGCACTAGGGGATTGTTGTGATTGTTGATATCTTATTACTCTTGGTGATTGCCGTCACCTAGACGGTTGGTGGTGGATTGATTGGTGAGGGGATTTGGTGATTGTATCCGCCCCCAATCAAGGATTTGTGAGGGGTTCTGGACCTTGTCCCCATGGGAGATCGTAAAAGGTACTCTAGTGGATTGCTCGTGTCATTGAGCTACCCTCACTTGTGAGTGGGTTCTTGCGGCAGTCATTTGGTGAGCTAGGTTTGTGAAACACCTATTAGCCGCCGAACCACCAAGTGAGTGGTCGACACAACAGGGAGTAGCGTGCCGGCAAGCACGTGAACCTCGGGAGAAAATTCGTGTGTCAATTATCTATTTGGATATCTCCCGGTATTCACTTGACATTTATATTGCGATTAATTATCTCTTGCCGGTGGTGGTAAATATTTCTATCTCTTGTATTACATTCTTATATACTTGTGTAGTGATAGTTATATTTATTAGTAGTTGCTCTCTTGTGTAGTATAGTTTTAGTTAGCTAGCTTAGCTTGTTTTAAGAAATAATTATTTCTTGCTAGCTCACTAGTTAGAGAGTAGCAACTTAGCCTTTGTGTGTGCATAAAATTATAAATAACTAGAATATGATATAGGTGGCTTGCATTTGACATAGAGCTAGAGCAAACCCGCTTTATTGCCATATTGTTGTCTAACCAAGTTTTGCTCTAGTGCTTTGTAGAATTTTTAATTAGGCTATTCACCCCCCCTCTAGCCATTTAGGACCTTTCACATGCCTAGCCGATAAACGCACCCCTCCTCCTTTTTACCCTAGATGAGTTCGCACAGTCGATCTCTAGGCCCGGTGCCCTCTGAGAAGCCAGCCTTACCTCGTAGCAGTCACATCGATGCTCTCCGGTGGCCTCCCCGACGCGGTCATGGCAGTGCCTTCGTGCCCAGGCACCACACCGCCGCCCCTTTTTCCCCTCCGCTGCACTCGGCCATCCGATCCATAACCAAAGGCCTAGATTAGATTTACCCGGCGAAGGGGTATGAGCCTGGTCCTCGTGTGCCATGGACTCTGCTCCCCGTTGCCTCATCGGTGTGACCATATGCCACGTGGTAAAATCGGCCAGTGGCACGGTGCCATGCGGCAAACGTCAGCGCCACGCGGTGACCACGCGGACGGCTCTGGCCGTTTTGCACAAGACACCCCGAGTTTCCCCCAAATAAATCTGCCGTCCTTTTTCCCTATTCACTGAGTCTTGGGAAATATTCGATCTAACCCTTGCATTTTCAGCTAAATGAGGCCCGGTCCGCTGCACGTTCCTTTTTTCTGTTTTTATTTATTTAAATTGCAAATTGAGTTCAAATGATTTACAGTTTTGTCATCCAACTTCAAAACCCCATAACTTGCTCATTTTAACTCCGTTTTGACCCGTTCAACTTGCGTTAGATTTGTCTTGTCGAGCTCCACGTGTTAGATCTCTTTATATTTCTGTTTCCATACTGTTGATGTACTGTTATTTATTTGCTATGTTTGGGCCATGTTTAATGTTTGATCCAGCGAGTGCGAGCTACGCAGATCCCAGGAACCGATTTGTGCCTTCGTCGATCCGACCCAACCCGAAGGCAAGTGTCCTTGAACATCTTGCTCCCGTATTTATTTTATTTTGATTAGAGTAGTTAGATCTTGTAGATGCATGCAGAGTCTAAATTGAATCCCATGTTAAGGCTTACTAGAACTTGTTCATATTTTCCTTGTCACCTGGTTTGGGAAGTGTTGGGTAGATGTAAATGCTTAGCCCTACAGTCATGGTTGGGATGAGATGGTTAATAATAATTAATCTTGATTAATGAACTATGGAACAATGTGGTTATGGTAATTTTGTAGTAACATGGTGAAAGGTCCTAGTTTGGTTTTGGTAATTGAGTGACAACTTAGGTGGACTAACAAGTGTTTGAAGTGAATTACACAGGTGATTAGTCAACAGGTGATCATGTTGTCGGTGTTTGTTAACCGGCAACTCGTCTTGAGTGATCTCAGACGATTTGTTCGGTGGGGATCGGCGTTCGTAGGACTCGACGATTACACAGGGACAGCGATTTATACTGGTTCAGGCCGCTAAGTAGCGTAATACCTTACATCCAGTGCGACGTGTGCCTTGTGTATTGCTTATGATTCAATGTTCGATGATCTAGGACCTACGCCCGGTTCCCCTTATATATCCGGGTGAGCCTCAGCGCAGACCGAGTCCTAGCCGGTTACAAAAGTGGAGTCCTATTCTAATTACAGGACTTTCTTTTACAACTCAGCTAAGTTACAAACTAGAGTCCTAATCCAAGCACATTGTGTTACAAGTCTTCGGATCTCTAAAAGCCATCCCAGATTAGTCGAGTAGTATCATCGATAGATGATATCTCTGACATCCTGGTCCGTCAAGCCCCCGAGCTCTTCATCATTTCTTCACGATGTTACCTCCTAGTTTCTTCTTGAGAATCCCCGAGTAATGTCTTGAGAAATCCTGAAGTGCTCTGAGTTTAAAGAATTTCCATGGCGTGCACTTTTCTCAAAAAGTGCACCCTATGGTGTAGGCCCCGAGCCTCTTGTTATTTACAATAACTTTGAGGATCTTTTTAGAGCCTTGTCCAAGTAATTCCTGAATAAGAAAAAACATTTCCTTTATAGATTATACCATGTAGCCCCCGAGCATGAGGTCCGAGTACTGTAGTACTCAGTGCTTGGGATCTTCAAAAAAGGTATTCTATCAAGGTCTTGAGGAGTCGGACCATGACACCAGTGTATTGCTTAATCCATCCGAGTAATAAATACTCAGCTTCAGGTGGGTAATGTTTTCAACAAACATCCCGTATCACCCCCACTGAATAAAATTACCATGAGTCCAGCAATAATTGACTGGTAACTGTTCCAGCTGTACGTAATAATGGTGTTTGTCATTTTCTGCAACTGCAAACTTTGTCGCCTTCGTCTTGAAGTGCGTGTGAGAATCAGCTCTGTTACCCATGCCGAGCTTCACATGCACCACAGTACATTGGTTGAATTATTGGTCCAGCGGTCACTCTTGTTGAAGAACCATGCCCATAGACCAAGAAGAAACCGCCTATAAATACCCTGCCTGGGAAGCAAAGAGCTCATATCCTTCGAGAGTGCAAAACTTCTTATTAGTTCCATAGGTATTGTAATAGCAGTAGCTGAGATGATCGAGCCCCCGGGTGTCTTCCTTCTGTAGAATAGATGAAGTGCCCAGAAGAACTCTTGTGAAAGGACCATCCGTTAGGGTGGTTTCCAAGTGGTCGCGAGTAGAGGGACACAGAGGTGCGCCTAGAAGAACTCTTGTGACTACCACTCGTAGAATACCTCGGAGTCACATGTTGTCAAAAGGGCGGCGAGGGTGATGGTCTTCCCCGAGTTCCTTGAGTACTGGGTGGTGGTACCAAAGACCCACCTTGGGATGCACTGAAAAGATAGTGTCTACCCAAGGTTCTGTGTCTGCTTTACTGTGTCTCACTGAACCGGTCCTTGGTGCAGTAGGCATCAAGGCTATGTACCTTGAATTCACTAGAGTAACATTTACACCTTGATTGTATTCTGTTGAAAGTTGTTGTATCTCAAGATGTTTCAATGTATCTCTGTTGTAATTCCGAGTAATAATAACAAAGATCCGTGTACTTGGAATATTTTCCGAGTCCTCTGTCTTGTTTCCGAGTACTAAATGTATCTTGCGGAAGAAGAAATTTGTCTGTTTTACTGTATTCCTGTTCTCCATCTCCGGCGCCGTCTGACACGTACTCCCAGCCGTTAGGGTTTTAGACGGTTCCATGACGACGTTTAAGAAAGATGAACGGTTACCAAAACAGTTCTATAATAAACCGCCGTCGGGCTTATGTTTTCCTCACGCTTTCATCAAGTCATTGCCTTCGGAGCTAGAAATCCCTTAGCCAATTCCACAGTTGATGTGTAGAAAATCTCTCATCACTAACATGGGTCCCAAGAGGCAGTCTGCAGGAGACAAGAAGAAAGCCTAGGATCACCACCACCGAAAAGCCTAAGCATCCGAACCGCCAACTGATGTCTTGGCGTGGAAGAAGCCGGACACCACCCTGGCGGAAATGGCATTTCTGGCGCAGCAAGGATGCTACGGGCGCAACCACTGGATGGATGGAGGGTACCCACTGATCATCGCGCTCCTGCCCCCAACACCACGGAGATCGTGATGTTCAAGTCCTTCGTGGAGCGGGGATTGGGACTTCCCGCTTCTGATTTCTTCCGTGGCTTGCTGCATTACTATGGTTTGACTCTGAACCATATTACTCCCAATGCGGTTCTTCATATTGCAATATTCACTCATCTTTGTGAAGCTTTTCTGGGGATATGCCCCTCTATTACTCTCTTCCACTATTTCTTCTGGTTTAAATGCCAACCCAGTGATATTAGCGTCGAAGTAGTCGGAGGGGCTAACCTCCAAGTTAGATTGGAAGTAGCTAGTGAATATATCACTGTCGAGTTGTCAGACTCGGTAAGAGACTGGGCTGCTGGGTGGTTCTATATGGGTAACCCACCCCAGCTCTTCGTCGTCATGATGGATGGCCTCCACAGAAGTGTCGTGAATGGAAGAGAAGCCCACACCTGAAGAAGTGGGGGTTATCTGACCCTCCTTGATATGATAGATGGATTGATAGTCAGCGGACTGACTGGATTCAACGTTGTGCAAGACTTTGTTGCGCGACGCATCCACCTCTTCAGCAACGAGCCAACTTTGGCTTCGAATACCTGGGTAAGAATGACCCGGGGCGTCATGCTGTCGAGCAGTTGGCAGACTGCGAAGTCCTATGGAGAGTGAATCGGCTGCTTAAGAGCCGTGAACACTTAGCTCCAGTGATGGCGACATTCTCCGCCATTAACCCTCCTCCTCAGTGAGTAATTAACTTGTCATGTCGTCGAGGTTCTGAATAGATATCCTTCTGACCTGACTAAATGCTCTTTTTCCTGTAGGGTCAGGGGAGAGAGAACAATGATTGTCCTCCCCTGCCTCCAGCGACGCAAGAAGGCGGAGGCATCGCGTTGGAAGGTCCAATCCGAAGTGAGGATGTTCCTAACAAACCAAGTTCGCCTGAAGATCTTGACTGGCTTGACACAGAATCAACTGACTCTGATGTCCTGCTTATAGACCCAGAGGCTGAGGGTAGCCGGAAGAGGTCGCCGACTCCTCAACTAGAAGCCAGAGGACCCATCCTTAAGAAGGCTCGCACTGGTAATCACCGTGCTTGTCGAAAAGTTCTTTTATCTCAAGAATTGTCTGATAAGCACTATAAGTCGGGTGCTCCTGGTAAGGGAAAACCCGAGTACTTTATAGTCCTTTTGAGTGTTGATGATCTCTTGTCTTATATATGTCACTGTTATCAGGTGCTGGAACTACTCAAGGGACTTCAAGCGGTGCGGTCCCTGAAGAATCTTCGGCTTCAGACCCTCTTCTGAAACAGCCTCTCTTGAAGCTACCCAAGCCGCTGAAGCTCGTGAAGTAAGTGCTCAGCTTTGTAGAATGTACACAGAGTTCTGATACTGACGTTAATACTTGTCTGCTTGTAGGAAAGCAAAAGTAGATGGAACGACCTCGAGTGTCGTTCCTGATCCTCAGGGGGTAGAGGAGTCGGAGCGCTGGCATGGATGACTCCAGCGTGCTGCCAACCTTCAGTCAGGTAGATCCGCTGCCTGGCTCCTCTCCGTCCAAGTCTCAGGTCGAAGCCGCTCCTGACGCGGATGCTCTTCCATTGCCTCAGGTTGGTTGGTCGTACTCCATCTTTCGTTCTCCCGCTCAATTGGAGTTTGACCGGGTTTGGAATGACTGGTTTTTTCGTACACGATAGCCAGACGAACCTTCCCTAGACATGGTCTTGTCGGAGATTGATGCAGAGGCTTCAGCTCGTCAACATGGGGGGTCCTTAGACGCACCCGAGTCATCGTGACAAGGGGCGACTCTTGACGTGTCCGGGTATGACCAGGATCTTACCCGACTGAAGGAGCTACGTGATCAGGTGAGGGCTCCTGTTGAAGCTCTTCACAAATTTGTTGAGGTAAGAGTCGCAATCTCTTCTTGTTATACTGTAAACTCATCCGAGTACTCACGATATTATTGTATTGTAGTCTTTTGACTTCAAGGTTAGAGATCAAGTTACCCGGATCCGCCAGGAGTTGTCTCGCGAAAACCAGGAGCTCCGGGACTATATTGCCCAAGACCAAATTAGTCAGAAGGTAGCCACCCATGTTTTGCATAATCGCATTAATGAACTCCAAGACAACCTCAAGGAAGTGGTAGCGGAGCGTGACGCTGCTAACGACCGAGAGGTTGGGCTGATAACCAAGTCTGCTGCCATGGAACAGAAGTTGAAGGAGTTCAAGAAGAGTTCTAAAAAGCAGCTTGAAGGTATACTTGGAGTTTCTGTGTCGTTCTGCTCCATAATATTAGTCGAATGACATGATAACTGACTGTTGTGTATAGGGATGAAAACGGTCGGAAACGGTCGAAAAACTTCTTAACCGTTTTCTACTTTTATATTTGAATACGAAAACGAAAACGAAAGCGGTAACACCGGACACGAAAACGAACACGAACTTGCGGAATACCAAGAATTTTGAAAACGAACCAATTGGAGCGGAATTATACCGAACACGGACGGTATACGAAAAATCTATACGGAATACCCACCCACAATGCATAACTATTAACAAGTGCCATTGTGGCAAATTTCGATCACAAGAAAGAACACTTATCAATTTAATTTCTTTTACAAGAGAAAAAAACAAGAGAAAAATTTGAGATGTCATTGTAACTAAACTAGAAAGGATAGCAATAGCCGTGCAGCACCATACGAGTGATTAGTCCCACCTCAGCGACTTAGGGAGGCGCGACGGGGTGAACTACCTATATAATACGATCCATGGACATCAGTACTCCACACTTACCTTTGCCTATTTGCCTGGATAGTAATGACCAACAACCAAATTCGGTTTAAAATGAATTTTGAATTAAGGATATTTCGATTTAAAAGTAGAAAAGTAGAAAACGGTCGAACTCGGTCGAAAAACTCCTCAACCGTTTTCTACTTCTACATTTAAATACGAAACGAAAAGCGAAAACGGTAAAACTCGGATAAGAAAATACAAATTCGATCGGATTAAATATAGAAAACGATGCGGTTCGGTTCGGGATATTTCCGTTCCGTTTTCATCCTTAGTTGTGTATGCAGATGCGAATAAGCTGGTTTCTGGGTGGCAGAACGCCTTCAATCGGAAGCAGGCGGAGCTTGAAGAGGTATTTGCTAACGTGCAGAGTACTCTTCAAGAAGCCAAATTGATGCGTGAGGGTGCTGACCGGGACCTTCTGCAGGCTTTGAAGTCTACGAAGGAGTCGCGGGATTCCCTGATGGCCTTGGAGCAAGCTGTCGAGCCCCTGCTCAACATGATTCCGGCGCCGGCAGGAGTCGAGGAGTCTTTGATTGAACGGGCCAAGGCTGCACCTGGGCGGCTGGCGCAATACATCAAAGATATGTCGATCTCCGTGGTGCAGAGTCTGATGGCAACGCTGCGGCTGCATCTGCCGTCCTTTGACCTGTCTGCTCTGATGACCCTTCTTGAGGGCAAAGGTGATGAGGACCTTGCGGCAATGCAAGAGGAGGTGAAGACCGCCGCGGAGGAGTACTCACAGATATTAGATCTTGTAGAGTAGTCTAGGCTCCTCGGTCCCTGCATCTTGTATCTCCCGAAAATAATTGTTATGGAAAAAATATTGGTTACTTTTGAATCGCATAGATTTCATAAGCAATCAACTTCGTATTGCGAGATGGTTCTTCGACAATGGGTTGTTTTTGTTGAATTGTGGATGTATGACCAGGCGTCTAATTAGACTAGTCTATCAAGTGCTCTCTTAGCACTTTGATGTGGGTCATATAACTTCGTTTCTCTAGTAATTGTGTAGAGTACGTAGTTTTGCCCGAGTACTACTCTTAGTACCCTTGTTCAAGGGATAATTCTGATCAGACACCTCTTGAAGGACCGTAACGTTGGTTCCTTCTGGGTGGATTGTATCCTCTTGGAGATCGCAGCTTGAGTGCGAAGGTAGGTGGACCTCTGTCCAGTAGATATGTAACAAGGTGAGTACTGTCCTGCCTTGTTACGCCCTATAGGAACTAGTCTCCACTATGGTGGATTCCATATTCACTATGGGCTGATAGCCAGATGTTAAGCCGTACTACCTTGTGAGTTGTATTGAGCTCGAAGCTCGTAACTCAAGTATGGTTTCCGCTGAACCAATCTATCCAAGTAATATAAAATATTAGTCGGAGGTAAGCCTGCTATTGCAGGACTATTATGCGACTAAATAGGCATGATGAGTTGTAGAAAATAGCCTGGATAAAAGTTCTGTGTCGTATGAATTCAAATTTATTATATCCGAATAATAAATATAATTGCCCTGAGTCAAAATTGTAGCGTAGTCTTAAGTATGGAATTTCTTCAAGTGCTCAATACATGAATGGCAATGAGAGATCCATCTTCAGGACTAGCTTCAAAGGACCCGGGTCTTGACTTTGGATACAATATAGGGACCTCCCATGGACTCATTAGCTTGTGGGTCCTATAATGTTCTGAAATTTCTTCAACCCACCATGCTCCAATTGCAAGGTACGGTGATGGACGTTTTGTATAGTATAGTAAAAGTGCTCATCCCTTGAGGGTACCTGATGATTGAAAGAGTGCGGTAGTCGGGCTTCTTCAAGGCTGTCGATTCTAACGCTTGATCATAGCTTCGCCCCTCGGTACTGCTCTGTTATGGAGATAGTGCCAGGGAAGTCAGCAGGGTAGGATGGCTTCAGTGCCCTTATACCAGAAAGAAAGAAAGGTGTTTGGCCTGTTGCCCGATTCGTTGTGTTCGTAGCCCCCACATACCTTAGGCAATTCTCAACCCACTTTCCGCCGTGATCTTTTAGGAGGTCAAATAGTGTCGGTGTTTCGTACCCGGGGGTATCACACCAACGAGTGATATGATCGCGTGCTTCTCTTCCTGGATGGTGATGCAAGAGGACACAAGGATTTATCCTGGTTCGGGCAAAGAAGGCCCTACGTCCAGCGGGGGGGGATGTTCTTGTATTACTTGCACCTAAGTGCTTGTACAGGGGAGAATACAAGCTCAGTGAGCGTGGACCGGGTCCGGACTCGTGCCTGTGTGTGGACTCGTGTGTGTGTGTTCGTCCCTGAATGAGGGCCCTAGTGTCCCCTTTTATAGAGCAAGGGGAGGCCAGGGTTACATAAAGGTATTACAGGTGTCGGGGCGTATGGTGCCCCATACGGAGAAGGGTAGGAACCCTGTCTTGTCGGGGCCACTGGAGCCGATGTGATCGTCGCTGTTGAGGCGTCCTTGGGTCGTGGCTTCCATCCTGGGCGCGGACGTGGTGGCGCGACAAGGCGGGAGCCGTACAGCACCCATCCCGGAATGTACAGTACGCGGCGGGGTCCCTCCGGGTCTTGGGGTACCTGTCCTCCAATAGCACGAAAGTAGTTAGGGCTCGAGGGCGCGGAGCCGGCTTCGAGGTGGTGCCACGGGGGCTCGAGGGGCGCGGAGCCGGCCTCGAGGTGTTACAGTGCAGGGCTCGAGGGGCGCGTAGCCGGCCTCGAGGGGTTACAGTGCAGGGCTCGAGGGGCGCGTAGCCGGCCTCGAGGGGTTACAGTGCAGGGCTCGAGGGGCGCGTAGCCGGCCTCGAGGGGTTACAGTGCCTGGCTTGGCCGAACAGTGCTGTACTGGTGCCCTTTTGCCCATGCTTGTGGTGAAAACGAGACTTGACCTTTACACCGAGTCACTGTGGTACATGCTGTGCACTAGTGGACATGACCGGAGTAGGTGAAGGCATTAAATGCGTGGTATGGGCTGGTACGGCTGTCTGTGCAGCTCGAGGTCCGTGCGTTAAGGCTCGAGGTGTGGGGGCGCGCTCGCCCGAGGCCTGGAGGGCTCGGGCGAGACGGAGAGCGATCGTGCTCGCCCCGGCCTGGCGGGGAGGGATCCGGGCGGCGAGACGGAGACGGAGACAGAGCGTTCGCCCGAGGCCTGGCTGGGAGGGCTCGGGCGAGACGGAGACAGAGCGTTCGCCCGAGGCCTGGCTGGGAGGGCTCGGCGAGACGGAGGAGACAGAGCGTTCGCCCGAGGCCTGGCTGGGAGGGCTCGGGCGAGACGGAGACAGAGCGTTGGGTGTTTGCGTTGATTGGGGGTACCCTTTTTTGTACCACCGACAGTAGCCCCCGAGCCCTTGTTTGAGTGCTTGCATTCGAGCAGGGGCTCCAGATTGGGATCTCGATGGATAGCTAACGGGTCTCGAGGGTTTTGTCGATTTGATTCCGTGGGTGTCGTGCGAGCGACACCCGCGGGTGTAGCCCCCGAGACCAGGGGGAGTGGTTAGAACTCCCTCGTGGGCTTCCTGAAGAATCCTCCGTCGTTTGGGAACCTTCTGCCCAGTGGGCGCGCCTTTTTGCGGAAATCGTCAGGGAGCGGAGATCGCGGCGCCGTGTGTACCTGTCAACAGGCTCGAAATGTGGTTGGTAGTACATTAAATATTCGCGGTTACCTTTCCTTTGTCGTGGGAGACTCCGTCCGAGGCTTGGCTGGAGGGCTCGGGAGAGACGGAGAACGAGCGATCGTTCGAGGCCTGGCCTGAGGGCTCGGGCGAGATGGAGGTCGAGCGTCCGCCGAGGCCTGAAAATCTCATGTTTACACAAAGAAAAGAGATTAGTCGTAACTGTCCGAGTTCTTAGACCCTCTTTCGTCGAGGGGTGCCAGGCTGAACCGACTGGCCGGCTCCTCGAGCTGTCCGGCATGCCGATTGCCCTGGCTTGTCATCCCGCGAGTCCTTTCGATCGGATGCGAGGGGGATGCCTCGTACTACCCCGAGTGGGCGAGTATCGAGGTTCCCGGTGAGCTGGTAACGGGGAATCCAAGTGAGAGCTCGTGCCCCGTTCGTTAGGGGTCGACTGTGGCCCGGAGGCGGTCTCATAAAGCAGGGGGGCTCAGTCTGCAGGAGTGCCGGGTCCATTCGATAGGACCCGGTGGCTCGATGCCTCCCTCCGAGGGGATCTCACTGCACGTCGAGCTCCCCGCCTTGGATACACGTGAGGGGCCTCGAGGGCTCGGCCCTCGAGTAATGCCGCGAGTGGCGCCCCTTGGTGTCCCTGACTCGGGTGCTCGAAGCCGGCTGTCGAACCCTTTTCGAGGGCCAGCCTTCGCTGCTTCGAGACTTAGGGCCGGGGCCCGTTTTTACCTTTATGAAGAAGCCTCCGTCGTCTGGGAATCCTTCTGCCCGTTGGGCACGCCTTTTTAGGCGGAAAACGTCGGGGAGAGCGGCGGGCGCGAAGCCGGAGCGACGGTCGTGGCGGGCCGGGTAGTGGAGCGAATGGAGAGGTAACGCGTGTACCTGCATCCGGCTCGAGACGTGGTTAGGTGGGCGCATTGAATGCATTCGGTTACCTTTTTACGTCGTGGGAGATCCCGCCCGTCTGGATTTCCCCCTATAAATATCGAAAGAGGGGAAAAAGAACCTTTACTTTGCCTTTGCCTTCGCCGCCGCCGTAGCCTTACGCGCCCTCTCCTTCGAGCTAGTCGATTGGGGATTTCCGGCCGCCCGTCCGCTGCTCGGATCCGCGCCGCGCCACCGTCATGGCCGCCCAGACACAGATGCTGCCGGCCGAGGACTGGAGCCCGTCGAAGGTGACGCAGAGCGAAATGGACTCGCTGGTGGCCCAGGGGCTTCTGCGCCCCAACCCGGAGGAGGGACCCGCATGGTGGGTTATCCCGTCGGCGGAGCACCGGGAGCCGCACCCGCCGGAGGGGTACGTGGTGAGCTTCACGCGCTACCACCGTATGGGGCTCGGCGTCCCGCCGAGCCGCTTCTTGCGAGGGCTGGCCCACCATTTCGAGGTGGAGCTGCAACACTTCTCCCCCAACTCCATCTCGCACGCCGCCATATTCGCCGCGGTGTGCGAGGGGTACCTGAAGATGGAGCCGCACTGGGAGATGTTCGTCCATCTCTTCCGGGGCGAGCTCTTCATCAAGTCCCTGAAGCCCAGCGGGAGGCGGCCCGTGCGCATGGGCTCCCTTGCCATTACCGCGAGGGCGGGGACCTCGTCGGCCAATGTCCCCCGCGAGTACCTGCGATACAAGCTTTCCACCAACCAGGCCGGGTGGGACGACCATTGGTTCTATCTGCGGAACGAAGGTGGCCTCCTTCCGCAGTACACCGGCAGGGTCCTCACCCAACGCCCGGAGAAGTGGACCTGGGGCGTTGCGGCGGACAGGCAACGCCACCTGGCCCCGCTGATGGAGATGATGAAGACGCTGGTGGATGAGAAGAAGCTGACCGTGCAAGCGGTCATTTGGGGTTCCACCAGCGAAGAGTTCTTCCGCTGGCGGACCGCCCCCTTCTTATGCACGAGATGGGCCCGCAGGCTCAGCTCGAGGCGCTCAATCGCTCGAGGATGGCCGAAGAGAGGCTGTCCCGGAACGAGGGCGTCTCCCGGGTGTCGATCACGATCCAGGGGCCGTTCGTCCCTGAACTCTCCAACCTGGTTGCGATGGCACCCGACGAGGGGTGTCTCGACCTGGTAAGCCTCCCTCGAGTCGAGCTATCTCGAGCCTCCTCCCCCTTTTTCCTCCTTCGATCCGTTTGCATCCGTCTTGTGGTTTGTCTCATCACGCTTCTTCTTTCTTCAGGGGGCATTTACTTGTCGCGCGTCGAGGCCCCCGGTGAGGGAGGACGCCGCGGGTTCTCAGGTGAGGCGCCTCTCTGCTCAGAAGGACAAGGAGAGCAAGGATGCCAAAAAGAAGAAAGAGAAAAAAAAAACTTGCGTCGCTTAGCTCGGGAGCAGAGACTGGCGAAGGCTCGTCGTAACCGTCAGCCTGGACGGGTCCCCCGAGCTGAGCTCCTCGAGCTCGGAGGAGGAGAGTGGTGATGGGAGGAGGAGGGCGACGACGAGGGGATGGATGTGCGCTTGATGCGCGCGGGGCTCGTTGATGACAGGGCTGACCGCTCCTCTGTGCAGGAGGGTACACTGGAGGTCCCACCGACAAAAGGGTCGCGCGGGACGCAGCCGCGGAAGGCGGCGCCGATCCCTGCCTCGTCGGGGGCCCGAGGTCCGTCGAGCTCCGCGCCGGATGTGCCCCTGGTCGTAAGGAAGCCCCGGACCCGGAGCGCCTCCGCCACAGCGCCAACGGAGGCCGCCCCCGCGTCAGCCCAGACGGGGGGTCTCGAGAGGGGTCGGGCCTCGAGAGGCGGTCGACAGGTTGAGAAGGTTTCGGGCCCGACCCCCGCGAGCCGTCAAGGGCGCCGTCGAGCCCGCGGAGGAGCGGGCGCCAAGAAGAGGCGTCGAGCCCGCGCCATCACGAGCGTCGGGGAGGGAGCCCCGAGCGTCTCGTGACCAGGGGCGCGAGCGTCCCCGGAGTCCATCGCCGCACCGCCGCCGGGACACGGAAGCGGACGCGGGAGGGCGCGACCACCAGCGGGGCGCCGGAGCAGGTCCCGGAGCCCGCGCCGGGGCGAGCGCCACGACGTCAGCACGAGGGTGGTACGGTCGCCCTCCCGCGATGTGGGGCGGAAGGAGGGCTCTCCCTCGAGGTCGAGCCATGGGAGGCGTCGGGAGCCCTCCCCCATCCAGCCCCGTGGAGACGGCCCAGGCTCAGGGCTCGAGCCGTGGGGTGGGCTCGAAGCCCCCGAGTGGGTCCGGCGATTCCGGGAAGAAGCCCAGCCGCGCTTCGGGTGAGTAGTTTCCTTGGGTCTCGTCGGTAGTGAGGCTTCACCTCTTTGCTTTTGATGACGCGTGCCATCTCCGTCTTCTCAGGGGGAAGCGCTCCTACCAGGAGGTGGACCTCGCTTCGTCCAAGCGGGCCAAGACCTCGAGCCCCGTCGAGGCACAGGCACCTCGAGGTATGGCACCTTCCTCCGCTAGAGAAGCCGCTTGGCTGGAGAAGGCCCGAGCTGCCATGGCTCGAGGGGGCCGGATGATCGTCGCGAATTTTGGTGAGGCCGTCGCCATCGACCACAGGGGTCGAGGTTCTCTTCCTGGTTCTGACATCTCCGTCATCTCGTATTGCAGGGGCCTCAGCTCATGGCATCGAGCCTGCCACCACCGTATCCGCCGAAGCGCTGCCTCCTCCCCTCCTCCTCCTCCGCGATGGTGCCAACTGGGAGCGCCATCCTTCCCCTCACCACGACGGGTGTTCGGGGGAAGCGCCTGGGGCGAGCACGGCCCCGCCGGCGTCTGGGGCTGAGGAGACTGCGCCCCTTGTGGCTCCGACCAGCACGGGCCGGGCCGCGGAGGAGGGAAGGGGGGAAGAGGCGTCGGCGGAGAAGGAGCCGACGGTGGAGGACCTCCTGAACGAGCTGTGGAGCAGGGGCCGCTCCTCGCCGCGGGCTCGATGACGGTGGAGGCGCCCGAGGTGCCGGCTAGCGCCGACAAGGCGCCGGAGGGCCCGGCCGGGGAAGAGGGCCCGGGGTCGAGCCTTCCCTCGATCGATCCGCAACAGGAAGTGCCGGCGGAGGGACGGAGGGAGTCGGGGCCCGTGCCGTCGGGCGGCGGTCGCTGTCGGGGCAGCTCGAGGCGGAGGAGGAGGATCTGCCCGACATCGAGATCGACCGCCGACCGTATGGCGCGTTTCCCGTCCCCTGAGCCCGCCCCTTGCCGTGGTTCCCATCGAGCAGCCGGCCCAGCGGGGGGCCCCGCGCGAGGTGCGGTCCATCTTCCGGGAGGTGGGTGGCCGTGCTTATGGCGGAGGCGGAGCGGTCCTGCTCCGAGGAGGCGGGCCGGTCCGCCCAGGTGTCAGCCGCCCTCGAGCGGGCTGAGCGGAGCTTCGAGATCTCCGCGCGGAGCTGAGCCGGAACGCCCAGATGGCGAGCCGGCTTAACGAGGCGGAGGCGGAGGTCCGGGTGGCTCGAGGCGAGGTCGCTCGATCCAAGGAGGAGGCCGCCGCCGTTCTCGAAGCGTCGAGGAAGGAGGCCGCGGACGCCCGAAGCGAGGCCACCTCTGCCGGGCTGAAGCCGAGGCGGCGAAGCAGGAGGCTGCTGACGCCCGTGGCGAGGCCGCCGCTGCCGAACCGCAGCGGAGGCGGCGAGAGAAAAGAGGCCGAAGACGCCAAGAGTGGTGCCGCCACCGCCCGAGCTGCCGAGGGGGCGGCGCGGCAGGAGGTGATCCGCAAGGATCTGGCCCTGGTGGAGGCGGGCCGGCTGATCGAGGACCTTAGGTCCGAGAAGCTCCTCACGCTGGCCGAGAAGCGCAGGCTGGAGCAGCGTGCTGAGGGCCTGACCAGCGACCTCGCCGCACTGGGGCAACACTGCGACGGTGAGGCTTACACCTTGTTTTTGTTTGGGTCTCGAAGTTTTTGTTACGCCGCCGTCTCACTCTTCCTTGTTTGTTGCGCAGGGGTCGAGAAGACGGTCGAGGAGCTCCGCGGGACGAACCAGGCTCTCTTGGACCAGCTCCAAGACGAGACGATGGTGGCGGAGCGGGCTCGCTCTCTCTCGACCGGCTCGGCCCCATGTGGGGTGCTCCTCCTGTGACCGCGGCAGAAGGTGCAATGGCTCGGGGCGATGCCTTGGTCGACGCCTTGTGCTTCTTCGACGCAGCCGCGCGGGACCGTGTCCGGCAAGCTCTCCATCACGGCGTCAAGCAGACACTCGCGGTCGTTCGCTCTGGTTTCCGCTTCCCGGTCCACGTTGTCGCGAATGGCTTCATCGAGATCGAGGGGAAGGATGAGGAGTGGAACAACCGCCGTGTCGACAAAATTTTGGAGAAGATGGAGGGGCCGGGGACGTCGCTCGCGAAGATCTTCGAGGAGGACGTGCTGCCTCCTGACGCCAGCAGCGGTGTCGGGAGCCCTCCTCCTTCGAGCTCGGGCGTCGAGGTCGAGCCTGCCATCGTGGACCTCGGGGAGGAGTACCGCACCGACGAGGACTGAGGCCTGCGTGCCAAATTTGGGCGTCGAGGCCCTTGTAAGAATTCTATGACATAAATGAGGGTACGTCGAGACCCGAATGTATATGTGATTTGTTTATGAAAAGAGTTGTTTTCTTTCAAATGCGTTTGACCGCTTCTCTTTGTCGCAAGCTCGAGTTTCTGCTAACTTAGTCTGTGTTCCTTCGATACGTCGCGAGCCCCTCGAGGGGAGGCGTAGGTAGGGCACCGTAGCCCGGGGGCGTAGGTGGCCGTCTACGTCGACGCCCCCCGACCTTGGAGGCTCGAGGTACTTTAAGATTTAGACGTCGCTAGTTCACTCGAGGCGCGAGTCGAGACGAGGGTCAAATTTTTGAAAAGAAAAA
Source organism: Coix lacryma-jobi var. lacryma-jobi (assembly GCA_009763385.1). NCBI lineage: Eukaryota > Viridiplantae > Streptophyta > Magnoliopsida > Poales > Poaceae > Coix > Coix lacryma-jobi. The sequence continues at coordinate 43,656,111 of CM019823.1, read as the reverse complement.
CGCATTTTTCCGGAGTCTGGGGGGCGTTACCCCCTTGTCAGCCCCCGAGGGAGGCTCGACCCTGAGCTAGGCAGGGTCGAGGCTACCTTGAGTTGCTAAGCAACATGAAAGATGGCGCACGAGTTGGCCCATTCATATTCAACGTGTTTGTACAAAGCAATAAAATGAACAAGGCCTCGAGGCCTTAAGGGTAGAAGCGACGTAGCTGAGATATGTTCCACGCGTTCGCCAGGATCCTGCCTTGGTCGTCGTAGAGCTTGTATGTGCCTGGCTTGAGCACTTCGGCCACGGTGTATGGGCCTTCCCACGGAGGGGTGAGCTTATGGCGCCCTCGATTATCTTGCAGCCGTCGAAGCACGAGGTCCCCCACCGCCAGGTCCCTTTTGCGCACGTGCTTGTCGTGGTAGCATCGAAGTGTTTGCTGGTAGCGTGCAGAGTTGATGAGCGCCACGTCTCGGGCCTCCTCGAGCTGGTCCTTGGCGTTGGCGAGCCTTTCGTCATTGGTTTGCTCGTTGTAGGCTCGAAGTCGAGGTGAGCCGTACTCGAGGTCCGTAGGTAAGACGGCCTCGCGCGCCGTAGGTTAGGAAAAACGGAGTGAACCCGGTGGCTCGACTCGGCGTAGTCCTGAGGCCCACAGCACGAGGGGAGTTCTGTAGCCCACCCCTTTCCGAAATTCTTGAGGGTCTTGAACAGCCTCGGCTTTAGCCCATGGAGTATCATGCCGTTGGCGCGCTCGACCTGCCCGTTGCATTGGGGTATGCGACCGAGGCCCAGGTTACGCGAATGTTGTTGTCATCGCAGAAGTTGGTGAACTTTTTGCCCGTGAATTGGGTGCCATTGTCGGTGGTGATGATGACATTAGGCACCCGAACCGGTACATGATGTTGGCGATGAACTCGACAGCCCTCTCGGAGGTGGGGTCTCCTATCGGCTTAGCCTCGATCCACTTGGTGAACTTGTCGACGGCCACGAGCATGTGTGTGTACCCTCCACTTGTCCTTTTGAGGGGACCCACGAGGTCGAGCCCCCAAACGGCAAATGGCCAAGTGATTGGGATCATCTGCAGGGCGTGTGCGGGCTGGTGCGTTTGCTTGGCGTAGAATTGACACCCATGGCATGCTTGGACCAAACGCTTGGCATCCCCAATGGCGGTCGGCCAATAGAAGCCTTGTCGGAAGGCGTTCCCAACCAGGGCCCTCGGCGCTGCGTGGTGGCCGCAAGCCCCCGAGTGCATATCGTCGAGGAGCTTGCGCCCTTCCTCGAGTGGGATGCAGCGTTGAAGGATTCCAGTCGGACTTCGTCGGTATAGCTCCCGTTCGTCGCCGTAGATGACGTAGGTCTTGGCCCTCCGAGCGATGCGTCGGGCCTCCGTCTTGTCTTCTGGTAGCTCGCCTCGTCAGGTAGTCGAGGTAGGGCGTCCGCCAGTCGAGGGGCCGTGACGACGAAGAGGCGTGTGCGTCGACCTGCATCGCCTCTGCGGACGTCGAGGGGTCCTTTCGAGGGGTGGCGTTGAGAGTCGAGCCCCCGTGTCTTGCTCGAGGGGTGGCGTCGAGGGGCCAGCCCCCGGGTCGATTTCGACGGATGGCTCGAAGACGTCCCTCGAGAAGACGTCTGGCGGTACCGTGCCGCGCGTGGACGCCAACTTTGCCAGCTCGTCTGCGGCCTCGTTGTACTTCCGAGCTACGTGGTTGAGCTCGAGGCCGTAAAACTTGTCTTCCAGCTTGCGCACCTCCCCGCAGTATGCTCCATCTTGGGATCGATGCAGCTTGAAGCCTTCATAACCTGGTTGACGACGAGCTGCGAGTCTCCTCGGGCGTCGAGGCGTCGGACCCCGAGCTCGAGGGCGATGCGCAGCCCATTGACGAGGGCCTCGTACTCGGCGACGTTGTTGGAGGCGGGGAAGTGCAAGCGTAGCAGGTAGCGCATGTGTACTCCGAGGGGTGAGATGAAGAGCAGGCCTGCTCCTGCCCCCGTCTTCGTGAGGGATCCATCGAAGTACATGGTCCAGAGCTCGGCTTGAATCTGTGCCGGCGGGAGCTGAGTGTCGGTCCATTCAGCAACGAAGTCCGCCAACGCTTGCGACTTGATGGCCTTTCGCGGGGCATAGGTGATGGTCTCCCCCATTAGTTCGGCGGACCACTTGGCGATGCGCCCCGTGGCCTCCCGATTGTTGACGATCTCTCCGAGGGGGAAGGACGACACCACCGTCACGACGGATGAGCGAGGAAGTAGTGCTGGAGCTTGCGCCTTGTGACGATGATGCGCGTAGAGCAGCTTTTGGATGTGCGGGTACCGGACCTTGGCCTCGGAGAGTACCTCACTGGTGAAGTATACGGTCGCTGGACCGGCAATGTATGACCCTCCTCGTGCCTCTCGACGGCTATGACCGCGCTAACCACCTGAGTGGTTGCGGCCACATAGAGGAGGAGGGGCTCGGGGGAATCGTCACCTTCGGCTGGTCGCGGGGGCACGAGAATTGGTGCAGAAGTCAGCAACCCCTTCAACTTGGTTAAGGCCTCCTCGGCTTCGGCGGTCCACGCAAAGTGTTCCGTCTTTTTTAGCAGGCGGTAGAGGGGTAGTGCTTTTTCCCCCAGCCTCGAGATGAATCTGCTGAGAGCGGCTAGGCAGCCTGTTACTTTCTGCACACCCTTGAGGTCACGAATCGGGCCCATCCTCGTGACTGCTGAGATTTTTTCAGGGTTTGCCTCGATCCCCCGTTGTGAGACGATGTAGCCAAGTAGCATGCCTCGAGGGCACACCAAAGACACACTTCTCGGGGTTGAGCTTCACATTCTTGGCCCGGAGGCACTCGAACGTGGTCTCGAGGTTGCTGATGAGGTTCCCTACTTTTTTAGTTTTAACCACGATGTCATCGACGTAGGCCTCGACGGTCTTGCCTATGTGCTCGCCAAAGATGTGCTGCATACATCGTTGGTACGTTGCCCCGGCGTTTCGAAGGCCGAAGGGCATCGTAACATAGCAATACATACCAAATGGCGTGATAAAAGAGGTCGCGAGCTCATCGGATTTTCTCATCCTAATTTGGTGGTAGCCGGAATACGCATCAAGGAACGAAAGCACTTCGCACCCAGCAGTGGAATCGACGATCTGGTCAATTCTAGGTAAAGGAAAGGAATGGAACTTTTGGACATGCTTTATTCAGACCAGTGTAATCTACACACATCCGCATTTTTCCATTCTTTTTCCTAACTAGTACAGGGTTAGCTAGCCACTCTGGGTAAAATACCTCCTTGATGAATCCGGCCGCCAAAAGCTTGTGCACCTCCTCGCCGATGATCCTGCGCTTTTCCTCGTCGAAGCGGCGCAGGCGTTGCTTCACCGGTCTGGACCCGGCCTGGATCTCCAAGGCGTGCTCGGCGACTTCCCTCGGTATGCCCGGCATGTCCGAGGGGTTCCACGCAAACATGTCGATGTTCGCGCGGAGAAAGTCGACGAGCACTGCTTCCTATTTGGGCTCGAGGCTGGTACTGATGGTCAGCGTCTTGCCATTGGCCGAGGTCGGGTCGACGGGTATTTGCTTGGTGTGCTCAGCCGGCTCGAAGGTGCCGGCGTGACGCTTTGCTTCTGGGGCCCCCTCGGTGGCCAGAGCTGCCAAGGCCTCGAGCGAGTCGAGGTGGACGTTGGCCTCCCCCCGCTCGACGCACTCCACGTCGCAGTGGTATGCGTGCTCGTAGGAGGTGTCAACGGTGATGACCCCTTTTGGCCCCGGCATCTTGAGCTTCAAGTACGTGTAGTTAGGAATCGCCATGAACTTGGCGTAGCCTGGCCGGCCGATGATGGCGTGGTAGGTCCCTTGGAAGCCGACCACCTCGAAGGTGAGCGTTTCCTGACGGAAGTTTGCCGGCGTGCCGAAGCAAACCGGCAGGTCGATGCGCCCGAGGGGGGTGGGCCTTCTTTCCTGGTACTACTCCGTGGAACCCCCCGACGCTGGGTCGAAGCTGTCCCTCTGAAATCCCCAGGAGGTCGAGGGTCTCGAGGTATATGATGTTGAGGCTCGAGCCCCCATCCATCAACACCTTGGAGAACCGAACGTCGACTATGATGGGTCGACGACGAGGGGTAAGCCCCCGGGTTTATGACACGGTCCGGATGGTCGTCACGGTCGAACGTGATTGGCGCATCGGACCAGTCAAGATACCGGGGGGCGTCGTGGCTAAGCGAAAAGATTTCCCGGCGCTCCTTCTTTTTTCTCGAGCTGAGAGCCCGACGGTCGGCCCCCGTAGATCATGTAGCAGTCGCGCACCGGGGGGAAGTCGCCATCTGCGTTCCTGCCGCCGCGTCGATCGGTATCCTTTCCCTTAGGCGCGTCATCCCTCTTATCGCCGAGCTGGAGTTGGAGTAGTAGCCCTTCAACAGTCGGCAGTCTTTCAACTTGTGGTTTACGGGGCCCCTGTGTAGGTGCAGGGATCCTCGAGCATCTGGTCGAAACAGCCCATCGGGGGGGCCTCGGGGCTTCTTAGGCTCGAGGGCGCCCGCGAGCACCTCTTTGTCGTCGTCGTCATCGGCGCCACGCTTCGCCTTCTGGCCTTGCGTTTGTTTTTCTTCCTTTGTTGCCGTCATTGTTGTCGTTCTTGGCGTCGTTGCCCTTGTTGGAGCCCTCCGGCGCGATCACCGCCTTGCCTTTGTCCGTGGAACGGCCAAAGAAGGCCCCCACTGCTTCGTCGCCCGAAGCAAAGCTGGTGACGCGATCCATCAGGTCCTCGACCGTCCCGGGGGATGGTAGCGTCCTAGCTCATGAACAAGCTCTTGGCATGTCGTGCCCGCGAGGAACGCTGAGATGACGTCCTCGTCAGGCACGTGGGGGAGCTCGAGACGCTGCTTCGAGAACCGTCGAGCGAAGTCGCGGAGGGGCTCGTCCGCCGCCTGCCTGCAACGCCGTAGGTCCCAGGGGTTGCCTGGACGCACGCAGGTCCCCTTGAAATTCCCGTCGAAGACCCTGACTAGGTCGGCCCAGTCATGGATCCGATCCGGCGGGAGCCCCTCGAGCCACCGGCGGGCGGTGTCCGAGAGGTAAAGTGGAGTTGACGTATGATCACGCGGTCGTCGTTCTTCGCTCCGCCCAGTTGGCAGCCAAGGCGGAAGTCCGAGAGCCAGAGCTTGGGCTCGACCTCCCCGTCATACTTCACGATGTTGGTCGGCGGTCGAAGCGGTCGGGGAGGGTCGAGCTGCGGATGGCCCGGCTGAAGACTCGGGGGCCCGGGGGGCGAGGACCTGCCGGTCCTCGTCGCTGTCGTAGCGCCCCCCTCGATGGGCGCTATAGCCACGCTCTTGGGCCCCTTGTCCTTGCGCCGTCGGTTGATGTCGTTGCGGGCGTCGTTGGGGTCTCGAGGTGGCCGGTTGTCGACGATCCGTTCGCGGACTGGCCTAGCTCGAGAGGCGTCCGGCTGGTGGACGGATGCCTCGCGAGCGTCGTGGGGCGTGTCCGCCGGTCTCCCCGAGGCTGCCCGCGTCGGCGTGACGCCGAGCTCTCGGCCTGCTGTACCGCGGCTGTCTCGAGGAGGTTTTTCATTTCTCCGAGCATGCGCCTGGCATCGGGGTTGGAGACGGCGGGCAGGTCACGGAGCATCATAGCCGCCACCACGTTCTGCCCAGCTCGCGGGAAACATACCTCGGGGCGTGCTGGTGCCCCGTCCTCGAGGATCCGCCGGTGGACCTCTCGAGCCCGGCCTCGAGCTCCGGCTCCTCGGGGGGCGGGTGGTTCCTGCATCAGGGTTTGCCGGAGCTGCAGCAGGTGTCGCCGTTCCTCCTCGGCTTTGGTGATTGCCTCTTGCACTTGTGCGAGTTGCGCCGCCCGGCCATCGTCGTGCTTAGGCGGTACAGCCGGTGCTGGAGGTTCGTCCCTTCCCTGAACGCGTGATCCGCCTGCCGCGGCCACGTCGCTAGGTCCCTCTAGGTCGAGCGCCGGCCTGTCGTCGTCGCCTTCGTCCTCGGTGTCGCATACGACTCCCTCGAGTTGGAAGCACTCCCTGGTGGGATCCCAGAGGTCGGGGTCGTGGTAGTCGTATTCGTCGGAGTCGGAGCTGTTGATGGCACGCCGCCTTGATCGATGCTGGGACGCAGCAGCTCGCGGTACCATTCTCCGACGGTGGCTCGCCGAGGTGGCTCGAAGGCTCGCAAAAGTCGCGGTCGACGCACGCGGGGTGGACGGTGGGGTGGAGGACGATCTCCAGGCTGGCATGGCCTGCAGCAGTGCGCCCGGACGCTGCTCCCGGTCCGCCATTGTCTGGTCCTGATGGCGCTTCGAGGCGGTGGGCGTATACAGCCGCAGAGTTGTCGAGGCCGACCGGGAACCGCTGGCGCCGAGCGCGGCGCGACCCGTGCGGGAGGAGGCTGATGGCGTCGACGGCGCACGGCTCGGAGGCCTCTGGCCTGGTTCCTGGTCCGTACGCATGATGAATGCGAAGTCGCTGCGGGGCGGGCGCGGGGTGAGCGCCTGGAGGTCTCCGGCCGACGCCGGGCTGGTTTCCCCTGGGGACCCTGCACCGGCTACGGGGGCGTAGGTGTGTTTGCCGCGGGCACCGCCTGCGCCCGGCGACGACGGTGACGACGGCGCCGCTCGCGATGTGGACGTGTGGTGGTGCGGGCGACGCGTCACGCCCCCGCGCGGGGGGTGGCGTGACACGCCCTCCGCTCGGGCCCTCCGTGGAGAGCAGAGTCAGCTCGTTGCCGTTGCCTGTGGCCAGGAACTCGAGGCTCCCGAACCAGACGACGGCACCAGCCGAGAACGGAAGAGGGGATGAAGCCATCCAGGAATCAACGAGAAATCGGCTCGGACACGCGAAGTCCCCTACCTGGCGCGCCAACTGTCGGTGTTTCGTACCCGGGGGGTACACACCAACGAGTGATATGATCGCGTGCTTCTCTTCCTGGATGGTGATGCAAGAGGACACAAGGATTTATCCTGGTTCGGGCAAAGAAGGCCCTACGTCCAGCGGGGGGGGATGTTCTTGTATTACTTGCACCTAAGTGCTTGTACAGGGGAGAATACAAGCTCAGTGAGCGTGGACCGGAGTCCGGACTCGTGCCGTGTGTGGACTCGTGTGTTGTGTTCGTCCCCTGAATGAGGGCCCTAGTGTCCACTTTTTATAGAGCAAGGGGAGGCCAGGTTACATTAAAGGTATTACAGGTATCGGGGCGTATGGTGCCCCATACGGAGAAGGGTAGGAACCCTGTCCTTGTCGGGGCCACTGGAGCCGATGTGATCGTCGCTGTTGAGGCGTCCTTGGGTCGTGGCTTCCATCCTGGGCGCGGGCGTGGTGGTGCGACAAGGCGGGAGCCGTACAGCACCCATCCCGAAATGTACAGTACGCGGCGGGGTCCCTCCGGGTCTTGGGGTACCTGTCCTTCAATAGCACGAAAGTAGATAGGGCTCGAAGGGCGCGGAGCCGGCTTCGAGGTGGTGCCACGGGGGCTCGAGGGGCGCGGAGCCGGCCTCGAGGTGTTATAGTGCGGGGCTCGAGGGGCGTGTAGCCGACCTCGAGGGGTTACAGTGCAGGGCTCGAGGGGCGCGTAGCCGGCCTCGAGGGGCTACAGTGCAGGGCTCGAGGGGCGCATAGCCAGCCTCGAGGGGCTACAGTGCCTGACTTGGCCGAACAGTGCTGTACTGGTGCCCTTTCGCCCATGCTTGTGGTGAAAACGAGACTTGACCTTTACACCGAGTCACTGTGGTACATGCTGTGCACTAGTGGACATGACCGGAGTAGGTGAAGGTATTAAATGCGTGGTATGGGCTGGTATGGCTATTTGTGCAGCTCGAGGTCCGTGCGTTAATGCTCGAGGTGTGGGGGCGCGCTCGCCCGAGGCCTGGAGGGCTCGGGCGAGACGGAGAGCGATCGTGCTCGCCCGAGGCCTGGCTGGGAGGGCTCGGGCGAGACGGAGACAGAGCGTTCGCCCGAGGCCTGGCTGGGAGGGCTCGGGCGAGACGGAGACAGAGCGTTCGCCCGAGGCCTGGCTGGGAGGGCTCGGGCGAGACGGAGACAGAGCGCTTGGGTGTTTTGCGTTGATTGGGGGTACCCTTTTTTGTACCACCGACAAATAGCCTTGGTTTTAATCCGGCGAGAATCAGGGCGTTTGCTCTTTCAACTTGGCCATTGGACTGTGGGTGAGCTACTGATGCGTAGTCTATCTTGATTCCACAGTCGCTGGCCCATGACTTAAATTCGATATCCGTAAAGGGGGACCCAAGATCAGTGATGATTCTGTGCGGCATTCCAAAGCGATGAAAGATGCTCTGCATGAATTGGACTGACTTGGAAGCATTGAACTTGACCAAGGGCATGTACTCGATCCATTTTGTGAACTTGTCAATTGCAACATAGATGTACTCGAATCCGCCTGGGGCACGCTTGAGAGGACCCACCATATCGAGTCCCCAGCATGAGAAGGGCCATGATGGAGGGATGCATATCAGTTCATGTGCGGGTACATGCTGCTGCTTGGCAAAGAACTAGCATGATTGACAGCGGCGGACTAAGTCTTCTGCGTCTTTCAAGACTGAGGGCCAATAGTACCCTGATCTGAAGATCTTTCCGACGAGAGTCCTTGAGGCTGCATGGTTGCCACAACATCCAGAGTGAACTTCATTTAAGATTTCTCTGCCTTCTTCTGGTGAAATACACTTGAGGAGGACACCTGATGAAGCTCCGCATCGATACAGTTTGTCTCTGACTAGAACATAGTTTTTGCTACGTCTGGTGACTTGCTCTGCGACAGTTTTGTCACTTGGTAGCTTATGCTCTTTGAAGTAGTCAATGAAGACGTGAGTCCAGTCGGGTGCTATAGATAGGACCTGGGTGGAAGGCACTGGCTCGAACTCTTCCTTCTCTTGGATTGAAGGCTTGGATAGCTCATGTACAAAGGTACCACTGGGAACTTGTGCCCTGTCAGAACCCAATTTTGCGAGTATATCTGCTGCCACGTTAAGATCCCGGGTAACATGAATGAGTTCCAGTCCTGCAAAGTGTTTTTCCAGCTTGCGGACTTCAGCACAATAGGCATTCATTGTTTCCTTGGTGCAGTCCCAGTCTTTATTAACTTGGTGAATGACTACGGAAGAATCGACATAGACTAGTAGTCGCTTGATGCCCAAAGTGACTGCTAGTTTAAGTCCGTGAAGTAATGCCTCGTACTCTTCTTCATTGTTGGTGGCCGGCCACATTATTTGTAGAACGTATTTGAGTTGTTCGCCAACGGGTGATACAAGAAGAACTCCGGCTCCTGCTCCTCTGAGTTTTAAGGACCCATCGAAGTACATCTTCCAATGATTAGGAATAGTGCTGCCTTGGATCTGTTGTATTTCTGTCCACTCGGCGACGAAATCAGCTAGAGCCTGTGACTTGATAGCTTTCCTGGGAGTGAATTTGATGTTGAGTGCCCCTAATTCAACTGCCCACTTGGAGATTCTTCCAGTAGCATTGCGGTTGTGAAGGATTTCTCCTAAAGGAAAATCTGTGACTACCGTGATCTCATGAGCTTCGAAGTAGTGCCGTAGCTTTCTTGAGGATATGAGTAACGCATAGAGCAGTTTCTGTACTTGTGGGTACCTGACCTTCGAGTCGGAGAGTACCTCGCTGATGTAGTAAACTGGTCGTTGGGTGTTGTAGATGTGCTTGTCGTCTTTGCGCTCCACCACGATTGCAGTACTCACAACGTGTGTGGTAGCTACAATATACAACATCATCGGTTCCCTGGGCTCCGGCGGCGTCAGTATGAGTGAATTGGTAAGGTAGCCTTTGAGTTGTTCAAAAGCCCTGTCCGCTTCTTCCGTCCACTGAAATTTATCACCGGCTTTGAGCAATTTGAAGAAAGGTAATCCCTTCTCTCCTAGCCGTGAGATGAATCGATTTAACGCAGCCATGCACCCGGTGAGCTTCTGAACGTCTCTGACGGAGGTAGGTGGTTTCATGTTGATGATGGCTGTGATCTGCTTTTGACTAGCCTCGATGCCTTGATGACTAACAAGGAATCCGAGTAATTGTCCTGAGGGTACCCCGAAGACGCATTTGGTTGGATTGAGTCTCCATTGATACGCGCATAATCGGTTGAAGGTTTCCTCTAGGTCTGATATCAGGGTAGTCGGATCCTTTGTTTTTATGACCACATCATCAACATAAGCTTCTGCATTGCGGTCGATCTGATCACCCAGACAATCTTGGATGGCACGTTGATAAGTAGCCCCCGCGTTCTTCAGTCCAAAGGACATGGTTTTGTAACAGTATGCTCCGAAAGGAGTAATGAACGATGTCTTGGGTTGGTCTTCTTCTTTGAGAGCAATCTGATGGTACTCGGAGTAACAATCCAGAAAGGACAATAAGGCGGAACCTGCGGTGGCATCAACTATTTGATCTATCCTTGGTAATCCGAAAGGATCCTTTGGACAATGCATGTTGAGGTCTGTGTAGTCGACACACATGCGCCACTCAGCAGATTTCGTCTTCTTGACTAGCACTGGGTTAGCTAACCACTCGGGGTGAAGGATTTCTCTGATGAATCCGGCCGCGAGTAGCTTGGCTATTTCCTTCTTGATTGCCTCTTTCTTCTCTGGTGAGAACCGTCGTAATCTTTGCTTGATAGGTCTAGAGCCTTCTTTTAACTCCAATGTGTGCTCAGCCAAGTTCCTTGGGACCCCAGGCATGTCTGCTGGTTTCCAAGCAAATATGTCTTTGTTTGCTCTAAGGAACTTGGTGAGCGTGAGTTCCTATTCTTCAGATAGGTGAGCGCTGATGACCGCTGTCTTGGAGGGATCACCAGTTTCCAGATTAATAGTCTTTGTGGATACCTCTGCTGATGGTTGGATAGTACTCGCCTTTTTGGTTGGGATTTCCGAATTTCCGGGCTGAGTATTATGCACCATCTGAGCGAGTTCTTGTACTTCCTGGGCGAGTTGAGCTTTTTCAGTGATTTGGACAGCCTCTGTGTCGCAATCAAATGACCGCTTCAAGTCGCCTCTGAAGGTTAAGATTCCTTTAGGACCCGGCATCTTCAATAGGAGATACGGGTAGTGGGGTACTGCCATGAACTTGGCGATAGCAGGTCGCCCAAATATGGCGTGATACGACAATTCGAAGTTGGCTACCTCAAAACTGATGTACTCCGTTCTGTAGTTGGTCGGAGTTCTAAAAGTGACGGGTAGTATGATCCTTCCGAGTGGTACAGCCGCTTTTCCGGGTACTATGCTGTAGAAAGGAGCGGTTGATGGTGTAAGCTAAGTTGCAAGATCTAGATTCATCTTTCGTAGGGTGCTTGCAAAGATGACATTGAGTCCTGCCCCGCCATCGATGAGTACCCTACCAAGTGTATATCCCGCGACCGTAGGGTCCAATACTAGCGGGTAGTGCCCTGCATTGGAAATACTAGTCCATTGATCTGCTCTGGAGAAATTAATCGGATGCTCGGACCAGTCGAGGTATTTGGGTGTCGCTGGTTCGGTCGACATGATCTCTCGCAGGGAAAGCTTCTGGAGTCTCTTGCTATCGCTGGTAGTTACTCCCCCGAAGATGACGTTGATGGCTCCTTTGGGGTGCTGGAAACCACCGGCATCCTGTTGAGGATCTTCAGCTGTCTTCTTGCCTTTGTCTTTCTTGTTCTTATTGAAGTCGGAGTTCAAGCCTCGCTCCTTGAGCTGTCGGCAGTGCCTTGCTTGATGTCCACCCTTTGGATGGAAGGGGCAGGGCCCGTCGAGTAAGTCATCAAAGGTGTATGGCTTGTTTTTCCTTCTTCTGAGGTTCCATGGCGGCAACAGTATTGTCTCCTGCCCTTTTCCAGGTGTTTTGCTGTGGTGCCTGGTTGCCTCTCTGATTGTTTCCTCGATCACCTTGCGTGTTTCTATCGGGGAAACGTTCCTGTGTGCGTTCTTCTGTTGCCATCATGAAGTTTATAGCCCGATGGAACTCGTTCGCGGTGGTCGAGTCCTACTTGATGAAATCTTTGTAATTGTACCTTTCGCAAATGTCGTTGCCAAAGAGGTCAATTACTTCTCTGTCTGTGATGTCGGATACTATAGAGCGGATTTCTGAGAATCGCATATAGTATTCCCGCATTGATTCATTTTTCTGCTGCTTGCAGGTTCTGAGCTTAGTCCGGGGATCTGATCTCTCTGGGACACCAGCAAAGTTTTCAACGAAGATACGATGTAGTTGTTCCCAAGAGTCGATGGACTCGGGTTTAAGCCTATCAAACCAAGCAAGCGGCATTGTCTCTAGAGCCATTGGGAGGTAGAGTGCTTTGACGTCGTTGCTTCCACCAGCTAGCTCAACTGCTTGAGCATACAGCCTGAGCCACCGTTTAGGTTCTGTCTTCCACCAGATGTATTTTGAGTAATTCCCGGGTTTGAATTTGCGCGGGAACGAGACTGCTCGGAGCCTTTGGGAAAAGCAGGGGAAGCGATCAACTGCTTCGGATGCTGCAACTGTGACTCCTCTATATGAAGATTCGGCTCCTCCCTCAGCTTGATCGGGTACTCGGTGGCCCAGACGACTCCTTGCTGGGATACGACCGAGTCGTTCTTGAACCGGCCGCCTCTGACTCGGGTGAGATGAAACTTGCTCATCAACTAGGGATTCAAGATTCCGCCCCCATAGTTGGAGTGCGGTAGTCTGAAGCATGACCACTCGTCGTTTCTCATCAGGGGTGCGGTTGGTCTTGGCTCCCATCTCCGTAGCTAGAGCTAGTATGTTTTGATAGGGAGTCTGGAAGACTTTATGGCCGGCGACCCTCATGAACTCAGGTTCAAGGTTGCGAGAACAATCAGGGCACCGTCTGTTAAGATCATCCTGGGAGTGATTCTCTTCAGTGCGAGCTTGACGCTCTGCCTCTGCTTCCAGACGCCTCCGGGTGTTGTACTCTTCTAGTCGTGCATTGTAGCGATCTACAGCTTCCTTGCGGTGAGTTGCTCGCCTTCTGCGGGCCTCCTTAGCTTGATTCCTTCGAATTCTTTCAGCCTTCAAGGACTCGGTTTCCCCGGGTCCTTCCGGATCATTGTCAGAGATCATACTCAGAGTTTCATCGTCTTGAAAGACATCTGGTGGGGTTGGTGGTCGTAAAGATGACTGATGCCCCGCCATGAAATCTTCACGAGTGTAGCTCTGGTTTGATGATCCCGGTGTTACTGACTCCAAAGTAGAAGTGCTGGAGATTAGTTCCGTTGTGGAGTCATGTTCCTCAAAAGGGAGCTGATGTCCGTGCTGATATGGAAGTTGCTGGTCAATTGTGCCAACCAGTCTAGCCGGGGCAGGCTGAATTGGCCAATGGACAATGTTACCCTCCTTGGTAGAGCTGAAAATGAGTCCTTGTTGAGCTCCCGTCAAAGGTATCTGTTGATACTCTTTGAATTTTGCACCAATCAGGTCCTGAAAGTTTTCAGCAGAGTTCCGCAGCCCGAAGGTGAAGCCATAGCAGGTATCCGGGTCCTTTTCTTCAGGGTTCGAGTTGGAGTAGGAATCGGATGTCTCTGTATGGTCCCCAGGGTTCTGCGGGTCTTGGATTGCTAGATTTGCTAGGCTCTGGACGAGATCTTCTGTCTTTGGTGTGGCTTGCAGCTTTGATTCAGTGTCAAGCTGCCTGTGCAGCTTTCCTTGATCATCCGCAATGCAAGTCCATGAGCCAAAAACGAAAATTGACCCCGCCGAGAACATGTTGTCGTGGTTCGCCGGGCTCTTGGTCGTCGAATCGCCGAAAGCCCCTACCTGGCGCGCCAGCTGTCGGTGTTTGTTAACCAGCAACTCGTCTTGAGTGATCTCAGACGATTTGTTCGGTGGGGATCGGCGTTCGTAGGACTCGACGATTACACAGGGACAGCGATTTATACTAGTTCAGACCGCTAAGTAGCGTAATACCTTACGTCCAGTGCGGCGTGTGCCTTGTGTATTGCTTATGATTCAATGTTCGATGATCTAGGACCTGCGCCCGGTTCCCCTTATATATCCGGGTGAGCCTCAGCGCAGACCGAGTCCTAGCCGGTTACAACAGTGGAGTCCTATTCTAATTACAGGACTTCCTTTTACAACTCGGCTAAGTTACAAACTAGAGTCCTAATCCAAGCACATTGTGTTACAAGTCTTCGGATCTCTAAAAGCCATCCCAGATTAGTCGGAGTAATCATCGATAGATGATATCTCTGACATCCTGGTCCGTCACATGTGTGAGCAACATATGCCATAGAGGGGAAATGGCTTGGAAGATGTTGCAAGGCTCACACATGTGATGAAGGAGCTTAATGCACATGAAACATGACATGTGGTCATGTGGCTAAGATGGTGAAGATCAAGGCAAGACTTGGCTTGATGGACCGGTTGCGAAGGTGAAGGGCAAGTTGGAGGCTTTGAAGCCGTTGGTACCGAGTGTCGGGAGGCTTAAGCAAGACTTGGCGCCGAAGGACCAATGCAATGGTGAAGAGCAAGTGAGATCAAGATCGATGGACCATGGAGGCCATGTGATGATATGAAGTGGATCATATCATTTGATCGAGGTTGGTGCATGTGTTGCATCAACAAAATGAGGAGATGGAATGGAATGCGCAAGGCAAAGGTATACTTGTAGGGCATTTCATTTCACCGGTCATAGGTGTGTAGAGAAGTTTATGACCGGGATTAGGATAGATGGCCGTACTATTAAGAGGAGCAAACTTGTTTGAATATCGGTCATCTAGTGCCACTTGAGCGATCTAACTTTGCGATGTCACTAGGATCATGTGGCGTGATAAGAGGAAGTGAAAATCCTTTGAAAATGATTGTAAAAATGCTAACACACATGCACATGATGGTGTACACTTGGTGGTGTTGGCACATTAGCAAAGGAGAAGGTGTTGGAGTTGATTTGGATCAACTCGAAGAAGAGAAGGAAGTTTTTTGGTGTGTTCCTAACTCTAGGATGGGTCTTGGATTAGAATTCTATACTAATGCTTTGTGAGTTGGATTAGCTATGTGTGTGGGTTCTGTAGTCCTCTGAGTTAGCTTTCCAAAATGTCCAAGATCATCAAAATCGGAGTTCGGAGCTAAGAGTTATGGTCGTTTTAGAGAGGAGTTCAGGATGCTGAAGTCGGTAGTACCGACCCTGAAGTCGGTAGTATCGACCCCTCGGTGGGCAGCGCACAAACTCTCTGTTCGGAGGAGTTTTAGCCTAAAGGTAGTACCGCCATAAGGCCGGTAGTACTAGGCCACGGTAGTACCGACCCTAGGGGTCGGTGGTTCCGACGTTTGGAGGAAGTTTGGAGGCGTTATGTGTAGGGGAAGTTTTGGCCTACCGGTAGTACCGCTATAAGGCTGGTAGTACCGGGGCCGGTAGTACCGACTCTACTACCGACTGTGTTAGGAAGGCTGTCCTAACGGTCTTTTGGACCGCCGGT
Source organism: Coix lacryma-jobi var. lacryma-jobi (assembly GCA_009763385.1). NCBI lineage: Eukaryota > Viridiplantae > Streptophyta > Magnoliopsida > Poales > Poaceae > Coix > Coix lacryma-jobi. The sequence continues at coordinate 43,640,750 of CM019823.1, read as the reverse complement.
AGTACCGACCCTTTCGTCGGTAGTACCGACTGTGGCCATGTGAGCACGGGGAAAGGGGAAAACAGCTAGTTTGTGGCTCCCCTCTATAAATAGAGGGGTGGTCGGCCCTTGCATAAGGTTGAGCACCCTAGGGACTTTGTGTCCAAGGTTGGGAAGTGCTTAGGAGCCCTCTAACTCACATATGCTTATTAGTGCTTATCTGATTGTGTGAGAGAGCGATTCTAGTGCGGCGCATGAGAGATTGCAAGAGTTGGCACTAGGTGATTGAGTTGCAAGCTGGTGGTGCTTATTACTCTTGGAGGTTGCCACCTCCTAGACGGCTTGTTGCTTGTCTCCGTCGTGAAGCCCGCGTGAAGATTGTGCGTGGCTCCGGAGAAGCTTTGTGAGGGGCATTGTGCTCGCCCCACAGGAGATCGCGAAGAGCAACTCTAGTGGAAAGAGGCGTGAAGAGCGCCAAGTGGTCCGGCCGGATCGAACGCTAGAGCTCTTGGTGAGCACTCCATCGTGGAGAGTGCGGCTTAGTGTTACCACTAGCAAGAGGATCGGCGGCAACCTTGGGCTTGCTTCAACGAGGACTAGCTTGGTGGCAACCAAGTGAACCTCGAGATAAAATTTTGTGTCCCCGTCTCTTGTTGCTCTTATTGTTCTTGTTTCCTTGCATATTACACATGTTCTTGTGTTCTTCGTGTTCTTCCTCCCTCCATCACTCTATCTTAGGTTGGGAAGGCTCGATCCACATTTTGGCAAGGAACCAAGACTAATCGTCATCTACATCTTCTCGGGAAGTGGAGTAATTGCTAGATCTGAGATTGTATCTCATCTACTTCGATTTCGTAGCTCCCTGCAGGTGCTCGGTAGTACCGGCCTAACAGCCCGGTAGTACCGGTGTCGGTAGTACCGGCCTAACAGCCCGGTAGTACCGACTGCCTATTGTTTACACTAGCTTGTATTGCAATACTTATTCTTGTGCTAGTGTTTAGTTGCTTAGTTTGTGTGACTAAGTTGAGCTCTCTAAGTCGGCTTGTGTAGCCTTGTTATTGAGCATTGCTAGTGAGCTTAGGCTTTGTGCTTTGCTTACTAGATTGTGTAGGAGCTCCCCGTGTTTGAAGTACTAGTTGCATAGGTTTGTGTGGCCTTGCTTCTAAAATTGATTAGGTGAGCTCTAGCTAGCCCGACACCTTATTTGCTTTGTTTAGGATCTTTTGTAAGGTGTCATAGAGTATAGGTAGAGGGGTGCTTAGCTAGACCGATAGTTTTAATTCCGCATTTGTTTCGGTTAGCCGCTACGTTTAATTTTAAAAGTACTATTCACCCCCCCCTCTAGTCTGTCATCTCGAGTTTTCACATGGTGATTTGGAAAATCCTGCAGGATGGACCCGTACTGGTGGTTTTTGTGTTGTGTCACTCGACAGCTGGTTTTGGTTTTTGGTTCTGGGTTTGTGCTAGATTATTCTGCCTGGATCCCTACGACCCGGTTCTTGGACAAGTAACCCGGCAAAACAGCGCAACCATGAGATCTGGATGGGCTGGATCTAGCTAATTAATTAGCTTCCTTCAAGTTATGCTACGCGGGGTTTGTTTAGTGGCTCAAGAGGGGTCCCCTGGGGTCGTTGGGGGGAGAAACCTTAGAGTACGTGTAACACAGGCTTGGAGGGGCTTTGCAAAGGCTTTGCAGTACAATCCGCTATGCACCTCGGTAGTGTTTAGCGTGACGAGAAATGCACGACTCATGGGTAACGATGTGCAACCTCTACAGAGTGTAAAACTGATATATCAGTCGTGCTCACGGTCACGAGCGGGCTTAGACTTCTTCGAGATTAGTTGGTTGCTGGTTCAGGTCATCTGATGGACTTCAAGTGTGGTTTGCCTGATGGACTTCAGGTTTGGGTTGTGCTTGGTGTGACTCCAAGTGTTGGTTGCTCGGTGTGACTCCAAGTGTGGTTTGCTCGGTGCGACTCCGAGTGTGGTTACTGTTACTGTTGGAGACCGTGGTTATAATCTACTAAATAGGTGCATATGATTAATAGGATGTGTTGCTTTAGGCACTTAAGTCAAACAGAGTTAGCCTACCTTTGTTATTAGCCTCATAAGCGTATATTTCCTACACTTGCGGAGTACATTTCGATGTACTCACCCTTTCTCTTTGAACCCCCTGCTACCCCCACCTAGACGTTGGAGTCTACGACGTGGAGCAGGAGTACTCAAAAGACGGTGGATACGACCGAGACGACTTGTACTAGGATGACGCAGCCCCCGGTCGACCTTCCTGTGGAGATGACGTCAGTTTTCGCGAGTCTACATTAGAGTTAGACTGAGAGTGTGTACTTTTCTTTCAGACTCAAGGGTCATTTTTGTAATAATGTTCGATATATTAATAAAAGCATTGTTTTGATATTTACTATGATGTCGATATATGTATGAATATTGATCTTGGCATACATATATTGTGCACCAATTTTGTTCTTAAAATTGGGGTGTGACAGCATGTCTCCAAAGCCTGCGTCCCTACACAGGACATGGGCGTATCAGTTTTTTTTGGAAAGTGTCATTGCGACTGCTCGTAGAATGTCTTCTTCCCTATATGCCAGTTTCGTCGATCTTCATTAACTGTTGAGCAACTCCACAAAAAATCTAGAGTTTGTGGAGTACCGTTTTAGGAGTTCTTATAACTCTAACTTTTTTTCCCGAGTAGAGTGCATGGAGTTAAACTAGTTTGGCTAAAAAAATGGGGAATCAAGCTGAAAAACATGAAGTGGAGGAGTCACATATACCTCCTTAGTTGTTATATAACATGCTCCCTCCGTCCACAAAAGAATGCATTTCTCACATCCCAAGAAGTTAAACATCATAAACTTCAACCAAAATTATATGAAAAATTACTAACTTTTATAATACAAAATAAACATAGATTAGTTATAGAATAATATTTCAATAAAACATAAATGCTAATACTATTTATTATAAACTTGGTCAAAGTTGAAATAATTTGATCAACACAATTTCTATAGTTGCATTCTTTTATGGACGGAGGGAGTTACAATTGATGTTATTTTAGTTCCCTTGTAAATTCTGATGTTATTTTTTAAAATCTTGTTTCAACTCACGGCCATGGAAAGGGCACAGTCAACCAACTCCCGCCGAGGTTCCGTCTCCATCGCCGACACACAAGTTGCACGAGCGTCATTTAAGTAGGTCTTATTTAGTTTTCACTGTAAATTTTTTTCATACATCACATTGAATATTTAGATATATGCATGAAGTACTAAACATAGACTAAAAATAACTAATTACACAGATTATGTGTAATTTGTAAGATGATTTTTAAGCCTAATAAGTTTACGTTTTGACAATGTTATGCTACAGTAAACATGTACTAATGACGGATTAATTAGGCTTAATAAATTCGTCTTACGGTCTCCCTCCATATCGCTTTTAGATGTCGTTTAATTTTGACCAGTTGTTTTTTTTAAAAAAAATATTTATTATAAAGTGATATATTTATATTTTTATGAATACTTTTCAAGACAAATTTATCTATATGATTTTACATCTCTAAACTCAATAATTTAAAAGTTATTTATGATTTATATTCCCTCAAACCTTGTAAAAACGATATCTATTTTTTATATGAATGAAGTATGTAATTTGTTTTTTTATTAATTTTTTAATAAACTAAATGAGTACCGAAACATCTGATGTGACATGTACAAACTTTTCACATATACCAACTAAATCAGACCTTAGTTCCCAGGTCGCAACTGATAACTTGAGTTCTCTCGCTAAACTATTTTTGCTACTGGCTTTATCCACGAAAAAATCAATTCTTAGAGTTGTGTTAAGTTATTTTTTTTAAACTTTGACTAAATTTTAGAAAAAAAACTAAGTATTAAGATTGATGTACCAAATTTATATCATTAGATATATTGTAGAATATATTTAATAATATATTTATTTATATTATAGATATTATTACTTTTTTTATAAAAATTTAGTTAAAGTTTAAAAATTTTAAACAACACGAATTCTAGAAATTGATTTTTTTTTATGATAATAAGAGCGAGGACGGAGTACATAGAAAGTCCAGCGTCCAGCCTTCCGCACCAAGTTGGAGTGATGGACCACGGCCATGTGGGACCGGTGGTGCCAATCCCATGAAATGCGGGGCCCGCGGGGGTGTACGAGGGTGGAGAGCCGGTCGGCCTTGTGGTCCCCGCGCGTTGTACGGACAAGACTCTCCGAGGACGACACGTCGACGGGAAGGGCACGCCTCGCCGCCCGTGCCACTCGCTGGGGTGGGGGGTGGCGCGATAGGGACCGCGAGCCCCTTTCACGTGCCAGCACGGTACTAGCGAGTGACTGTTTGGGAGAGCTGTGCTCACTGATTCTTCAGCTGTGCTTCTAGATTATGTGGTGAAGTGATTCTGTGGCTGAAAGTAGATTCTTTTTATTCTTTAATCTAAACTCTCAAAATCAGGATAGAGAATCACTTCACAGAATCAGGTGAAGCTACTTTTTCCAGCTCTCAGCCTCCTAGTTCATTTCAGAGAATCACTTCATTGAATCAGCAAAGAATCACTTCACACTAAAAAAATGCGTTTAGCAGCCAGGGAGTGATTCTCCCTGAGAATCATTGAATCAGCAAAGAATCACTTCACACTAAAAATGCGTTTAGCAGCCAGGGAGTGATTGTCCCTTAGAATCAGCTCCGTAGAGCTCTCTTAAACGCACCCTAGCCAATAAAAGAATTGCTAAATTGGTAGTACTAGTACAGTACAGTGCACTCGTGCTTATCGGCTGAAGCACTTCTCTGCTTGGTATTATTGGTGGTTTCGGCATCATTATTTCCTTCTTTTCCGAAAAGTAAGAATAGAAAATTAGAAATTTGGGTATCTATTTTCTGTTTTTGACAGGACGTGAGTGTCTACTTCAGCGAGCAGCAAGAGGGGGAGGGGATTTTACATTGGCTATTGGTCTGTGGTACGTGCGGTAGATGCTGTACTAGGATTTAGGGTCTATTTGAAACACAGAATTTTCCTGATATTATGTTTTTTTTGTAAAATTAAATTAATCTCTATAAATTTTCTATGTGGTTTCTGTGAAATTGCGTTCTAAACATGCTCTTATTCATTATGTTAAAATAGAGTTTGTTTCGGGTAATGGGAAGCAGGTTGGTGGAGACACTGCACACATGGTCCACAAAGATTGCGCATACTTAACACGTAAGGTTATATCGCGTACTTAACACGCAAGGTTGGCTTTTTTGTTAGACAGGTGATGATTAGTGTTTTTTTATTTTTATGTTATATACGAACACTTTGGCTCTCTTCGGATGGTTAGTGTGTTTTATTTTTATGGTGTATACGAACACTTTGGCTCTGTTCGACGGGACTTATAAAATGACTAATAAGCTAAAACAACTGATTTATTATAAGAAAAAAATTATTATGTTCAACGACTGATTTATACGAATTAAAATTGACTTCCAGTTCAAGCAAACAGAACCTGAAAGGTTAGAAATTTATATTGCATTTATATATGTTCTGTATTGGTAAAATTATTTTATATAGTATATAAACATAGTCTAAACATAGAAGGATTTCTCTGTTCTAATTTATAAGTCCCTTTTAGTTTTTTGTTATATCTTAGTCGCTTTGAGTTTCTTTGTTATATCTTCGTCGTTCCAATTTATAAGACGTTTTAACATTTGGTATATTCATTTTGCTATGTATATTTAGATATAACGTATGTCTAGATAATTAGACGTACAAAAAAGTGACAATGACTTATAAGCCTTGTTTAGTTGGGTTTTGACCTGCTTTTGTTTTTGAAAAAGCAAAATGCCAACTAAAGATCTTAAAATCCACAACTACTTTAGGTCAAAAGCTGCTTTTGCTCGTATAAAACTAAAAACATCTTCATCCCACTTTTAGTTGTTTTTGGGACAAAAACAATTACTCTCCTACCACTAGTTATGAAAAGTATCCTTATTTTCCTTCTTCCAAACGCTTTTGGGGCAAAAAATGTGTACATTGTGAATGTTCTGTAGTAGAAGAACATCATTTTGAGTTCTAAGATTTAGAACTCCCAATCCCCCATCACATTTTGGTTTACAAACCATTTCCCACACTGGTGCCTTTGTTGGAGTGTACTTATCCACTTGCTTGATCACAGTTGCTCAAAGTTTGAAGGTGTACATGAAGGTAGGAAGAGATGAGAACACCGAGTTAGGTTAACTGTAATCTTCAAGTCTGGCTTAAAAATATGGAGGTGCTAGCGAGACTTCTTTCACATCTCTTAACTAGAGGAAGAAAATCAATTAGTTTCGGCTTTGTTACACCCAAAGGCAATCCAAGGTAAGTAAATGGTAGGGTGCCTTGTGAACAACCAAAAGTACGTGGGCGAGAGGATCTTCGTTTTTTCTTCACAAACATTTACTATGACCATTATTAACTTGAAATAATTAACCTTAAGGCAAGCTGAGTCTGCAAAGGAGTTTAAAAGAGCTTTTAGGGTGAAGAGTTGCTCGCCACAAGCTTCCCAAAATGTCATTTTAGATGTAGCATGTTAAAATCGTTTCTACCATCCAATTTACAATCTTAGGTGATTTGTGTCTGTTTTACAACTCTATTGAATTGGATCTACAATTTTACAATTCTAGACATGCTGGCTTACACTGTTGGAAGTCCCCCTATATATATATCTGATTCAAGATCACGATTTTAATAAATTTGCAACAACTCAGCCTAACTAGCATTTTAGCCATCCAATTCACTTGTGAAATTCCAATTCCTTACCTATATATGGCAAGACATTAATGTGTGGCAACATTTAGTATTTTATTAGTTAGTGACCAATATGTCTTCCAGAAATCCGCACAGGTAGGCAGGTAGCGATAGCGGCATTCTTTTTTACGATATCATGTGTTACCCATATCTGATCCCCTTTGGTTACAACATCTCCAAGAGTTTGCTTGACATCTATAATTTTTTTGCAAAATAAGAAAAAATAGTCTCCAATAGATTGACACCCTAACTTGACAATTTTCCCAATTTAGTATCTCTCTCCCAGCGCGTATCTTTATACACGCGTATACGGATTGACAAAAGTGATTAGAAGGCTGAAAAATGATTAGAAACTCTTTCTAGGGTTCCAGTTGCGAAAATACTAGAGACAAAGAAAAAGTGAGAGGACTTGTTTTGGTTTCGATAAAGGTTCAGTATTCACTTTATAAAATTGTTTTTGGTTTTGACAAGTCAAAAATAGCAGACTCTTGAAGAAAAGCTCTATTTTTACTTGGCTATTTTTCTTGAAAATTGGCAAAACATAAGATTTACCAAATAAAATATAGGAAACACGTAGAGATGCTGCGCAAGTGGCAACAAAATGGCAAACTATAAGTCTATGAAAAGGGAAACTAATAAGCCATGACTTGTCGTATTAAATTTTATAAATATCATATAAAATCGGCTTTGACATCCCTACCTTGTTGGTTTGGGAAAGCTCTAGCTAATTGTAGAATGGGCTACTTTTGGCTCCTGCGGCGTAAACAATCGGTAAGGCTGTCTCCGACAGGAGACCTATTTGGCGACCCAAACCTAAAATGGGTCTCCAACACAAAATACTTATAGCCTCTAACAGAGTACCTATATGGAAGATCCATTTTAAGTATCAGGAGAGACAAAACCTAAATTTGAGTATTCTCTCTCCTCGAGACCTATTTGCAGAAAAGGTTCTCTTTTGGGTCTGGTTGTTGGAGAAGGCTAAAAATAGGTATTGAACCTATTGACTGTAGCGCTACCTAAACATCAAATGGATCTTGTATTTTGGATAGTGGCTGTTGGAGACAGTCTAAGGAAATAAGAAAGACGTAGGAGTATAATATAAGCTGGAGAAATACAGAGCTCTTACTGCACGCGCGAACGCCAGTAATGATAGGAACGCGTACGCGCTCGGAGGAGTAGCAACGCGCATGCGCTTAGAGAGGTACGGACGCACGCTTCTGCTTTATGCTACTTCTGGTTCTCCTGTCTTACTTCTATCACGCATGGTTTTGCTAGTTCTGGTTCTCCTGTCTTGTTTCTGTCACGCATAGTTCTATTTTACTTCTGCCACGCATGGTTCACTACTAGAGAAATGGCCTTTGGGCGATAGACAGATTCGGACATTAGCCTCGAATATTTTTGTGTCCGGGGCTAAAAGTTCTTTAGTCCCGGTTGGTAACACCAACCGGGACTAAAGGTTCCTTTTCCTCGAGGCAACCGAGAGGCAACCGGGGCTAAAGGGTCAGTGTTCTTTAGTCCCGGTTGGTAATACCAACCGGGACTAAAGGTCCTACCTTTAGTCCCGGTTGGTATTACCAACCGGGACTAAAGGACCTTTTAGTCCCGGTTGGTAACACCAACCGAGACTAAAGGTCCTTCCAGACACAATTTAAAAAGAAGGAGTATCCTATTCTGTTAGATGTGTAGTGTAGCTCAGTTGGTAACGCGCGCACGTGAAGGCTAACTGTGCGGTCTTGAGTTCGAATCTCCACAGCCACAACATTTTTTCGTTTTTATTCCAAACCTTTAGTCCCGGGTTGAATACTGTAGCAAACCTTTAGTCCCGGAACCGTAGTCCCGGGTCCAGAACCGGGACTAAAGGTCCCTAGGACCCGGGACTAAAGGCCCATCCTCTACTAGTGGTTCTGCTACTTCTGGTTCTCCTGTCTTGCTTCTGCCACGTATGGTTCTCTTGTCTACATTTTGAGGTCTAGTTTTCTCCTATCTAGATTCGAAACTAATAGATCTTTTGGATTTCTACGAGCTATTTTCTTTCTCTTTCGGGATAACGGGTTTGTGGGGGAATAAAAGGATGGGGATGTTTTGACATCCATATGGATGCGAAAGTACACGTTCCATAATATTTGTTTTTAATTCAACCGACACAGAAAAATAAAAATAGTTATTAGTAAAAAAATAAAAAGAAGAGAACATCGTATATATATATATATATGTCTTTGAAAAAATAACTAATATAAAGTGAATGTAGCTTTCTTTCTTTAACGTTAAAAAAATAGTTGTTAGTAATACCTAAACAAATAAAATATACTAAAAAATAGATGAAGTTTTGTTGAATTTTACATATTATGTAAACAATATAAATAGTACAAAAATTAAAATTTAATTTCTAAATTTTAAACTTTAAATTATAACATTATAAAATTTGTAATATAATGCTAGATTCTAAAAAATCTACTTTGTGGTGCTAGGATCGTAAGTTTATACTAAGAATTTTAAAACTTGCAATTATGACATCACAAAATTTATAATGCTAGGTTCAAACACTTAGTGATATGATATTTATAAAATTTTATACAACTAGATTTAAGACTTTCCATTATAACATTATAAAACTTTGTACTACTAGGTTAAAAATTTTGTACTCAGAATTTATAACAACTTTAAACTATCACATTAGAAAAACTTTATATTGTTAGATTTAATACTTTAATTTATCAAATTAGAAAATTTTGTACTAATAGCTCTAAAACTTTACACTCAGAAATTATAATATTTAAACCTTATAAACTTTAAATTGTTAGTACATTAGAAAACTTTATACTCCTAAGTTAAAAACTTTACACTCGGAAATTATGCTTTAAAAAATCTACATAACTTAGTAGTGCTAGGTGAAAAACTTTATACTCAGAAATTAAATAAAAACTTTAGATTATAACAATAAAAACTTTGTTCTAATAGCTTCAAAATGTAATAATATAAAATATGCCTATAAACTTTGAACTTTAACGTTCAAAACTTTACACTCAGAATTTATATAACTTTCGAGTATGATATTACAAACTTTGTATTGCTAAGTTTAAAATGTTACACTTAGAAATTATGAAAAACTTTGATAGCTCACATTATAAAATTTTGTAATAGTTGGTTAAAAACTTAAAACTATCACATTATAAACTTTATACTACTAGAATGAAAACTTTTTCATCCAGAATTATATAAACTTTGAACTATGATATTATAAACTTTGTACTTTTGAAAAGATGCATATAAAAAAATTAAACTATGCTTGATTGTCCATTTATATGTATAAAAAAGATGCATATTTTAAATTTTTCCAAGCCATTCATACTTGAAAAAAAATAACATATATACATATTTAAAGAACTTGTTACTGTGTTTTTTAAAACTCTATTTTTTTTATAATTTAGGAAGTTTATATTAGCACATTTGAAACTTTGTATTTTATAAGATCTAAAACTTTGTAATTTTAAATTTTATATTTTAAATTAAAAAACTTTATACCACCACAATTAAAACTTTGTATTTTAAAATTTAAAGATTTTAATTTTAAATTAATTTTTAAAATTGAGAAACTTTATACTAGCACATTTAAAACTTTATATTTCTAACTTTAAAACTTTGTATTTGCAAACTTTGTATTAGCACATTTAAAATTTTGTATTTCAAAATTTAAAACTTATTAAAATACAAAAACTTTATACTAACATATTTTAAATTTTGTATTTCAAGGTTTATACTTCATAATTTTTAACTTTACATTTTAAATGTAGAAACTTTTATCAACACATTTAAAACAATATAAACTTTGTATTGTTAAATCTAAAACTTTGTGATTTTAAAACTTTACAACTAAATTTAGAAACTTTATATTAGTTTTTTAAAACTCAATGAACTTTATACTCCTAAAGTGAAATATTGTAATTTAAAATTTTACATTAAGTTTTGAAAACTTTTAAGTACCATAGTTAAAACTTTGTAGACCTAATCGTAAAACTTTATAATCATATAAATTATTTCAAAACATATCCAACATGGATCTACTTTTGTAGATCTCGTCATAATAAAGATTATGGTGCAAACGAAATAAAAAATTGATGTTCCACGAGAAAGTTATCGCATTTTAAAGTATGTAAACCGTTTGTAAATGTTAAAAAAGTAGATCTGACACAGAGCTTCCTTCCGTGTGTCACCGCATGCTTATCATTTGGTTCCCGCAAATCTGACACGTGTGTGCTCTCTCGTCATGCTTATCGTTTCGTCCCCGTATTATAACGTATTATTATAACGCTCTAAGCTTATCGCTCGGTCCTACTTTCGTTGCGCTATGTGTTCGTGCGCTGCTACATGACGCAGCGCGCGTGCGCTCTCTAGTGATTTGAGGAGAAACAGCATATCATGTACCCTAAGCATAAAGCATAATAGTAGATGCCACACAAGTAGCCACTATATATAGCCAGTACAAAGCAGATGATAATCCTTCAATAAAGGCACCCATGGCAACCCGAACTTTTGCCCCTTCCTAGTGTCTTGCGTGATGGTAAGCCACTTTGGTACTCTTCGTCTCTGCCATGGGGGTTTTCCAATTGCCATATTCGAATGTCCTCTTTGTTTGTACTCCGTATTTATGTGTGGATGAACAAGTGTGCATAACACCGCAAGCAATGTTGCTTACAGTAGCTTAAAACATGATAATAAGCTATATATATCAATATTGATTTGCTATCTTAATTACTTACAAGTATAGTTCCTAGCTTCATATAAGAAAATTTACTAGGGTTAGGAGATCTTCTCGACCACCGTGAATTGATCTGTAGCACTTGTTGCATATTCTATACGAGATCTCGAGATCCCTGAGCATTAGAAATTTACTAGAGAGTACAGATTCATCACTTGCAAGTTTTTATTTGGAGGTATATTAATATATGACAATAAACTAGTAATATCCTGTCGTAGGTGTGTTATGCTAGAGTGCTAATCTCCCCGTCCTATTTAAAGTGTTATTTTTTTGTTTTCTAAGAAGAAAACATCTTTGACTAAATATATATATTAAAAAATATTAATATTTATGAAACATAATTAGGATTACCCTTAGTATTATTGGAAAGATATTTTAATCTATTTTTTAATACATTTGTTTAGAGACACAAATTTCACACATATTTTTTCTATAAATCTAGTTAAACTACTGACACCATACCAGCCAGTAACGATATTTTCAATGAGATAGAGGGAGTAGATCAGTCATAGGACTCATGGTTGTCAAATGATGATAGTCACAACAAGTGCTTCTTCCTAGGACAAACTTGATATGCACAATCCACCAGATTGCGCATCGATCTTCACATATTTACGAGTACTAGATTATAAACCCAAGATTGTTATGAGATACTCTCTCCGTATTGAAATACTCGACGTCCTAAGCATATAGCTCATTTTCACTAAGCCAGACGCTGCCGCCGCATTAACACGCCTCCCGCGGCGCTCGTCTGCCCCGCTGTCGCCCACACCCAATCCACATGCAAAAATGAAGGGGGCAATCAAAAAAGTTGTGGTCTCTAAGGCCAATCTCAATGCTGAGTTTCATTTTGGTGTTTCCAAGACTGTCATGTCATATGAAAGAAAATGAAACTCCCCATTGAGAGTGAGAGTTTCATTCTAAAGTTTCATAGACATTAAATTTCATGACTCATAGAGAGTTGATATTTGTGCCAAGAGAGTTTCATCTAGATGAAACCCATTTCATCTCTCTCTTCTTAAATGAATTGTCATATCATAAAAAACGCTTATGTGACACCATATTTAATACGAATGAAACTCCCATTGAGATTGGCCTAAGAATCAAACCTGAGTCACAGCATTTAAAACTCCATGCGCTAGCCACTTGAGCTGGTTTACTTCTTGTACATAAAGCAACCACAACCCTATTTGTTAGGGACATAGATGGAAAACTGACCTCTAATTAATCACTCTAATTAATCACTCCTTGGCTACCGCAATTCATGTCTGAACATCAAGTTTTTTTTGATACCGAGGGAGTACCTACTAATGTATGGCTGACATGTGAGTCCGCCCTCGTCCACACCTACTTGCCAGTGGTAGAACATGAAAATAGCCACTCAAAACTCCATCAGCCTCAGATTCCTAAACATTACAGGTTGGGTTTTCCGTGGGCTATCTTGGTTTGTGAGCTCGTGCCTGGGAGTATGTAAAACCTCTGGGGATATATATCTTCTTTTGAGATGTGTACCAGGGAGCTTAGAATAGCAGTGAGTGGTTTTGTGGTCCATGCAATTATGGTAAGTCTCGTTCTTTATCAAGTAATTAAAGGGTTTTTCCTGGTACGACCTGACTGAGCAGCTTGTACCTTTTGAAGGCCTGTTGCGGTCTATACTAAATCGGACGTGAGCAAGTGCATGATTGGTCTTTTCTCTGTAACGTGAGGTGACCTCCCACTTCGGTGGTTTGAACGCTAGTTGAATCTGCTGCATTTTGAGGCGATTGTCTGAGTGACCGTCCGGCGTTGTGCAGAGGTAAAGCTAGCCTGCTTATCTTTCCCGGAGGAATCCACGCAAAAAATGGCATCCGTATATGTATTCACGTGTATGGTTGTAGATCAATGGGACATGCAATAGCAGCAGGTGTACTAGCTGCAGCACTAGTTATGAAGACCACGGATGGCACTTGCGTCCTAGGGTGCAGATAGCATAACTCCTCCATGTGCATCACAATGAATGAATATGAAACATTATATTAGTTACAAAAGGCAAAATAGCTATTTCATCCTTATTAAACCATTGTCTAAGACTCAGTTTGATCTGAGTTTCAAAGTGTCCACTTTAGTCCTTAAACAATAGATTTGCATGTCAATCACATTCGTCCCCTTTCATAGCTCGCCACATGGCCAACAATTTATGGGAAATAACGTCCCTACCCCTCGCTCCCTACTCCTTCATCCGTTGTCTAGGCTCACGGAGTTTCCCTCTCCCCCATTTCCTCCCTCTCATCCTCGTTTCTCTCTTCCCTAGAGCTATACCAACATTCGCTAGACAATGAGATGATATGTATGCTGATGGATCGGAGAGAGAGTGAAACAAGAGAGAAAATGAAGGAGAGGGAAACACCGGTGAGCCTGGTCAGCGGGTAAAGGATGGAGCGAGGGACACAAATGTCATTTCATATGTACTGTTGGCCACATTGTGAGCCATGAAGGAGAATAGATGAGATTGACCTACGAATTTATTGTTTAAGGACAAAAGTGAATATTTTGAAAGTTCACGGACTAAATTGAGTGTTAGACAATAGTTTAGAGATGAAAATAGCTATTTGAGTTCTCTAACAGCAGAGTCTTCAATCATGCATGGAAGAGGAACATCAGCGGGTTCCTTTTGCTGGTTGATTTGTTAGCTAGTTTAACAGCCTGTGTGTTGTGCCGGGCATGCACCCTTCACTATCGAATTTTATCTCTTTGCTGAGTGTCGTCACTAGGCAATGGTAAAAAAAACACTCGGCAAAATAAAAATAAAAAACCCTAAAAAATAGAAAAACATTTTTTTGAATCAGGGAAAAGCCCCACCAGCCAGCGCCCGCTCAAAAGAATAAAATTCACAGTATTTTCACAGCTAACATAACCAATGGGATTCAAACTCGCAACCTCTCCTTCATGAGTACCCCCTTCTATCACTACACTGCACTATCACTCATGTCCATATTCCGTTTTTGTTCTCCACATATTATAATAAATCAAGTGTAAATTGTTTATTTGAAGCCCTAAACAAATTCAAATCAAAAAGTGGTCAAATATAAAGTTCATAACTTTTTGACATCTACACTTTTCATTTAGGAAATTTCTCCATCTGAGGTCATTTACAAAAATTGAATTTCAAATTTGAGAAATTTCAAATGTAGTTTTCCTTGACAAGATGATTTCAAATTAATTGTCAACTACAAACTTTCATAACTTTTTAAGATCTACAACTTTTATTTTGGTCGTTTCTCCATCTGAGGTATTTTAAAAAAAATTAAATTCAAATATATTCTTGCAAGCCAAGATGATTTAAAATTTAAAATTTGTAGACTACAAAGTTTTATAACTTTTTGAGGTCTACAACTTTCATTTTGGTCATTATTTCTCCATCTAAGGTCTTTTGAAAAAAATTGAATTTTAAAATTTTTAAATTTGGACACAGTTTTGCATGACAAGATGACTTCAAATTTAAAAATTGTCAACTACAAACTTTCATAACTTCTCAAGATCTACAAAGTTATTTTTATTGTTTAACCATTTACGCATCCGACATTGTGATTCTAATATTATTCACAAATTTTATATATTGAGAAATATATAAGATTTTTGAATGAGTTTATTTTCAGTTTGTCAAATGAAGAAATAACCAAAACAAAAATTATTCATCTTGATAAGTTAAAAAAACTTTGTAGTTAATTTTTTTATTTAGATTAATTTACTGCTTGAAAATGTGAATTAAAAATTAGCTTTGCCGAGTGTAAAAAAACACTCGGCAAAGAGCTCTTGGCCGAGTGTAAAAAAAATACTCGGCAAAGAAGCTTCTTTGTCGAGTGTTAAAAACAATACTCGAAAGAATTTCTTTGCTGAGTGTTTTTTATTTGCCACTCGATAAAGAGCTTGTTTGCCAAGTGTCAAAAAAAAATCGACAAAGAGGTTGACACTCGGCAAAGAAGGATTTTTTTGGTAGTGCTTGTATGGAACGGTTACATTTGACTTTGACCCTCTGTAGGTAGCCTCAATGGGCCTTATTTTGTGGAGTTGTGTATCTTTGCATGTGTACTAGGGGTTCCCTTTGTGATCCCCTATATGTTTGGCGAGAGCGTTACGCTGGAAGAGTGTTATTTTAGTCTATTAAAAATAAACTAATAAAAAATAAATTACATATTTCGTCTGGAAACCGTGAGACGAATTTATTAAAAATAATTAATCCATCATTAGCACATGTTTACTGTAGCACAACATTATCAAAACATAAACTTATTGAGCTTAAAAAATCATCTTACAAATTACACACAATTTATGTAATTAGTTATTTTTTTAGTCTATGTTTAGTACTTTATGCATGTGACTAAACATTCGATGTGATAAGTGAAAAGTTTTTACGGTGAGAACTAAACAAAACCTAAGTAGTGTATTATAGTATACTCGTAGTCCGTAACATTATTTCTAAGGATGCTAGATGGGTTGTCAGCAAACCCGTAAATAGGCTTAGTTTTGCAGTTTACCCCAATTATTTCAGATTTCATTGTATAAGTGTTATATATGTCAACATTATACAGTTTTTTTTACAAGATTTTTTTTGACAAGATATGTCAACATTATACAGTTGTCAATTGCTATCCAACATGCAGGAAGGTCCACAGATAAATATATTCCCGAATGGGCACACTTGAGCTGTTGCTGTCCTGGACAAACCGTTGAGATCCTGCCCAGCTGTCTTCGCAAATCTCATGGAAGCAGAATAAAGCGCCCACAGTGACAGACATGGACACTGGAGTGGAAAAAAAAAAAATCCTTGGAAACACCCTAGCTCACCGAACAACAGTGACAGCAGAGCTGCGGCGCGCCGCACGTACAGCTGCTCCATCCACAGACCCGTCAGCGGCCGGCCACGGCGAGGTCTCGCGGGACATATAGAGGGACCCAAGCGGACGCGCAGGCGCAATCACCAAAGAAAGGGGCGGGTGATTCCGATTCCAAAGGCGAGCAAGACTGCGAGAGTCCAAGGGAATCGGCAAGCTCTGGTTTGCCACTAAGAAAATCGCCAGCTTTTCTCTAATTGTCCATATGTCGATGGGCATCGTCAACACTTTAAATTCCTGTGTCAAGATAGAAATTTGGTCAAAATAAAACATGATACAGTACAATATATATAAAAGAACATGGCTGGGTATTGGTGTTTGATTTCAGATTTTGTTAGTTCCATTTTTTACTGTGCATAAAAATTGGTAAAACAGCAGCACATTTTGATTAGCTTTGCTCCACTCAGACCCACACACACATGTGAAAGCAACAACAATTGGTAGCATTGACTCACAGGAAAGTTCAGAAGCCAGTGGAGACCCAGGTACCTAAGGGTGTGTGAGAGAGACTGGCATGCAGGGCCTGCACCTCCACTGAGGCCGCTAGTCAGTTAGATTTTGCCGGCAATGTGTCCAAAAACCCACACCTTTTCGAGATGATCTGATACATACAGAATCTGTTGTGACCAGTGTATGATTTGTGTGTGCACTGGCTAGAGATGAGTACAAAATAAACAAATGTTTCAGCCATGAATCATGACTTTGAAACCTCCTTTGTCACTAACGCAGCAAAGCTAGCTATAAGTGACGGTTTGTGACTTGGCTATGATTTTGGGCAAGCAATTAAAAGGCTACAGCTCAACTATTTTGCCCATAAAAGCAGCTCACCTGTATTATATTTTTTTCATTCATACCCATAGTCACTTTAAGAGATGAGTGAGCTCAAGATACAGACAACCTAGCCACCCATGTTGTCACTCCTAGATTGCTCTGTGTTTTACATGATATTCAAGTACTATTGTTCAAAAAAACTGAAAAGGGCAAGAATAAAGAGCTATCAGTGTGTGCGTGTGTGGCTGTATAACTACAGAGAAAGAGAGAGAAATTGACCATTATATTTGGATACAATATATGCAATATTTAGAGATAAGAGCATAAGCAGGTGCAACTGCAGAAGCAAGCAGGGGCAGAGCAGGCTGTAACAAGGTTTGATTTATCACATGAACTGATATAAGAAGTTGAGAGCTGATCAATAGCACATACCTCAGGGCATTCCAAGTTTATCTTTCGCATCGCTAAAATCAAGTGGTGTGCAGCATAAAATCCAGATATTTTGTCAAAACCTTTGTCAGAAGATTGTTGCTGGCACTGCGACAAAAATTTTGTTAGAAGAATTTTGTCAAAAGATATGAATTTTATTTTTGGAAGCACTTACCGCATATTTAGCAGCGTGAGTCAATGGCTGTGGTTTATCTTTCATCTTGCTTGTGTGTGTTGCAAAAGCCCTACATGCAAGAGTATAACACACATATATGCCTCATTATGTTTGTTCAATGACATTGACATTTATGAAGCAAAGTCAATAGTAGGTAGGCAAAGAACTCACTCGTCAATCAACAATTTTAACATGCTGAAATCATGGTTTCTAGATCTGTTCGAATCAAGGTATATGACCTTATTCCACTTTTGAATTACTATCACAACGATCCAATGACCACCAGCTAAGCCACCGGAGTTGTAGGCAAACGTTATGTAGTCTTTGTTGGTATACTTGCTGAAGGCTTTTTGCACATACTGCAGAACTTTGTCTCTATCAAACTTTATGCTGTCCAGTGACATCACTTGTGGATCAAAAATCACCAGTAATACCTGGGCGGCGGGATTCCTCGTCGCGGATGCGAGCGACGCGGAGGGCGGCGAGGAGCTGGTCGACTTCCTCTGGCTCTAGGAGCAGGCCTCCGTGGGGCACGCTGGCGGCGGTAACCGAGGCCGCAACGAAGAGCGCCTCTGGTTGTTCCAGGAGGAGGCGCAGTCGAGGGCAAGGGAGTCGACGGCGCACGCGATGGCTGCAGGGACTCTACGGGGGAGTGGGCTGGGACTCTGTTGGACCGAGGAGGAGGCCGGAGCGACGGGGGCGGAGGCGGTGGCGCACGGGAGAGAGGCACCTCGGGGTGGGGGCTACCACCGGCCGGAGCTGCGATGCCGTGGTGGGAGCTGCCACCGGCCGGAGCTGCGATGCCGTGGTGGGAGCTGCCACCGGCCGGAGCTGCGATGCCGTGGTGGGAGCTTCCGAAGAGATGGCCGGCGGCGTCGACGAGTTCACTTTTTTTTCTTTATTTCCTGGCGGCGGCGGCGGCGACTATTTGTGAACAGACTAGCAATAACACGAGCGAGGCTTCAGAAAATATCCTGGCCAGATCATTTGTGACGCGGCTTAGGAAAATGAGTCACAGATATGTGAACATATCAGTGACGCGTCTATAAACACGCGTCACATTTCTTATCTGTGACGCGTGTTATGAACGAGAGTCACTGATATGTATATCTATCAGTGACGCGTCTTGGGAACAAGCGTCACAAGACTTGTCTGTGACTCATATTCTTAACCTGCGTCACTAATAAGTCGATCTATCAGTGACGCGTGTCAACAACAAGCGTCACATTTTTTATCAGTGACGCATGTTGTGTACAAGAGTCACTGATACCCTGTTATTAGTGATGCGTCTTGGTCCCGGGACATGGCCAGTAGCTAATCAGTGACACGTCTCAAGAACCCGCGTCACTCATAGGTTATCTGTGACGCGTGTTGTTTTAGGGTCACAAATTGAGATGTCACTGATAAGCTTTTCTGGCATAGTGTAAGATCCTTAGGCGCTCGGCTCGAACCCTCCCCGAAAGGCTCTCTGAAGCACGGGCGCACCAGGTCAGTAGTAGGCTGCTCTCCGCCGTGAGGGTGTCTGAGAGGCTCTGTCCTGTCATAGCACAGGTCGTGGATCCAGGTCTGAGAGTGGCGAAGTCCGAACCAATCCCGGATCTCTGACGAGAATAGTCGGTAGTGCTCCCCTCTGAAAGCAAACTCAATCGTCTCATGGTCGGGGTGCACCCACAACGAGGCGTAGAACTGAAAGACCTAGTCCTCTATATATGAGCAGACCACCCTAGAAGGTCTGCCAGACTAAGTAGATAGGTGAGAACGGGGCAGAGCTGCTCTGCTGCTGTAGCCACTGCCTCCAAAGTACAAACACACTGGGAACACAGACTGATCCCGGCGTTTCTGAACCCCTAGTAAAAATCCTCCTGCAGCACTGTGTAGAAGTTTGGACTGGCCTGCTGCTGCCTCTCCCTAGGGAACCACTGCTCCACTGGCACGAGGCGTAGCGTCTAAATCTGTGAACAGGTGGCCACCCGGAGGTCCAATCGCGGAATCGGCGGGGGCGGATGCCTCGATGGAGCACGTGCACTTCGCAGAGGGACGTCAGGCCGGGGTGGCACCTCGGTCCTGCGACGGGATGACCGGCGCCTGGGAACCTCCTCTGGTACCTCCTCCTTAGCCTCCGCCTCTGCCTCTGCCTCCTCTGGTGTCTCGGCCTCTGCCTGGCCCTGTCCTGAGCCCTGCGGCTCGTCCACTGGAGCGGTGAACGTGGTCCAGCGACCGACGGTTATAAGTGTGCCAGACGGTGAGCCGTGCCGACGCTCAACCTCCTCTACTGCCCTCCTCTACTCGGGAGTGAGCTGATCCTGAATCCTCAAGCCGCCACCACGACCTCCCCTCTCAGCACGCTCTGCGGCGTCTGCAACTGCACGGGCCTGATCGGCCTCGCGCTGCTCTCTGATGCGCTTCCTGCGCGTGAAAAGCTTCGCCTTCCCTGGCCGCTGACCGGAAGGAGGAGGACGGGGAGGAGAGTCCTCCGGGGCACCTCCAACGTTCTTGCAGCACATAACTGACAAGAACTAAGAATAACTTTCGCTGAAAACTGGGCGGTCACTGAAAGAAGCCCAACTGACACTGAAGCTCAACTGACAAGTCCAACTGACAAGAGACCACTGACAGAAACTCCCCCTGTCTCACTGACCAGCTGGCACGGACACTCGCGAGGCTTGGCCTCGATCCTTACCTGCGGGCTTGGCCCTGGGTTCTCTAACACTGATCAGCTGCCAACTGCCAACTATCACTGACTCGCTGCAGAGAATAGATGGATATATATAAGTGTTGACGTAAAATTTCGGTCAATCACGCCAACACACTCGAGTGCACGGTCCTCAGAGGGCGTACGGAGCAAGGTCCTGACCTCCTGAACCTTCAGCGGATGGTGGAGCCGAATCTTAGCGAGATCGGCTTCAGGCATGCCAGTCAATTTGACCTGTAATTGACAAGGAGAAGAAAAATGTTGTTAAATTGTGGAACCAGCCGGTTTGGTGCCAGACAGTTCCAAATTGTACGGCTCTGATATAGCCATTTGTCTTTAGGACATTGACTAGCAAGTCAACTCCCAGGAGATTGTACTAAAAGCATTGAAAAAGATATGAAACATGATGGCTATGATATATGTAAAAGAGCATTTAGAATAGACAAACAGCCGATGAGCTTTAACATGTTAACGGAAGTATAAATCTATGTGTACATCCAAACAGTATGGAAACAACGTATCGACTAATTGCACGGGCAATTCTGTCTGTTAACAGTGGAGTGTTTTCATGCAGCCATAATAACAAATAGATCGATAAAATAGTCTAAACATCAACAGTGGGGTGTCTCCATGCAGCCATAATGATGATCAAACTAGATCACGTCTAGTGCAACAAGCAGATACATTGATTCCAGGCAGTTTAAAAGTGCACATTATGAAGAAACATAACTGGATCAGCTATTTTCGCCGATACAGGGTCCATGAGGCACGAACAAGATCTATCCATTAAAACCATGACTCAACTTAAGATTGAGAAAATCTAATCTATCATATATATCAGTGGGGTTCGAAAATACAGCCATAATAAACATGCAAGATCGAATCTACTGGTTCTTAGATCAAGATCATAGTTTTATCGGATATCTCGAACGCACAACACGTAACAACCAAGATTGACAAAATAGTCGATGAGAGCTTGAATCGGCTATTTTCTCTATTGTGAGCATGAAAAAAAAACCCTCGGAATAGCCGAAACTAAGCGTCCTTCGAGCTTAAGCCACTTTGTCAATCTTGATTGGGCAAGATGTTGTTTGAAACATAAAAAGACAAACTAAAATATAAAACAACATCGATAACTTAATGAATCTATTAGCTTGCCAAACTAATATAGCCGATAACTAGTCAAGATCAACTAAAGTAAGAGATTGATCAGAGTCAAGACAGTCTTACAAAAGACGAACTTGGACCGATAACTAGCCATGTCATAGCTTAACAAGAGTTTGGTTGATGCCAAATACAGCCTTATTGAACAATGACACGAGCCATTGGTGAAACTTACAAGCAAACCGGAGGTCGGTCGAAGCTGATGCAGCCCTGCTTGATTGAAGGTCTCGCCGAGATCTACGTTACTCCTACTCCTAGGGTTTTGGCCTGTGACCGATGTGTTGATTGATTGGGTTCCTTTACAAAATTCGAGTTTCTAACTATTTATAACCTAGTTGACTCCTGTCCTAACACGACTAGGTTACATAATAAGTAAAATAAAAATGACCCAGACTTGAACTCCTTGGTCGAGCCCGACACGTCTTCGAAGCCCATCATGCTGGTCCACACGAATTCTTCTGGTCACACTTGAATCAATATAAGCTTCTTAATTTTTTCTGGTCGATTCCTTCCTTAGTAAACCAGCCGTTTGTTCTTACAAAATAATAATCTTTTTGGTTCAAAATCTGGTGTAAACACATGCCCCCAATTTTGGGATGAAATTTATTTTATTCCAAAATTTGGAGTCCTTTTGTTTCTTTCCTTTCGGTATCTCAAACAGCTTGAACAGTATTTTGACGATCAATGCGAGACGGCTGCTCTTCTCTTGAAAACCGTGTTATGATTTAACATCCCACTCGAGTACTCTGCACACATCATACGAAGCGGCATGTTTTCCCCTTCTGAGACTCAATCTTCTAATATAAATCTCCCCTTCGTCTCCTTCTTCCGTCACACTCAGGACGCATCTTCTGCTCGCTCTTTCCTTCCGTAAAGAAAACCCTCTTTCTTACCAAAAATCTTTCCTTCTAAAAGCCTCTCTCTTCCCCTTCCAATGTCGGATAACAACCATGGTAAGCGTCCTGCAGAGGAGGAAGTGAACTCTCGTTACCGCCCTTAGCGCCGCATAAGGCATGTTTTTCCCTTATGCCCAATCGATTGTAGTTTTTCATCATTTCTTATAGCTTGACTTGACTTCCTTCTTCTATCTTCACCCAGGATCGACGAAGGCCCTTCCAATGTCGCCGCTGCTTTGGCGCCTCCTCCTGGAATGGAGTCGGTTTCTGAAAACCCCTCCTCCAGTAGCTCCGAGTCGATGGCCACTTGTCATTACCGTCAGATGACGGAAATGCGGAACCTTCACTCGGAGGCCACCATCAGGAACTGCCTCCTTGAAAACCATATCGCCCAACTTCAAAAGGCGCTGGAGGAGGCAGAGGCGAGGGCCTCTCGAGAGGTTCAACAATGCGCCGAGTCCGATGCATGCGTCGCCGGTATTTCCCCTTTTCTCTCCGAAGAATTTTCATCTAATTGAATCTCCCTTGCTCAATTTCAACGTATTTTGTTTACTCCACAGACCTGACCGTGTGTCTTGAGGCCCTTCAGGAGGCAGGAAATGAGGCAGCCGACTCTGTGAACGCTGCTGACGACAGCGTCGCAGAGAGGGTGACCAATATCCCCACAAGGGTACATGAGGTCGCCCTCCACGACGTCCGTCATGGCGCCGCCATGGCTCTCGGGGCTGCCCAGGCCTACACTGGCCAAGACTTGGGTGGCCTTGAAGTTACCCCGGAAATAAGCCACGCCATGGAAGTGCACTTTGATGTTGTTGACGGAGCAGTCGGGGAGATAGCAGAGTCCACCCCTTATGTAATTATAGTAGATAAAGTTTTTGAGTAGTTCATTAGGATCAATCTTCTTGTATAAGAAACCCTCTTATAAATATAATGAGATTTCCGCATCCTTTATAATTTTTCTGTGATAAGGCCCATCGAGGTCTCCTGACTTCAGAAATCCTTGAATTTATATTTTTTGGGCTAAAGGCGATGCCCCGCTTGCATCGGCTATCAAAGGTGACACAACACATATCGGCTATTTTTATTCTGAAGGCGATACATTAGTATCGGCTATCAATTGAATACCAACGACGATACATTGGTCATCAGCCAGATCGATTAGTTATAACTGATCCACCTAGATACTAGGGTAATATTTCTTAAAATATTTCCCATTAACCACTCTGAAGTATTTGATACCCTCTAGAGTCTCATAGAAATAAGCATTGCCAGGAGCACATCTGGTAATCCGATAGGGTCCTTCCCAATTTGGTGACCATTTACCGTATTTGCTATCCTTAGTTCCAATAGGTAAAATGACTTTCCAAACCAAGTCCCTTTCATTAAACTTTTTCTTCCTGACTTTTTGATTATAATACTTAGCCACTCTCAACTTTTGAGCTCTAATGTTTTCCAAAGCCTTTAGCCGATGAAAGTTTAAATCATCAAGGTTGTCCATCATGAGATGTTTATATTCATCGGCTTTCAAATTATTCAGCTGTGATACTCTCCTGGATCCTATATTGATTTCCCAACACAAAAACGGCGTTCTGCGCCTGACACACAGCAAGCCAGAAAGCGTGGCTTCAAACAGGTGCCCGGGTGATTTGAAATCCGGAAACATGCCAGTCGGTTTGACCTGAAAACCAACAAGGGATAAAACTATGAGAATAAAACTGGAACATGCCAGGTGAGACCAGACAGTTCCATATTTATGGCTCTGAAGCCACTCATGACGACATACAGCTATAGAAGCTATCTGTCAACAAGTTTAAAGATCAGACGACTATCTCTAAACATAAACATATGTAAACAGCTGATTGCCGAACGTACGTACATGAAAAAGACATGCTTGGACAAGTAAAGATAAATTATAAATTGACATGTAACCAAGCTCGACAAACTAGCCGAGTTGGGGTCCATGAAGAAGGAACATGCAAACAAACACGATTAAACCAATCTAAAACCTGCATCTGCCGCACGATACCTAGTTTTATCTAAGCTCAAACGTGATTGATATGTATGAACCCACAACACGTAACAATCTAGATTAGAGATTAATTCGGCCATCATGATCATGCAATTATTGGAATACAAGTAAACTTGTAAAGCAAGGCCGAACAAAGTCAATCTAGATTGGGCAAAAGAGCATTACAAAATTAATTAGATCATGCAACACATAATAACTTAATGAATCTACTAGATCTTGCCAAATCTACCAGAGCCGATAACTATCTCGCTTTTGCTAAACATATCAAGTAAATGCCTGCCGCACGGTATTTACTCATAAGCAAAGCATAAGCAAAGACTTCTTGATTGTTAACATAGATCCGCCGCACGATTATTGCAAACAAACAAGACTACTTGCATCACATCTAAATCCACCGCATGATACTAGACATGATAACAAGGTTGTCGGGACTTACGGAGGTCGACGGATCGATGATTCCTCTCGAAGAACTCGACGACACGACAAAGGACTCGAAGATGGCACGAGGCCGGTTTGTATTGATATGGTTGTGAACCCTTTTTACAATAGCCAAGAGTTTATATTTATACCCTGGACACAATATAAGTCCTAAGAGGACACAACTACGAAATGTTAAAGGAAAATACAACATTTTTGGCCTTCAACTCCCTTCGGAATCTTCAATGCCTTAATTGTCACAATCTTGTTGCCCAATCGGCTTTTGCTTCTGTCGTTTCAATAGAAATCCCCTTTTTCTCAGAATAGCCGACCGCATAAGCAGTTGCCGAATCCTTGGAAACTTAGCCGACCGCATGGATACTTGCCGAATGCCTCATACGCCCATCTCCACACACTGGCCCATCTGTCATCCCCTTATGCGTGCAAAAATCTAGTGTTAACACATGCCCCCTCAATTTCGGGATAAAAGTCATTTTATTTCGAAATTGTCCGCAAACTTCTTCCCTCTTCTAGGTTTACACTTTTCGACACCGTAGCCGCTGCCCAAGAAATTCAAACCCCGGCGTAACTTCGAATTCACCTTGAATTCCTAATGGCGACTCAGGACGAGATCCCGGAGGTAAAACTCATTCATTCTCACACATTCGGTAATTTTCCGCTGGTTTTGTCTCTCTTTCGGCTCACTTTTTTCTCCAATCTTGCCACTCTTCGAAGGAATACAAGAACCAGATTCTAATTCCCTATGCTGCCAATCCTGACTCCTACCTCCTTGGCCCAATGGGAAATTCCGACCCAACGGAGATTATTGAGAAGGAAACCCGAAGAATCCCTTTCAAATCTGGAATCACTCCAATGAACCAATGGCCAAACACCTTCAAGATCTGGCCATTTCCCCCAATTGCTGGATGGCGAAACTGGTACAGGAGGATATTGGAAAAAAGTAGCAGTCACTGAGAGAGTCAAGACATTGGCCATTGCCTAGAATTATCTTTATTAGAAACGCCCAGAAATGACTCTCTTCTGATAGCAGCTTTCCACTTTTGGTCTGACGCCACCAATGCTTTTATCTTCGACCATGGTATGATGACTATCACTTTAGCTAATGTTTTCATGATGACTGGCCTGAATGTGGCACTACCAGTATATCCTTACAAGTACAAGAACAAAAGTAATCAAAGAGCCGTCAGTTCTGGATGTGGATGGGCTAAATACATCCAGACTTATATGGAGTCGTCTGGCACTATCTCTGACAAAGAACTGAAAGCCTTCATGAATATGTGGCTATGCAGATTCATCTTCTGTGGAAAATCCAATGAACCCACCTTGAACCATATAGTGATGGCTGAAGACTTATCTGTAGGTACTCAAATCCCACTAGGCAAATATCTCTTGAGGTCTGTCTATCACATGATGCACCAGATTACTCTCCAGATGCACCTAGGTGGAGAAATTTCCTGTGTGAATGGCCCTTGGTGGTTGGTTCAGATGTGGCTCCAATTATATATGCATCAGATAGCTTCTGTAAGCCTTCTCAATTTGAGTTTCCCTTCAATTAACTATGCTGAAGGCAAAGCAGCAAAGGTCAAAGCTTGTTAGACTTATGGAGAAGCAACATCATCTATCAGTATCGACATAGACATTGGTCATCTCTTTAAGCTGTTCTTCAAAGGTTTCGGCAACGTACTTTGGTTCCCTTACAGAGAAAATGAAAATCTGACCCTTCCTTGCAAGTTTAGCTATGAATTCGGCTGTGTAGACAAAGTATCTATTGATATTTTCAACTCTTTCATCAAACCTTGCACTCTGCCAGCCGAATTTCATCATGGAAGATTAGTGCAGTCCACCTATGAATTTTACAACTCAAACATGGTGGCCAGACAATTAGGATGTGGTCAATTACCCCCAAGACCTTTGTTCTCAACAATAATAAAGCCCAGGGAAGTAATCATAGAAGGAATAATGGCTGAAAAAGTCTTTGAATTAGGATGGGAGCTGCCAACATATGAACCATCTCCATTTGGGATAGTAGATACTGCTCACCCTTTCTTCACTTCTTGGTGGGAAGAATGACATGCTCATATTTTCAATGCATCAGTCCACTCCCTATGTCAAAACTTGCAACCTGATTTTGCTCCTGATAGTGAGGCAATTTCATTATACTCATCATTTTCTGCTCTTGAATTCACTCCTCACCTTAACATTCGGTTATACACAGGATTTTGAGCCTACACCCCCTGTCAAGGCAATCCAATACTATTTAGCTGCACCCAATCCTGCCCTGGGTTTTAATGCTCCAAACTTGAAAACCTTCATGAAAATTCCTGCAACTTCAACTATTGTACCTTCAAGAGGAGAAAATAAAAGAAAAGCACTTGAGAGCATCCCTTTACCCAAGAAACCAAGGACCAAAAAGGCTAAATTATCTTCTAAGGTATGAATCTTTTACTCTGTGTCAAACTAGTAACCTCATTTGGCAATAAATCTAACCATTTCATATTCTATTGCTTTCATTGCAGCCACAGGTTAAGATTCCCAAGTCATGTGACACCTCATCAACTGCAGAACCAAAAACTCAGGAAGTTGAAGGTTCAAAAACTCATGAAGTCGATGAAACTATAGGTAACACATTCGGCTAACCCCTTTTCTTTTGTCATACCTCTCCTCATATTCATATCTCTACTTGAAGCAGATGAAATCTTAAACCAACTGGCAGAAGAACCTTCTCTTGATCATACTCTCAGCCCTCTTCCTCTGAATACTCAATCAAGTCCTCGAGCAGGTCAGGACATAGCCCATCCTGATGACCAATCAGCTCAGCAGGTAAAGTTTTGTTTCAAACTATATCATTTTAATCAAATTCATTCAATCGGCTAACGCTTCCTTCCCCCCTTTTTTTATAGAAGAATGCCACCGAGCCGACCATGAGTTATTCCTTCCCTGCTGAAGATTATATCACTGAAAAGGGTGAAGAAAACACTTCCCAACGTACTTTATCAATGGAAAATCAAGCTCGACTGAGGGAGGTGGTCATCCTGTTGAACAAAGATACCATCAATTTGGTTCAGGATGCAGATCAAATAAGAGACATTCTCGAACTTATTGATGAAGATATCCCCCCTGCTCTTCTGACCCCTCTAGAGTCTGCAGCCTGCCTCGATAACTTTGTTGGTATGGTGAGAAGGGCAACCAAGAACATATCATCCAGGGCTGTCTTGCAGAATGATAGGTCTTCAAGAAAATTGGAGCTTAAAGATTTGCACTCTCACATCCAAACTGCAAGAAATTCCCTAGCAACCCTGGAGCCCGAGTTGAAAGCCATGGAGGAGGAAAAAGTCAGGTTAGAGGCTCAACTAGCCGAACTAAATGCTAAAATTCAGTCTCACAGAGCTCATATAGTTGATTTGCCGAAGGACATAGAAGAAGCTTCACTAAGAATGACTTTAGCCCTCAAAGAAGATCGGCAAATCAAAATCAAACTATCCAAGATCCAGAGCTCTGAAGATGAAGACCAGAAAATGCTAGACAACGTTAACCGAATCAGGACCGAGGTTATAAAGGCAATTAATCAGCTTCTGAATGAGTAGACGTTGAACTTGTAATAAACCAAGTGTAATATACTCTGTCTCTATAAAACTATCTTTGCGCTTTCACGCCTATATTTGTCTGAGAAAGCAACCAACCCTTTTTCCCTTAAACTCTCCTTATTAAGATATAGACGATTGTCCTCATTTTCCGACAGCCGAACGAAACCTGACCCAAAAGAACCAAGGATATAGCCGAACGACATTCGACTTAACCGAGCCTGGCCCAGTCCAGTAACGGCCCAGCTGAGAGGGAAAAACCCTACTTCGTCGCTTGGCATTCTTGCCCCACTACCCCGTGGAACTCGCCACGACTCCTTTCTCGGCTTACAAATAAGCCCCTTTCGCCAGCCTCGACTGCCACTACAGCTAAGCATCCTTACCTCCGCCTCTTCATATTCTTTGCTCGATTCAATCTAGAAGAAAACCCTAACGTTCATAGCAATGGCGAGTGGCGATGACCGCGGCAAGCATCCCGCCGAAGAGGACGCAGAGGGAAGCAGAGCACCGCAACGCCGACGTTGTGGGTGAGAATCGGTTCCCTTGCCCCCTTGCAGTTCTACTCTCTTGTCAGCTTTCCGTTTGGATTTTTGTTTTATTCTCATTTACTAGGATAAGATTCATCTCCACCAGCCAAAGCCATTCTCATCCGCAACCAGGAAACCCATCGTCCGGTTCCTCCAGCTCCTCCGATTCCCCAGACTCTTCCTCAGATTCCTACTACTCCAATTGGTGGAATCACCGTGACGCCTGCTGCTTCAAGGAGGAGAGGGATAAGGCCCAAGAGGAACTGAGAGAAGTTTCCAAACAATACGGCATCGACCAGCTTGAATGGGAGGATCAGCGGAAGCAACTTTGCGATGCTATCACAGGTCAGTGAAATCCTCACCTGATTCCCCTTCTTCTAATTGAACCTGCTTACTTGATGTATCCTTTTTCCTGTCTAGCATTGTCTGCAGAGGTTGACCGCCTGAAGATTGCGGCAACCAAGGTGGCCGACAAGGTGAACGCTCAGGGGGAAACCGTGGAGGCACGCCTTGATGATGCGGACAGCCGTGTCGATCAAGCCGTCATTCACGGCGTACACTACGGCGTCGCCTTAGGGTTGGCGGCAATGTCCACCCAAGCGCGTGAGGACTTCTCTACCATGCCAACCGGCTTTCTCGGCGGTGAGCTTCCAGAGGACGTCGAGGACATCGAATAACTTCTGGAAAGCTACGAGGATCATGCAACCGTACTCGCCCAGGCCACTGATGCCCAATCTGTCCTGAACAGACTATCTGACGAATAGTCTGTACTTAGGAGTTCTTGTAATAAGACCGCTCTATTTTGTGAAACACTTGCATCTGTGAAATACTGGTTTGTGATTCTTGTTTTTCCCTTTTCTGAATTACCGAAAGCAGAATTTCTGTATGATATTGTCTTTATTCGGTTAGATTGATATTTTTGCTCTAAAGGCGACACATGTCATGTCGGCTATCCTCCAACCTTTTGGAGCATTATTCTGCTAAAGGCGATGTTTTACATCGGCTATTCTTCGCGTACAAACATCCTTGAATCTGCTCATGTACCGACTTCCACGCTGGGATGAAACCTCTTAAGAAATCTCCCATTAATGGCTCTGGAGAACTCTTCCCCGAACAAAGTTTTCAAGATATATGCATTACCAGGCACACTTCTCACTATCCGAAAAGGACCTTCCCAATTTGGAGACCATTTACCGAACGCTTTATCTTTCATCCTGATCGGCAATATAACTTTCCAAACCAAATCCCCTTCTACAAAGTGTTTCTCTTTAACTTTCTTATTGTAATATTTGGCAACATGTAATTTATTTTTCTCTATGTTTTTCAATGCCTTGAGACGAACTAAATGCAAATCTTCTAATTCATCCATCATCAAGCCTTTATAATCTTCTTTCTTCAAATCATTTTGCAATGTGACTCATCTTGAAACCGACTGTAACTCCCACGGTAACACAGCACAATGCCCATAAACCAACTCGTAAGGAGATGCTTGAGTGGACCCATGACAAGCCATTCGGTAATCCCACAAAGCTTCGTTAAGAACCGAATGCCACTTCTTTGGCTTTTCATCAATCTTCTTCTGGATAATCTTAATCATAATTTTGTTTGACGCTTCAGCTTGACCATTGGCTTGTGCATAATAAGGAGAAGAATTATACAATTTGATCCCGATTTCTTCAGCAAAATCACAAAATTCGGATGATGTAAATTGAGTCCCTTGATCTGTTGTTATAGTTTGAGGGATCCTGAACCTGTGAACTATATGTTCTTTAACAAAATTGATCATGTTTTCTGATGTAACCCTCGTTAAAGGTATAGCCTCAACCCATTTGGTAAAGTAGTCTGTAGCTAACAGTACGAACTTATGTCCCTTGCTAGAAGGAGGATGAATTTGACCAATCAAATCTATAGCCCATCCCCTAAATGGCCACGGCTTGATAATTGGATTCATAGCCGATGCTGGAACTCTTTGAATATTGCCGAATCTCTAACAATCTTGACATCCTTTATAATATTCAAAACAATCCTCGAGCATAGTTGGCCAGAAATAACCAGTTCTTCTTATTATCCATTTCATTCGGTAAGCCGATTGATGTGCACCACACAACCCTTCATGCACTTCATACATCAGCTTTTTGGCTTCTTCTTGACTTAAACACTTGATGAGTACTCCATCTATAGACTTATAGTATAACTGATCATCAAGAAGTGTAAATTTGAGAGCCTTATACCTGAGCTTTCGGGAAACCTTTTGTGATGGATTCTTCAAGTAATCGGCAATTTCCTTCCTCCAATCATCAAACATACGATCTTCATTCAAAGCAAGAATTTCTTGATTTTCCCGATATCCAGAAGCAACTTGAGCCAATCTATTCTCTTCCTCATTATGCCCCCTAGGGATATGATGTAAAGTTGCCACCTGAAAATACTTCAAAAGCTCCTGACATTCTTCATAATACTCTCTCAATATATCGCTTTTACATTCATATTGACCGGTTAATTGGTTGACGACCAACTCAAAATCCCCAAAAATTTCGACAGCAACAGCTTTTATCTCTACAAGCAGTTGAAGCCCTCTGAGCAATGCTTCATACTCTGCTTGATTGTTAGTGGGAATGGCATATTTAAAAGTCAACCCTCATGGAGAAATCAAGAAAATACCAGCACCACCACCTTTACCACAAGATGAACCATCGAAAAACAAAGTCCAAGGTGCGATATTGTCACACCCAATTTTAAGAACAAAATTGAATGTATAAACTTATGTGCGCCCAGGAAACAGTCGCACACATAAGGGACAAATTACAAAGAAAGGCATCATCACTGTGCTTATTACATAGCGTATTTATTACAACTCATCAAATAAAACATAAACCAGCGGAAGATAAATATCTCTCGACGAAGCTCCACTCCACAGGGACGTTGACTGGTGGTCCACAAGACTAGAAATCCTCTGGAAACTTATCTTGCTCATACTCATATCCATCTGTTACCCATCCGGGATTTTTATCCAAAAAGAAGAAAATATAACAAGCGTAAGTACATCTCGTACTCAGCAAGCATCAGGGGGTTATGCAGCTCAAAAGGCTTGACACGGGTTTACTGCGATTAGCACTTTTAGTTCGGTCAAGATTTTAGCATTACTTAATCATTAAGTGGTGCTTGCAAACCCAATTAATCCACATGAATAATAATTAATATATGGCAACATCGTCCGGAAACATAAATATGATGGTAACGTGAACAAAAGTAAATTTCGTTTAAGTGGTTAGCCTGCAAGTTTTCCGAGCCGCTCGTGACCGTGAGCACGGCTGATATATCAGTTTATTACTCTGCAGAGTTTGTACAACTTTACCCGTGAGCCGTGATCCCCATATGCCAGGGGTTGCAAATCCCATATCACCTCTTCCAAGGAGATGCGGCAGGGTACACTATGAAGTCTTTCGAGGTTCCCCTAACAAGATAGTGGCCACTAGGTTTCCAATCGGCAAGCAGATATAGGAACACCCCTTTCCGATGGCACATTCCTTCCCGGCTATACACATGAGACCAGGCGGCCGTCCTATACCCGTCTCGGCAAGCCCCTTTTGTGCCCTTTCGGGTAACCACCATCAAGCGAGGAGAGGTCCTCGAACCAACTAAAACCAGAGCCATGTAGCCCTCACGGTTGTACTGTATGTCCCAGCTTTTGCCCGCAGAAGATCATTTAAGGGGGCCAAGAGCACGATGACTCCCACGCCCGGGTCCACATTACCAAGAGCAAGATAAGAACAGACGTTGCGCATATCATTAATTATTTAATTAGATCATAGTTATAGGTTTACAGCACTAGCAGATCTACCCAAATGCACATATATCCCACGGTATCAAGGAACAAGTTGATTATCTAGATAAAACCTATGGTTATCATTTGACACATGCACATGATTGGTAGATTAAGGTGCGTAGGTAACAAGGATGATCCCATGTATACTTGCCTTGGTTCACGTATTCCTGGTTCTGGTCCTCCTGCTGGTCGTAGTAGATCTGATCTTGGTCACCCACGTACTGCTCACCGTCTGAACTCGAATACAACGCAACATACAAGCATCCACGCACACACATGCATTGCAAACAGATCCAACATTAGAACAGTACACCAACAGATTCAAATTAATAAATAGAAGTTGTAAAACAGATCTATTCGTCACTACGATCACATAGACGTTTGGATCACCGAAATTGGATTTAAAACGCGGAAGTTACGGCCTAAACAAGATTACAAAAGGCCTAAACGAGACTGACTTAAACGTGAAATAAAACTTTTGCAAATCTAATCTACAGTGGTACTACTGCGTAGAGCACGAAATTACGAAAGTAACGCAATTTGAATGGATCAAAACGGAGTTAAATTGAGCAAGATATAGACAAAATGGTGTAATGGCAATTCTGTAAATAGATCAAAGTATTTTCGAAATAAAATAAATCGGAAATCAGATTAATCCGCGCCGGCAGGGACTGCGGGTTGATTTGATGAAAACTGAGGGGCTCATTTGCATATTTGCCCGTGAAGGGGTATCGGCCACTGAGGGCCGTCCGATCGGATT
Source organism: Coix lacryma-jobi var. lacryma-jobi (assembly GCA_009763385.1). NCBI lineage: Eukaryota > Viridiplantae > Streptophyta > Magnoliopsida > Poales > Poaceae > Coix > Coix lacryma-jobi. The sequence continues at coordinate 43,607,053 of CM019823.1, read as the reverse complement.
TGGACGGTATAGATTAGATCCGGGGGGGTGTTCGGGCGGCGTCGCCGGCTCGAACAGGACCGGTGCGGCGGACGCCACGCTCGCGCGGCGGTGAGCTCGCCGGAGTTGGCCCACTCAGCGATTCCGGCTGCCATTCGCGAAGCGGAAAAGACCGGGAGAGAGAGGAGAAGACGGGGTTCTCACCACAACCAAAATCCAAGGTCGGAGGGCAAGCGAGGATGGCACACGGCGGAGCTTCGCGGTCGGGAGGAACTGCGGAAAGCCGACGAGCAATTCATGAGTAAACGGAGCATGAAATACACATTCGAGGAGTTCTCCGAAGACCTTACGGCGCGACGGAGCTTCGGGGAAGGTTCAAATCAACGGCCAAGCGCCGAGATGCGAAGACGATCTCGGTGGTGGTGGCGGCTAGGGTTTCGACGGCGCGGTGCTCTGTTAAGAGTGCCTCGAGGCGAGAAGGTGTGAAGCGGAGAGTGGACGCGAGTATGGGACTCTTTATAGGGTTCGAACACGCCCGGGATAAGCTCCAGGCGCCGTGGAAATCGGGCACGACGCGGCTGGGTTGGCGGCGGCAACGGCTTCCGGGTTCATCGGGAGGTCGGGGATGACTCCGACAGGTGGGACCCACCTGTCAGCGAGCGTGCGCGCGGGACCGGCGGTCAGCGAGACGGCGCGCGCAGCGGCGCTGCGGGGTGCGGCTGCGGCGCAGCTGGGCCGGCCACTGGCTTGGGCCGCGCGGAAAAGGGAGCGAGGAGGCGCTGGCCTGGCGGAGAGCTAGCAGGCCGAGGCCGAATGAGAGAGGAAGGAGAAGGCCTCGGGCCGGAATCGGAAGGAAGAGGAAAAGAAAAATATTTGCTCTTTTCTTTATTTGCAATGGTTTTCCAAATCCTTTCCAAACTAACTTTTGAATTTTAGATTTCAAATTTGAACTTCACTCAAACAAAAGATTGCAGTAGCATGCATGCATCAACTTGTTGCCAAACTAGAATAAATTTTATTTCCCCAACATTTATTTATTTTGCCTATGTTATTATGCCACAGTAAATTTAAAGGAACCATATTATTCTATTTTGAACTAAAGAAAATTTAGGGTGTTACAAACCTACCCCCCTTAACATGAATCTCGTCCTCGAGATTCGACTGGTGCTTACTCGAACAACTGCGGGTAAGCCTTTCTGAGCTCATCCTCTCTTTCCCAAGTAGCCTCTTCTGCGGTATACCGATTCCACTGCACTTTGCACATCTTAATAGCACGGCTCCTGGTAATCCTTTCAGCTGTCTCCAAAATTTTCACTGGATATTCCTTATATGTTAGATCTTCCTTCACAGTCAGTTCCTCTAGCGGTATTTGTTCCTCTGGAACCCGTAAACATTTTTTTAACTGGGAGACATGGAACACATCGTGTACTCCTGACAAACTCGCGGGTAATTCCAACTGGTATGCCACTTCCCCACGCCTTTCTAAAATCTGGAATGGTCCTACATATCTGGGTGCTAACTTGCCCTTCATGTTAAACCTCTTTATACTGCGCATAGGTGTTACTTTTAGGTACACAAAGTCCCCTACCTTAAAGGTTAAGTCCCGTCTACGAGTGTCAGCATAGCTCTTCTGTCGGGACTGGGCTATCCTCAAATTATCCCTGATTTTTCTCACATGTTCCTCAGCATCCCTGAGCACATCGGGTCCGAACACTTGGCTCTCCCCTGTTTGGTTCCAGAATAACGGAGTCCTACATTTCCTCCCATACAAGGCCTCAAATGGTGCCATTTTAAGACTCTTTTGGTAACTATTGTTGTAGGAGAACTCTGCATACGGCAAACTTTTGTCCCAACAAGTCCCATACTGCAAAGCATGTCACACCCAATTTTAAGAACAAAATTGAATGTATAAACTTATGTGCGCCCAGGAAACAGTCGCACACATAAGGGACAAATTACAAAGAAAGGCATCATCACTGTGCTTATTACATAGCGTATTTATTACAACTCATCAAATAAAACATAAACCAGCGGAAGATAAATATCTCTCGACGAAGCTCCACTCCACAGGGACGTTGACTGGTGGTCCACAAGACTAGAAATCCTCTGGAAACTTATCTTGCTCATACTCATATCCATCTGTTACCCATCCGGGATTTTTATCCAAAAAGAAGAAAATATAACAAGCGTAAGTACATCTCGTACTCAGCAAGCATCAGGGGGTTATGCAGCTCAAAAGGCTTGACACGGGTTTACTGCGATTAGCACTTTTAGTTCGGTCAAGATTTTAGCATTACTTAATCATTAAGTGGTGCTTGCAAACCCAATTAATCCACATGAATAATAATTAATATATGGCAACATCGTCCGGAAACATAAATATGATGGTAACGTGAACAAAAGTAAATTTCGTTTAAGTGGTTAGCCTGCAAGTTTTCCGAGCCGCTCGTGACCGTGAGCACGGCTGATATATCAGTTTATTACTCTGCAGAGTTTGTACAACTTTACCCGTGAGCCGTGATCCCCATATGCCAGGGGTTGCAAATCCCATATCACCTCTTCCAAGGAGATGCGGCAGGGTACACTATGAAGTCTTTCGAGGTTCCCCTAACAAGATAGTGGCCACTAGGTTTCCAATCGGCAAGCAGATATAGGAACACCCCTTTCCGATGGCACATTCCTTCCCGGCTATACACATGAGACCAGGCGGCCGTCCTATACCCGTCTCGGCAAGCCCCTTTTGTGCCCTTTCGGGTAACCACCATCAAGCGAGGAGAGGTCCTCGAACCAACTAAAACCAGAGCCATGTAGCCCTCACGGTTGTACTGTATGTCCCAGCTTTTGCCCGCAGAAGATCATTTAAGGGGGCCAAGAGCACGATGACTCCCACGCCCGGGTCCACATTACCAAGAGCAAGATAAGAACAGACGTTGCGCATATCATTAATTATTTAATTAGATCATAGTTATAGGTTTACAGCACTAGCAGATCTACCCAAATGCACATATATCCCACGGTATCAAGGAACAAGTTGATTATCTAGATAAAACCTATGGTTATCATTTGACACATGCACATGATTGGTAGATTAAGGTGCGTAGGTAACAAGGATGATCCCATGTATACTTGCCTTGGTTCACGTATTCCTGGTTCTGGTCCTCCTGCTGGTCGTAGTAGATCTGATCTTGGTCACCCACGTACTGCTCACCGTCTGAACTCGAATACAACGCAACATACAAGCATCCACGCACACACATGCAATGCAAACAGATCCAACATTAGAACAGTACACCAACAGATTCAAATTAATAAATAGAAGTTGTAAAACAGATCTATTCGTCACTACGATCACATAGACGTTTGGATCACCGAAATCGGATTTAAAACGCGGAAGTTACGGCCTAAACAAGATTACAAAAGGCCTAAACGAGACTGACTTAAACGTGAAATAAAACTTTTGCAAATCTAATCTACAGTGGTACTACTGCGTAGAGCACGAAATTACGAAAGTAACGCAATTTGAATGGATCAAAACGGAGTTAAATTGAGCAAGATATAGACAAAATGGTGTAATGGCAATTCTGTAAATAGATCAAAGTATTTTCGAAATAAAATAAATCGGAAATCAGATTAATCCGCGTCGGCAGGGACTGCGGTGTGATTTGATGAAAACTGAGGGGCTCATTTGCATATTTGCCCGTGAAGGGGTATCGGCCACTGAGGGCCGTCCGATCGGATTTGGACGGTATAGATTAGATCCGGGGGGGTGTTCGGGCGGCGCCGCCGGCTCGAACAGGACCGGTGCGGCGGACGCCACGCTCGCGCGGCGGTGAGCTCGCCGGAGTTGGCCCACTCAGCGATTCCGGCTGCCATTCGCGAAGCGGAAAAGACCGGGAGAGAGAGGAGAAGACGGGGTTCTCACCACAACCAAAATCCAAGGTCGGAGGGCAAGCGAGGATGGCACACGGCGGAGCTTCGCGGTCGGGAGGAACTGCGGAAAGCCGACGAGCAATTCATGAGTAAACGGAGCATGAAATACACATTCGAGGAGTTCTCCGAAGACCTTACGGCGCAACGGAGCTTCGGGGAAGGTTCAAATCAACGGCCAAGCGCCGAGATGCGAAGACGATCTCGGTGGTGGTGGCGGCTAGGGTTTCGACGGCGCGGTGCTCTGTTAAGAGTGCCTCGAGGCGAGAAGGTGTGAAGCGGAGAGCGGACGCGAGTATGGGACTCTTTATAGGGTTCGAACACGCCCGGGATAAGCTCCAGGCGCCGTGGAAATCGGGCACGACGCGGCTGGGTTGGCGGCGGCAACGGCTTCCGGGTTCATCGGGAGGTCGGGGATGACTCCGACAGGTGGGACCCACCTGTCAGCGAGCGTGCGCGCGGGACCGGCGGCCAGCGAGACGGCGCGCGCAGCGGCGCTGTGGGGTGCGGCTGCGGCGCAGCTGGGCCGGCCACTGGCTTGGGCCGCGCGGAAAAGGGAGCGAGGAGGCGCTGGCCTGGCGGAGAGCTAGCAGGCCGAGGCCGAATGAGAGAGGAAGGAGAAGGCCTCGGGCCGGAATCGGAAGGAAGAGGAAAAGAAAAATATTTGCTCTTTTCTTTATTTGCAATGGTTTTCCAAATCCTTTCCAAACTAACTTTTGAATTTTAGATTTCAAATTTGAACTTCACTCAAACAAAAGATTGCAGTAGCATGCATGCATCAACTTGTTGCCAAACTAGAATAAATTTTATTTCCCCAACATTTATTTATTTTGCCTATGTTATTATGCCACAGTAAATTTAAAGGAACCATATTATTCTATTTTGAACTAAAGAAAATTTAGGGTGTTACAGATATTTACCATATTAGCAGAAGGATCACAATGATGAGTAACAAAATCGGCAATAGCTTGACCTTTCACTGCCTTTGCCGATTCGTACCTTAAATCAAATTCTGACAGTGCTAAAATCCACTTGCTGATCCTTCCATTCAAAATAGGCATTGACAAAATATGCTTTATCACATCAAATTCAGAAACTATCACGCATTCGGCATTTAATAAGTAGTGCTGAAGCTTGGTACATGAGTAATACACACATAAACAAAGTTTCTCTGTAGCCGAATACCTCGTTTCTGGTTCTAACAGCTTTCGGCTAAGGTAAGCTATTACTCTTTCTTTTCCTCAAATTCTTGTATAAGGGCCGATCCTATTGTTTGGCTATCGGCCGCCGTGTACAACTTGAAAGATTTACCAAGCTGCGGAGGTACCAACACCAGTGGTTCCTTCATGTATTCTTTAATTTCATCAAAAGCTTTCTGTTGTACGTCACCCCACATGAATTCTTGATCTTTCTTAAGCTTGAGCAACGGAGAAAAAGGCAAAATTCTTTCTGATAAGTTAGATATAAACCTTCTTACAAAATTAATCTTGCCAAGCAGCGACTGTAACTCCGTGAGGTTGGTTGGAGGGACAACTTTTTCTATCGCTTCCATGCTTTTCTTTCCGACTTCAATCCCTCCTTTATGGACCAGGAACCCCAAAAACTCACCTGCCGAAACTCCAAAAGCACATTTGTTTGGATTCATCCTCAAACCATGTTTCCTTGTGCACTCCAAAGTCTTCCTCAAATCAGCTAGATGCTCTTCATGATCCCTAGACTTTACGACTACATCATCGATATAGATTTCCACAATTTTGCCGATCAACTCAAGGAAAATATAATTCATAGCTCTTTGATAAGTTGCGCCGGCATTCTTTAATCCGAACATCATAACAACCCATTCAAACAAACCAATATGACTAGGGCATCTAAAAGCTGTCTTTGAAATATCATCCACTGCCATAAAGATCTGATTGTATCCAGCATTGCCATCCATAAAGCTGATGACTTCGTAACCAGCCGCTGCATCAATAAGCAATTCGGCAACCGGCATCGGGTAACTGTCCATTGGAGTGACTTTATTGAGATCTCTAAAATCAATGCAAACCCTCATCTTTCCATTCTTCTTATATACTGGAACTATATTTGAAATCCACTGTGCATATCTACAAGGCCGAATGAAATTTGCTTTCAATAATCTCTCAACTTCTTTTTTCACGTCGACCAATACCTCCTCTTTGAAAATCTTCCGAGGAGGTTGTTTATAGGGGCGATACCCAGGTTTGATCAGCAATCGATGCTCAACAATAGAACGGTCAAGTCCGGGCATCTCTGTGTAATCCCAAGCAAAACAGTCCCTGAACTCTTTCAGAAGGTCTATCAACTTTGATCTATACTCTGGATCCAAATTTGCATTGACATATATTGGTCTCGGCTCGGCATCATCACCAACATTTATCTCTTCTAGTTTATCAGCCGACATAAAACCTCGTCCCAATTTTCCTTCGCTACCATCAATTGGATTATCCATTTAAAAATTGCTTTGAGAGCCGACTGCTTGGATCGGCTGTTGGTCCTTGTCGAAAACATTTACAGGACCTTCTTTCCAAATTCTTCCAGAGAAGCACTCGACACCATCATACTCCCAGTAAACGGGTTCTGCAGTAGCAACACTCACCGAATCATCGACATGGACAACTTCGATGTCATCTCCAATCCACTGGATGAGGATTTGATGCGTAGTTGATGGAACACAGCAGTTTGCATGTATCCAGTCCCTTCCTAAGAGCAAACTATATGCACCCTTGCCATCGATGATGAAGAAGGTAGTAATCAAAGTCTTTGACACGATCGTCAACTCAACATGAACCGCTCCTCGAGTATCAGAAGGATTGCCAGCGAAGTCCCTCAACACCATGTCAGTTTTCAATAATTCTTCATTTGCCATCCCAAGTTTCCTGAAGGTAGTATATGGCATGATATTTATGGCAGCTCCCCCGTCAATAAACATTTTGGTTAACGGTTTGCCATTAATATACCCCTTTACATAAAGTGGCTTCAAGTGACGATGCTTGGCTGGCTTGTCAAAAACTGCTCGCTGGGTCAAGACAAGCTGAGCCATCAAATCCTGGTACTCGCTTTCATCAAAACCCGAGTACACCTCTTCCTAGACATCTTGATCCCCGGGTGTCGGTGTTTGTTAACCCACAACTCGTCTTTAGTGATCTCAGACGATTTGTTCGGTGGGGATCGGCGTTCGTAGGACTCGACGATTACACAGGGACAGCGATTTATACTGGTTCAGGCCGCTAAGTAGCGTAATACCTTACGTCCAGTGCGGCGTGTGCCTTGTGTATTGCTTATGATTCAATGTTCGATGATCTAGGACCTGCGCCCGATTCCCCTTATATATCCGGGTGAGCCTCAGCGCAGACCAAGTCCTAACCGGTTACAACAGTGGAGTCCTATTCTAATTACAGGACTTCCTTTTACAACTCGGCTAAGTTACAAACTAGAGTCCTAATCCATGCACATTATGTTACAAGTCTTCGGATCTCTAAAAGCCATCCCAGATTAGTCGGAGTAATCATCGATAGATGATATCTCTGACATCCTGGTCCGTCAAGCCCCCGAGCTCTTCATCATTTCTTCACGATGTTACCTCCTAGTTTCTTCTTGAGAATCCCCGAGTAATGTCTTGAGAAATCCTAAAGTGCTCTGAAGTTTAAAGAATTTCCATGGCGTGCACTTTTCTCAAAAAGTGCACCCTATGGGTGTAGCCCCCGAGCCTCTTGTTATTTACAATAACTTTGAGGATCTTTTTAGAGCCTTGTCCAAGTAATTCCTGAATAAGAAAAAACATTACTTTATAGATTATACCCTGTAGCCCCCGAGCCTGAGGTCCGAGTACTGTAGTACTCGGTGCTTGGGATCTTCAAAAAAGGTATTCTATCAAGGTCTTGAGGAGTCGGACCATGACACCAGTGTATTTCTTAAACCATCCGAGTAATAAATACTCAACTTCAGGTGGGTAATGTTTTCAACAAACATCCCATATCACCCCCCACTGAATAAAAATTACCATGAGTCCAGCAATAATTGACTGGTAACTGTTCCAGCTGTACGTAATAATGGTGTTTGTCGTTTTCTACAACTACAAACTTTGTCGCCTTCGTCTTGAAGTGCGTGTGAGAATCAACTCTATTACCCATGCCGAGCTTCACATGCACCATAGTACATTGGTTGAATTATTGGTCCAGCGGTCACTCTTGTTGAAGAACCATGTCCATAGACCAAGAAGAAACCGCCTATAAATACCCTGCCTGGGAAGCAAAGAGCTCATATCCTTCGAGAGTGTAAAACTTCTTATTAGTTCCATGGGTATTGTAATAGCAGTAGCTGAGATGATCGAGCCCCCGGGTGTCTTCCTTCTGTAGAATAGATGAAGTGCCCAGAAGAACTCTTGTGAAAGGACCATCCGTTAGGGTGGTTTCCAAGTGGTCGCGAGCAGAGGGACACAGAGGTGCGCCTAGAAGAACTCTTGTGACTACCACTCGTAGATAACCTCGGAGTCACAGGTTGTCAAAAGGGCGGCGATTGTGATGGTCTTCCCCGAGTTCCTTGAGTACTGGGGTGGTACCAAAGACCCACCTTGGGATGCACTGAAAAGATAGTGTCTACCCAAGATTCTGTGTCTGCTTTACTGCGTCTCACTGAACCCGGTCCTTGGTGCAATAGGCATCAAGGCCATGATTTCTGACGGAAGGAAGAAAGTCATGCATGCATAAGCCGAATGATTGTGTTCATTGGGTCTTTCTTTTGGACGCCAAACTTGTTTCGTCCTAGTGCCCGCTTGCGCCAATTCTCTATCTCTCAGGCGCTGCACTCTTCTTTTCTGGCTCTTTCTCAATCCTGGTGGACACCACTGTCCTTTCTGCCAAACATATTCACGGTACTCCTCTACCTCGGTGCGAGCCCAATCTCGATCGGCAAATCTTTTTCCTTGTCGATTTTCGGAATTTCCCATTTTTAAGCGCTGATCGTCCTTAGGGAATTGCCTCCCAAGACATTCATGGACCGAACGGCGGTTGACTCGAGACTGCCTGTATTCAGAATATTGATCACTGCATTCAGGACAATTGTTCTTAGCAGGCAGCTTCAAGCCTTCATTCCAACAATATTTGAAGAATGAGCATCCCCAATGAGATTGCTCTTGCTCTCTCGTATATTCTTGTTTTTCTCGGTACATTCTCTCTTCGTACCTCCGTTGTTCCTCTATGAACTTTTGTTCTTCATAGAACTTTTGCTTCTGGCGCCGTTCCTGCTCCTGATGCCATTTGTTCAACAAAATACGTGTTGTGACCCTGGGCCTGGAAGCTCCTCCCCTTTCAGTTCAGCTATTCTGGAAATGAACCTGTTGCCGAAACTCTTCATTTGTGATCTGCCGATCGGGGTCAACAGCGCCGGTCTTTCTCTCTCTATCAGAGGTTAATACCTTCATCTTGCTTTTGCCTCTGGGGTCATCTGCATTAACCATGTTAACGGAGAAAGATACAGTATATGCCCTTCCTGGATAGCTTTCTGGATCCGCATTCTGAAGACTCGACAATCATTTATAGAATGAGATCTGGTGTTATGGAAACCACAATACTTCTTGTCTTTAACTCCTTCAGGGTGCAACATGGGATGGCCTTCTGGTAGCTTGATGCGTCCCTCTTTCACCAGCAATTCAAATAGCTTATCCGATTTGGAGATATCAAAGTCGTAGGTACCTTTTTGCTGCCTCAGCCATCGTTGATTGACTTGAGTCGGCTCTTTCACCCAGACTAACTCAGCTGCAGCTATCTCATCTTCGTCATCATACTCCATTGCTTCTTCTAAGAAAGCCTGATACATTTCGCTAGCCACATCGCAACATAGGGAAACTCCTAGGCATCAAAACTTATTGTTTAACCACTCTTCTAGCAAACATTAAACCGAGCAAGGCAACCACACAACCAGATAAACTAGCAGGGTTAACCCGACAACATCATACAAGGTATTTACTTCTAGCCTATAACAAGCAACCACTTATGTAGCTAACATGAAAGCATTCCCTGAAAACATTTGCACCCTACCAACTATCAAGAACAAGACCACATTAATTCTAGCTCAGATCAACGCACCACGTCAAACAACTAATTGCTTTTAATCTTTCCAAGCAATCTAGCACATCACATTGAAGCACTAGTTCATAACAAACTTTATCATCACAGGAATAAGGGTGGGAGAAGCATTTCTATGCACAGACAACCATTCATGTTTAATCATTTCATAAGTCACACTTGACAACAAGTTGTTTCTTAATAGAACAAGGGTGAGAGAAGCATGTTCATGAGGAAAACACAAACAAGATGCATGCTCATCCTATACGTCCTCACAAATTGCCAGCCTGAGGCGCCAATCACGTTCTAGGTCGGTGGCATAACACGCACTCTCGGTATAACTAGTCGTCAGCTATGCATACGCATTCGAGGTTAGTGTACCTGCAGAAAATCTCATTTCAGCCCATTCCCACAACAGATATAAATACATTGCAGGAATTTAAATCTAGATACTATCTTAGGTGCATACCCAATATACACGTAAGTAGTATATGCACCCATCAGAATAGTATTACTCCCGCAATTACATACCTTCACCCGCATTCGTGTGCTTACGAGTACAGGTTCCAGTGCCAAACTAGCTCTCCCCTAGACCAACGGTTGTTTGGTCATGCTCTCACAACTTACACTTACCTGAGCGTAGGTGCGACGTTGCATAAAATAAATTCATCTACCCCACATATATGAGTACATCATATGTGAGGGCTACCTCCAACATTAGACCACAGGGTAGCATAGTGCGGTCATCCATACGTACCTTTTGAGTCGACGTGTCGTTGCAAGAAAGTAAAACCCCAAAAATTAGTATTACTTAACTAAGCCACCTGAAAGTCCTAATTGGGCATAAATGGAGGTTGTCGCTAGCACATAATTTTATAAATTAGGTTTTGACAAACTTGCCTACTAGCTAAAGATTTTTAGATAAAATAGGCTTTGCAAAAACCAAAGTTTTTGTTTTGAAACCATGCACATGACAGTATTATGCTTAACCTTGCTCCGATACCAGCTGTGAAAGAACCGACCAATTTATAAGAGCACAAGTGTGAAAACCTCTGCCGGAGCAGCTGAATTAGCACACTTGAGCCCATATAAACCCGGTAGTCCGTGAAATCCTGAGGGATTTCAAACTTTTTCAACATCTCAGCCAAGATCGCATGGTCAAGCAAATACAAATCATGTTCACGGAGCTTTGCAGCGGAAATAAAATTACAATAGAGTTCAGAAATAATAATACAAGTTGAAATACTTTGAAACAACATGCTTTGAAAATAATATCATGACATAAGTTGAAATACTTTGCTAGCTTGTGTGACATCCTCCAACAACAGCATAAAGAGAAGAAGTAGGGAACTGCCAAGCCCACCAGCACTGGCCATCACCTTTCGGCGGACCTAACCTTCACCTGCAACAAGGTGGGATAAACCCTGAGTACTCGAATGTACTCAGCTAGACTTACCCGTCGGAAACCAAAAATAAAGTGACACCAAGGAGTATGCAAGGCTGATATAAATAGTGGAGCTGGCTAACTTTATTTGCAAAAGGAGCTTAAGTTAAAGGAATTCATCATTTATTTATATGAGCAGTCATCTTTTATCCTGTTCCTTAACTCTAGGTTTTGCACCTGCACTAGAGCACTCACTTGAATATAGCAAACAATAATATAATACCATATCAGGTTTGCTTATCAATATTTTAGTTGAACCAACAGATGTCACATGGAGTTGTATCGTGGTGAAGCTCGCCATAGTTTCCCACTAACCGGGGGAGACGGTGACTCGAATCGAATTCCAAACCAGCTGGTGAAAGACCTTTAATACCGGCCCACACTTTCCCCATCGGGTCCATGCATTGGGCAACCGCTCGATGCTTGTTCGTGGTGGTAATCGTCGCGGTTCAAGCACGGACCGCCCAATTGGAACCTGGTGATGGCCTCTCGCGGCAGATCACATGTCCATACTAGAGGGCGCGACACGGGTCAAAACCGGCCCGAACAGCTTCTAACCGGCTTCAGGGTCGATGATTACAGCACCGACATATCCCTAAGTAAAAGGGTGCGTTCAAAAATGAACGAGGGCCAACATCGATACAAACCTACACGATCCAACGGACGGACTGCCCCCAAGTTCCAACTTGGTGCCTTGCCTTCCAGTCGACCATATTTCATTACTACTCAGGTTCTTTTCCACGATAGCAAATATAGCCAACCGTGATCCGGTAAATACCCACCAGGGGTATTACGGAAACATCCTTAACTACTACTTTTATTAAGCAGGCTAAGCAATTCTACATCATAATTAAGTAACAGGGTAACAAGGCAGGTGTAAGCAATAATTCAAGGGAGAAGAAATGCATCAAGTAGGATTCAATCAACTCCTAAACCTAATGCATCACAATATAAAAGGACTCAAGCAATTTAATTGTAAATACTGGGAGACTTAGAATGCTCCGGGGCTTGCCTGGGAACCAACACTAGGTTAGTGTTTGTTAGGGGATACTCGCTTGGCGAGCATCTCCGCTGTAGCACTTGCTTAACTCCGCTTCTTCATGAGAATCCACCAAACACCGTCTTCGGGTTTAGCCTCATCATCACGTCCTTCATGATGTATCTACCGTTACCTAAATGAGATGTGCAATGCAAGCATATGAATGCAAGGGAAACGCTTACGAAGCAACACAAACATTACTATTCACTTCGCATAAGCAATTAGGATAACTACTAAAAGAAGACATAGCTCTAACACCCAACATAGCATAATTACTTTAGCAGGTTACAATTAAAGTAAGGTGTGACACATGGTTCATTTGGCACTCAGAGAGGCTAGCTATAACAATCAATCAAGGCTACATCACATATCACACAAATGGAGCACATGTATGTGCATACAACTATCATTTTAGTTAAACATATCAATCAACATCATCTAATATATTTATATAACACATTAGGTTGATGAACTTAATAACATGGAATAAACATGCTCATCATTAACAAGGCAGAGGGTATCACTGAAGATCACATAAACAACTATCGAGTTACATCAATCAATTTAGGCTTATTCACTAAACAAGGACAGCCACACTACAGGTACTTTAAACAGACATAACTGAGGCTACACATAACCCAACAAGGTGATCATAGACTTTCTGGAAAGATATTGAAATTATCTACAACTTTGCTATTATCACTTAAGCATGATTCAGCCATTAAAAAGACCAAACATAACAGACAAACACTTCTGTCCAAACTTTGGACAGAATATAACATTCATCTTCAAACAACCACAACTAGAAATCTAAAGCACCAGAAGACTTGACATAAGACTTATTAGAAAGCTTATTAAGTTGTCTAAAACTTATTTATAATCATCTCAAGATGATTAAGCAGTTATCAAGGCTAACCAACTCAAACAAGTAAATCTGTCCAGATTTGGACAGATTGTGACCTCTAACTTTAAAGACATGTAACTCAAGTTCTAGACCACCAAAAATAGTGATCCAAGACAATTTAGAAATCTTAAGAAAATTACTATAACTCATCTATTAACATGAAGACATGATTCACAACTTAAACTAACCAAACAATTCATTATTTCAGATCTGCACAAAAAGTATGCAAAACCTGATAGCCAACTTACAAAAACTATAACTCCTAAACCACTTGGCCTCAAATCATGAAATTTTAGGACAAACAAGATAAACAAGTTATCTACAACTTTTATATAGAACACACCTACAGAAAACATCATTTTAAATCACGAACTAATCACCACAACAGAAACTGTACATGCAGCAATTTCAGCATATTAATAAATTACTTCATTACTTATTTGATTAGCATGTGAGCACACATATGAGCTATGAACATCATCAAACATTTATAAACATGAGCACACAATACTTATCTCAGATTAACATGCAACAAAGGTAATCATTTCAACATATACATTTTCATTTACCAATATGCTTTTATTAATTAAATAATTAACTAACAAAGGCATTATCTTTAAGTGATGTTGCAAACATATAATTTGGGGTTCATATTTTTACAGGGGATAGATAAATACAAATCATGACTACTGTAAAAAGATTATATGCTCAGTTCTTATAAATTATTTATTAAAAACATGGCAAGTTTAATTCACAAAATGCATGTGAGAGCAAGATAAATCTATAAAACATATTTTCTGCAAACACATGACCATAATAAAATTACCTAAGCTACAACTATATCATAGAAAGGCAGTAGAGCCACCTTTTCCATTTTTACATGCAAACATTTACCACAATTCATTTTAATCCATTTAATGAGCTGCAACCAAGATAAATACGTAACTAAATCATACATGCACCAATAAATCTGAAATTTTTATCACAGCACACATATGACATGTCAAGCCTACCAAAGAAATTTCACAGCAATCCAATCAATAAAACAGCAGATATCATTTTATCCCTATTTAATGCTATTTAACACAAATAAATCACCACAGCACAAATTTTACACTAATAGTCCACATATTAAACCTTCACTGGACAGTACTCTTCACAAGGATTCCAAAAAGTCCTCACTCGCAATTTTTCAATATTCCTACGATTTACTACGCATTTTACAACATTCAACCAGATTTGCTATTTAAAGGAAAACGAAAAACAGAAATCTTTTTACATCGGGAACCCCAGAACCTGCAGAAATCATTTAGGGACTTATTAGAAAACACAAGAGTCATGCCATATAACATAAAAACCCAACAAGTTATTTCAGCTTCGCAACTCTACCCTTCAGCTTCTTCTTCACGGGAAAATCGACGGGAACCTGCAGGAGTTCGTCGCCGGGCCTGGGGAGATGGCTGGACTCTGGTTAGGGTTTGGTCTAGGGCGCTGGGGGCTGCTGGTCGGCGCTGCTTGCTGCTGCTCGCAACTCCTTCAGGGCACGGCTTCTACATGCTAGAAAAAAAAAATCGCGACCAGGGAGCTGCGGCCTCCTGCGGCTTCAACCAGAGCGCGAGCAGTAAAAAGAAACAGGGGAAGGAAGAGAGGGAGGGGAGGAGCGGTGGTCATGGAGGAGAACCAGCGACGGCCCATGCCTGCTCACCAAGGCCGCTGCTGCTCTGGTACTGCTGGAGCCGGCCATGGAAGGAGGAGAGAAGCTGCTGGTTTATGGAGGGAGATGGAGAGGGAGACCGAGGGAATGAGGAGGGGAATAGCAGGGGCGCCTGTTGCTGCCTTTCTGGTGCTTGTTCAATTGGTCAGCGAGAGGGAGAAGGGAGGAGCTTGGCTATGGAGGGCTTCGTGGTGCTGGTTTCCTTCTGCTGTAAGAAAGAGAGATCGAGGGGAAAACCCGGAGGAGCTCGGTCTTTCTTGCGTGAGGGGAAGTCGCGGCAGAGGGCACCGCCCCTCTGCGCCAATCGGAGGAGGGAGCGACAGGCGAGGCCTCGGGGCGCGGGCGCGACCTCGGGGCGCGGCCCTGGCGGCCTCGGGAGGAAAGCCACGGCCTCGGGAAAATTCCCGTCCAATTTTTCCCCAAAATTTCTTTCCCAATCTGGCAGGTTTTCGAGAACTTTCAGTCATGATCAAAAATTGCAAATACTGATCAAACTGACTCCGATTCCGACGAAACTAATTTTGTTGTCGTCGTCTCGACGAGTACTCCGACTTTCGTTAAAGGCGCTTGGTCAAATTCCCAATCGTTTGTCCGGTAACGATCGTCGACGGCAGCATCGCGGTGACCGAATTTCCAATTTTGCAGTACAGACTTAACTGATTTTCAGAACCTGAAAACTGTGTTGTATCTCATCTTGCGAGCTCATTTTCACCCTTCTCGGCACCGATCCATGTCTCGGCCATAAAACGAAATTTGTTCCTTTCGATCTGTACTACAACTTTCGTTTAACGCACACTGACATGCGAACACCCGAAAATACCGTTCAACTCCGGTCAAAGCGGTCACCCGGTAGGATCCAGATTACGGTCTCTCGTCGGTCGGAATATTTTCCGGTCGTCTGCTCAACATAAAACTTTTATAACTTTTGCTCGTGAGTCCATAAATAATTGATTGGGCATAATTGCAAGACTTGGTTGAACCTGAATGATTTTCTTCAGTTAATCAGCCAGAACAGGCAAAATTGTGACTCGTCATTTCATGTGACTTATTGATTCCAAACCTTACGAAACTTTTTCATCAGTTACTATAGACAGGAATGGAGGTGGGTCACAAGAAAAATCTATGTTTAGCATTAATCTTGAATATTCATAATTTGGCAATCATTGTTATCTGGCTCCATTAAATATTTCCCGAATAATTCAAACTGACATTCTTCCTCTGAGATCGATCCTGACACTTCGGTCATCACTGACTACCCTTAAATTTAGTTCTTCATCGTCGCTTGATATACCAGGTTTGTGCTTAACTGACTGCTCAACTGACGGCGAACACCTAGGGTGTTACAACAAAGTCAATCTAGATTGGGCAAAAGAGCGTTACAAAATTAATTAGATCATGCAACACATAATAACTTAATGAATCTACTAGATCTTGCCAAATCTAGCAGAGCCGATAACTATCTCACTTTTGTTAAACATATCAAGTAAATGCCTACCGCACGGTATTTACTCATAAGCAAAGCATAAGCAAAGAATTCTTGATTGTTAACATAGATCCGCCGCACGATCATTGCAAACAAACAAGACTACTTGCATCACATCTAAATCCACCGCATGATAATAGACATGATAACAAGGTTGTCGGGACTTACGGAGGTCGACGGATCGATGATTCCTCTCGAAGAACTCGACGACACGATAAAGGACTCGAAGATGGCACGGGGCCGGTTTGTATTGATATGGTTGTGAACCCTTTTTACAATAGCCAAGGGTTTATATTTATACCTTGGACACAATATAAGTCCTAAGAGGACACGACTACGAAATGTTAAAGGAAAATACAACATTTTTGGCCTTCAACTCCCTTCGGAATCTTCAATGCCTTAATTGTCACAATCTTGTTGCCCAATCGGCTTTTGCTTCTGTCGTTTCAATAGAAATCCCCTTTTTCTCAGAATAGCCGACCGCATAAGCAATTGCCGAATCCTTGGAAACTTAGCCGACCGCATGGATACTTGCTGAATGCCTCATACGCCCATCTCCACACACTGGCCCATCTGTCATCCCCTTATGCGTGCGAAAATCTAGTGTTAATAGCAATACAGCTTCATGACCGTAGACCAACTCATATGGTGAACACTTAGTTGCACCATGACATGCCATCCTATAGGACCACAAGGTTTCACTAAGTATTGAATGCCACTTTTTTGGATGCTCCTTAAACTTTTTCTTAATGATTTTGATCAAAATCTGGTTAGAAGCTTCAGCCTGCCCATTAGCTTAGGCATAATACGGAGACAAGATAATCAACTTGAAGCCTGTGCTAGCAGCAAAATCCTCAAATTCTTTTGAGGTAAACATCTTTCCTTGATCTGTGGTAATGGTTTGAGAAACACCGAATCGATAAATGATATGTTCTTTGATGAACTCAATTACGGTAGCCGATGTAGTTTCCTTCAAAGGAACAACTTCAACCCATTTAGTAAAATAGTCAGTTGCTACCAACACAAACTTGTGTTCTTTGCTAGATGCCGGAAATATTTGGCCAATCAGATCTATTCCCCATCCTCTAAATGGCCATGGCTTTGTGATTGGATTCATAGCTGATGCCGGAGACTTCTGAACATTACCGAATCTTTGGCATTCTTGACATCCTTTATAGTATTTAAAACAATCTTCCAAAATGGTCGGCCAAAAATATCCTGCTCTTCTGATCATCCACTTCATTTTATGAGCAGACTGATGTGCACCACAAATTCCTTCGTGGATTTCTTCCATTAGAACTTTGGCCTCTTCTTGATCGACACATTTAAGAAGTATACCATCGATTGTTTTATGATAAAGTTGATCATCAAGAAGGACAAACTTCGTAGCCTTATACCTCAATTTTCTGGATACTCGTCGCGATGGGTCCCTCAAGTATTCAATAATCTCAATCCTCCAATCATCACTATCAGCAACCTCATCAGCTAGTATTTCAACGATTTGCCGATACCCAGAAGCACTTTGAGCTAAACGATTAGCCTCTTGATTCTGACATCTAGGAATATGCTTTATGACAACAGAAGAGAAAGAATCAAGCAACCCAAGGTACTTGTCATAATGCTTCCTCAGAATGTCATCTTTGCACTTATATAGGCCGAGCAATTGATTAATCACTAGTTGAGAATCTCCAAAAATCTCAACAGTCTCGGCCCCTACCTCACACAAAAGCTGAAGTCCCTTGAGAAGTGCTTCATACTCAGCTTTATTGTTAGTGGAGGTTGGATCAATTGAAAAAGAAAATTCAAAACTTCTTCCTTGAGGAGAAACAAGAACAATACCAATGCCCCCACCTTTCTTGCAATTGGAACCATCAAAGAACAAAGCCCAGGGGGTAAAACCTAAAGTGTTAATCTTTTGTTCATGATGATGAGTAACAAAATCGGCTATTACCTGACCTTTAACCGCTTTAGCCGACTCAAACTTTAAGTCAAATTCTGATAATGCAAGAATCCATTTGCCAATCCTCTCATTTAGAATAGGCATGGATAACATATGTTTAATTACGTCAAACTTTGACACAACCGTGCATTCGGAAGATAACAGGTAATGCCGAAGCTTGGTGCACGAGAAGTACAAACATAAGCATAACTTTTCAACAGGAGAATATCTCATTTCTGGGTCAAGTAACCTTCTACTGAGATAGAACACCACTCTTTCTTTACCTTCGAATTCTTGCATCAAGGCTGATCCAATTGTATGATCATCGGCCGATACATACAACTTAAAAGGTTTGTTCTTTTGAGGAGGAATCAAAACTGGTGGAGACTTCATATACTTTTTTATTTCATCAAATGCCCTATGTTGCTCATCTGCCCATTTAAATTCTTGGTCATCCTTTAATTTTAACAAAACTGAGAACGGTAAAATTCTGGCTGATAGATTCGAAACAAATCTCCTGATGAAATTGATTTTACCGATCAAAGATTGTAGTTGAGTCTTTGTGGTTGGTGGCACTGCTTTGTTGATTGCATCATAACTCTTTTGACCAACTTCAATCCCTTTTTTATGTACCATAAACCCTAAAAACTGACCAGCTGATACTCCAAATGCACACTTGTGGGGATTCATCCTTAAGTCATGTTTTCTTGCGCATTCAAGAGTATCTCTGAGATCCTTAAGATGCTTTTGATAATCCCTGGATTTTACAACCACATCATCAATGTAAATCTCCACAATCCTGCCGATCAATTTTAATTCATAGCCCTCTGATAAGTTGCACCGCCATTCTTAAGCCCGAAAGTCATGACCACCCATTCATATAAGCCTATAGCACCTGGACATCTGAATGCAGTTTTATGTATATCTTCCTCTGCCATAAAAATTTGATTATACCCAACATTGCCATCCATAAAACTGATCACTTTATGTCTTGCTGCCGCATCGACTAACATATCTGCCACTGGCATTGGGTAGCCATCCATTGGAGTAGCTTTATTTAAATCCCTGAAATCAATACAAACTCTCATTTTTCCATTTTTCTTATACACAGGGACTACACTAGATATCCATTCAGCATATCTACATTGCCGAATGAAGTTAGCCTCGTAAAGCCGAGTGATTTCCATTTTCACATCAGCCATAATTTCTGCTCTAATCCTTCTCGGAGCTTGTTTTACAGGCCGACTCCCATGCTTGATAGGTAGTCGATGCTCAACCAACAATCGATCAAGACCAGACATTTTAGAATAATCCCAAGCAAAACATTCTCTATATTCTTTTAACAATGTAATAAGTTCTTGTCTAAACTTGGGATCCAATTTGGCACTGATATATGTCAACCTTGGCTTATCACCGTTTCCAATATCAATTGCTTCTAGTTCATCAGCCGATGTGAAACCTTTACCCATCTTACTCTCATCTTCGTTAACCGTACATTCCATTAAATATATTTTTTGAAGCCGACTGCTTGGATCGGCTGTTGACTATCATCAATTGTTTTGAGAAAGTCTTCTTCAAGAATCTTCTCGAAAAAACACTCCAAGTTATCAAAGTTCCAAACATCAGGGTCTAAATAAGCAACACTAACAGTTGAATCGGCTGGTACCACTTCCACAGTGTCGCCGATCCACTGAATCACATTCTGATGCATGGTAGATGGAACACAACAATTGGCATGGATCCAATCCCTTCCAAGAAGCACACTGTAGGATCCTTTTGCATCGACCACAAAGAAAGTAGTCGGCATACTCTTGCTGCCAATCGTCAACTCAACACATACAACATCTTTAGTAGCCGATACATTGCCAGCAAAGTCGGTCAACCTCATATCGATCTGAGTCAAGTCTTCTGTAGTCTTGCCAAGCTTTCTAAAGGTAGTATACGGCATCAAATTAACAGCTGCCCCTCCATCAACTAACATCCTGTTCAGAGGTCTTCCATCAACAAACCCTTTTAAATACAGAGCTTTCAAATGGGACTGTCTCTCGGGTTTTTGAAACGTGGCCTCTTCTGCTTGATAGATCCACTGAGCAATTGCTTCTTCACCATCAGATTCTTCTTCATGATTAGAGGATCTAAACTCAGCAGGTAGCATGAACAGAGCAACGATATTAGCCGATGATTCGCATTTATTGGCTATCTGCTTTACTTGCCAGACTTTGGGTTTTTTCTTCTGGATTTCGTCATTTCTTAGTCTTTGAACCCGTCGCTTCTGGCTTTTGGTCAAGCCACCAGGACACCATTGTCCCTCTTGCCAAGGCTGATCACGATCGGCTAATCTTACTCCAAGCCGATTATGAACATTTTCATTTTTTATGCGCCGATCTGTCTTTTCAAATCTCAATCTTTCATTTACAGATCGGAGGTTGTCTCTCGACTGCCTATACTCCCGATACTGGTCACTGCATTCTGGGCAATTACGAAGAGTAGGAAGTTTTAAGCCTTCATTCCAACAATGTCTGAAGAAAGGACAGTCCCAATGATTCTTTTCTTCATCTTTGATACGCCTTCCTTCTTCCTGAGACCTCTTATACTCTTCCTCTTCGAGCAACTCTTGATATTCCTGCTCATCCCTTTCCCTTTGCATTTGGCTCATTTCTTTCTGACGTTGCCACTTGTTCAATAAAATTCTAACAGTCGGACGTCTTCTTGCTTCACCAGCCTTTGAAGTCCCAGGTTGATCACGTTGATCAGTATTTTTCTGTCCTTTCATCTCCTGGTACTCCTTGGCTGTTAGCTGTTTCTTTGGATCAACCGTCCCGACTGCCTTGGCTTTGTCAGAAGTCAACACTTTGACCTCACTCCGAGGTGCAGGAGGTACCATGTTCTGTGGAAAAGGATGGACATTTATGCTCATGCCCTTGGCTTTTTCTAGGCCTATCCTTCCTTTAACGATAGCCCTCTGGATCATATCTCTAAAAACTCGGCAATCGTTAGTAGTATGGGTACCAGAATTATGAAATTTGTAGTACCTCTTATTTTTGAGCTCCTCAGCCGATGGGATATTGTGATTCCCAGTCAACTTGATTTGACCCTTCTTTAGCAAGTAGTCAAATATTTTGTCGGCCTTAGTGATGTCAAAGCTATACTTTACATATTTTTCGACACTCTTAGCCTTTGCCCAAGGTATGTACTCGTTGTTTTTCCAAGCCCAGTCCACAGCAGCTACTTGATCCTCATTTTCATCACTTGAATCATCGCTTTCATCTTGCAGGAAGAAATGACTCTCTGCATTGTAGGCTTTCTTAGGTTTAAAGACTTGATTGTACCGATTCCGAGCATCTATATTTGCCACCTTTTTAGCTAAATCGGCCATATTGTTACAACCAAAGCCGATTTTTTCTCTGATAGCAGGCATTAACCCTCGAATTGCAATGCTAACCACCTCTAGATCCGACAATGACAAGGAATACAATTGATTCTTCATCTCTCTGAACCTTTGAAGGTACTGGCATCCAGTCTCGTTATTCCCTTGCCTTGTATCGATTAAGTCTACCAGGCCTTTCTCCAATACTCCAAAGTCAAAATATTTATGAAACTTGTCTTCCAAATCCTCCGAGCTCTGAATGGAATTGGGTGGCAGAGATGAAAACCATGAAAAAGCCGAACTAGATAGAGATAGAGGGAACATTCTGACTTTAAGTGTTGATTCATCACCAATCTCCCCAAGCTGGACTAGAAATTGGGTTATATGTTCCATGGTTGTTACTGAGCCGGTTCCTGTGAATTTGGTAAAATCAGGGATTCTATATCTTGGAGGAAGAACAACCTGATCAAACCATTCTGGATATGGCTTTTTGTAGCCAGTCACTGTAGATTTTGGCGTTATGCCAAATTGCTTTTGAACCAGATCATTTACTCGACTCATCAGTTGATCAATTTGATTCACCGGCCTTTGATAGCCGATGTTCTGTCCCCCGAAAGTATTGCCATTATATCCCAGGTTCTCCTGAGCATCCAAGGTATAAAAATCCGAGACATAATGATATCCCTGAGGAATATCACCAGGT
This sequence comes from Coix lacryma-jobi var. lacryma-jobi, assembly GCA_009763385.1. Classification (NCBI taxonomy): domain Eukaryota; kingdom Viridiplantae; phylum Streptophyta; class Magnoliopsida; order Poales; family Poaceae; genus Coix; species Coix lacryma-jobi. The sequence continues at coordinate 43,584,471 of CM019823.1, read as the reverse complement.
GCCACGCTCCCTTGATATGGTGGTGCATTGAAGTCTCTAGTAATGCGCCTTGCATGAGGGGCTATTTTTGTAGCCGATGAGTATATATTATTACTCATATTCAGTTGTTGCACTGGCTACGGTGTTATGCCCCCAGGGCTAACCATCATCTGGTTTCCATTGCCATTCGGACCATTGATCTGAGGTCTAGTAGAGGTTCCAGCTCCTTGATTGTTCCCAACAGTATATGCTGGACCTCTTCTGTCACCACCCAAGTTAAAGGCTTCTTTAATGGCATTCATGAGGCTGTTGAGGAAAACTTCGTTATGATTCATCAGGGTAGTTGACATTGTTTTGCTGATCACTTCTCGCATAGCATTGTGTTGTATCTGAATCATTGGATCCTCATGTCCTTCCAGAACCACCCTTGGAAGATGAGACTTCTGGATAATCTTCTTATCTCTATTTCTGCTGAAACTCAGTAGACACATGTAACGATATTGTTCAACAATTTCCTCTACCATGCGCCGAAGCTCTTCTGGAAGCTCATCCATTGTTGCATTCAGCACGTCTTCATTGTTGATTGTCATGATCAGACGATTTGTGTCCCACCGGGCGTGCCAAAAGAATGTGTTGACGTAAAATTTCGGTCAATCACGCCAACACACTCGAGTGTAGGCACGCACAGGTTTGTTCAAACTCAATTAAATGAATATGTGGATTTTCATTTTTAAGCCAGAAAAAGTTTGATTCTTAACCATTTCTATCAAGCATGGGTGTAGCTCGTAGTTGTCTAAAAGGATAGGCTTAGCAGATTTGGGCAACTCTAAGTCTACGACAGTGCGATAGGTATACTGGTTCAGTGGATGGAATCTGTGGAGCTAGTGATTGGCTCTGAGAAATCCATTGTGAAAAGAATAGAAGGTAGAAGATATAAAAGATAAAAGATAAAATATAAAAGATAAAAGATAAAGTATAATACAAGGTTATACTTAAGACTTAAAATGATCTACCATTCCCCAGCAACGGCGTCAGAAATGCTTGTTGGTATAAATTAACGCACACTCTACTTTATCCGCAAGCGCACAGATAAAATCTACCGATGTAGCACTTCACCGGAGTAACCCAGTTTTAATATCGAACCCAAAGGAACGGATAGTGTTAAGTCTAAAAGAGTATAACCCCTGAGTAGCTAACAAGGATGGTGAAGCTAAAAGCATAGAGGGGATCACTAAGGTTATCTAAATCCAACTTAAGAGTGATATGTTTATATTATTCTTAGTGGGGAAGTTGCCATAAAAGGTCACAAACAGAGTATGATTCTTTTATGCAAATGTATACTCCTACCGGGCCTACACACGGGTAAGTGGACTATAGAAGAATCAACAAGGCTATAAGAGTCACCCTTGCGAACAACCACTACTACCGGCGTTATAGGAGGCAATTATGAGCTATCAAGTCTAAGCACCACGCTTACACTATCCAACTACTCTAACTCTAGAGTGACTAGAATTAAAGTACTCAAAAGAGAATCATAAACCTTAAGAATAATAAGAACAATAGCTCAAACTTAAATATAGACGTTGATTACCGAATCAATCATTGAGGCAAGTTGACGAAGAACTTGAAAACACAAGTACAAAATGAAGAAGTTGATCCGACAGGCCAGAGCTCCTTCTCAATCTCTTCCTCTCTCTCTCTCTCTCTCTCTTCTAGTTCTAGTATAAGACTAGGTTCTAAACCTAACTAGAGGGGTATCTAGTCTTCTACTTGGAAGCTGACTCCTGAAGTCTCTTCTAGGGTTTCTAACTGAAGCGTAGTCTTCTGAAGAGGGACCTTCTCTCTGGCCTGGGGCCTAGGGGGTTGTTTATATAGTCCTGAGGGATCAACCGTGATCGTTAGATCAAACCGACTTCACGTAGGGCTGAGATTGATCCTCAAAGGCGGTGGAAGAAGATTCCAATAGGGGGAGCCCGACGGCGCCCTGGGGAGACCGACCGGTCGGTCCCACCTGGAGGTGGCTTGGGGTGCCCCGCCTCGTGGTGTCTTCAGGCGTCCTCTAGAGTCTTCTGGAAGATTCCTGACTTGACGAATGTGTTATCTCCCGTCGGTTTCCTTCTAGGGGAAGCTATTGAGGGTTGTTTCCCTGTTTAATCCCTGCAGATTCAATTGACCAAAACTCATGGAATTTATTAGTTTTAATCCCTATACTAAGGTGGAGTATATATATTTATCCATTTTCATGTTTAATTGACCTTTAATAATAAGAGTTAATTAGTGTCAACAAACTCCCCCACACTTAGACTTTTACTCGTCCTCGATAAAAGGTTGGATCATAACTATAAGATAAGATATCAAACATTAAACCTTTCTGTTCATACCTGCATTTGTGATATTAAGTGTGTTTACCATAAAACTTTGTCACACCCGGTTTTAAGAACAAAACCAGGTATACATCATATGTGAGCCCAGGAAGTCAAATCTCACATATAGCCACAAATAAAGGGTAATATCGAAAGACAATGCTCATATATAACGTATAAACACAAAAAACATAACCTTAAGGTGCAGACAGCGGAAAGACACTCTGATCTTCAGATGGAGACACCAACTTCACAGGGAACAACTGACTGGTTGACCACAAGCCTAAGCTTCTCCAAAGCTTAACACTCTGAGGTGTGGGGAAAAGCAAGAGTGAGTCCATGTTGAACTCCACAAGTATAGCAACAAGTGATATAGATCCCAAGTTTCATGATCAATGTAACATAAATAATGAATAGCATAAAACGGTAAATAATGAACATGTTAACCAACAAAAGTCATAATCTTTACGTCTTCAAGGCCGCTCGTGTCCTTGAGCAAGGCTGATATATCAGTTTAATAAACTTTGCGCAAAGGTGTACACTTTCACTGCGAGACGTGAATTGCCCTTTCGCCCGAGGTGATCAGCCTCTTAACTCACTTCCAAGGAAAGTCGGCAGGGTTCACGATGAAGCCTTTCAAAGGTTCGTCTAACAAGTTAGGGCCGCTAGGTTTCCCCATCAATAAGCATGAATCTCCCCTACAAGCGGTGACTAACAAAAGACAAAATGCACCAACTTGGTCGGCCAAGACCATACAGATCGGAGCCCCTCTTGCGCCTTTCGGTAACCTCTAACAAGCTAGAAAAGGTCCTCATACTGAGCTAAAGCCAGAGCCATATAACCCCCAACAGTTGCACTGTAAATCCCGAAGGTGCTCGTACAGATAATTTCTTAAGTTGCTAATAAGTCATTTTTATCATTCGATGCATACATTAATTAAGTAACATGATCATGATTGCGAAAAGAACACTCGATTGCTATACTTGCCTTAAACTCAAGATCCTTCTTCTGTTGACTTGTATACTTCCAAAGGTTGACTCTTGATCTTGAACTCTTGATCACGAACTTCTTCTTGATCACCAACGTACAACTCACCGACTGGACATACGATCACAGAACACCACACAAGCATCCAATAGCAGTCATGCAAAGCAAACATAGCCTATAATTAGAACAATACACCAATAAATAAATAAATAAATAAATAAATAAAGAGTTTTGAAAACTAATCTACGATTCGCTATGAACACACAGACGCGAAGATCACTCTAATCGGAGCTATAACGGAAAAGATATAAACTAAACAAGATACAAAACCCTAGTTACTAGATTAGTTTTAACTCAAATTTTAATTACAGAAAACAGTACTGAAAGTTATATAGTTTGAAAGATCTTTTCGAAACGAATCTAACGCAAGTTGAACGGACTAAATCGGAGTTAAAACAAAGAAGTTATGGGCATTTGAAATCAGTGGCAAAACTGTAAATAAGACAAAACTTGATTTTCGCAGATTTAAATAAATAAAACGAAATTGGAAACTGGCTGGACTGCGCCTCATTTAGGAGAAAACGCAGGGGCTTGAATGGAAGTTTGTCAAGACTCAGTGAATAGGATGGGTTGGACTGCGGGTTTAGGCCTCATTAATTATAAGGGCCTTCTTGCAAAACGGGAGGACGAAGGGGTATGAAGCGATCTGAGCCGTTGGATCGGGAACGGATGATGGAGATTAGAACTGGGGGAGGTAGGGCGGCGCTGTCGCCGGAGAGGAAGGAGGATGCGGTGACGCTGGGCGGCGCCATGGCCGGACTTAGGCGGCGATGCTCGGGTTTGAGCTTCCGGGCGGTAGAGACCTCAGGAGTTGCATCAACGGACGTAGAAGCTTAAGGCGAACTCACCGCAGTCGACAGAGACGGCGGATGGGGGCGGGGCTCGGAATTGGGGCTAGGATGCACCAATCGGCTCGGGAAAAGGACGAGGATGTTCAGAAGCTCGGTGCGAACTCACCAAGGATGAAGATGAGGCCGGCGCGGGTTTGTGGACGACAGATGGCTCGGGATGGCGGAGGTGGAGCTCTGTAAACAACGGCGAGAAATTAGAACAACAAAACAAGGAAGAAAAAGAAGGATAAGGGTTCGGTTGGCTTCAGGGAGTCGTTGCAGAGCTCAGAGGGTACCTCAGAGAGACGACAAAGCGACGAAGACAAGGTTCCGCGGCGGCGGGATCTCGGCGGAAACGGAACTCGCGGTTTGGGCCAAATAGGGCACGGGACGGCGTGATTTCGGAACGAGCGAAGGCGGTGGAGACTCGGAATTTATATGGGGAGCATCGACTTGGGTAGGAAGGCAAGGGAGGGGCGGACCGGGATGGGAGAGGACTCGACGAGGAGTCCTGGTTGGGTACGACGCGAGCAAGAAGACGACTGACAGGCGGGGTCCACCTGGCAGAGAGAGGAGGAAACGCATGCGATAACCCCAGCGGCTGACTCGTGGACCCGCAGCATCAGTGGGAGAAGGAGGCGCTGCGCACGGGCGTGGTCGGTGTGGGCGCTGACTGGGCCGCGAGTTGGGCCGTGCGGAAAAAAGTGGAGAGGGGAGGGAGCGCTCGCCAGGCTTTTGCCGATCGGGCCGGAGAGAGTGTTGGGCCTTCGGGCCACAGCAAGAGAGAAAGGGAGAGGAGAGGGAAAAGGCCGCGGGGAGGGAAGGAACAGGCCTTCGGGCCAGAATCAAGGAAGGAGTGAGGGAGAGAAATAAAATGCTTTTCATTTTTTGATTTCAGATTCTCAAGGGGATTTTCAAAAGGGATTTGACTCATTTTGAAATCCCTTGATGTTTGATTTGGATCTTTGAGAAAAGAAAGTTTTTGAAACTTTGAACTTTTCCAAACTTTTGAAAAACAAACAAAACCTTTATTCATTGTTTAAAATATTTCCAAACCATTTTGAACTCAAATAGAATTTTAGCCAAAACCACCCATCACAAAAACTCAAATGCTCCAACATGAATGCACAAACATGTCTCTAAAACCCTAGGATAAATTTTAATTTAGAGAATTTTTTTTTATTTCCCTATATTTTATGAGCACAAAAATTCATAAATAAATCATTTTAACTCTAATTCAAGAAATGCAAATTTCAGGGTGTGACAAACTTTGAGTAGTTGGAGAATAGAATAGTTGAAACAAATCACTCTTTTCTTTTAACACAAGACATTGGAATTTTTGAATTTTTTCAAAACAAGTCATAGCTTTCCTTCTCCTTCTGTAGTACTTCAATTCCTTACCAAAGTATTTTACTTATGTAAAGCACTTTTATCCTACTAAGTCAATGGAGAAAAAAAATATTATACTCTTTGTTGACACCAAATTCTTGCGCGCGCAAGAGTATGATAGGTGGACCCAGCCAGCAGAGAAGGAAGGATTCGGCAAGCAATCGGATGGCTATTTGGTCCTCAGGGGTTCGGTGCAATGCTTGTGCGGTCGGCTATTTTACAAGACGGTGGTTCCATTCGGGAGATGGATGTTGCAAGCAAAGCCGGCTTGCACGAGAAGACACGTGACAGTGGAAGACGCCAAAAGGATTAGGAAGTAGGATTTGTATCTTTCCATATTTTGTTATGTAAATCGTAATCGTTTAGGATTCGTATTTCATCCAGGGTATAAATATAAACCCTCGACCATTGTAAAATCGCTCACAACCATATCAATACAAATCGGCCCCGTGCCACCTTCGAGTCCCTAGTCGTGTCGTCGAGTTCTTCGAGAGGAATCATCGATCCGTCGACCTCCGTAAGTACCGGCAACCTTGCTATCATGTCTAGTATCATGCGGTGGATTTAGATATGATGCAAGTAGTCTAGTATGTTAAGCTTAGTATCGTGCGGCGGATTTAAGCTTATGACGAGAAGTTTTTGCTTATGCCTTGTATCGGGCGGCGGATTAAGTCATGAGTAAAAATAGTTATCGGCTCTATTGGATTTGGCAGATCTAATAGATTCATTAAGTTATCATGTGTTATATGTTTTATTTATTTAATTCTTGTAACACCCTTTTGCCCAATCTAGATTGATCTTTGTTCGGCCTTGTCGCACGAGTTTGCTTGTGTTCTCTTTTAATCATAAGATCATGATGGCCGAATCAACTTTCGATCTAGATTGTCACGTGTTGTGGGTTCATGCATGTCAGTCATGATTAGGCTTTGATGAAACTAGGTATCGTGCGGCAGATGCAGGTTTTAAATTAGTTTAATCGTGCTTGCTTGTTTGTTCCTTCTTCATGGACCCCAATTCGGCTGGTTTGCCAATTTTGGTAAAGCTTACACGAGTAATGAGCCTTTATAGATCTGTTCAAATATATGCATGCTTTTAGCTTGTTATAATTAGATTGTATCATGCGGTGGATTAATCTAATTATAAGAAGTGGTGTAGACTTATAGCAAGTGGTATCATGCGGTGGATTAGCTTTGCTTGAGTTTATACCTGACTGGTTTATGAAGACTAAACGTGCAGCAGATTAGTTAGATTAGCCTATGCATGTGTTATTTGAATAGATCTATATTTGCAAGTTACCTGTTTGTAATATCTTTAATTTCTTCAAGCATGTCTTTCTTTACATATGTATTCAGCAGTTAATATGCTTCACGTACTTTGTTCTCATACTAGCCGAATGACTTTATAAACATGCTCTGACAGATAGCTTCTATAGCTGTGTGCCGTCGTGATTGGCTTTCAAAGCCGTATATATGGAACTGTCTGGTTTTATCCGGCATGTTCCAAAGGTATTCTCATAGTTTTTTCCCTTGTTGGTTTTCAGGTCAAACCGACTGGCACGTCTCCGGATTCAGCACATTCCGGGCACCCGATTGAAGCCAGCTTTTCGGCTTGCTGTGTGCTTGGCGTGAGGTGTCACGTTTTGTGTCAACACACTTTTTTGCAAATTACAAATAAAGAGCTTCAGCAGAGGGTTCGGTTCCAAAATAGCCGAGCTGAGACGGGTGAAGCTTCCAGACCCAGGGTTACGACGCGTATTCTGTTGAATAAATGGCGTCGGGAACAGGAACGGTACCAGAAGCAGAGATTTTATGAAGAACAGAAGTTCCTGGAAAAACAACGAAGGTACGAAGAAGAGATGTACCAAGAGGAACGAGAAGATACGAAGGAGCAAGAGCAATCTCATTGGGAGTGCTCGTTTTTCCAGTACTGTTGGAACGAAGGCTTGAAGCTGCCTGTTAAGAACAACTGCCCTGAGTGCAGTAATCAATATTCTGAATATAGGCAATCTCGAGTCAACCGCCGTTCTGTCCATGAAAGGCTTGGGGCACGAGTCCCTGAGGACGATCGGCATTTAAAAATAAATAACTCTGAAGATTGGCAGGGAAGAGGATTTGCCAATCACAGTTGGGCTCGCACTGGAGAAGAGGAATGTCGTGAGTATGTCTGGCAGAGAGGACAGTGGTGTCCACCAGGATTGAGGAGAAGCCAGAAGAGAAGGGTGCAGCGCCTAAGAAACAGAGAGTTAGAACAAGCAGGTGTCAAGATAAAGCGAGTTTGGCGACCTAAAGGAAAGCCGGATGGAGGTGATCGTTCGGCTGATGCATGCATGGCTTTCTTTCTGCCATCGGAATTTATAGCTCCCGAAGATCAGGACATCCGAGACGAGGTGTATTCAGACTTTGATGAAGATGAATTCCAGGAGTTATTGGCTCATCTTGTTTCGGCTCAACGAGCAGTATTCGATAAACCAGCTAAGCATCGACACTTGAAGCCATTGTATATGAGAGGCTATGTTAATGGCAAGCCATTGACCAAGATGTTCATTGATGGGGGGGGGCTGCTATAAATATTATGCCTTATGCCACATTCAGGAAACTTGGGATGGCAAGTGAAGACTTATTGAAGACCGACATGGTGTTGAGAGACTTTGCTGGTAATTCCTCTGATACTCGGGGAGCAGTCCATGTTGAGTTGACGATCGGATCCAAGACTTTGATTACTACCTTCTTCGTCATTGATGGCAAGGGGGCATACAGTTTGCTATTGGGAAGAGATTGGATACATGCAAACTGCTGTGTGCCATCGACTATGCACCGATTCCTCATCCAGTGGATTGGAGATGACATCGAGGTTGTCCATGCTGATGATTCGGTGAATATTGCTAACACAGAGCCCATCTACTGGGAATATGATGGCGTTGAATGCTTCTCCGGGAGAGCTTGGGAAGTAGGTCCTGTGAACGTTTTTGACAAGGACCAACAACCGATTCAAACGATCGGCTCTCAGAGTAATTTTTAAATAATCCAGCTGATGGTAAGGGAGAAGAGTTGAGACCAAGTTTCATGTCGGCTGACAAGGAATAAAGTATTGATGATGAAGCCGAGATAGGACCAATGTATACCAAGTTTGGGTCTCGAGCGTTTAGAAAGTTCTGATTATTTCTCCGTTACTGAAGCCCAAAAAAGGTCGAGAGTTTACGCGAAATGACGTACAACGAAGAGTCTTGGTGAAATTGAAAAGTGTATGAAGGCATTTCCTTAACTTGGTGATCGTTTCAAGTTGTACGTGGTGGCCGATAGCCTTTCAACAGGATCGGCCCTTATTTTAAGGGAAAAGATAAGTAGCAGATAGTTTTAGCCAAAAATGTTAAACCCGGAGAAGGGTATTCGGCTGTAGAGAAATTTTGTTCATATATGCGTCACTCGTGGATTAAAGCTTCGACACTATTTGTTGAAGGCCGAATGCGTGGAAATTGTATCTGGAGTGGATTCAAGGATATTTATATACAACTGATATGAAGGAACATCGCCTTTAGCAGAAAAAATATTCCAAGAAGTTTAAGTTATGGTCGATATTATTTATATCGCCTTTAGTGCAAGAGTGTTCATGACCCGGTAATCCTAGTGTTTTTCGAGTGGTAGGTTTATTGGGGGAAGAGAATGGTGAAGTGCAGTAAATAAGATGCCGAGTGACGTGACATATCAGGAACGAGATCTAGTCGGCTAAGATGATGTCATGCATTCGGAAAATATTTTCTCTGAAGAAATGTTGCAATCGGAAGAATCACTGAGATAGTTGAAGATGCAGATAGACATTATTCAGGGGGGAACAAGTCTCATGTGTTACAAGCTTCACTCATAGATTTATCCTAATACAAACTACCCTTGAAATAATTTGTTCACAATGGATTGCGAGTCAGTAATCTTGGCAATAACAGTGGCATGATTATCATAGATTTCAAGGTCTTCAAATTCATCCGGATCCCCGCTTGCGAAGCCAACTGGTAGGAAGGAGTAATCTTCTTTGGTCCAAGAACTCATTGCTGATAGCCCAAGGGAAACCCCGGCGTGCACACCTTGGATGATGGCCTGATCTATGCGACCATCCACGGCGTCAAGACGAGCTTCAGCTGAATCTCCACAAGCATTCACCTTAAGGGGAACTCTGTTTGCTGCAGCTTTCAAGCGATCATTCTCTACAGATAGGGCTGACAAAAAAAATATAAAAAGGGGGGTATATTAGGCGGAAGCAGAATCGGGAGAAGGAGAAGAACCGAGATTCTGCTAACCTGTGATGATACTACAGAAATGTTTCCGTTGGTCTGCCCATTCAACTTCCTCGATGCCATGCTTTTGAATACGTCTTCCAGTTCCTTCTGGATTTTGTCCTCTTCCTCGCACCGAGGAGTGTCTAAACAGGTCTGCTGGAGTGAATCATCAAACTCAGAATCTGGTGGCTTGGGAAAAAGGTGAAAGAAATCATTGGAGTTACCGTTTCTGGAGGAAGAACCCAAGTTTGACTGGGAAAGGATCCCGCTTTGGAGAGGAGACGGATAGTGGATCCGAGATAAGCAAGCAAAAAAGCTACCGCAAGGGGGCAGGGAGTTCGTTTTTACCTATGACTCCGGTGAGTCGATGCTTGGTTTCCTCCTATTTTCGTCTCCAACGTAATGACTGTTGTGGTCGTCATTGCCTGCCATTGATGGGAACACGAGCAGAAGATGTTCTCTCTGTTTTAGCCGAGCTGAGGGGTGGAAGTTTTCTGCGAGTCAAACTGTTTGGCTGAAGACAAGAGTGGCGGCTTGTGTAGGGCCATATTTGTAGGGCCATGGTTTGCATACTAAAGGACCAAACATTGGAGTAGGGGTTTTCACAGTTTATGGACCGTTATTGGGCCGGACCAAGTCTTTGCCGACTTGGGGAACTCATGGAGCCGATAAAATTCGGCTGAAGATGGTTGCCATGTGAAGTGTTCGGTTCTGGCTGATTATTTGGGAATTCATATTACCGATTAACGCCAAAGAAGGGAAGCAGAAAATGGAGGGGTCTTCTGAAATGCTATCCCGATGCTACCATGGTTTGGAAAATCGAGAGAAAGACTGAGAACTTCGTCTCCTAAAAATCAATTATAGTAGTTGCTTGCAAGACAAAGACAATCAACGTGATTATCAGCGATTGCCGATGTAATATACATCGCCGTTGAAAAAAAAATCAGTGGCTGGTGCGCAAAATGGAGCACACATTGATCTCGAAGGATCAATCGCAGATTGATTTCAATGCCGGACGAACGAAAGGGACTTCTTATTTTACAGATGGAGGGTTCAAGTTTACAATAGAAATCAGTTCGTCCATCCTATCCTCTATCTGATCGGGAGGTCATGGTCGAAGGAATCAGCCAGATCTGTTCCAGCTTCCTTCATATCATCTACGGAATGTGCTACCCTGTATTCTAGTCCTCGCTCACAGACATCAAAATTACGATAGTCGGCGCCGGAATGGATCCGTACAGCATTGAAGGCAAGTGCCACGCCGTATTCCATACCAGCTCTGGAGATTTCAGGGATGATCCGGGTAATTTCGTTCACCCGCCTCAGGGCCATCGTGCCCGGTGCATTGGCCGTAAAGGCGAGGTCATCAATAGCAGCTTCGAGAGAATGAAGCTTGGCCTTCAGAGCTGAAAAGAGGGAAGAATCGATAGAAATAGAAGGAGAAAGTGAGGAAGGGAATAGTGAAAGAATGCTTACCAATGGCCCGTTCCCGAACGATATTACGCTCTTTAGAAATTCGGGTAATTTCCCGATCCTTCCTTTCCAAATCGAACTGAAGATCTGCAATCTCCTAGGACAGGTCCTCGGGAAGATCGTCACCGGTCCTCCTAAGAACAAGAGCAATAGTGTGAGGGCGGCTGCTTCATTTTCGGGACGAAAACGATGAAGGACAAAACCTCCTCTTAGAGGTGCTGGAAGCTCCGAACTCGGAGCTATGGTGGCTCGCTTCAGAAGACATCTTCTGGTTGATTGGGGTAACAGGAGAAAAGAGGGTTTTCTGGTTTGGAGACGAAGCAGGGGAGTTCAGAAAGCACGAGCCAAAATAAGAGTGAAAAAGGGGAATTTAAAGAATCCCAGAGGCGCATCGGGAGATGAATCGGCAAGTACAGTAATTAAGGCGTACGAAGGTGGATGCTTCCGGAGGTTCCACGTCAGTGCACAAGGAAAAAGGAATTTTGAAACAAATATTTGTCCCAAAATTAGGGGGCATGTGTTGACACCAAATTCTTGCACGCGCAAGAGTATGACAGGTGGACCCAGCCAGCAGAGAAGGAAGGATTCGGCAAGCAATCGGATGGCTATTTGGTCCTCAGGGGTTCGGTGCAATGCTTGTGTGGTCGGCTATTTTACAAGACGGTGGTTCCATTCAGGAGATGGATGTTGCAAGCAAAGCCGGCTTGCACGAGAAGACACGTGACAATGGAAGACGCCAAAAGGATTAGGAAGTAGGATTTGTATCTTTCCATATTTTGTTATGTAAATCGTAATCGTTTAGGATTCGTATTTCGCCCAGGGTATAAATATAAACCCTCGACCATTGTAAAATCGTTCACAACCATATCAATACAAATCGGCCCCATGCCACCTTCGAGTCCCTAGTCGTGTCGTCGAGTTCTTCGAGAGGAATCATCGATCCGTCGACCTCCGTAAGTACCGGCAACCTTGCTATCATGTCTAGTATCATGCGGTGGATTTAGATATGATGCAAGTAGTCTCGTATGTTAAGCTTAGTATCGTGCGGTGGATTTAAGCTTATGACGGGAAGTTTTTGCTTATGCCTTGTATCGTGCGGCGGATTAAGTCATGAGTAAAAATAGTTATCGGCTCTATTGGATTTGGCAGATCTAATAGATTCATTAAGTTATCATGTGTTATATGTTTTATTTATTTAATTCTTGTAACACCCTTTTGCCGAATCTAGATTGATCTTTGTTAGGCCTTGTCGCACGAGTTTGCTTGTGTTCTCTTTTAATCATAAGATCATGATGGCCGAATCAACTTTCGATCTAGATTGTCACGTGCTGTGGGTTCATGCATGTCAGTCATGATTAGGCTTTGATGAAACTAGGTATCGTGCGGCAGATGCAGGTTTTAAATTAGTTTAATCGTGCTTGCTTGTTTGTTCCTTCTTCATGGACCCTAATTCGGCTGGTTTGCCGATTTTGGTAAAGCTTACACGAGTAATGAGTCTTTATAGATCTGTTCAAATATATGCATGCTTTTAGCTTGTTATAATTAGATTGTATCATGCGGTGGATTAATCTAATTATAAGAAGTGGTGTAGACTTATAGCAAGTGGTATCATGCGGTGGATTAGCTTTGCTTGAGTTTATACCTGACCGGTTTATGAAGACTAAACGTGCGGCAGATTAGTTAGATTAGCCTATGCATGTGTTATTTGAATAGATCTATATTTGCAAGTTACCTGTTTATAATATCTTTAATTTGTTCAAGCATGTCTTTCTTTACATATGTATTCGGCAGTTAATATGCTTCACGTACTCTGTTCTCATACTAGCCGAATGACTTTATAAACATGCTCTGACAGACAGCTTCTATAGCTGTGTGCCGTCGTGATTGGCTTTCAAAGCCGTACATATGGAACTGTCTGGTTTTATCCGGCATATATGTTCCAAAGGTATTCTCATAGTTTTTTCCCTTGTTGGTTTTCAGGTCAAACCGACTGGCACGTCTCCGGATTCAGCACATTCCGGGCACCCGATTGAAGCCAGCTTTTCGGCTTGCTGTGTGCTTGGCGTGAGGTGTCACGTTTTGCGTCAACACTCTTAGATCAAGACATTAATCTTTTTAAACTTTGTCACTCTTACTGGTATATTGTAATTAGAGGGACCATGGGCTATCTTCTTTTTCTCTTTATCATATTTTTATCATAATACTTCTCTTTCTCTTTTTTTTTCTGAGGTGTGTCGGACACTTGTCCATTTTTCTTTCCTCATTTTTCATACTTTTGCATAGCCCATGCCTCTAATACAATACTACTTCAGAAGAGTGAACCTTTCTTTATTTGTAAGGATCTCGATCTTTAGAGCATAATAAATTTCTCAACAAAGAACTCAGTATTAAAGTAAGCAATGATTGATTTTATGAATAACTTTGGCTGGAAATTTATTTACTACAAAGGAGAAGTGTAGCTAATCTCTTTTTAACTTTGCAAGTAAAATTCTCCAATGCTCATACTTGTAAGAATTGAGTTCTCATTATTCGTCTATCATATTCTACAACAACTCTAAGTAACATGGGTTTCTTCAAGTTTTTATCAAAGCAGGTCTTTTCAGAAAAGGTGTTGTGAGACTCTATACCATGAGCATGTCAAAATAATCTTTCCTTTTTAATTACAGTTTAATGATTGTGTGTAATTGATGAGAATATATTTTTAATTCGAACAGAAGCTTAAACATCGAGAAATATAGTGTAGTAATTGCATACCGAATCGTGGACGAAGGAGGAGGCTGGGGGTGCCGACCCCTAACCGACCGGTGGGGCCCTCCAACAGGTCGGTTGGGCTTAGGGCCCAACCATGGCCCGCTTCGTGGTGCGTGATCTCGGTGACGAAGTCTTCTGTTTTTATGCAGCTTTCGAGATCAGTTTTTGGTAATTCTGTCTTCGTCTTCTCCCCCACACTTATTTTCTGTTTTCTGCTAATCATAACATGTGGAGACAAGACACATATCCAAAATAACACGATAAAATATTACTCTAACAAAAACTTTTTTGTTACTTAAGGCACTTTTATTACACAATAAATTAACTAAATAAAACTTCTAACAAAACACGACTCTGCAAACATGAGACTCTGCAAACACGAGTGCCTTATCAAACTATGGACGAACTATCTCTCAATCCCGAAGGAGATTGCCTATTGTAGAGGCTACACTAACGACCTTAGCCTTCAGGCTAATGTGTTTAGTTACATACTTATTCAGCACATCGGTCATCTGCTATGTAGCCTTAGCTAGGGAAGTGTATCTCTTTTTAAGCTCTAAGTTATCTCTCTCAAGGTCTTCAATCCTGTCCCCGAGGCGATCTAACTGTGTACTCCTCTTGCATTTAGCTGCGGGATTAGGAGTGGTGGGTGCCCTCGTCACGGGAGGAGTGACCTTGATCTGCTCAGGGTGACCACGAACTCGATCAACACGCGGACGTGAAGATGTAGATGTGTATTTTATGACCGTGGGTTCCCCAAACTTGTTCATCTTTAGCCCGACGAGTGTCTCATTGGGCCTAGGAGGAAGAAGCGGGAGCAGCTTGGAGACGGAGAATGTCAGGAGTCCTCTTGCCGGCATCGCTTGAGCATACAGAGCTTGTTGACGATGCGGCGAGGCCTCTTCTGGTGGGATCACATCAACGGGTGTCGGCGAGTCAACAACGGCGATCTCCTTTGACGGCGTTATGACAAGCTCCTTCGATGGGGCGACGACAAGAGCCATTGAGTCGTCGGCGGGCTCGTTGAGGTCAATCCTTGGATAGGAGGCCATTAGCGTTGGTGGGAGGAAAGCTCTCCTGCTGCTGGTATTCTACAAGGAGGCTACAATGAATCTAGAGGCAGGCCTGGGGCTGGTTTTATAGCTGAGGTGGCTTGAAGAGGAGGCTGAATGATAGGCATGATAGGTTCGTTACGAGGGTTATCGATTCTACGGATCATGGTACCGGAATGGATACGAGTGAGAGTCTGGACACGTAATGAAAGAAGGCAGACGGCGAGGGGACTCTAGGGCAGACCGGTCGGTCTCCCTAGGAGACCGGTCGGTCCCACCCAGTGGCTCCTCATGGTTCCGTCGCTCGTGGTGTCTTTAAACTTGATCCTAATCCTAGAAAATATATCCCCGATGCGCTAACTTTATTAGAAAAAATGACGATAGTGTAAATCTATGGGACAATGAAGAATTGGATGACATCCAACTCTTCAGGACTCTTTTCAGGTTCTAGAAAAATCTTAAGACGTTGCCCGTTTACCTTGAATAGCGTACCTTCATCATTTTGAAGTGTAATGGCTCCATGTGACGAAGTGGCTACCACCGTGAAAGGTCCTTCCCATTTGCTTCGTAGTTTTCCATGCCCAAACTACTTTACCCTGGAATTAAAGAGCAATACCTTATCTCCCGAAGTGAAGCTCTTCTTCTTGATTCTCTTGTCATGCTACCTCTTTGTTCTCTCTTTGTAAATTCTTGCATTATGATATGCCTTTTCACGCCATCCATCTAGTTCAGAGAGTTGCATTTTCCTCCTGACTCCTGCAGCTTCTAAGTCCATGTTCCACCTTTTGATTGCCCAGTGAGCTTTAAATTCTAGTTCCACTGGTAAGTGACAAGTCTTCCCGTAAACGAGTTGATATGGAGACATTCCCAGTGGTGTTTTGTAGGCCGTACGATAAGCCCACAGTGCTTCGGGTAGTCTATCTTTCCATTGTGTTCCCATCTCGTCGACTGTTTTCTACAGAACATTCTTGATTTGCTTGTTCGACGTTTCTTCTTGGCCACTTGTCTGAGGGTGATAGGGAGTGGCAACATTGTGACAGATCCCATGACTCATCAGATATTTATGAAAGCCTTTGTCAATAAAGTGTGTTCCCCCGTCACTAATTACAATCCTTGGTACTCTAAAACTTGAGGGACGCTTACGTCGCCCAGATAAGAAAACTTGAGGGAAAAATTTATGGTTTACAATTTTAGCACGTAGTACGGGCGGACAATCAAGCTGTCGATGCTCTCTCCAAAATGGGTTCTTCCAGGTCTCAGATCCCTCACGGCGTATTCGTCCAAGACCTGGTTAAGCCATCCATTGAACAAGAAACATCCGGGACTGCCGAGCAGTCCCCGATCGACCAGACCGTTGCTTCAGTTCAGCTATCAGGTGACGATTGGAGGGAGCAGTTTTGAAGATATCTCACTAGCGCGGACGTTCCTCAAGATAAGATTGAAGCCGAACGCCTCATTCGGCGCAGTAAGCAGTACATTTTGGTAGATGGAAAGCTTATGCGCAAGAATGCAAAAGAAGAACTACTCCTGAAGTGTGTTTCTCAAGAACAAGGCATTCGAATCCTAGTAGACATCCATGCTGGCACATGCGGTAACCACGCCGCTTCCCGAACGCTGGTCGGGAAAGCGTTCCGAGCAGGTTTCTATTGGCCCTCTGTTGTTGCAGATGCAGAAAAGCTGGTCAAGTACTACGAAGGATGCCAATTCTTTGCCAAGCAAACACATGTTCCGGCGCATGACCTCTAGGCCATACCAGCGTCTTGGGCATTTTCATGCTGGGGTCTAGACATGATCGGGCCTTTCAAAACAGCACCAGGCGGTTTCAGATACGTCTATGTCATAATCGACAAGTTCTCCAAATGGATTGAGTACAAGTCATTGGTCAAATCCACAGCCCAAAAGGCAGCAGAGCTGCTAAATGATATTATCCATCGCTTCGGTCTACCTAATTGTATCATTACCGACCTCAGTTCAACCTTTACCGGCTCAGACTTTTGGGACTTTTGCGACGAAAGAAGCATAGTCGTCAAGTATGTCTCCGTAGCTCACCCAAGAGCCAACGGCCAGGTGGAGCGAGCAAATGGGATGATACTCGATGCATTAAAGAAAAGGCTACACAGAGCCAACGACCAAGATCAAAAGGCTGGTCGATGGTTGAAAGAATTACCAGCAGTGGTATGGGGCCTTCGAACGCAGCCTAGCAGAAACACGGGTGTTTCGCCATATTATATGGTTTTCGGCGCAGAAGCAGTCTTACCAGCAGATATCACATTCAGATCACTCAGAGTGGAGCAATACAACCAGGACAAATCCGACCAGGCCAGAGAACTAGAAGTCAACTGCATCGAGGAACGGAGATTGGACTTGTGCGTCCGAACCGCAAAGTATGTCGAGGGGTTGCGAAGATACTTCAACCGAAACGTCAAAGAAAGATTCTTTGTCGTAGGAGATCTAGTCCTGAGACGAATCCAAAATACCGCCGGACTGCACAAACTCTCATCTCACTGGGAAGGCCCCTATCTTGTCAAACAAGTCACAAGACCCACTTCCTATAGGCTAACTGACCTAAATGGGACTGATGTCCCAAACTCCTGGCACATCGACAAGCTCCGGCGATTTTATGCATAGCTACCTGAGGATTAAAAGATATGTACTTACCTCTGTACTTCCATAGTATATTATAAATAAACATCGTTGTCTCTTTCGCAAACAATTTTTCTTTTCGTCACACGCTACTTCAGACAACCGAATAAAGTAAAAACATGCAAAGATACAATTTTCCGTAGTCCAGAACGATTAGTTGTCTGCAAAAACTAACTTAATACATTCTTGGTCCTATGGAGCGCTGGGCTCCCTAGGCTCCTCGAACAGGTCCAGGTCCTTCACAAGAACGGCAGCCGTCTCCCTGGATTGTTCATTAAGCTCAGACGCCTGAGTTTCTGAAGTATTCTTGGGAAAGCCGCTTTCCAGCCTCTTCACATCGATCCCTGGATAATGGGCCCACGCAACAGCCAAGACATATGCGACAACCTGCTCGCCAGCATCAGCTACAAATTTTTTCATGGCTGCCCATGATCCAGCACACTACTCCAGCATACCAGCTGGTCTGGACAGAAGACCTCCGGACCGACCAGTCGCATATACTGCGTCCAAAACTGGAGTGATTCCTCGAACCATGGCGTGACACCGCGCCTCCCAGGTCTTCACGTCTTGGCAAACCATTGCAATTTGGTTTTGCCAAGAGCGACGTCTCCCTACGTCAATCAACAACAACAGTCGGTCATAGCTAACCAGAAAGCAGCATGCATCGAATCAAAACGGTTAAAACAGGCTACCTTCAAGTTCCTTCTCCAGGTCATCGGCTCGCGTCTTCTCCCTAGCAGCGACAGCTTCGCCATCCAGTGCCTTTAGTTTCTCAACAGCGACCTGCGAAGCAAGCTCTGTTCCAACAAAGTTAGTAAAGCACGGAACTCCGCTCTGCCGGTAGCTTGTGGTCCGTACCTTCATTTTCACGACGAAGCCGCACGATTTCGGACGACTGCCTCTCGGTGGTCCCGCGCAGTTCAACCTCAGTCCGGCGGGCACTGTCAAGATCTGCTCGGTACCGTACACACGCTTCTTCGAGCTTTTCTTTCGCATCGATCAAAGGACCGATAGACTTGAAACATTTGCGGTGCTCTTCCGATAAATCCGACAATCCCTGCAAGTTAACACAAGGACTCGAAATTCAGTATCTACATGACTCGTCTTCACAGTGTCACACCCTTAACAGGATTACCTGTGCATATTTACGAAGCTGGCTAAGCATCCGGTCAAAATTCTTCATTGGGCGGTTGTCAGTTTTCTCCTCGTGAAACACCCACTCGCCGGCCCGCTGGCGTGCCACCCTAATTATCCACTCTGGAGATCTCGGCGGGCGAGGAATCTCCACAACGTCCTCTTCTGGTGCCACCGGCATTTCCTCTCCTCCGGCGAGATCCTGAAAGCCCTAGTTTGATTTTGGTTAATTGATGAAACCTATTTGGTCTAATCCTATTACTAAGCATGTGTGTAGCTTATGAGGAAGGATTAAGACCAAGCCAAGTGGTGGAGCTAGCAAGATGGCAACCATGGAGGAAGGTGTTGGCCATATGCATCTCAAGTGTTCAAGTGCTCTATCATTGGTGAAATGAAGAAGAGAAGAGATGGATCAAAGAGGCCCGAAGGCAAAGGTATAACCCATAGGGCTCTTTGTTTTGGTGATCAAGACACTTAGCGAGTGTGATCACATTTAGGATACATAGCCGTACTATTAAGAGGAGATTATTCATGGCTTATGCAGTGTTCAAGTGCCACTAGGTGTTCTCTAACATATCGATGCTTTAGACCTAGTGAATGACTAACAAAACCCTTGGAAAATGCTTTGCAAAATGCTAACTCACGTACACAAGTGATGAAACACTTTGGTGTTGGCACATGGAAGCAAGGGTAGAGGTTAGATTGTGAAAAATGCCAAGTTAGGGGCATCGGACGCTGGTGGCGGCGGCATCGGACGCTGGCCGAGCGTCCGATGGCAAACCCTAACTATTGACTGTTGTCGAGGCAACATCGGACGCTGGCAACGGATGCTGGCGATTCACTGTTGCAGAGTCCGATGATCATGATGTGGCGCAAGCGTGCTTTCCAGGGAGCATCGGACGCTGGCCTGCATCCGATGCAGAACCATCGGGCGCGTCCGATGTGTTCTGGACCTCTCTGGAACCTTTCTGTTGTGTCATCGGACGCAGGGGTTAAGCGTCCGATGTAACTATGCCGGCGCGTCCGATGTGGCACTGAGAAGAGCTAAAATTGAGCAGCGGCATCGGAGCGTCCGATGCCTGGCATCGGCGCATCCGATGTCACTTTAACCGTGGCGCGAAGCAATATGACCGTTGGGATCTAACGGGCTGAATTCATATCAGGGGGACACGTGGCTCCATCCAGAGCATCGGACGCTGGGGCAGCGTCCGATGGTTGATCATCGGCACGTCCGATGACCCCGATTCCAGCCCAACGGCTAGGCCGACTTGTGTGGCCTATTTAAGGAGTTTGGCCGGCTTGCTAGGTTTCACCCTTGCACATTCTGATTCCTAAGCATACTAGTGAGCATTGGCAAGCCTCCCAACTCATCTCCCAAGTTGATTTGATCAAACCAAGTGAGATTGAGTGATCTAGTGCGTGATTTGAAAAGAGTTCAATCTAGTAGCACTAGTTCTTCGCATCGGCATTGAGTTCTCTTGTTACTCTTGGCATTTGCCGGTGCCTAGACGGCTTGGAGGTGTTGAGGTGGTTGATTGGCAAGATTGGTGATTGTTCTTGGCCACCACCGTTCGAGATTGTGAGAGGTTTTGGAGCCTCACCTCGCCGGAGCGGCAAGAGGCATCCTTAGTGGATTGCTCGTGTCATTGAGCTACCTCACTAGTGGTAGATTCTTGTGGCGCTCTTAGTGAGCTTGGCTTTGCGCCGATTAGCCACCGGGTCACCTAGTGTTGGTCGACACAACGGGGAGTAGCGTGCCGGCAAGCACACAAACCTCGGGATAAATCTTGGTGTCCCGTGTGCTTATTGTGATTGCTTCCACATCTTGGTGATTGGTCTTCATATTCACATCTTGGTGATTGGCATCACGAGTGGATTTCACCGGTGATTGACTCTCTACTAGGCGATCCCAAAGGCTCGGTGAAACCACCTCTATCTAGCTCATTTACTTTGTGTATTTAGATTGAGCTATTTCTCTTGAATAGATACTATCACTTGTTGTATATCTCTTGTTATATTCCGTGTGTAGCTAGTTGTGATTAGCTTGCTTAGTCTATCTATTGCACACACTTGTCTCATATACATTTTGTATATCATACTTGTACTAGAGCTAGTTAATTTTATTCCGCATTAGATATTAGCTCTAATTGCTTGTGTGACATAGATATATTAGGTAGAATTGTTGGATAGGTGGCTTGCAACACACTATTAGGCTAGCGCAACAAGCTTCGCCATTTGTTATACTAATAGTGTTTGCCTAAGTAATTTTGTAGAGTTTTTAATTAGGCTATTCACCCCCCCCCCTCTAGCCAATTTGGACCTTTCAAGTGGTATCGGAGCCGTGGTCACCGTTTGTTTGAGGCTTAACATCCTCCGGTGTTAAAATGGCTCAAATCAACTATATGGGGAAGCCACCACATTTTGACGGCACCAACTTCGATTGTTGGAAGAGGAAGATGTGTGCATTCATAAGAGGAATGAATAGAAAGATTTGGGAAGTGATTGAGAATGATTTTGCGGTAATTGACCCCGCAAGTACCACTCCAAGAGAAGAAGAGAAACTTCAATGGAATGATGTGGCAATCAACTTATTTTATGAAGCATTTGACACAAAGGTGTTTGAGCAAATCAAGGACCTTGAAAGAGCAAATGAAATATGGGAAAGATTAGAAGAAACATATGAGGGCACCAAAGCGGTCAAGGGTGCCAAGCTATACATTCTCAAGGACAAGCTCGCCATGTTCAAGATGCAAGATGATGAAAGCACACCGGAGATGTTTCACCGGTTGCAAGTCATTATCAATGACTTGAAGGCCTTGGGAGAGAAGGTAGAGGACAAGGACTTTTCTCACAAGTTCTTGAGATGCTTGCCACCAAGGTTTGATACTTTGGTGACTATCTTAGTGAGGGAAGGATTGGATACGATAACCCCAAACCAAGTACTAGGTGATGTGGTCACACAAGACACATACCGTGTGGAAAGGGATGGGGGAGCCCAAGAAGAAGAGAAGAAGAAGAAGACCGTAGCATTCAAGGCTTCATCCTCCAAGGGCAAGAGCAAGGGCAAAGCAAAGAAGGAGGAAAGTGATGATGAAGCAAGCTCAAGTGGTTGTGAGATAGATGATGAAGAAATGGCTCTATTTGTCAAGAGATTTGGCAAGTTCATGAAGAAGAAAGGCTATGGAGCAAGAAAGAGAAGAGATGGAATCAAAAGCACAACTAAAAGGTGCTATAGATGCAAAAATAAGGATCACTTCATTGCGGATTGTCCATACTCTAGTGATGAAGATGATGATCATAAGAAGAGCAAGAAGAAAGACAAGAAGGAAAAGAAAGAGAAGAAGAAGGAAAAGAAGAAGGGTGGTTCCTATGTTGTGACATGGGATAGTGATGCTTCCTCAAGTGATGATGATGATTCTAGTGATGATGAGAGGAAGACCACCAAGAAGAAGGCTATGGCTAGTCTTGCTATCTCAAGCAAGCCTTCTATCTTCAACACTCCATCAACATGCTTCATGGCAAAGGCCACTAAGGTATCATCCAATGAGAGTGAAAGTGAGAGTGAGAGTGATGATGATGAGGAGTACTCAAAGGAGGACCTCATGAGCATGCTACAAGATGCTCACTCTTACATTGAGACTAAGAGGAAGGAGTGCAAAGAATTGCGCAAGGCCAACAAGGCTCTTGAGCAATCCTTTGATGAGCTCAAGTCCACTCATGAGAGGCTAGAGGAAGCCCATGAGAAGCTTGACCAAGCTCACACTAGGCTTAAGGAAGCCCACTCCTCCCTCCTTGATCAAAGTAAAATTGAGGATGTTGTAGAGACATGCAACATAGGAGTAACATGTGATATTCTTGATGAATCTTTTTATGCTCCTATTATTGTTGCTCCCACCAATGCATCATCATCTAGCTCAACTAAATTGCTTACTTCTACTACATGTGATTCATCATTAGTGGTAGAAAATGAGAACCTTAAGAACAAGGTGTATGAGCTCACTCATGCTTTAGGCAATGCCTATGGTGGAGATGCCCGCCTGCTTAAGTGCTTGGGTAGCCAAAGATGTCCACTCAACAAGGAGGGACTTGGCTATACCCCCAAGAAGGGCAAGGCCGCTTTTGCTCCTCACAAGACTAGTTTTGTGAAGAGCAATGGTCGGTATTGCCATAATTGCAAGCAATCCGGGCACATATAGCAAAATTGCTTTAACAAGAACAAGAATAAGAACAATGCTCATGTTTCATCCATTAGACTTGATTCTTGTTATATGCTTACAAAGGGCACTAATGGTGTGAAGGCTAAGTATATTGGTGCACCCATGGTTGGCCCAAAGAAGAAGGCAATTTGGGTGCCCAAGAGCTTAGTGACTAACCTTGGAGGACCAAAAAAGGTTTGGGTACCTAAAAAGAATTGATCTCTTTTGTAGGTAAACTATAAAGCGGGAGGAAGGCATTGGGTGCTTGATAGTGGGTGCACTCAACACATGACCGGAGATGGAAGAATGTTCAAATCAATCAACACTAGTGGCAATGATCATGCGGATGCTATCACATTTGGTGACAACAAGAAAAGCAAGGTTAAAGTTTTGGGCAAGATTGCAATATCCAATGACTTGAGCATCTACAATGTGCTATTAGTGGAATCTCTCAACTTCAACCTATTGTCCGTGGCACAATTATGTGATTTGGGATTCAAATGCATATTTGGTGTTGATGATGTGGAGAGAGTAAGTGTTGATGGAAGTGATTTGGTCTTCAAAGGATTTAGATATGAGAATCTTTATTTGGTGGACTTTGATGCAAGTGAAGCTCAATTGACAACCTGCTTATTCACCAAATCAAGTATGGGTTGGCTATGGCATAGGCGCTTGGGACATGTTGGAATGAAGCAACTAAAGAGGCTAGTGAAGCATGACATGGTTAGAGGACTAAAAGATGTTCACTTTGAGAAAGACAAGCTATGTAGTGCATGTCAAATGGGAAAGCAAGTTGGAAACACCCATCCAAGCAAAGGAATGATGAGCACTACACATGCACTTGAGTTGTTGCACATGGACTTATTTGGACCAACTACATATGCAAGTATTGGGGGAAACAAGTATGGCTTTGTGATAGTGGATGACTATACAAGGTACACATGGTTCTTCTTTCTCGTTGACAAGAGTGAAGTGTTTGGCATATTCAAAACCTTTGTCAAGAGAAGTCAAAATGAGTTTGATAGAAGAATCAAGAAAGTGAGAAGTGACAATGGGAGTGAGTTTAGGAACACAAGAGTTGATAAGCTATGTGATGAGTTTGGAATCAAACATCAATTCTCGGCCAAGTATACACCTCAATCCAATGGGATAGTTGAAAGGAAGAATAGGACACTCATTGATATGTCAAGATCCATGCTTAGTGAATACAATGTGAGTGATTCCTTTTGGGCCGAAGCAATCAACACGACATGCTATTATAGCAACCGGCTCTATTGTCACCCTCTATTGAAGAAGACACCATATGAGCTCCTCAATGATAGAAAGCCCAACATTGCATACTTCCGGGTCTTTGGGTGCAAGTGCTACATATTGAAGAAAGGCACAAGACTTGGCAAGTTTGAAAAGAAGTGTGATGAAGGGTTCCTACTTGGTTACTCCACTACAAGCAAAGCATATAGAGTGTGGAACAACATATCAAGAATAGTTGAAGAAGTCCATGATGTTGAGTTTGATGAAACCAATGGTTCCCATGAAGAACAAGATAATCTAGGTGATGTGAGAGGAACACAATTGGTGGAAGCTATGAAAAACATGGATATTGGTGATATAAGGCCAAAGCAAGTGATTGACATAGAAGATGACAAAGATCAAGTGCTCTCTCCTCCAACCATGCAAGGCAATGATATTGCAAGCTCTAGTAGTTCTCATGATCAACAAGATGCTAGTAGCTCTCAAGTGGCTCATCCAAGTGCAAATGTCCAACCACAAGAAGTGCTCCAACCAACACATATTGCAAGAGATCATCCTTTGGATCAAATTGTTGGTGACATAAGAAGAGGTGTGCAAACAAGATCAAGATTGGCTTCATTTTGTGAACACTACTCATTTGTATCATCTATTGAGCCAACCAAGATTGATGAAGCTTTGATGGATGTTGATTGGGTAAATGCAATGCATGAAGAGTTAAACAACTTCACCCGCAATGATGTTTGGGAGTTAGTGGAAAGACCAAAGAACACAAATGTTATTGGCACAAGATGGGTCTTCCGGAACAAGCAAGATGAAGATGGCATAGTTGTAAGGAACAAAGCAAGATTGGTAGCACAAGGTTACACTCAATTGGAAGGCATTGACTTTGGAGAAACCTATGCACCGGTTGCTAGATTGGAGGCCATAAGAATCTTACTTGCATATGCTTGTTCTCATAACATCAAGCTCTATCAAATGGATGTCAAGAGTGCATTTCTCAATGGATTCATCAATGAACTAGTGTATGTTGAGCAACCTCCCGGATTTGAAGAAGCCCAACCATGTGTACAAGCTCAAGAAGGCACTATATGGGTTGAAGCAAGCACCTAGAGCTTGGTATGAAAGATTGAGGGACTTCTTGCTAGCAAAAGGATTCAAAATTAGGAAAGTTGACACCACTCTCTTCACCAAGAAGATTGGCAGTGACTTGTTTGTGTTGCAAATTTATGTGGATGACATCATATTTGGATCAACCAACCAAGACTTTTGTGAAGAATTTGGAGAGATGATGGCTAAAGAGTTTGAGATGTCTATGATTGGAGAGCTTAGTTACTTCCTTGGATTACAAATCAAGCAAATGAAGAAAGGAACATTTGTTAGTCAAGGCAAGTACATCAAGGACATGCTCAAGAAGTTTGGGTTATAAGAAGCAAAAGCAATAACCACTCCAATGGGCACAAATGGACATTTGGATAGTGACTCTAGTGGTGACATGGTGGATCAAAAGCTATATCGGTCAATGATTGGAAGCCTACTCTATGTGACCGCATCAAGGCCGGATGTCATGTTTAGTGTGTGCATGTGTGCAAGGTTCCAAGCTTCACCAAGGGAAAGTCATTTGAAGGCAACCAAAAGAATATTGAGATATTTGAAGCACACTCCTAATGTTGGACTATGGTACCCCAAGGGCTCTCAATTTGAATTGATTGGATACTCAGATTCCGATTATGCAGGATGCAAGGTGGATAGGAAGAGCACATCGGGCACTTGTCAATTGCTTGGAAGATCACTTGTCTCATGGTCATCAAAGAAGCAAAATAGTGTTGCACTCTCTACCGCCGAAGCCGAATACATATCCGCGGGTAGTTGTTGTGCACAATTGTTATGGATGAAAGCTACATTGCAAGAATATGGAATCAAGTTTGGACAAGTACCATTGCTATGTGATAATGAGAGCGCCGTCAAAATAGCCACCAACCCGGTACAATATTCAAGGACAAAGCACATTGATATAAGGCATCACTTCATTAGAGACCATCAAGCGAAGAAAGATATATCTATTGAGAATGTGGGCACCGATGATCAACTTGCCGATATCTTCACCAAGCCACTAGATGAAAGAAGGTTTTGCAAGCTAAGGAATGAATTGAATATCCTAGACTTCTCCAACTTGAGTTGAATGCACCCCCACTTATGACATGCCTCTCCTCCAAGAAAGCAAAGGTGAAATTGTTTGTCATGTGCATTCATTCTTGTTAGGCTATGCTCTAGTTCATATAGCCATCACATTGCTTATTTAGGCTCATTCATGATAAATCAAATGAATTTGATGTATATATGGTACCACTATTGCTTCTATGTTTTGATTTGATCTAGTGGTGGCATATAACTTGTTTGTGAGCTAGTAACTCTAGTGTTTGATCTAGTAAGTGAGCAATAGGTGTTTAACCAACGTGAGTAAGATAACCATTGTAAGAAGTGTGAAGAAGCTTACTCTAGAGCAAACTGTGTTAAATATCCTATGCTCATGAGCTAGATTAAGCCATAACTTGACTTAGTTTGATCCTTATATGAGAATCTCTTAATGCAAAGTTTGTCTTCTCTCCTTAAAACTTGCCCCACCTTTTATGATAATTGTTGACAAAGGAGGAGAAAATGATGACAAAGATATGAGGGAGAATGCTAAGATAAATAAAAAGAGACATGTTAAGTGAACCTTCAAGTGCTTCAAGTGGGATTGGAGCATACAAATAGGGGGAGCAAGCTCATAAACATGTATGTTGCATTCGAAATATGCATATTCATACGATTGATTGCATTTCCATAAGCTATTTACTTTTGATATTCATGCTTATGTGGTGAATGCTAGTGTTAGAACATGATTGATGATATGACTCACTAGCATAAATAAGATGATAACTAGACATACTTATATTTTAGTATTTTCAAGTGGTTCAAGAGCCTTATTATTATGTTGATCTCACGGGGTTCTTGAGTTTTGATGTATGTCTAGTGATAAATGATGCTAAGGATGGTTTAACATGTGCACTCCGATTGGTATCACGCTTCAAAGGTCCATTCTTATGCCTTAGCATCATCATTGGTAGTATTGCTCATCCACATTTCATAATCATACATATGTGCCAAATTTAGAACCAAACTCTATAGCACATATGTAGGGGGAGCTAATACTATCAATGTGGTTACTCAAATTTAAATCACATATCTTTGTATAGGTTGTCATCAATTACCAAAAAGGGGGAGATTGAAAGCCCTAGTTTGATTTTGGTTAATTGATGAAACCTATTTGGTCTAATCCTATTACAAAGCATGTGTGTAGCTTATGAGGAAGGATTAAGACCAAGCCAAGTGGTGGAGCTAGCAAGATGGCAACCATGGAGGAAGGTGTTGGCCATATGCATCTCAAGTGTTCAAGTGCTCTATCATTGGTGAAATGAAGAAGAGAAGAGATGGATCAAAGAGGCCCGAAGGCAAAGGTATAACCCATAGGGCTCTTTGTTTTGGTGATCAAGACACTTAGCGAGTGTGATCACATTTAGGATACATAGTCGTACTATTAAGAGGAGATTATTCATGGCTTATGCGGTGTTCAAGTGCCACTAGGAGTTCTCCAACATATCGATGCTTTAGACCTAGTGAATGACTAACAAAACCCTTGGAAAATGCTTTGCAAAATGCTAACTCACGTACACAAGTGACGAAACACTTTGGTGTTGGCACATGGAAGCAAGGGTAGAGGTTAGATTGTGAAAAATGCCAAGTTAGGGGCATCGGACGCTGGTGGCGGCGGCATCGGACGCTGGCCGAGCGTCCGATGGCAAACCCTAACTACTGACTGTTGTCGAGGCAACATTGGATGCTGGCAACGGATGCTGGCGATTCACTGTTGCAGAGTCCGATGATCATGACGTGGCGCAAGCGTGCTTTCCAGGGAGCATCGGACGCTGGCTTGCATCCGATGCAGAACCATCGGACACGTCCGATGTGTTCTGGACCTCTCTGGAACCTTTCTGTTGTGTCATCGGACGCAGGGGTTAAGCGTCCGATGTAACTGTGTCGGCGCGTCCGATGTGGCGCTGAGAAGAGCTAAAATTGAGCAGCGGCATCAGAGCATCCGATGCCTGGCATCGGCGCGTCCGATGTCACTTTAACCGTGGCGCGAAGCAATATGACCGTTGGGATCTAACGGGCTGAATTCATATCAGGGGGACACGTGGCTCCATCCGGAGCATCGGACGTTGGGGCAGCGTCCGATGGTTGATCATCGGCGCGTCCGATGACCCCGATTCCAGCCCAACGGCTAGGCCGACTTGTGTGGCCTATTTAAGGGGTTTGGCCGGCTTGCTAGGTTTCACCCTTGCACATTCTGATTCCTAAGCATACTAGTGAGCATTGGCAAGCCTCCCAACTCATCTCCCAAGTTGATTTGATCAAACCAAGTGAGATTGAGTGATCTAGTGCGTGATTTGAAAAGAGTTCAATCTAGTGGCACTAGTTCTTCGCATCGGCATTGAGTTCTCTAGTTACTCTTGGCATTTGCCGGTGCCTTGACGGCTTGGAGGTGTTGAGGTGGTTGATTGGCAAGATTGGTGATTGTTCTTGGCCACCACCGTTCGAGATTGTGAGAGGTTTTGGAGCCTCACCTCGCCGGAGCGGCAAGAGGCATCCTTAGTGGATTGCTCGTGTCATTGAGCACCTCACTAGTGGTAGATTCTTGTGGCGCTCTTAGTGAGCTTGGCTTTGCGCCGATTAGCCACCGGGTCACCTAGTGTTGGTCGACACAACGGGGAGTAGCGTGCCGGCAAGCACGTGAACCTCGGGATAAATCTTGGTGTCCCGTGTGCTTATTGTGATTGCTTCCACATCTTGGTGATTGGTCTTCATATTCACATCTTGGTGATTGGCATCACGAGTGGATTTCATCGGTGATTGGCTCTCTACTAGGCGATCCCAAAGGCTCGGTGAAACCACCTCTATCTAGCTCATTTACTTTGTGTATTTAGATTGAGCTATTTCTCTTGAATAGATACTATCACTTGTTGTATATCTCTTGTTATATTCCGTGTGTAGCTAGTTGTGATTAGCTTGCTTAGTCTATCTATTGCACACACTTGTCTCATATACATTTTGTATATCATACTTGTACTAGAGCTAGTTAATTTTATTCCGCATTAGATATTAGCTCTAATTGCTAGTGTGACATAGATATATTAGGTAGAATTGTTGGATAGGTGGCTTGCAACACACTATTAGGCTAGCGCAACAAGCTTTGTCATTTGTTATACTAATGGTGTTTGCCTAAGTAATTTTGTAGAGTTTTTAATTAGGCTATTCACCCCCCCTCTAGCCAATTTGGACCTTTCAGATCCTCAACACGCTCAACCTCACCAAGCGTGTTTGCCTCCTGAGGAGGAAGCGGAGCATCCGGGGGAAGTTGCGTGGAGTCAGATGGCTCACGACGCTCATCCGGCAACCCCTGGTCGGGGGACCTCTCGTTACCTAACCTGGCCTTCTGAGCTCTGGTCGAAGTCGGCTGCTCTTCGGCTTCTCTACGACCATCACCTCCCCCATCCGGCGATCCGCCTACGGTTGGCTCCTCACGGACCTGCTCGGACCCCGCATCTGGGACACTGGTCGGCTCAGGGACCCTGTCATCATCGACAGGATCAACCTCCAGCACGGGATCATTGACATGAAACAAGCACAAGAAGTCAATAATATGGTAATAGCCATAAACTCATGACAAAGGAAGCCGAATACTCACAGGTCGCTGACCTGCAGACCCCCCTTCAGCTTGAGCCCTTTTGTCTTTCGCGTCGGTAAAACAGTCCTGGTCGGCTGTTCGACACAGACGCGTTTGGATGGAGGCGGCTCTTCGTCATCATCATCGTCGTCCCAGTCACGAACGGATTCAGAAGTCTGGGGCATCCCGCTACCCGAAATCTCCAACGGGCCATCAGCCCGCGTAGACGACCTTGTGGCAGCCCTACGACCAATAACTACGTGCTTACCCGCAGCTTTCATAGCTCGTGGGTCAGCTGTATCTGCGGCCCCCTTACCTTTCCTTGCCTTCTCAGCTGTCGCTTCCCCAGCACGGGAATGTGGAGATCGGCTAGCTCCAGGCCGTCCGTCGACCCCTTCCGACCAATCGACCGACGGCACGCCCGAGACGTACACATTGGAGTGATCCTACAAAACAACGCAGACTAGTATCTTGAACACTGCAACAGAGCAAAATCAGCAAAACATATTAAGAGGCAACTCACATCCTTAACAGGTCGTGCCAGGCTGAATGGCTTCGTAACCCTCTTCGGTGCTTTCCAATCAGAGAATTGGAGCACCACGTGAACGCGCCTCTCCAGCTCCTTAGATTCCAAATCTTCGGCGCACTCACGAGTCAGATCAGGCCGTCCGGCATATTCAAAGCCAGGATGCACCCTTTCTTTGCACGGCTGTACCCGACGGTACATAAAGTTGGCAGTAATTTGGATTCCATCAACAGTCATCTCCCTCATCAAATTAAGCAGCTCCCGGACCTGCTCCATGTCACTTGCGGGAGGCTTTGACGACCAGGTCCAACTCGATTCAACTACCTTCCCCACGTCACAACATAAAGCGGGCGTCTGGCACTGCGTCATGTAGAACCACTTCTCCTGCCAGCCACTCACATTACTCTACAGAGGGACGTTGATGTACTCAGACGCCATCCCCTCACACAGCAGGATGTATGCGCTGCCCACAATACGTGATCCGCGACTGTTCTTCTTCAGTTGGAAGAAATAGCGAAACAATTGAAATGCGGTTGTATCCCGAGAAACGCCTCACACAAGTGAATGAAAATGGACACAGACAGGATGGAATTTGGGCCGAGATTACAAAGTCCAATGCTCCAAAAATCAAGCAATCCGCGGAGGAACACATGGCACGGCAGACCAAATCCTCTAATGAAATAATCCTCAAAGACAACTATCTCATCAGCATTGGGTTGAGGATAGATCTCACCAGTGGGCGCTCTCCACCCGCCGGTCACCTTGTCCGGCAGAAGTCCGATGGCGGCGAGGCGGCCGACACTCTCCTCCGTGCTCCTAGACGGAACCCATTCTTGATCCAATCTCACAGCCGTCGCCGCCGCAGGTTTTTTCGCCTTCCGTGCCATCAGATCCGCCAAAAAAATGCGAGCTTCGCCGCGGACTCCGTTGCCCTGGATCTAGGGCTACAGTGCAAGATTCGGCGGGACGCAAGAAAATGGGGAATGGCAACGGTTAGGGTAAGTGTTGACTCTTTGGTGTTTGTCTTTTTAACCTACTGCGCGACTCTTCGGGATTTTTCATTCGCCGCGAAAAAGGCTATTCGTACGATAACAATAATTACGGCCCATTCCACCGGCCCAAGAGTTAGGCCTTGTACGATTCAACAAATTTTCCTTTTAATATTAAATAATAAACGCCAGCCTTCTCAGCAAAGCTGGGGACTGGTCAGATGACCAGTTACAGGCACCCACGTGGCAGAGTTGCGTTGGCTTCAGGATCAGCTCCACCAGTTATCCTGGGGACTGGTCGGCTTCTCCGCCAGCCTTCTCAGCAAAGCTGGGGACTGGTCAGATGACCAGTTTCAGGCACACACGTGGCAGAGCTGCGTTGGCTTCAGGACCAGCTCCACCAGTTATCCTGGGGAATGGTCGGCTTCTCCGCCAGCCTTCTCAGCAAAGCTGGGGACTGGTCAGATGACCAGTTTCAGGCACACACGTGGCAGAGCTACGTTGGCTTTAGGACCAGCTCCACCAGTTTCCCTGGGGACTGGTCGGCTTCTCCGCCAGCCTTCTCAGCAAAGCTGGGGACTGGTCAAATGACTAGTCATAGGCACACACGTGGCAGAGCTGCGTTGGCTTCACGACCAGCTCCACTAGTTATCGTGGGGACTGGTCGTCTTCTCCGCCAGCCTTCTCAGCAAAGCTGGGGACTGGTCAGATGACTAGTTATAGGCATTCCAAACGCCATTTCTGTGGTCCGTCACCGGCAAGACTATCACCCTGGCACCCCCGAGTTTTCTTAGAAACTAGGTTGGTTGCCTGGGTAACAAGCTCAAGCTTGGAGAACCTTGGAGGACTTAATATGTGACAAAATGGCTTAGAGTTATTGCCGGCGTCACAAGAATCCTCCCAGGAACTCCGTCATCCCTATCTAACCACAACCAATTGGGAACAGCTCTAATAAGTTGTTCCCTCACAAGAATCCTACCAGGAACTTCGCACTATACTTTAAAATTTAACCCAGGCGGGTTCACTAGTTCAGCAACACTCATTGTTGGTCCATGGGATGTTTGAAGTTTTGGTTCCATGGCTGATGGGCAAAACAAAGGTTCTATGATGCGATATTTATAGCCGAAACGCACATGCCCATGGACCATGTCCATTAAAAAGGAAGGTCACATTATGTCACGGATTCAACAGAGTAAAGGTTACTTTATGTGACGACGTACGGTTAAAGTTGAAGAAAGGACAAGAAAGGTACACTTTAAAGGGAAGTGTGGCAGTAAAAAGCTGATGTTTTTGTCTGCGTCTGATGGCATATAGTTTGGTTCTTCTATCACGGGCCTACAGTTTCTTTTTGGACCTTGGCATCACATGACCGAGTCATCTATTACCAAGCTCGGGGACTACCGTGTATACATGGCGCTTGGTCGCGCATGTATATTTTTATTTTTTGACCTTGGCATCACATGACCGAGTCATCTATTGCCAAGCTCGGGGACTACCGTGTATACATGGCGCTTGGTCGCGCATGTATATTTTTATTTTTTGACCTTGGAATCACATGACCGAGTCATCTATTGCCAAGCTCGGGGACTAAGTGGGCACACTTCACCTGATCGGTGAGTATGCAGGTGAACTTCAGCATTATCTCTCTCAAGACTGGATGGTTGTTTCTGTTATGTAACCATAAAGTGGGCACACTTCGCCGGACTCCTAGAAGTCGTTTTTTCTTTTTCAAGAGCACATCGCATCTTTTGGGTTCATGATATGGCAGTCAACAGAGTATAACCTGGTCGGAGATTAGGTATGAAGTGCGGATGAAGCTGCTCGGAGATGCTGTCAAGATCTTTTTTCACCGCTTAAAGATTCAATGCGCTCGGGGACTAGCTGTGGGGGTATAAACCCAGGTACCCTCACGGCTGGACTTGGGCTGCTTCATGAAGGCCGGCCCAACTCGTTGTGAAGGTCCGTGGCGTTAATACTTAGCTGGTCGGATAGGCGGCCCAGCTAAACGGATAATGGCGCGGAGGCCTTCTCAGAACCGAAAAGCAAGGAAGTATAGTTGGTTAGGGAAGATATCGTGTCCTTCACGATATCGATCTGTAATCGACTAGGTTTCCTTATTGTATCATGAGATCTGATCTTCTAAAGATCTGTAACCCTGCTCCTCGTGGCTATATAAGGCGAGCAGGGACCCCCTCTAAAAAACACATTGATCAATATACAGAATAGATAACTCGACGCAGGACGTAGGGTATTACGCTGAACTCGGTGGCCCGAACCTGGATAAACCCTAGTGTTCATCTAGTTTCGTTCCTGTGTCACGTCCGAATCGTCGTTCCACGCGCCTTCCCCGCTAATCTACCACCTTGGGCATACCCCTAGGTGGGCTATCGACCATATTTCGTCGACACATGGTCTCTTAGAAAGTGATGGCGAATATCTATGTGCTTGGTGCGAGAGTGTTGAACCGGGTTGTTAGCAAGCTTAACCGCGCTTTCATTGTCACACAACAAAGGTACCCTTTCAAGAACTACACCATAGTCTAAAAGGGTTTGTTTCATGTAAAGGATTTGTGCACAACGAGCACCCGTGGCTATGTATTCCGCCTCGGTGGTAGACAAGGCCACACTATTTTGCTTCTTCGAACTCCATGAAACTAGTGATCTCCCAAGCAAATGGCACCCTCCGGATGTGCTCTTTCTGTCTACTTTGCAACCCGCGTAATCCGAATTGGAATACCCAACGAGTTGGAAGTTAGCTCCTTT
The DNA here is from genome assembly GCA_009763385.1 of Coix lacryma-jobi var. lacryma-jobi. Lineage (NCBI taxonomy): Eukaryota > Viridiplantae > Streptophyta > Magnoliopsida > Poales > Poaceae > Coix > Coix lacryma-jobi. Next base: position 43,550,055 of record CM019823.1, on the reverse strand, counting down.
GGGATACCAAAGGCCAATGCTTGGGGTGTGCTTTAGGTACCTAAGGATTCTCTTTACGGCTATGAGATGTGATTCCTTAGGATCGGCTTGAAATCTAGGACACATGCACACACTAAACATGATGTCAGGCCTAGATGCGGTCAAATATAACAAGCTACCAATCATAGAACGGTAGAGAGTTTGATCAACTGGGTTACCTCCCTCATCTAGGTTGAGATGTCCATTTGTTGGCATTAGAGTCTTGATGGGCTTGCAATCATCCATGTTGAAGCACTTGAGGAGGTCTTTTGTGTACTTCTCTTGAGATATAAAAGTCCCTTCCTTCAATTGCTTGACTTGAAAGCCTAGGAAGAATGTGAGCTCGCCAATCATGGACATTTTGAACTCTTTCGACATCAAGTCACCAAATTCCTCGCAATATGCTTTATTTGTTGACCCGAAGATGATATCATCAACGTAGACTTGACAAATGAAGATCTCTCCATCAAGCTTCTTGGTGAATAGTGTGGTGTCAACCTTCCCAATAATGAAGCCCTTCTCAATGAGGAAGTCCCGGAGGCGCTCGTACCATGCTCTTGGGGCTTGCTTGAGTCCATATAGCGCCTTGGACAACCTATAAACATGATTAGGATATCTAGGGTCTTCAAACTCGGGAGGTTGATCAACATAGACTAGTTCATTTATGAAGCCATTTTAAAATGCACTTTTCACATCCATTTGATATAACACTACTACAAAAAAGAACTTGCGCAGCATTGCCTAAAAGACCTCCGTGGCGGGCACTCTTTTTGCCCGCCACGGTTATTCGATGGCCGGCCTACAGCGGCCGGCCGCTGAAGCGCCCACTGCGGTTAATAATTAACCGCAGCGGGCAACGTAAGTAGCCCGCTGCGGTTAATCATCTTTAACCGCAGCGGGCAGGTAAAGAAGCCCGCTGCAGTTAAAGATGATTAACCGCAGCGGGCCCATTACGTTGACCGCTTCGGTTATTCGTGGCTATTTAAGCCGCCGCCGCCGCCAGCAGAAAAGAACTCGATCATCTTCTTCCTTTAGACCAAAAACGGGGGAAGAAGTTTTGCCGAATTCTTGTCCCAAATAACTTGTTTTTGAGGTTTATTTGTTTGATTTGGAGGAGAAGTACTCCACAAGCACTACGGGAAAACCAATCTTTGTCGAGTGTTTTTTCTTTGCCGAGTGTTTTTTTCGGGCACTCGGCAAAGAGCTTCTTTGTCGAGTGCCAAATAAAAACACTCGGCAAAGAAAAAACACTAGGCAAAGATTTTCTTTGCCGAGTGTCAGAAAAAAAACACTCGGCAAAGAATTCTTTGCCGAGTGCCAAAAACACTAGGCAAAGAAAATCTTTGCCGAGTGCCTTTTTCCTGGCACTCGGCAAAGAAAATCTTCGCCGAGTGTTTTTTTTGGCACTCGACAAAGAAAATCTTTGCCTAGTGTTTTTTTTGACACTCGGCAAAGCCAGTTTTAAAATTATATTTTGAAGCAGTAAATTAATCCAAATGAAAAAGGTTTTAACTACAAAGTTGTTTAACTTATCAAGATGAACAATTTTTGTTTTGGTGATTTCTTCATTCGACAAACCTAAAATAAATTCGTTCACAAATCTTATATATCTCTTCGGTAGTTTATGAAACTACAAGAGTGATATATAATGTTTGTGAATAATATTACAACCATAATATCGAATGCACAAATGGTCAAACTACCAAAATAAACTTTGTATATCTTGACAAGTTATGAAAATTTGTAGTTGATAACTTCTTAATTTGAAGTCATCTAGTTATGCAAAACTGCGTTCGAATTTGAAAAAATTAAAATTCGAATTTTTCAAAATACCTCGGATGGAGAAATGACCAATATAAAAGTTGTAGATCTCAAAAAGTTATGAAACTTTGGTGTTGACAACTTTTTGATTTGAAATCATCTTGTCAACGAAAACTACGTTTCAAATTATCAAATTTGAAATTCAAATTTTTATAAACGACCTCAGATGGAAAAACTACCAAAATAAAAGTTGTAGATCTCAAAAAGTTAGAAAACTTTGTAGTTGACAACTTTTTTATTTGAATTCGTTTAGGGCCTCAAATAAGCAAGTTACACTCGGTTTAGTATAATATATGGGTAACCGAAACGGAGATGGAACGTATATGTGTAGCGCAGTGGTAGAGGAAGCTCCGTGCGAACGAGAGGTCGTGATTTTGAATCATGCTCACTGCGTGAGAGAAAATTACGTGAAAAATACCAGGACTTGCGATTTCGAGGGAGACGGGTGGGCGCTGCCTAGTGGGCCCCTCCCTCGATTTAATAAAAGCTTTTCTCTATTTTTTTGGGATTTTTTCATTTTTTCTTTGTCGAGTGTCAAATATGTCAGCACTCGGCAAAGCCTTCGCCGAGTGCCCGATATTTGGCACTCGGCAAAGAGCCCTTTGCCGACATTTTCTTTGCCTAGTGCTCTTTGCCGAGTGCTGGAGTCTGATTCTGCTGTAGTGAAGAGGTACCTAGATGATCTTCAGACTCTTTCCTCTCTCTTTTTCTCTCTTATTAGCTCCCTTTTAGATCTAGTTTCACGTAGGAGAGAGAAAACTGGTATTTGTTTCTCTAAGTTCATCATGGATGCATTAATTTCATTTGTCGTCGTTATTTCTGTCCCTAAATTTAACATAAATATAATAACATATTATTTTTTTTTCTAATTCATCTTTTTTGTGATTCATGATGTGTGTAATTAATTAAGTATCACAGGTACTACGATGGACCGGTCGGAATGGATGTATAAGATCAATAGAGTACTTGACGTGCGGTATCTCGTTGAAGTGAGATAGTTTATTGCCGCTGCGAAAGCTGACCGTGAGAGATCGAACCAGATGACAATCATATGTCCATGTCATCGCTGCAAGAATCTGACCGCCTGCAAAGACGAAGGCACAGTGCAATCTCATTTGATTCGTTTTGGTTTCATGGAGGATTACATGGTGTGGACTCATCACGGCGAGAGATTCGATCCGAGTGTCGGGGCAGTATCTGCAGTAAGCTCAGCGTCGACGATGACGGTGAACCAAGATCCTGGAGCGCACGTCTCACCAGCAACAGTAGCGCCTGCCTTCAGTGACAGTAGTGCTCGTGACCACATCGCTGTGGAGGATGTACTGCAGGATATGACAAATGATGGTGGTGGAGATGTTGAGGACGCTACGGTGCAGGACCCTGCGGATGTGCAGCTGTTTCAGGATTTACTCAACCACATCGACGAAGACGACGTCGTGTATGGCTCCCCGAAGTGGCTGGAAAATTTCAGAGAGATGAAGCAGGCGTCACTTGATCCTTTATATAAGGACGGCGGGGAATGTCCGAAGGATTGCACGGTGCTCCGTTTCAACCTCCACATGTTGATGATGAAGGCTCGGCATGGGTGGTCAGACAGTAGCTTTGATGAGCTGTTAGGTTACCTTGCTAAAACATTCCCGACGAGTAACAAGATTCCAGCAAATAAGTATCGGGCGAAGAAGCTTATCCGGCCAGTGGCGATGAAGCTTAGAAAGTTCGATGCCTGCCCTAACCACTGCATCCTCTATCGGGCACAAAGTATGAGAATTTGACGAGTTGTCTGCACTGTGGCGCCAGTCGCTACAAGAGAAATGCTGGCTGTCGCGTGGATGCAGACGACGATGAGGCCTTGCGAGGTGGTCAGAGGAAGAAGAAGAAGGGTGTCAAGAAGAGCAGTGTTGAAGCCAATCGCATCTCGGCTCATCAGCAGTACGAGGAAGAAGAGGGTTACACGTTGAGGAGAAGTCTGGCACTGTCGGTGTGGTACATGCCAGTGATCGACCGCCTGCGTGCGCTATTTGGGAACCCAGAGGACGCGAAGCTCATGTCCTGGCATGCATCAGCTGACCGCTTGAAGGACGATGGCATGCTACGGCACTCCTCCGATGGCCAGCAGTGGAAAGATTTTGACAAGGCCTACCCACAATTTGGCAAAGATCCCAGGAACGTTCAATTCGCGCTGAGCACCGATGGGATGAATCCATTCGGCGAGCTGAGCAGCTCCCACAGCACCTGGTCGGTCGTACTGACCATCTACAACCTACCTCCCCATCTGTGTCAGAGGCGCAGGTATCTTCTGTTGACCATGCTTATCTCGGGACCGAAGCAGCCCGGCAACGATATCGATGTTTTCCTCGAGCCGGTAATGGAGGAAATGAAGGAGCTATTTGATGTTGGGGTCGAGATGGTGGATGCGCCCCTCAAGAAGAAGTTCACCCTAAAAGCCATCATCTTTGTCACCATCACCGACTACCCCGGCCTCTTCTCACTATCAGGGCAGATCAAAGGGAAGACCGGCTGCGTAATGTGCATCGACGAGACATGCTACACTTACCTCAAGGGATCGAACAAGATGGTCTACATGAGGCACAGGCGGTTCCTTCCGAAAAGGCACAGATATAGAAGAAGTGTCATGAATCAATTGTTCGATGATCAGGGCGAGCCACAGGGTGAACCACCGGCGCAGACTAGTTGGGGGCCAAAGGTGTATGAGATGGTGAAGGATATTGATCAGATCGAGTTTGGGAAGAAGAAGAAGCCACCAGAGGAGGGGACAAAACAAACGAGGAAGCGAAGGCGAGACACGACAGAGGAAGCGTCGCAGGTCCCCTCTATTCCTTTCAAGAAGAGGTCAATTTTCTTTGAGTACCTGTCATATTGGAAGACACTGAAAACACCCCATGCCATCGATTGTATGCATCTCGAGAAGAACGTCTTTGATAGCACGATCGGTGTCCTGCTGGACATCCCGGGAAAGACGAAGGATGGTTTGAAGTCACGGACGGATCTTCTCAACCAGGGCATCAGGCAGGAGCTTCAACCTGGGTCACCTCATAATGGTAAAGTCGATCTTCCAGGTGCGGCCTACAACCTAAGGCTTGGCGAGAAGACTGCTATGCTCAAGCTTCTTAGGGGTATCAAGGTGCCGATCGGTTTCTCTTCCAACATCAAGAGCCTCGTCTCCTTGAAAGACCTCACATTGACCGGCTACAACGCACATGACTGCCACATCATGTTGACGGTGTTCCTTCCAATTGTGATAAGGGTTATCGGTCCAGAGTACGTGAAGATGGTGGTCACTCGGATATCATACTTCTTCAACAGCATCACATAGAAGGTCATCGGTAAGGCTGACCTCCCTGCCCAGAAGGACTTCATCGCGGAGACCCTTTGCCAGCTTGAGATGTGCTTTCTCCCATCATATTTTGATATTATGGTACACCTGATGATGCACATGGTGGATCAGATCAAGCAACTAGGCCCCTTGTACCTGCACGAGATGTGGACGTACGAGCGGTTCATGTCCACCCTCAACAGATATGTTCATAACCGTGCTCACCCGGAGGGCTCAATGATCGAGGCGTACACAACCGAAGAGGCAGTGAACTGGTGTATGAGGTACATAAAAGATGGGAGGGCGATTGGGTTGACTGTCCATCAGCATGAGGGCAGAATCGTGGGCATGGGGTGCACGGGCCGAAAAGTTCGCACGAGTATACCATAAAAGGAGATTGAACAAGCTCATTACAACATCCTTCATCAGTTGGTGAGCATGGAGAAATATGTCGAGAGGCACATAGAAGAGATCCGCGCCGCTAATGACGGTCAACGCACAGAGGCATGGGTCCAGAATGAGCACAGGAACAGTTCATAGATTGGCTCAAAGAGCAACACGTACCCCTAGAAAGATGCCGTGATGATGAAGATACGGAGACCGTGCAGAAGCTTCTGCAAGGCCCGTCAAGCCAAATCACGACGTGGCAAGGGTACGATGTCAAGCGGTACAGGTTTCACACAAAAGAGAAGGACAAGAAGAGCGCGACACAGAACTGCGGTGTTTGATATGAGGGCGTCGACGAGGCCACAAACACGAGGACGCAATACTATGGCCAGATCGAAGAAATATGGGAACTTGACTATGGCAAGGACGTATGTGTAACCGTCTTCCGGTGCCACTGGGTAAACCCCAAAGCGGTTGCGGTCGACAGTTTCGGGCTAACCACCGTGAACCTCAAAAGTATCGGGTACAAAGATGACCAATGGGTACTTGCAACCAATGTCGCGCAAGTGGCCTACTATATCTATCTAGAGGACCCAAAGAGGCATGTGGTCGTGTCAGGAAAGCAGCGGATTGTTGGAGCTGATGGGGTCCAAAGCCCAGAACAATACAACAACTATGCAGAGCTCCAACCTTTTCCCGATTTTGCAAAGAAGATCAAGGCCGTCGAGGACCGTTGCAACAAGAGCGGTATGAAGCCCTAGGCCCGTCCCGATGGTGAGAAGCAATCCATGAAAGCGCTAGCACCAAAATGAGATGTATATACATATATATATCCCACACATCATTGTAATACATGATTGTTAATAAGTTAATATTATTAACTTATTAATAAGTTTTGTTACTAAGTTATGATTGTTGTTATTGACTTATTAATAAGTTAATATTATTAATAACAATTTGTTACTAATTTTTATTAACTACAAATCCACTTAATAACAATATGTTGTAATCCACTGTTTTGCCGAATCAATAACCGCAGCGGGCATCTTAATTTGCCCGCTGCGGTTATTCGGTTTAACCGCAGCGGACATCTTAAGTAACCCGCTGCGGTTAATATTAACCGCAGCGAGCTACTTAAGATGCCCGCTGTGGTTAATGGCTGCCTATATAAACCCCACAACCTCAAAGGGCACTTTAGTCCTTCGCGCGTCGTCCAGGCAACCCCGAAGGGCTGTTGAATTCCTCCACACCGCCGCCGCCATCGCCATTGCCGCCGCCGCCGTCCTCCTCCACCGCCCCTTTCCTCCTCTCCCTGTCCTCCTCGTCCCCCTATCCTCCTCCCCCACTCGACGAGGCCGACCGCCGCGCGCCAAGGACGACCACCGCGGCACCAAGGACGACCACCACGGCACCAAGGACCACCACCGCGAGCGCTTGTCTCCTGGTTACCCTAAATCCTCCCCAAACGTCATCTCGTGGGTAAGGACCTCATCTCGTGACCAAAGACCTCATCTCCTGGTAACCCTAACTCATCCCCCTACCTCATCTCATGGCCAAGGACCTCATCTGATAATTCATTCATGGTCTGATAGTTCTATCATGGTCTGATAGTTTGAGAGTATGGGCTTGTTTGATAGTTCTATCTTGGTCTCTGTTGGATTATTCAGTTTTGGTCTCTATTCATTCATTCAGTTATGCAGTTTCATTCAGTCAGTTATCCAGTTATGTTGACATTTTCATGGATTATTTAGTCATGGTCTTTGTATATGCTAGATGACATGGTCTCTGTATATGACATTCGGTTTGGTAGTTCATTCAGATATCCAGTTATGTTGTTGTATATGTTCATTCAGTTTGGTATATGACATGGTCTCTGTATATGTTCATTCAGTTATGCCTTAGTTCATTCAGTTTGGTATATGTTCATTCAGTTTGGGATATGTTCATTCAGTTATTCTTTAGTTCATTTAGTTTGGTATATGTTCATTCAGTTATGCCTTAGTTCATTCAGTTTGGTATATGTTCATTCAGTTTGGTATATGACATGGTCTCTGTATATATTCATTCAGTTATGCCTTAGTTCATTCAGTTTGGTATATGTTCATTCAGTTATGCCTTAGTTCATTCAGTTTGGTATATGTTCATTCAGTTATGCCTATGTTCATTCAGTTATGATTTAGTTCATTTAGTTTGGTATATGTTCATTTAGTTATGCCTTAGTTCATTCAGTTTGGTATATGTTCATTCAGTTTGGTATATGACATGGTCTCTGTATATGTTCATTCAGTTATGCCTTAGTTCATTCAGTTTGGTATATGTTCATTCAGTTTGGAATATGTTCATTCAGTTATGCTTTAGTTCATTCAGTTTGGTATATGTTCATTCAGTTTGGGATATGTTCATTCAGTTATGCCTTAGTTCATTCAGTTTGGTATATGTTCATTTAGTTTGGGATATGTTCATTCAGTTATGCTTTAGTTCATTCAGTTTGGTATATGTTCACTCAGTTTGGGATATGTTCATTCAGTTATGCCTTAGTTCATTCAATTTGGTATATGTTCATTCAGTTTGGTATATGACATGGTCTCTGTATATGTTCATTCAGTTATGCCTTAGTTCATTCAGTTTGGTATATGTTCATTCAATAATGCTTTTGGGTTATGCTTTTTTTCCTGTCGATGATGCAATTTGATGCATTTTTACACTATATGCATTTGCCACTACCTATGATGCCCTGTGATGCTACTGTATATGATGCCTATGATGCCTTTACTCCTACTCTTCTAAACTACTACTAGTCCTCTGTTCTACTACTCTTTGTAGTAGTACTCTCTCCCTGTACTAGTCCTCTCTTCTACTACTGTACTACTCCTCTGTACTACTCCCCTCTACACTACTCCTCTCTATAACTGGATAACTGAATGAACATATACAGAGACCATGTCATCTACCAAACTGAATGAACTAAGGCATAACTGAATGTCCCTACTCCTCTCTATACTACTCTCCACTCCGTATACTACTCTCCACTCCCTATAATACTACTCTCCCTACTCCTCTCTCCCTGTACTACTCGTCTCTCCCTGTACTACTCCTCTCTCCCTGTACTACTCCTCTCTTCTACTATTGTACTACTCCTCTGTACTATGGCATTTGCATTGATGATTTTTTCAAACTTGTAAGCTGAGGTAATGGCAAATGCGATGATGTGACCCCTTCGATCTATGCTGAGGCAGCGGCGATGATGATCAATTGCCCCCTAATTTCTATGCTGAGTCAGCTGCTAGACTAGGATGGCTTGTATTTTACAAGTAACCAGTTTAGCACTGACGTGTTGACCTAGGGGCAAATCTAAGCGAAAAACTTATACGTGTCATTTTTTATTCAAAAGCTTTGAACTGATCACATTATATACCTATGTGTATATGTAGAACTGAAATGGCGAAAGACAAAACAAATGAGTGGAGGGACCCTACCCCTAGCTCCTCGTCAACTAGCTTGATGAGTGGTGCGTCCGTGACTCCACCGCCGAAGAAGCAGCGTACAGAGGTGGACAACGATCCGACGTACGAACCGGGGGCCAATGAAGCAGATAGTTAAGACCTCGAGGTTTTCTCCAGACGTTGGCTTTCTAACATGTACAATGATGCGTGCGAAAAACTAAAGGCAAGAGACTCTTGTCAACAGCTGCCAATTGTGCCTCGTCAGCTCGAGTTTAGGGACGAAGATGTGGTCAGGGAGGAAGAAGCCCCCGCTCCCTCTACGGCAACCTCTTCGTCCAAATCTAAGGGCCAGAAGAGGGTGAAGGGACAACACGGGAGGCACAAGTTGGACAAAGCAAACGAGGTGCATGTCATCGATGAGGTGGGGCCAGAGGGAAACCCAATAGCTCTAGATACAGTCATTGGCAAGTTCAGCAATCAAGTGGCATGTATAGCCAAGGAGAAGGTGGAGATCACTTGGCCCAACTGGCACGACGTACCGGTTGACATAAAAAACAATGTATGGGGTGAGGTGACAAGGAGATTCAGATATCCGCCCTCAGCTGACATGGAGAAGTGCCAGGAGTGGCCTTTGCATGTGGCGTCGACTACGCTTCGCAACTTCAGGTCCATGCTGACCAGAAATTACCTGAAGAAGGGGAAGTCGCCACTGCTGAAGTACACTATGGTCAAGGCACACATGTGGGACGCTTTCTGCGAAATGAGGAAGACGCAAGAAGCAGAGGAAAAGAGCACTAAGTTCAGTGAGCTCGCGAAGAGGAACAAGAATCCTCACCACTTGGGCATGACTGGCTTTGCCGGTCATAGGACCAAGTGGCAGCAAGAAGAACAAGCAAGACAGGTTGTCGGGGTTCTAGATCCGTATGAGGGCATCGACCCAAGGGCAAAGGACTACATGAGGGCCCGCATTCCAAAGAGGCTGAAGCCCGGGGCAACCAAGTTTAATGAGCCCCACCTCAAGGACGTCGAGAAGACTTTGATGGAGAAAGCAAAGGTTAAGGACATCTTCGTGGTCCGTCGGGGCCACGACTTGCTCAGCGAGGTCCTGGGAACCCCCGAGCACCGCGGCCGCGTTCATGGTGTCGGGTCGAAGATGAGCTGGAAGTCGGTTGAGTCATGGCAATCCGACGCGGCCACATACAAGTCCAGGCAGAGGTATAAAGATGAGCTATATAAGAAGGGCTTCAATGAAGGCGTGGCTGAAATGATCAAAAGCTCAATAAAGGAAGCCTTCACGAGCAATGACCCGGAGATGGTCACGATGAGGTCGAAGATGTTTGATCACCATGGCCTGCCCAATCCTCAAGCAAAGGAAAAGAAAGCCTTACTGCCGATGAACGAGGATCGTCCAAGGGTCTCGAACGAGGACTTCCAGGAAAACCAGCACGTCCAACTCCTCATCCTATTCGGAAGGTCCAAGAAGATGTGCGTGGCCAAGGGATGCATACTTCCACCCCACGATATACACGACTTCAACAAAGAACACATCCCTGAAGACTATGTGGTCGTGAGCCCGTTATGGCACGTTCTCGACTAGGAACATTTTGAATTGGACCATCCCAACCTACAACCGGCCAGGCACCTAGGGCGGGCACTTGGGTTGGAAGTTCTATGGAACCGCGAGGACATCGAGATCATTGCTCGGACGCCAACTCCAACGCCGACACTAGCATCACAACCATCAGCCGCCGGATCTTGTCCACCAGAAGATCTAGATCACGGCAGCGATGATGACGAAGAAAAGGGCGGGGACAAGGGCAAGGGAAAGGACAAAGGAGAAGGCGGCAGCGAAGGCGGGGACAAGGAAAAGGTAGAAGGTGATGGCGGGGAAAAGGAAAAGGGCACTAACATGGGAACCGTGTCTCCCCCGCCTCCAAATAGTCCACCGATCGGCCCGGTCAATGAGGCAAGAAGCTCAGAGGCCGGTAAGGGCGGCAACACGACAACGACAAGCCAGCCAAGCACGAACGAGCAGCAGGGAGGCACGACGGGGGAGGCAACAGGGACAAAGACACCTCCCCCGTCAACCACAAGCCAATGTCCTCCCCCGCCCACCAAGAATCCAAGAACGTCCACCGACAAGCTCCCGTACACGCTCACATTCGAAAGGTATGGTAACATTGAGCATAATACCACGTCCATAGTATATACGCTACTAACATTCCTATCCATCGTTTGCCAGGCCTGAAACTACCCGTCAACTATTTGATGAGGCCGAAGACTGCCCTGACCACTATGTGTGCTGGAAGTTCATGATTCCCAAGGCCCAGCTCATCGATGAGAAAAAGTGGGATACAAGGAGGTTCCATCTATGGTACATGGAAGCTGCAAAAGCCGGGATGTCAAGTTTTAACGTCAAGATTCCCACGAAGTACTTCCACTTGCCCGCTGGTAACGAAATGCACCTACCCATCGACTTTAGAGACATGTACAACCTGATGCGGGAAGAAGACCTGGACATCGTTCAAATCACCCTATTCACACTGTAAGCGATGAATGCAACTGCCACAGATCACTACATTCGTATTTTCCATAGTTCTATACTTATTATGTCACGATGACTTGTCCGTGCAGCATGACAGTCACTGTAAGTAATAAAAAGACATGTCCTGTACTCTACCTCTCTCCTGCACATATTGCTGAAAGAGTCATCAAGGGTTTCGAGATCACTGATCCGGAGATGACAGTTCGACAGCGAGAGAAGAAATATGAAGAAAATATGAAAGCCGAGAAGATTAAGTTGAAAAATTACATACTAGAATGCATGAAGAAGATCAAGCCAGATGGGCTAGAGTGTATAATGGCTGCCTATCACTTTGGGTAAGTTAAATACATGTACGTACACCTAAGTCGCTAGCATATCATGCCTTCTCATCGTCATAAACTCTATTTTGTTGCAATGGTGCAGCCAGGGCCTCGTGGGTGGCCACTGGGTCACTTTTATCATATACCCTCAAGATGGCAGGGCCTGTGTGTTTGATTCCTTGAGCGTACCAAACAAGCAAGGGTACAAGGCATTCGAAGATTGTCTGAAAAGGTAAGTCATCCAACTTTTTCATCAGTATCAGTTACGGTTACCATACGTTTTTAAATGGTGGCTAAAACTATTATATTTCGTACAATGCTTATAAGGAATACCAAAAGGTGCCCGGATTCTGGGACTGAAGAACTCAAAAGTTCAAGGACAAGCATAGGTACCACCTCAAAATCCGACAAGATTTCCCGGTACGTATTTCAAAGGTTCAATTCATATTTCATACATATATATGGGTTCTAATGCTTGTGTATCAATCGTGCAGTGCGCCAAACAGCCACTAGGATCGAAGACATGTGGCTTGTACACATGCGAGTTTCTAAGGGAAAGCAAGGAGTACACCAATAGCTGGAAGAAGCTCAAGGAAGCTGTCAAGTATTGGGGAGAGCAGCAGAGCCTCAGGATGTGCTTTAAACAAGTCAAGGCGGACATATGCAAGTTTGTAATGGAGAAATGCATTCTCGAAGGAGAAACGTTCTTCGACAATGAATCCGAGTTGGCGTTGTTACCCCAATACGAGAAGCTCCGCAAATAGAACACAATGCTTCGTCCGACAGATTACGCTCATCAAGTTGAACTATGAATTGTAATTTGAATTTAAAATCAACTAAGTCAATGTGTATATGATGAAAACAAACAACTAAGTGACTTTGTATGTTATATCCAGATGGTTTATATGTGTATATATATATATATATCTGTTAGAAATCTGGAATTATGGAATTATTTGAAAACTGCAATTGATTTGAATTCATATCCTGTTGTTTTTGCTATTTCTGCTGGCTGCATTATTTATTTTTTTAATCCAAAATTAATAACCATGGCGGGCAACATAAGTAGCCCGCTACGGTTAAACGAAACTACCGCAGCGGGCAACCTAAATAGACCGCTGCGATAAATAATTTACCGCAGCGGGCGCTTAAGGTTGCCTGTTGCGGTAAATTCTATTAACCGCAGCGGGCTCCTTATGTTGCCCTCTGCGGTTAAGGCTTTTACCGCAGTGGGCAAGAGCGCCCACTGCGGTAATGGCCACGATTAACCGTGGCCTTAGAACCGCAGCGGACGCTGTTGCCCGCTGCGGTAAAGCCAAAAGGCCCGCTGCGGTTAAGCTTTGTGCAGTAGTGTAATTTAATGTCATGATGATGCATATGCAAGGAGGATACAAATGGCTTCAAGTCTTGCAACCGGTGCAAAGGTCTCTCCAAAATCTAAGCCTTCAACTTGAGAGAACCCCTTTGCAACTAGCCTTGCCTTGTTTCTAACAACCTTGCCTTGATCATCTTGCTTGTTCCTAAACACCAATTTTCTTCCAATGACTCTTGCGCCTTTAGGTCGCTCTTCAAGTGTCCAAACTTGATTGCGGGTGAAGTTGTTCAATTCTTCATGCATGGCATTCACCCAATCCGGATCACTTAGAGCTTCATCTACAATGGTAGGCTCAACAAGAGAAACAAAGGAGTGATGTTCCATAAATAAATCAAGTTTTTGAGATCGAGTCATTACACCCCTTGTTGGACTCCCTATGATGAGATCTTGAGGATGAGCTTGTAGTAGAGGAGTAGTCCTTCGATCAACCACTTAAGGGGCCGCTTGTGGAGCATCAACATCTTGTGCTTGTACCACCATTTGATCATGGGAGACATGAGTGTCTTCATTTGGATCTCTCCCATCTTTGTCATCATCTTGTGGTACATTTGATGAGGATGGCTTGTCAATGACTTGCACATCATCATCATCATCTTTAGGCTTGATGGCTCCCACCGGCATATTCTTCATTGCTTCCCTCAATGGTTCATCACCTACATCATCAAAATTCTCATGCTCTCCTTGAGAGCCGTTAGATTCATCGAATTCCACATCATATGTTTCTTCTACCATCCCGGTGGCATGGTTGAATACTCTATATGCTTTGGACTTCAATGAGTAACCAACAAGAAAACCAATATCACATCGGTGTTGAAACTTCCCTAGGTGTTGGCGCTTCTTGTAGATGTAGCATTTGCACCCAAACACCCTAAAGAAGGATACATCCAGCTTCTTGTTGTTGAGTAGCTCATAGGGGGTCTTGCCAAGGAGACGATGGGGGAACAACTGGTTGGATGCATAGCATGTGGTGTTGATTGCTTCCGCACAAAATATTTCCGGTGTAGAGTACTCATCTAACATTGTTCTTGCTAGGGTGATTAGTGTCCGGTTCTTCCTCTCAACTACCCCATTTTGTTGTGGTGTGTAGGTTGTGGAGACTTCATGCTTGATCCCAACTTCATCACAATATTGCTCAATGTGGGTGTTGTCAAATTCCTTCCCATTATCACTTCTAATCTTTTTGATCTTCAAGTCAAATTCATTTTGGGCTCCCTTGGCAAACTTCTTGAATGAAGGGGTTGCTTCGGATTTGTCGTGAAGAAAGAACACCCAAGTGTATCTAGAGTAATCATCAACAATCACTAGGCAATAGAGATTTCCACCCAAGTTAGCATATGTTGTTGGCCCAAATAGATTCATGTGAAGTAGCTCTAACTCTCTTGATGTTGAAATAAAGGCTTTGGTTGGATGAGTGTTTGCAACTTGCTTGCCGGCTTGACATGCACTACACAATTTGTCCTTCTCAAACTTGACATCCTTCAAGCCCCTAACCAAATCCTTCTTTAATAGCTTGTTGAGAGTGTTCATTCCATCATGTGCCAATATTCTATGCCATAGCCAACCAAGAGATTGCTTAGTGAACAAACATGTCTTCAAGTTGGCATCTTCGGAGGAGAAATCCACTAGATAGAGATTGTTGTATCTAAATCCTTTGAAAATCACTTGTGTATCATCTTTCTTGGTCACAACCACTTCCTTGTCTGTGAACAAACATTGGAAGCCAAGATCACAAAGTTGACCAACGGATAGCAAGTTGAAGCTCAATGAAGCAACTAGAAGCACATTTGATATTGTATGATCATTGGATATTGCCACTTTGCCCAAACCCTTGACATTGCCCTTTGAGTTGTCACCAAATGTAATCTTTTCTTGGTCATTGACATTCTCTTCTAGTGAGGTGAACATCTGGGGATCACTGGTCATATGTTGTGTGCAACCACTAACGATCACCCAATGAGATCAACCGATCTTGTAGTTCACCTACACACACAAGAAATCAAGCTTGAGCTTTAGGGACCCAAACTTGTTGAGGCCCCTTAAACTTCTCTACTAGTGACTTAGCAACCCAAATTTGCTTTGGCCTATTCTTGTTTGGAGGCCCCATGAACATGACTTTCATTTTGCCACTAGAATCTTGTCTAAGCATGTAGTGAGCATTGAAAGCAAAGGGCCTAGCATGCTTGGGCAAGGGTGTGGGTTTTGGCTCTTCACAATTGTGAGCAAAGTGTCCTTCTTTTCCACACTCAAAGCATCTTCCCAACTTCTTCTTCTTTGGCTTTGGGATGCTCTTGCGTTGCTTCATCTTCTCTTCAAGGTAGCCAATACCACTTCTATTGGTCTTCATTACGGTGTTCATGAGAAGCTCACTTTGAAGACATTGACCTTTGGTGAAGTTTCTCAACCCGGTGGTAAGGTGCTCTTTCTCTTTCTTGAGCTTGTCATTTTCTTGTTGGAGTTCCAATTGGGATGGTGTCAACTTGTAATCCCTCTCCATCTTCAATCTCTTGTTCTCTTCTTTTAGCATGTCAAGCTCAAGAGTCATGCTATAGTCATCATCATGAGTTTGAATGACAACTTGCTTGGTGGTTGCTAGCTTCTCTAGATCAATCTTGAGCTTTGCATTCTCATTCTTGATCTTGACATAGTCATCATAATGTTCGGCCTCAACCACTTTCTTGCCCTTGCTACTAGCTCTTTGCTCATCATGCTCACTAACCAAGTCCTCACAAGATGTTGCTATGTCACACTTAACAACAAGGTTAGGAGCATCATATTTCTCATGATAAAGTATATCATAAGCAACAACAAGTGTATCATGATCTACTTTAACTTGAGTGTATTGTTCCTTAAGCAAAGCATAGCTAGTGTTAAGGTTACTATGCATCTTATCAAGTGTTTCATTTTTAGCTTTGAGCTCCTTGTTAGAGGACTTGAGCTCCTTGATAGATGATGACATAGTAGCAAGTTCATTTTTTAGATCATCACTAGCATGTGTAGCATGATCATATTTCTCAACAAGAGATTCATTTTCATCAACAAGCTTTTCATTTTTAGCTCTAGTCTTTCTTATGATTCTAGAATAGTTGTTTAGCAAATCAACAAGTTCATCATAAGAGGGAGCTTGGAATTCTCCATCACTCTCATCATCACTAGAGTCATCATCACTTTGTACCTTCCGGTCACCCTTGCCCATGAGGCATAGGTGTGTAGTGGATGATGGCGATGGTGGTGGTGGTGGTGTAGAGGTTCCAATGACTAGAGCGGCCACCTTCTCCTTCTCATCATCACTATCTTCATTGGATGAGTCACTGGAGGAGTCAATGTCGGTGAGCCAATCACCAACAATATAAGCTTTGCCACCTTTCTTGTGGTATTGCTTCTTCTTGCCTTCTTTCTTCTTGTAGGGCTTTTCATTCTTCTTCTCATCTTCACTTGATGAGTCATACTTCTTGTTCTTGTAGCTCTCTTTCTTGGGCTTGGTGCATTGGTGAGCTAGATGGCCAAGATCACCACAATTGTAGCAATCCATTTTGGAGATTGGCCTTCTTTTGCTACTTGTGAAGAACTTCTTTCTTGAGTCAAAGTTGACTCCATTCTTGTGAAGCTTCTTCAACATCTTGGTGGTCTTCCTCACCATGAGAGCAATGTTGGAATCATCTTCTTCATCACTTGTGCTCTCATGATGCACCTCAATTGCCTTGGACTTGCCCTTCTTGTCATGGCTTGCTTTGAAGGCCAAGTCCTTCTTCTTGTCGGTGGAGGAGCCACCATTAGGTGTGATGTGCATGTACATCTCATGCACATTGATCTTTCCCAAGACTTGTGTTGGCGTGGATGTGGAAAGATCACCTTGATGTAGCACAGTCACAATGTGTCCATACTTCTCAAATGGAAGAACACAAAGAATCTTCCTCACAACATCGGATGGTTGCATTTGTGTGAGGCCAAGTCCATTAAGCTCTTCTACAAGAACATTCAAGCATGAGTACATTTCATTTGCACTTTCATGAGCAAGCATTTCAAAACAATTTAACTTTTGTATAACCAAATTATAACGCTCCTCACGCTCACTCTTGGTTCCCTCATGGAGAGCACAAATGTTATCCCATAGATCATGGGCATTCTTGTGGTTCCGGACGCGGTTAAACACATCCTTGCAAATGCCTCTAAATATGATGTTTTTGGCTTTTGCATTCCACTTCTCATTCTCTTCCTCATGTGGCGTGAGGCTAGTGCCCTCCTTGGGTTTAGGGAACCCAGTTATTGCGGCTTTGCAGCATTTCACATCAACCGCTTCTAGGTACGACTCCATACGGATTTTCCAATATGGGAAGTCGTCTCCCTCGAACATGGGAGGTGGTCCATCACCTCCGGACATCTTAAGTCTAGGCGGTTAAGCCTAAATCGAGAGCACGAGGCTCCGATACCAATTGAAAGGATCAAGATGCCCAAGAGGGGGCGTGAATTGGGCTTTTCTAAAACTTTAGCTTGAATTAAAACCTATTAAGCCCAATTAACCCCTTGTGCCTAGAAGTGTGTTTCTCACTATTCTACCGCACAAAAGACAATGTCTATGCCACTCCTACTCTAGCAAGGCAATTCAATAAAGTATGGACAACAAGTATATTGCGGAATTGAATTGCTCAAAGGTAAATGCGTATGTAAAGGAGTAGAGATGACACTACGATCTTTTTGCCAAGGTATCGAGGTGTCGGCACACCCCCTAGTCCTCGTTGGAGCACCCGCGCAAGGGTATCGCTCCCTCTTGATCCGCGCAAGGATCAAGTGCTCACTATGAGCTGATTCTTCGCAACTCCGGCCCGGTGAATCGCTCACTATCGGTCACAAGCTTGCTTGGGTCATCCACAATGCCTTTGGATGCTCTCCAAGCTTCACGATCACCACCAAGCCGTCTAGGTGATGCCGATCACCAAGAGTAACAAGCTAGAACTCTTAGTTGACCAAGCCAAGGCCAAAGAGATGGATGGATGCACACTTGCTACACAATTCTCACTAGGAGGTCACTAATTCTCGTGATTAGCAATTCACTCAACCTCACTAGGGCTCTTGCTCTCCCTTTCTCTCTCAAGGTGTTTCTCAGCAGAATAGAATGACAAGAAGACTCTAATGGATGAGGGGGAGGAGTATAAATACTCCCCCCAACCGGCCATCCAAAAGAGCACTGGACAGGTCATTTTTTGGGGGCATCGGACGCTCCGATGCCTGGCATCAGACGCGCCGATGCCCTCGACCCAACGGTCAACTGTACTTCCTGTCAGACTGATCAAAGGAGCATCGGATGCTGGGTAGCGTCTGATGCCCTCGCATAGGATGCGTCCGATGCGAATCTGACCTCTCTGGAACCTCTCTGCATGGACATCGGACGCTGGACCTCAGCGTTCGATGCCAGCGTCCGATGCACCCTCAAGTTCACTCGCAAGTGAACAGTGGCACAGGCATGTCCGATGTGATACCATCGGTGCGTCCGATGCCACGCATCAGATTCACTCAAGTCTAGTGAGCATCGGACGCGCGTCCGATGCCCACCAGGCTAGCGTCTGATGCCCTTTTCAAGGGCAAAACCAACTCGGATCACGACGCGGCCTTCACGACTTTTCATCCTCATGACAAAAAGGGCTCTCAAAGCTACCTAGGGCTATGAAATAACAAGTGGGCACCACACCTACCTCAATAGACTTATCTAGGTCAAGCTACTGATTCACGCTCCCCTTTATAGTACGGCCAAAGGAAAAACAAAGACCTAACACTAACTAAGTGTCCTCCAACACCATATGACACTTAGCCTAGTCTACCACCGTCTTCGTCGTCCGTCCTTTGAAAACCAAAACGATTTCCATCGCTAGGGGACATGAACTCCATATGCCCGTATCGTCGCCATTACCATGACCTAACTCATCCTTGTTTCTGCAAAACACACGTTAGTCATAGTAATCTTGTGTTTCATCCAATCACTGAAACTCACTAGGGGCCAAGATGTGTTCAGGCCTTATCAAAACCTCTAAATAAACCTAAGTAAACTAGGAGTCAACCCTACTCAACTGGAAGTTGACTTTGTGAGAAACTCAATGAATAAGCCCAAGTCACTACTACATGAATTTTAATGGAGACGAACGATTTGGACATAGGAGGTAGGCAAACCATCCGCCACTGCCAAAAGGTCATGGTTAATCTGGCCTTAATGGAGCGGTTGCCCAACCACCTCTCTTAATCGATTAGCCGAGGCGGGCGTTTTAGAGCAACCGCCTTGGTTAATAAGCATTAATATCGAGATGGTTGTATAACTGGCCTGCCTTGGTTAATCAATTAACCAAGGCAGGTGCTTTCCTTTAACTTCTTAACTGAGGCGACTATGTAATATTGCCCATTCCGTTAATGATTTTTTGGTTTAAACTTTAATGATAAAAACAATAATAGAGGTTCTATTATTTCAGTTTCATAAAATTAAACCAAGTTAAAAGCAGAAAAATACTAATATAAAACATTAACAATTATCACATACATTACACATCATCAAAGGAGTTATCACATACGAACCACATTCATGTTACACACATGTGCATGTATATGTCATATATTCACAAGTCAAACTAATTAAGATCACTGTTACTTCGTTCTATTTTCCTAATCCACTAAAAAGGTCTGGGACCTTTTAATCATTGTTGTTGTATACACTATTTTCTTTGATGCATTTAGGTAAGTGTAACAGGTGCTGTCGATGCAAACTATACAAGTGGTCTTTCCTTTGATCTGCCTCGATAGTTAAAAAAGACCAGGATAATCAGTGATGGTGAGAAAGATGATGGCTTTTAGAGTGAACTCCTTTTTTATGGATGCATCCATCGTCTTGACCCCTTCTTCCCATAGTATCTTCATGTCCTCCATTAACGGCTCCGATCCAAGAACACGTCTATATCATTTTCGGTTTACTTTAGTTTGAAAATAAGCATGGTCAACAAAAGATACTTGCGCTTTGACATAGCCAGGGAGGTAGGATGTATATGGTTAGGATGACCGACCAAGTGCTATGCGAGATGTTAAGGTCACCAAATGGATTCATCCTGTCGGTACTCAGCCCAAACCTGACATTCCTTTCCTCATTGACGAACTCCACGAACTTCTCATTGAAACGCTTCCACTGCTGACCATCGGCGGGGTGTCACAACGTGCAATCACCCTTCGTGCGATCATTAGATGCATGTCAGATGTTTACACCAAATTTTGGAAATAGAGCACGTAGACACAGATGTACTATCTGTCGAAATCGACTAAGTGTTAGCGTTGACTGGTTTTCGTAGGATAGGATATCGGCTATTTGTCGATCGGCTATTCCTTAGGTTTTGATGGATTCCATGAGTCGAGTCGGATTTAGCGGGGTATACGCCTAAGGAAAGGAGCAAGATGTGTCAGACTCTTCAGTAAAGGAAAAGTAGAGTCTGAGTTATCTTTAGGAGAAGAATTTATTTTTTTTGTAATGAGGCCTCATATTGAACAAGGATTCTGTAACATCCCAAAATTTGCATCAATTTAAAAATAGGCAATATGATTTAATTATGCATTTTGTGTGTTGCATAAAACTTAGTTAATAAATTATTTGCAAAAGCTAAAATTAATCCTAGGCCAAAGAGCATGCTGATGCATACATGCTGGTGCATATCTTATTTTTGGAATGTGTGGTTTTAGTTCAAAAGTTGTTTGAATTCAAAAAGGATTTGAAAATGCATTTGAAAAATCAAATCGGAAATTGGAAAACCCTTTTCCTTCTCTCCCTCCTCCTTTCTCCCTTCTGGCCCGAGCCAGCTTGGCCGGCCCGCTCCTTCCCTCTTGCTGGCCTGCTTCCCTCCCCTCTCTCCGTCGCTCGCGTGGGCCGCCGCCCGGCCCAGCAGCCCTGCGCAGCGCCGCAGCCCCGCGCTGAGCCGAGGGTCCAGCCTCGGCGCTGCACTCGCGTGCGCGTAGCAGTCTCCGACTCGCCCGAGGGTCCAGCCTCGCGTGAGCATCGCCGTCTCCGTCTCGCCCGAGGGTCCAGCCTCGCGTGAGCATCGCCGTCTCCATCTCGCCCGAGGGTCCAGCCTCGCGTGAGTATCGCCGTCTCCGTCTCGCCCGAGGGTCCAGCCTCGCGTGCGCATCACCGTCTCCGTCTCGCCCGAGGGTCCAGCCTCGCGTGCGCGTCGCCGCTTCCGTCTCGCCCGAGCGTCGCCGCTCCCGCGCCCGCACTCGCTGACAGCTCGACCCCGCCGGTCAGCGTCCCATCGCTCCTTCTCCCTCTCGTATCCGGCTCGGACTCCATGGCCGAGATCGAATCCATCCTCGCTTCGCGTCCTCGCTTGCCAAATCGACCGAACCGACCCTCTTATAAGGTCCCCAGGAACCCTTCGCCTCTTCCCACGCATCAAGCTCCTGCTCTCGTGCCCCAAAACGCCGCAACCGAGAGCTCCGCACGCCGCAAGATCTCCGCCGCCATCAACCCGGCGATTCATCGAGTTTCCGAGCTTGTAAGTGGCACCTCGAGTTTCCCCTTGATCTTTCGAAGCTAACCGAGAAGTTTTCCCTCTTTTTCCCCCTCGTCTTGGTGCTCTAATCGCTCGCCGTCGCTCTGCAGAGCCCGCCATCCGCCAAGTCGAGCAATCCGCCGTCCCCGAGTCTTCTCCGGCGCCATAAACCCCTCTGGTGAGTTCGCCTTGAGCTCCTCTTTCGATTGGATCTTTTCACGAGGTCTCTACCGCTCTGTAGCGGAATCCCGAGCCGCGCCGCCGCCTTCCGGCCGCGGAGCCGCCGCGTCCTTCTTTCTCTCCGGCGAAAGCGCCGCCGGTCTCACCCTGATCTAATCCAAGCCGTCCATTCTGGATCTAGCGCTCGGAGTCGCTCGATACCCCTTCGTCTGTCACCTTTGCTAAAGAGTCCCCCAAATATTTAGGTCTAAACCCGCGGTCCCAATGGCCCTGTTCATTGAGTCTGCGAATTCTTCCGTTTGAGCCCCTGCGCTTTGTCCTATTTGAGGCGCAGTCCATCCAATCTGATAATTTGTTTAAATCGATTTTAAATACAAATTCAATTTCAGTTTATTTACAGTTTTGCCACTGTTTTCAAATGCTTATAACTTCTACGTTCTTAGTCCGATTTAGTCCGTTCAAGTTGCGTTAGATTCATTTTAAAAAGCTCTATCTATCTGTACAAGGATATCTACTGTTTTCAGAAACTAAAATTGGAGTTAAGTTTAATCTACTAATTAAGGATTTGTAACTTGTTTAGCTCATAACTTTCGCGTTATAATTCCGTTTTTCGTGATCTTCGCGTTTATGTGATCGTAGTAGATCGTACTTTCTGTTTTCAAACTTTTTATATTATTTTCTTGCTGATTGGTGTAATGTTCTAATTATAGCTTGTTTGCTTTGCATGATTGTGTCCCGATGATTGTGTGTTGATGTGATAATCGAGTTCAGACGGTGAGAATTACGTCGGTGATCAGGAGCTCTACTTCGACAACCAGGAACAACCAGAGTACTCTGAATCAGGCAAGTATAGCATGGGATCATCCTTGTTGACCTATCCACCATGAAACATCTAAATTCATATGCATGTGTCTAATTTTGATCTCCTATCTAGTTTACCCTAGACCTTTGACCCGTTACCTTGATAACCTTGGGATGCTATGCATATGGGTAGAGTTTTGCTAGAGCTTGACTTAAACCAAACATGATCTAATAATGGTGAGTAAAATTTGATCTTTTTAGCAACATGGATTAGGACCCCCTGTCAGCAAAAGCTGGGACATACAGTGCAACCATGAGGGTTATATGGCTCTGACCTTAGCTCAGTATAAGGACCTTTTCTAGCTTGTTAGTGGACACCTGTATAGGCGCGTTGGATCTTGCCGAGTTGGGTATAGTGCGGCTTCTGTCCACGTGAGTATAGGCTGCGTGTTATTGTGCCACCTGGAAGGAGGGCTCTACATCCCCTTGCCTTAAGAACTAGCGGCCCTAACTTGTTAGACGAACCTTTGAAAGGTTTTGCGTGTATCCTGCCCGCTCACCTCGGAAGTGTTATGGGAGTAATTAACCCGGGCATCTGGATATCACGACTCATCGGGTAAAGTGTACACCTCTGTGCAGAGTTTAATAAACTGTTATAACAGCCGTGCTCACGGATACGAGCGGCCCGGAAAACTCACAGATTAGTTGTTATTAGTTGTTTTATGTTGCTCATGTTGTTCACCTTTTGCTATGTATCAATTATTATGATCATGTGGGTTGGGTTTTAAGCCTTCATATATGTTCACCTTAAGGTTAAAATGTTGCCAAATAAAAGCTACTGCAGTTTAACCAGTGTCAGCCTTCTTTGAGCCTCATGAACCCCATGTTACACTTGTTAAGTACGAGATGTACTTATGCTTGTTTATTTTCTTTCTACTTGGATAAAAATCCCGGATGGGTAACAGATTGCTATGGTAACGACGACTTCCCTGAAGAGTTCTAGTCTTGCTGTCAACCAGTCATCTTCCCTGTGATGGAGCTACCGCGAGAGATACTTTATTTATCCGCTGCTATGTAAAGTCTTTGAATAATAATCGTCATGTAATAAACATATGTGATGGTACTTCTTAATTTGTGGCTTATGTGTGTGATTGATCTCTGGGCACACATGAGTTATTGCATTCAATTTTGTTCTTAAAATTGGGTGTGACAAATTGGTATCAGAGCTATGTTGACTGTAGGACGCAAGCCTAGTTAGTTATGGTCGTTTTAGTGGTCCTTGCTTCTCAATTCTTGCTATTTATCTTAGCCTTGTTAATTTATCAAAACTATATGCTTCTCTTTACTTGCTCTATTACACAAATATATTGATTCTATTGTATCTATCTCTTGGTCTATTCCATAGATGGCTCGTCGTATCACCCGCAGGACCGTCAGTGGACGCAGGAGGGCAGGCAACCCCGTTCCGCAAGCACCGCAAGTACCCCAGGAGCCAGAGCAGCAGGAGGTAGCGCCGCAAGAGCCAGAACTGCAAGAACAAGCACCTCAAGAAGTGGAACCACAAGCGCCGGCACCACCAGTACAAGCTCCAGCTCAGCAAGCACCAGCTCCACAAGTTCCGGTACCTCCCGCGCCAGTGCCCCCAGAAGTGCTGGAGGTTGAAGACGATGAAGAGCTTCCAACGGGTTGGGATGTGGACTCCGGGTATTTCGTCGGAGCGCCTACAGCTGCCCAGAGCCCCACACATCACAGGCTGATGAGACTTTTTGATGCCTACTACCCCGACAAGAACATTATCGTACAGTACACCCATTGGAGGTACAGTCATCCCATGGAAAGGACCTACTGGAAGGCAAGAGTGACTGTCGCCGTCCGAGAACCAGAGAGTGGCCTATACCTGCATGAGATGGTGATCGGCCACAGGGCTCGTCGGTCCACTCTAGCGTCAGCCTTGGAAGCCGTGGCAGTTGAAGCCTACAAAGCATTCCGGGGTCGTCGCATTGAAGACATGAGGGATGATGCATACCGCTATCTGCCCTATTGGAACAATGAGAATAAGGAGGCCATGGTAGAAGACCCCAATGCAACACCAACCGAGAAGGCCACACGAGATTTTCTCCTTGACAGGGAAAGGTCTAACGCGGACTTGGAAAGGCAGGTGATATCCATGGGAAAAGATCTCAAAAGATGTTATAGCACTATTGATGGGCTCTTGGAACTTCTCAATCAACCCCCTATGTACAAGAGGCTCCGCGAACCGCTCTACAAATAGGCAGTAGGTCACCCTTCTATGTAATAAGACGATAGTAGTAAGCGTTTGTCGAGTCTAGTTAACCTTTGTGCTAGTGTGCTTCTTTATGTGTGAGTTGGATTATTATTATGTTTATGTGTGATTTGGTTCTTTGTAATGAGTGTTGAGATATTGTGGGCTTTGTCTACAAATCTCATAGTTAGACATAACGTTTATGAATAATAAAAGGGTTAGTTACATCTTGTCCTATGCTGTTTTCTGGAAGCAACCTGTGATCTTTTGGTTATATCTCAAGTTCTGATCGTGCAACATGGCTGAAAATTTTATGATGGAAAATAGACTCCTATATCTAACCAATGCCTCTGGAATCACTTCAATAACTGATTATGGTTTGTGAGATATGGCTGCTTCAAGTTAGAGTTTCTGCGCAGTTTTGAGCTCTGGAACAGATCTGTTTGTTCTCTGTTTTTGACTAACTTAACGACAGAATCTGGGAAAGTCACTTAAATAAAAGTTGTAGATAATTTCGTTATCTTTCCAACCGTGTATCACACGCCCTGTTTGGATTTCTGGAACTCCGTATATGACTGTTTTTCTGTACTGCTGTTACCGGATCTCGCCCAGAAATTTTCAGATCTCCTGTTTCCTCTCATATAAGTGATCTTTTCTTAAAAAGTTCACTAACCTTGATCCCTGTTTGGAAACACAGATGGCCGCCAGAGGAGGTGGAGTTGGAGGTGGACGTGGACGTGGCCGTGGTCGTGGAGCACCTGTTAACCCGCCACCACCACCCCCAGTTGACATTCAGCAGTTGATGGGCATCCAAGCCCAATTTATGCAAACTATGATGCAACATATGCAGCATCAGCCAGTTGGAGGAGCACCACCGATGCAAGTGAGGGACAAGAGGGGTGAGTTTTTGAAGGGTCACCCGCCAGTGTTCTCTCATGCCGCTGATCCCCTGGAGGCTAATGACTGGCTTCGTGCTATTGAACGCCAGCTTACCATCGCGCAATGCAATGACCAGGAGAAGGTGCTCTATGCTTCTGGTCAGTTGCAAGGAGCTGCTCTGGATTGGTGGGAATCGTTTCAGTTCGGTCTAGCCAACAATGCCCCACCTGTCACCTTCGAGGAATTCAAGACCAACTTCAAAGCGTACCATATCCCTGCTGGTCTGATTGAATTGAAGCAGGAAGAGTTTAGATCTCTGCGCCAAGGAGCCATGACCGTTGCAGAGTACCGTGACAAGTTTGCTCAATTGTCACGCTATGCTCCCGCTGATATTGCTCAGGATGCCGACAAGCAGCGTCGCTTCCTCAAGGGTCTGAATGACGGACTGGCACTGCAGCTTATGTCCAATGAGTATGCCAGCTACCAGACCTTAGTCAACCGTGCTATTGTGGTTGACAACAAGCGCAAGGAGATGGAGGCTAGAAAGAGGAAGCTCCAAGGTCAGTCTTCTGGTAGTAACAACCGCCCTCGTCCCTAATTTTGCACCGGGCAACCAGCAGAGGTATCAGGGACCTACTTCTCAGTGGAACCGTAACCAGGGACCGCAACGCCCTTCATATCAGCAGCAAGGAAACAATCAGCGCCCACAGCAGCAGCAGCAGCACAATAATCATGCTCAACGCCAAGGTACCCCCGTCAACACCCCCATGAAGAATAGTGCACCTAACACTCCCAACAAGTGCTTTGTCTGCGGTGAGGTTGGTCACCTCTCCTACAATTGTCCTAAGAAGCAGAATCAACAGACTCCACAGAGTCAGAACAATAAGGGACGTCAGAATCCATCACCTAACTCCGGCAAGGTGAATCACGTGTCCGCAGAGACCGTGCAGGAAGCGCCAGAGATTATGCTTGGTACGTTCAACATCAGTTCCATCCCTGCTACAGTTCTTTTCGATTCTGGTGCATCGCATACTTTCATATCTCATACATTTGTTAGAATGCATAATCTACCTGTTAGTCTCATGAAAACCCCTATAATGGTTACCTCACCGGGTGGAGGTTTGCAAGCTACGCTCCAGTGTATGTCTATAGATGTGTCCTTAGGGGGGGTAGATTTCTCAGTATCCCCAATTGTGCTGAGGACAGCTGGCATTGATTTGATACTTGGGTATGGACTGGATGAAGAGGTGTAAGACAGATATACAGTGTCAAGATAAAGTTGTGACAGTTACCACAGCTAAGGGAGACAGAATCAGTGTGAAGGTAGTGCTTACAACCAACACCGACTGCAACCGTGAACCAGTTGAATGAAGAGGTTTTTCCGGAAGATCTAGTGGTGGATGAGTTCCCGGATGTGTTCCCCGATGACCTTGCCAGGTATGCCACCCGATCGCGACATTGAATTTATTATTGAACTTTTACCTGGAACTGCACCCATAGCTAAAAGACCATATAGGATGGGAGTACCTGAATTAGATGAACTTAAGAAACAAATTAAAGAGTTACAAGAAAAAGGGTTTATTCGTCCTAGTTCATCACCTTGGGGAGCTCCTGTTATCTTTGTTGACAAAAAGGATGGTGGTCAACGGATGTGTGTTGACTATAGATCGCTTAATGAAGTTACCATCAAGAACAAGTACCCGTTGCCGAGGATTGATGATCTGTTTGATCAGCTGAAAGGTGCATGTGTGTTCTCTAAGATTGATCTGCGTTCTGGTTACCATCAGTTGAAGATTCGAGCATCTGATATTCGAAAGACAGCTTTCACTACCAGGTATGGGTTGTATGAGTATACAGTCATGTCATTTGGATTGACCAATGCACCTGCCTACTTTATGTATTTGATGAACAAGGTGTTCATGGAATATCTCGACAAGTTCGTAGTTGTGTTTATTGATGATATTCTAGTATACTCTAAGAACAAGAAAGATCATGCTGATCATCTGAGGTTAGTACTACAAAAACTCAGAGAGCACAAGTTGTATGCCAAGCGCAGCAAGTGTGAGTTTTGGTTAAAGGAAGTTTCTTTCCTTGGACATGTTATCTCTAATGGAGGCATTTCAGTAGATCCAGGCAAGGTTGAAGATGTGTTGAATTGGAAACCACCAACAGATGTGACTGAGATTCGTAGTTTCCTTGGATTGGCTAGGTTACTATAGAAGGTTCATTGAAGGATTCTCCAAACTTGCTAAGCCAATGACAGCTCTGCTAGAGAAGAATGCTAAGTTTGTTTGGTCTGATAAGTGTCAAGCTAATTTCGAGGAGTTGAAGAAACGTCTGACTACAGCTCCAGTGTTAATTCTGCCAGATCTGAGTAAGGATTTCTCTATTTATTGTGATGCATCTCGTCAAGGTTTGGGTTGTGTTCTTATGCAAGAAGGCAGAGTGGTAGCATATGCAGTCGAGGCAGTTGAGAAAGCATGAGCTGAACTATCCCACTCATGATTTAGAATTGGCAGCTGTTGTCCATGCATTGAAGATTTGGAGACACTATCTAGTGGGTCACAAGACGGACATCTATACCGATCATAAGAGCTTGAAGTACATTTTCACTCAGTCTGATCTGAATTTGAGACAACGCAGATGGTTGGAATTGATTAAGGATTATGATTTGGAAATACACTATCATCCCGGGAAGGCTAATGTTGTGGCAGATGCCTTGAGTAGAAAGAGCCATGCCAATGAGGTCAGAATTGCTTCTATGCCAGATGAGTTGTGTGCTGAATTTGCACATCTAAATTTGGGAATTGTGATCAACAGAATAGAGTTAGAACTTGAACCGGTATTGATGCAAGAGATACGTAAGGGTCAGATGTCAGATGAGAAGTTGAAGCAGATAGCCGATAATATTGTTCTTGGCAAAGCGTCAGGTTTCCGGTTAGATGATGATGGCACATTATGGCATGGAAATAGATTATGTGTACCTGCAATCAAGGAGATACGTGAGTCTATACTGCGAGAAGTACATGAGTCAGCTTATTCCATTCATCCTGGAAGCACTAAGATGTACCTTGACCTGAAGAAAAAGTATTGGTGGGATGGACTGAAGCGAGATGTAGCCGAGTACGTCACTTTGTGTGATACATGTCAGAGGGTGAAGGCAGAACATCAAAGACCCGCTGGTTTGCTACAACCGATGAAGATACCTGAATGGAAGTGGGAAGAAGTCGGTATGGACTTTATAGTTGGGTTACCTCGTACTCAGAGAGGTTACGACTCCATATGGGTAATAGTCGATCGATTGACCAAAGTTGCTCACTTTATACCAGTTAAAACTACCTATACGGGAGCTAGATTGGCGGAATTGTACATGGAACGGATAGTATGTTTGCATGGAGTGCCTCGAAAGATTGTGTCAGATCGTGGTACTCAGTTCACCTCCCATTTTTGGCAGATGATACATCGATCATTGGGTACAAGGTTGAACTTCAGTACTGCTTATCATCCACAGACTGATGGACAGACGGAAAGAACCAATCAGATTCTGGAAGACATGTTGAGAGCTTGTGCATTGCAATATGGCACCAGTTGGGACAAGAATTTGTGTTATGCAGAGTTCTCATACAACAATAGCTATCAGGAGAGTCTAAAGATGGCACCGTTTGAAGCTTTGTATGGAAGATCGTGTAGAACACCGTTGTTCTGGGATCAGACAGGTGAAAGTCAAGTGTTTGGACCTGATGTGTTGAGGAATGCCAAGGAACAAGTCAGGATAATCAGAGATAACCTGAGAGCCGCTCAATCTCGGCAAAAGAGTTATGCAAACAACCGTCGTCGAGATCTATCTTTTGCAATAGGTGATTATGTCTACCTAAAGGTGTCACCGATGAGAGGTGTGAAAAGGTTCAATAAGAAAGGAAAGTTAGCACCAAGGTATATTGGACCGTTCAAAATTCTTGAAAGACCTGGCTGAAGTGGCGTATCAGTTAGAGTTGCCATGAAAGCTTGTCAGGAGTGCATGATGTGTTTCATGTTCTCCAGTTGAAGAAGTGTCTACGAGTGCCCTGAAGAGCAGATACCGTTGGAAGAGCTCACAGTTAAGGAAGATTTGACTTATGATGAGTACCCAACAAGAATTCTAGAGACCGCTGAAAGAGTTACCAGGAGCAGAATAATAAAGATGTGTAAGGTTCAGTGGAATCGATATTCAGAAGCAGAGGCAACTTGGGAAAGAGAAGAGGATTTGAGAAAGTCATACCCACAGTTGTTTGAGTAAGCATCGATGGAATCTCGAGGACGAGATTCTTTAAGGGGGGTAGAATTGTAACATCCCAAAATTTGCATCAATTTAAAAATAGGCAATATGATTTAATTATGCATTTTGTGTGTTGCATAAAACTTAGTTAATAAATTATTTGCAAAAGCTAAAATTAATCCTAGGCCAAAGAGCATGCTGATGCATACATGCTGGTGCATATCTTATTTTTGGAATGTGTGGTTTTAGTTCAAAAGTTGTTTGAATTCAAAAAGGATTTGAAAATGCATTTGAAAAATCAAATCGGAAATTGGAAAACCCTTTTCCTTCTCTCCCTCCTCCTTTCTCCCTTCTGGCCCGAGCCAGCTTGGCCGGCCCGCTCCTTCCCTCTTGCTGGCCTGCTTCCCTCCCCTCTCTCCGTCGCTCGCGTGGGCCGCCGCCCGGCCCAGCAGCCCTGCGCAGCGCCGCAGCCCCGCGCTGAGCCGAGGGTCCAGCCTCGGCGCTGCACTCGCGTGCGCGTAGCAGTCTCCGACTCGCCCGAGGGTCCAGCCTCGCGTGAGCATCGCCGTCTCCGTCTCGCCCGAGGGTCCAGCCTCGCGTGAGCATCGCCGTCTCCGTCTCGCCCGAGGGTCCAGCCTCGCGTGAGTATCGCCGTCTCCGTCTCGCCCGAGGGTCCAGCCTCGCGTGCGCGTCGCCGCTTCCGTCTCGCCCGAGCGTCGCCACTCCCGCGCCCGCACTCGCTGACAGCTCGACCCCGCCGGTCAGCGTCCCATCGCTCCTTCTCCCTCTCGTATCCGGCTCGGACTCCATGGCCGAGATCGAATCCATCCTCGCTTCGCGTCCTCGCTTGCCAAATCGACCGAACCGACCCTCTTATAAGGTCCCCAGGAACCCGCCGCCTCTTCCCACGCATCAAGCTCCTGCTCTCGTGCCCCAAAACGCCGCAACCGAGAGCTCCGCACGCCGCAAGATCTCCGCCGCCATCAACCCGGCGATTCATCGAGTTTCCGAGCTTGTAAGTGGCACCTCGAGTTTCCCCTTGATCTTTCGAAGCTAACCGAGAAGTTTTCCCTCTTTTTCCCCCTCGTCTTGGTGCTCTAATCGCTCGCCGTCGCTCTGCAGAGCCCGCCATCCGCCAAGTCGAGCAATCCGCCGTCCCCGAGTCTTCTCCGGCGCCATAAACCCCTCTGGTGAGTTCGCCTTGAGCTCCTCTTTCGATTGGATCTTTTCCCGAGGTCTCTACCGCTCTGTAGCGGAATCCCGAGCCGCGCCGCCGCCTTCCGGCCGCGGAGCCGCCGCGTCCTTCTTTCTCTCCGGCGAAAGCGCCGCCGGTCTCACCCTGATCTAATCCGAGCCGTCCATTCTGGATCTAGCGCTCGGAATCGCTCGATACCCCTTCGTCTGTCACCTTTGCTAAAGAGTCCCCCAAATATTTAGGTCTAAACCCGCGGTCCCAATGGCCCTGTTCATTGAGTCTGCGAATTCTTCCGTTTGAGCCCCTGCGCTTTGTCCTATTTGAGGCGCAGTCCATCCAATCTGATAATTTGTTTAAATCGATTTTAAATACAAATTCAATTTCAGTTTATTTACAGTTTTGCCACTGTTTTCAAATGCTTATAACTTCTACGTTCTTAGTCCGATTTAGTCCGTTCAAGTTGCGTTAGATTCATTTTAAAAAGCTCTATCTATCTGTACAAGGATATCTACTGTTTTCAGAAACTAAAATTGGAGTTAAGTTTAATCTACTAATTAAGGATTTGTAACTTGTTTAGCTCATAACTTTCGCGTTATAATTCCGTTTTTCGTGATCTTCGCGTTTATGTGATCGTAGTAGATCGTACTTTCTGTTTTCAAACTTTTTATATTATTTTCTTGCTGATTGGTGTAATGTTCTAATTATAGCTTGTTTGCTTTGCATGATTGTGTCCCGATGATTGTGTGTTGATGTGATAATCGAGTTCAGACGGTGAGAATTACGTCGGTGATCAGGAGCTCTACTTCGACAACCAGGAACAACCAGAGTACTCTGAATCAGGCAAGTATAGCATGGGATCATCCTTGTTGACCTATCCACCATGAAACATCTAAATTCATATGCATGTGTCTAATTTTGATCTCCTATCTAGTTTACCCTAGACCTTTGACCCGTTACCTTGATAACCTTGGGATGCTATGCATATGGGTAGAGTTTTGCTAGAGCTTGACTTAAACCAAACATGATCTAATAATGGTGAGTAAAATTTGATCTTTTTAGCAACATGGATTAGGACCCCCTGTCAGCAAAAGCTGGGACATACAGTGCAACCATGAGGGTTATATGGCTCTGACCTTAGCTCAGTATAAGGACCTTTTCTAGCTTGTTAGTGGACACCTGTATAGGCGCGTTGGATCTTGCCGAGTTGGGTATAGTGCGGCTTCTGTCCACGTGAGTATAGGCTGCGTGTTATTGTGCCACCTGGAAGGAGGGCTCTACATCCTCTTGCCTTAAGAACTAGCGGCCCTAACTTGTTAGACGAACCTTTGAAAGATTTTGCGTGTATCCTGCCCGCTCACCTCGGAAGTGTTATGGGAGTAATTAACCCGGGCATCTGGATATCACGACTCATCGGGTAAAGTGTACACCTCTGCGCAGAGTTTAATAAACTGTTATAACAGCCGTGCTCACGGATACGAGCGGCCCGGAAAACTCACAGATTAGTTGTTATTAGTTGTTTTATGTTGCTCATGTTGTTCACCTTTTTGCTATGTATCAATTATTATGATCATGTGGGTTGGGTTTTAAGCCTTCATATATGTTCACCTTAAAGTTAAAATGTTGCCAAATAAAAGCTACTGCAGTTTAACCAGTGTCAGCCTTCTTTGAGCCTCATGAACCCCATGTTACACTTGTTAAGTACGAGATGTACTTATGCTTGTTTATTTTCTTTCTACTTGGATAAAAATCCCGGATGGGTAACAGATTGCTATGGTAACGACGACTTCCCTGAAGAGTTCTAGTCTTGCTGTCAACCAGTCATCTTCCCTGTGATGGAGCTACCGCGAGAGATACTTTATTTATCCGCTGCTATGTAAAGTCTTTGAATAATAATCGTCATGTAATAAACATATGTGATGGTACTTCTTAATTTGTGGCTTATGTGTGTGATTGATCTCTGGGCACACATGAGTTATTGCATTCAATTTTGTTCTTAAAATTGGGTGTGACAGATTCACCCAGGGTATAAATATGAACACCGAATACTATAATAGGTAGATTCAACCAATAATACACTTTTTGGCATCACACCAAACTCTAGGAGTAGGAGTAACATAGATTCAACGATTTTTTTCATCAAGCTTGGCTGCAATGGCTTCGTCCGATCTCTAGTTTGCTTGTAAGTATTGTCACAGTTTATGTTATCATTTTGTAAGGCTGCAACAACTTCGTCTGATCTCTTATGATGCATTAATATGAGCTAGTTATCTTTGATTATGTGTTAAATAATTTATTGTTTGATGCATCATCAATAGCTATCGAATCTATCTAAGAGTAGTTAAGCTTCTTTTGCTATCTTAGATCGGTTTAGTTAATCACTCACTTGTACTTTATATGTTCAATGATGTAACTTGTTAAATTCTTCATATATGGTGATTGTGTTATGTGAATTGCTTTATCATTGGCTCTCGTGAGGTGCACCTCTAGCATAAAGATCTTGAAGACGAGGTGCAGGGGATCCCCGGTGCTAGTTAAGGCTAAACTGGGTCAATCGAGCGGGCAACACCCGGTTTACTCAAATTGAGATGGCGGGACCCCCACACATATCAAATCCATCTTGATCTTAAAGCTCTGTCAAATCTAAAATCCCTAACCACCAAGGGTATTTGGTCTTGCTGCTTTAGGCCACTACACCAGATAATCCCTTCACCTACTCGCACTTTTCTCTTTGCATAGTAACCCCCTCCTGATCTTGTTAATCTGCTTAGTTGCCCATTTCTTGATCGAGAAAACTATGAGGAAGTGCACTAAAATTGAACATAGCACTAAATTTACCAAAGTTGATCAGTCGTGTCTGTCCAAAATTTTTGCCTTCTAGGTTAGTAAGTGTGTTTCCACTTTATGAATCATAGGTTGAACATCAACCCTCCACAATTGTTTGACATTCAGTGGTAGACCCAAATGTTTGCATGGAATGCTTTGACCTCACATAGAATGATGTCACTAATATATCATCTATAATTGTCCATATGCTAGTTGATAGGATTAGCTCTAAGTTGCTAAACTCTTTTGGGCTGAGGGTAAGTTAGAGCACACTAGAAAATCATAAGTGAATATTTTCATAGAGTAGTCTAGTTTTTCTAGTGGCAATTTCATTTTAACTCTTGCATTTAAGTTTGATTAGACACCCAATTCGCCCCCACCTAGGTGTTCATGGGACCTTTCTTGACTCAAAATGCTAGTTCTTCAAATTCTCATCTGGGACATGCTTTTCTTGAAATATTATTAAAAATTTTTAAAAATCTCAACTACTTTCATCGTAGAGACAAAAAAAAGGGT
Source organism: Coix lacryma-jobi var. lacryma-jobi (assembly GCA_009763385.1). Taxonomy (NCBI): domain Eukaryota; kingdom Viridiplantae; phylum Streptophyta; class Magnoliopsida; order Poales; family Poaceae; genus Coix; species Coix lacryma-jobi. The sequence goes on along the minus strand of CM019823.1, from coordinate 43,515,393 downwards.
GAATTTGATGTAGACATTCTTTAGTATGTCTTTGCTAGAGGATAGACCCCTTCAATTGTGATAATAGGATCATAGACACTATTCCATTAAAATCATATATTTATAAGTGGTTGGGGTTGCAAGATTAAAAGTGACTATTTCTTTGTAGTTGATAAGGTTTCGTTCAAATTATTTAGAGTGCTAAAAATTCTTTTAAAAATCATAAAAATGAAATTATAAAAATTAGAATTTTCAAATGACTTCGAACATTCACAATCTATACCAAGTCATTTGAAACTTGTAAATTTAAATTTCGAAACATAAGAAAAAACATGATTATTTTGGACTCTAAATTACTATAAATAAAAAAACATTAACTACAAAGTTATAGATTATTTTGATAATTTCAAATTTTGTATAAACCATGTCAGCATCGAGGTCTTTCAAAAAAATTAAATTTGAAATTTCTAATTATGAGAATTTTTAAATAATTTTTGTCACTCTAACATTTTTTTTAAAAAAAAACTTATCAAGTAACAAGTTGTTTATTGAGTTCTATAATTTTATATAAAATTCGTGCTTATCTCAATTCATACACCAAAGTAACACTTTTTTAATAATTATCGGTATATAATAATAGGATATAATGACCACGTGTCCACTCTTAGAAAAAAATATTTTAATAGATATAGCATCCAAGAGTTAATTGCTATAAGTAATCAGTTTTATAGTAAAGATTAATATTGTATAGGTTTATCTACATTGAAAGATGTTTCACGCAAAAAAAATTATAAAACACAACTTACAACACATCTGATCCGGCTCACCAATTACTCCTTCGGTTCTTAAATAACTTTCATTTTTGTTTCTCAAAAAATATTTTTACTAAATATATATTAAAAATATTAATATTCATCATACATAATTAGTATTATTGAAAAGATCTTTGAATCTAGTTTTTTAACAAAATTATTTAGAGATGCAAATGTTGTATGTATTTACTACAAATCGAGTTAATTTATGAAAAAACACTAAGACCAGTCTCAATGAGGGTTTTATAGAGTTTAATGAGCATTAAATATGCTGACATGTCACTATATTAATTAGGAGAGATGTGCTAAGAGTTTCATGAGAGTATAGAGTGTTTTAGGGCACTCCCAATGCAAACTTCATCATAGTTTCTATGTTCATTTATTACTCCTCTATTTATTGAACTTTGCTGATATGATACTGTATTTATTGAAGAAAAAGAGGAGAAAAAGCAAGAAACGGAGTCTAACTTAGAAACCGAGTCTTCACTCCCATCGATGCCGACGAAACCAGCTTCTTATGCGTTGGGGAAGACATCGATGGAGTATTAGAGTCGATGGATCTGGTGCGCCGCCTCCCCCTTCCCTTCCCATCGCCGCGCACACGGCCTCGCTCCCGCGTGCCTCGCTCTTGCTCTCGCGCTCGTGCCCCGACTCCGCTCTCGCTCCCGCGCGCGCATCCGACCCTTTTCGCTCCTGCGCGTCCCCGACCTGCCTCCCGCGTGCGCCCGGTGGATTTCTCGCGCGCCGCCCGTCCCTTCCCCCACGCCGCCCGCCCTTTCCCACGTGAGGACCTGCAAAATCAAGCACAACACAAGTGCCAGCTGCAGATAGGCTTCTCCAGGTCTGAATCGAGGTATGCCTTAAATCACTTTGCGATGGTAACTAATTTGTTGTTTAGAGACATTTGACTCATTGAGATGTGAGGATTCATTCAGATTCACTGATATATTTCGGACATGTTAATCTAAACATTCAGATTCAATGATTTGATTATGTTTATCTAAACATTCAGATTCGCTGACACATATTTTTGTACCTATTTAAATGCAGACTTCTGACCTTTTGCAGTTTAACCTGAAGCTGGAACGGAGCAGTCACTACTAGAAAACAAGCCTTTGGACGATTTGCAAAATCAGCTTTAGTCACGGAAAAATTTGCGTCCGGGACTAGAAAGGTCTTTAGCCCAGGTTGGTAACATCAACCGGGACTAAAGTCCCCCTACGCAACGGCACATTTGTCAGAGGGACCTTTAGTCTCGGTTGGTGTTACCAACCGGGGCTAAAGGTCAATCTTTAACCCCGGTTGGTGACACTAACCGGGACTAAAGGTTTTGCCCCGGTTGTTGTACCCAGTCGGGGCTAAATGTTGGCATTTAGCCCCGACTGGGTACAGCAACCGGGGCTAAATGTCCCTCCCTATATTTGAACTGTTCTTCCACCTTCAGCCGTGCTCGCGAGCTCTTTTTTACTTGCTTAATTGCTTGATGCTTGTTGTTGGGATCACACTTGCCTTACCCCCGCTCGCGCGCAGGGGATCAGCGAAGGCGGTCGGTCGTCACAGCTAAACGTGAGGGTACAAAGAAGCAAGAACAGTAATGTTGTGGCTCTATTCCCCAAAAAACCGTCCCCTTACACTGTTTACCCCTTGGTATTTATAGGAAATACCAAGGGGCACTGACCAAATTACAAAAAGGGTACAAGAAAGATTCTTGTACGCTATACAACGGAAGGGCAGAATCGTACAAACACAGACGCTATAGAAACCCTAGCTCGCCTCCCACATGTTCGTCGCCGCCTGGCTTGCGCACACCTTCGCCAAGGGCGCGAAGGTTAACTTCTTAGCTCCGTCAGTCGCAGGGCACGCGTCCGCTCGCCACCCGCTTAGCTTGACCTTCCTTGCGAAGGTGTGCGGCATGCGCAAGGGTCGTCACTTGCTCTTCCCACGCTTCTCTCCTGCAAGAACCGTAAGATGACCCGAAAGCCGAGTTGATATCCGAGGGTTAGGAATAAGGCCCGAGGGGCTTATCAAGCGACGAGGGTTTTCTCAAGGGAAAGCAGGGCATTAGCGAGGGTTGCCTCCTGACTCAGCCTGCGCGACGTCACTGCCAAGGGTTCTTTCCCCCAACAGTAGCCCCTCGATGGCTTGGATCTAAAAATGTTCGATCTTAGGCCCAAGCAGCGCCTTTGTTTGGAAATGAACAGTGTCCCTCGGCAGCGACGCCCGCGGCTGCTTGCGGGCCGACCCATTTGTTTTTTGCTTGCGGTGTTTGAGGTCCATTTCGTTTCCTGTGCCGCATTTTTGGGGATCCGTGCCGAGTTTTTCAGGTTGGATGGTTCGTGCCTTGGCCTATATAAAGGTGGGGTTGGTGGTCGCTTTGAACTTGTGCCCTCCTGTTGCTATAGCCAACCTGCTGCTGTGATTTGCTTGTAGCGAAGGTTTGTTTTAGCTTGTGTGCGATGGTTGAGATAGGCGCTCGTTGTTCGAAGTTAGAGTCAGCTGAAGAGATGGCTAGGTCGAAGCAGACTGCTCGTGTTGCTTCTCCGAGTGCTGCGGATGGTGGAGTGACCTTTGAGTTTGGACTTAGTCAGGTCTGCAGTTCTGACCTGGCTACTTATGTGAAGCGAGGCTGGATTGAGGATGGGAAAGCGAGGACCAGTGCTGGGGAGACCACTCCAAAGCCAGATGCTGATGAGGTTGTTGTGTTTGAGGAGTTCTTTACGGCTGGTCTGCATTTTCCGGTTGCTTTGTTTGTGACTTCGGTCCTGCGGAGGTTCAATTTGAGGTTTCACCAACTCACCCCATCGTGTTTTACGAAGCTTTCTGTATATGTCTGGGCGTGCCGTTCCCAGGGCGTTGTCCCTCACGTCGAAGGTTTTGTCCGGACGCACCGTGTGCATATGCAGCCTCGCAAGATAGTGGATGGTGAAGGTAATACCAGTCTCGGTCAGTTTTCGGTGTACACCTTTTGCTATCGTGCTGGATCAGAGTTGCCGGTGCAAGCTCAGAAGAACAAGTGGACCAGTGGATGGCAGGAGTTCTGGTTCTACTACAAGCTTGATGGGGTAGCCGAGCTCTGTGGCGAGCTTCCGCCCCTTGGCGATGTGAGTGTCGAGGCTAAGATGAGTGCCGAGGCGCACGCCGCGGTTGATTGCTTAAGGGTTGTTGCGCGTTCGCAGTGTGCTCGCGACTTGGTCGAGGAGTATTGCTGTGCCAAAGTGTGGCCCCTTAGCCGGAAACAAATATGGTTTTCTGTTGAGGATGACCCTAAGTACGAGGGTAGGGGTTTGAAGAAGCCTAGGTTGGAGCTGAACAAAACTTGGGAGGCTGTTTTCAAGAGGTTTCCCAGACGTGAAGATGGAGTCGAGGCTATTTACAAACGGGTTCAACAGAGGGCTGAAGATCTCGTTGGCAAGCTTTCTACGCTTGAGGTTAAAGCCATCCATGGCTTGGTGGGTAGCGAAGGTCGAGTTAACAGGATTTTTGATATTCTTGAGATCCAGTATGCTGATTGGCCCGCACCTTCGAGTGAGGATGCGCCGAAGAAGAGGAAACGCGCTGCCGCCGAGGAAAAAGGGCTTGCCTCGCGGCCGAAAAGGGGTCGTGGTCGACGCCGCGGTGGAGCCGGTAGTCGGGTGAAAAAGCTTGCGACGAAGGTCGCCGTGGGTTCGGGTGCTACTGGCACTTCATCCTCTTCAGCCGTTATTTCGTTGCCGAGCGGCCGAGGTCTTGCGAAGGTCGGAGGGCGAGTGCCCCGTGTCGGCGGGATTGGTGCGCTGATTCAAGTTTCGGATGATGAGGAAGAAGTCTCCGACAGTGAAGAGAAGGAGGAGGGGAGGGAGGCAGAAAAAGAAGTTGACACTGAAGACGACTCGTCTGATGATGATAGCGACTCTTCCAGTAGCGAAGATGACTCCGATGATGAGGTTTCCATCGGTGATGACCGTGGGAAGGCAGTTGTTTCATCTAGCGCAGCTGCTCGTAGTATCGATGAGATTATCTGGGACTTCGAGCCTGAGAGTCCCCCGCGAGGGTCGATTCCTGAGTTCGCGGGGTCGCATTTCTGGGTTAATGGGTTCGAGGTAGCCAGTGACCTTGAGTCGGAGTGAGTTCCTGGGAAGAGACCGTATGGCGAAGCCAGCCGATCAAGCCTTCCTTATTTTGCTAAGAAGATCGGTGTTTCGGACCCTAAGACAGAGCTTTTCACTAGTCCGGACCTTCGGGAGTGCCACCTGCAATGTGCTCCGGAGGAAAGGCGTTTTCTTGGCCGGGTGTTTGGTCGGATTTGTGTGCCAGAGGCGGAGCTTCGACTGGCCAACCAGCCTTTGGACGAACTTCATGATGACATAGATGTCAAGCTGGCTGAACTAATGCTCCTTAACCGCTCGGCTCGCCGGAGGGCGAGTTATAATCTTAACTATTTGAATGACCGGTTGGCCGAGGTCGAGAAAGATAATAAGGACCTTCGGCAAAGTTTGGAAAATAAAGAGATTGAGCTCAAAGCTGCTTTGGAAAAAAACAAGAAGTCCCGAGAGGAGGCTGTGGAGCTAGCGAAGCGGAACGCAGATCTAATTGCGGCGAACAAGGAGAAGGATAAGGCGTTGATGTCTGCAGAGGATCGGATTACCGATTTGAAAGGGTCGTGGCGAGCCAGTATGGAGAAAATTAAAAGTAAGATCGATGGTTGCTTAATTGAAGTCGGTGGCTCGGCCGCAGAACCACTTCCAGTTGATGCTGGTGCGGAGGATTCAGGCGATTGGCTCTGCGGGGAGCTTGATGTTTTTAGTTCATTGGTTGAGAACGCGGCTGACTTCGGCGGTTATGCCGGAGCTTTGGCTATGTCTAGCACCCTTCGACAAGCTGATTGCGACCATCTCCGCAAAATTAAGCGGTCGAACCATGTTTTCCCTACAGTTGATGAAGTTCGAGCTTTGAAGATCGACGACGCAGATGTTCGTAATTGCGCAATGCGTTTTTTGCGAAGGTTCTGGATAGCTGGCGGAGGTCGAGCCCTGGCTTTCGAAGAGGCCGCCGAAGCTACTCGTCAGGTGTCCATTGCATGAGATGTCTGTTTCATGTTTTAATCCATGGATGAAAAAGTTGATTTTTAGTCCTGTGTTCTTTTTTGCAGGCTCAGAAGGACGCGCTGCCCTCGCCGACTGCGACCGAAGACGTTGCGGGTTGCTCGAAGTCTGCTCCTGCGCACAATTCTGCGGAAGTTCCACCAGTCGTGGTCGCACCCTCGGCTGAGGGGGCTCCGGTCACTAGGGAGGCCAACATGGAAGAGGCGGCAACGGACGAATCGCCTGCTGCTGAACCTTCCATGACTTTGGAGAGTTTGGATGCTGCGACCGGTGAGGATTTGGGTGCTTCAGCTGGCGAAGCTAGGGTGGAGGAGCATGTGGATGACGAGCAGGTGTGAAAACTTGGGATAGCTTTAACATGAGGGTCATTTTGTAATATGTTGGGTGGTGGGGATGACTAGGTGACACTGAGACACTTTTTTAATGCTGTGAAAATGCAGGTTCCTGATGGAACCGTGCTAGAAGTATTTGATGTGACGCCGCTGACGCTAAATTATCAGGATATTTTTATAAGTGGTGAATCTTGGGCCCGAGCTAAGCTTAAACACCCTTCGCTACCTTTTGAACGTTTTTGGTGGTCGAAAGTGCGAAGGTACGATTTGAAGAATAGTCGGTCCAGCCTATTCTGGCGTAACGCAGATTATATGGATCGGCAAGCTGCGCATTTTTTGTTTGGTTCTTCTTCTTCTTCTTCGCTACCGGTTGTCGAAGATGACATTGATGAGAAAATGGCCCTGGACTACTTGTTTGGGCGAAGCAACCTTGATCTAGGTCCGGATGGTTCGCTTGTGATTCCGAAGGAGGAGCCTTCGGAAGTTAGTGATATGAATCAGAGATATATGTATAGGGCGAGGGTCTGCCAATTGTTCCTGCGACTCCTTTGTTGTGGGGACCCATGGTTCCGGTTGAAGTGGGGTTTGAGGAGGGTGGCGAGGGTTTGGACAATCTAAAGTTGATTGGGAACGGTGATAGTTCCTTGTAATTTTATTCTTTGTATTGAGTGTGTACCATACTGAGTTTGATTTGTACACAAGAGGAAAAAAGTAAGAGAAGATATTTGCGAAAACGGCGACACCCTCTTTTTTCTTTTAGCGAGGCTCGCTTATTGTAAATGTATGATGTTTTACGAAAAACAGCGATGCCCCCTTTTCTTTTTAGCGAGGCTCGCAAATGTTGAATATATGATGTTTATGAAAACAACGACGTCTCCTTTTCTTTTTAGCGAGACTCGCGTATTGTATGATGTTTATAAAAACAGCGACGCCCCCTTTTCTTTTTAGCGAGGCTCGCGTATGGTGAATGTATGATGTTTTATGAAAAACAGCGACGCCCCCTTTTCTTTTTAGCGAGGCTCGCGTATTGTATGATGTTTATGAAAACAGCGACGCCCCCTTTTCTTTTTAGCGAGGCTCACGTATGGTGAATGTATGATGTTTTACGAAAACAGCGACGCCCCCTTTTCTTTTTAGAGAGGCCGCGTATGGTGAATGTATGATGTTTTACAAAAAACAGCGACGTCCCCTTTTCTTTTTAGCGAGGCTCGCTTATTGTTTTTGTTTTGTGAGGTTTTTTCGACTTTTTATACTTCGCGATTGCTCTTGTCTTAGGTGGAGGTGAAGCTTGCTTTGTGAGCCCCTAGCGTTTTGTGTGGTGTGCTCGACTTTTTTGGACTTCGCGCCTCCCCTAGTCTTAGGTGGAGGTGAAGTTTGCCTTGCGAGCCCCTGACGTTTTTTGCGAGGGTGCTCAACTTTTTTGGACTTCGCGCCTTCCCTAGTCTTAGGTGGAGGTGAAGTTTGCCTTGCGAGCCCCTGGCGTTTTTTTGCGAGGGTGCTTGACTTTTTTGGACTTCGCGCCTCCCCTAGTTTTAGGTGGAGGTGAAGTTTGCTTTGCGAGCCCCTGGCGTTTTTTGCGAGGGTGCTCGACTTTTTTGGACTTCGCGCCTCCCCTAGTCTTAGGTGGAGGTGAAGTTTGCCTTGCGAGCCCCTGGCGTTTTTTGGGAGGGTGCTCAACTTTTTTGGACTTCGCGCCTTCCCTAGTCTTAGGTGGAGGTGAAGCTTGCTTTGCGAGCCCCTGGCATTTTTTGCGAGGGTGCTCGACTTTTTTGGACTTCGCGCCTCCCCTAGTTTTAGGTGGAGGTGAAGTTTGCTTTGCGAGCCCCTGGCGTTTTTTGCGAGGGTGCTCGACTTTTTTGGACTTCGCGCCTCCCCTAGTCTTAGGTGAAGGTGAAGTTTGCTTTTCTCAAGTTTGTTTCGAAAGGATTTGCGTTTCGAAGCAATCTTCGGTGTCTTTCGTCGATTATAAGCGCTCTTGGATAAGAGTTGCTTTTATCAATGTTTATGGGAAACTAAAAAAACTTTAGAGTTTTGTTTTTTCGGGAGCTGATGCCTTTATTAAGGACTTGGAAACTGCCTCGTTAAAAAACCTTACGCCCCTTCGTAAGAAAAAAGAGTGCAGCTCCTTTGTTTTGGTTACAGGTATGGTGCTGGAAAAGAGGAGATTAAAGGCAAATTACATGTTGTGAGAGCTCGCTAAGGCTCTGCTATGGGTAGAATTTGCGAAGGTCGTCAACATTCCAGGTGTGAGGTATGCGGTTTCCTTCGCTGTCAGAGAGGTGAAAGGAACCAGGACGATTGCACTCTACTATCAGGTAAGGTCCCATCCATTTTGGCTGTAATTTTCCCGCCATGTTGGCGTTTTGTTTACGAATGAGGACGAGGTCACCCTTCTTCAGTTCTTTGATTCTCACCTTTTTATCTCTCCACTTTTTTGTTTCTTCTTGATACTTGCGAAGGTTGTGCACTGTGTTGCATCTCGTCTCCTCGAGCAAATCCTTGTCAAGCAGCTGGTTTTGTTCATTTGGTTCGAGGGTTGCTCTGAGAGAGCCATGCTTCAATTCTTCTGGTAACACGGCTTCTTCGCCAAATAGGAGCCTGAAAGGTGTGAATTTGGTGGCTCTGCATTCCGAGGTGTTATGGGACCAGGTGACCGAGGTTAGTTCTTCCGCCCACTTTCCCTTGGGCCTACCTTGCAATTTTTTGGATATGGCTTGGAAAATTGTTGCATTGACTCTTTCAACTAAGCCATTGGATTGAGGGTGTCGGATAGAGGCGAAGCACAAGACTGTTCCGATTTGTGCGCAGAATTCTTTGAAGACCTCGCTGTCAAACTGAGTACCGTTGTCTACAGTTAAGTGTTTGGGGACTCCAAACCGACAAACTAATTGCTGCCAGAAAAACTTTTTCACGGCTAGGGAGGTGATGGAAGCCAGCGGTCTAGTTTCAATCCACTTCGTGAAGTATTCCACAGCTACCACTGCATAGCAAAGGTTTCCTGGAGCTGTTGGTAGTGGACCGACGAGGTCCATTGCCCATCTTTGCAAAGGCCATGTTGGGCATATCAGAGTTGTTGGAGCCCCTGGGGCGTTTTTCATTTTTGTCGTTAGTTGGCAACCCTCGCAACGTTTGACGATGTCTTCTGCATCTCGTAATGCTGTTGGCCACTAGAAACCTTGACGGAAGGCTTTCCCAACTAGCGCCCTTGGGCCGTTGTGTGAACCGCAGATACCTTCGTGAATAAGCTTGAGAATGTCATTTCCTTCAATCTGTGACACGCATTTCAGCCATGGCAAGGTTACCGAGGCTTTGAACAGAATGTTGTCCACTATTTTGTACCCTCGAGCTCTTTGTTTTAGTCTGTTTTCTTCCTCTTTGGACTCGGGTTCATGCAGCCCGTTGATATAGGCCATGATGGGTGTTCTCCAGTCTTTGTTTTGGATTGCATTGATCAGATTGGCATTCTTTTCAGAGGCTTCGAATGCTGATTGAGTTGTTACTTCGTGAAACACGTCAGGCGGCAGCTGTAGTTGTTGTGCTGCTGCTTTAGCTAGGCTGTCTGCCTCGTTGTTTTCTGACCTCGGTATTGCTTTCACTGTTATGCCGAGGAAGAAAGATTCTAACCTTCGGACATATTGAAAGTATTTTTGTAGCTCTGGATCTTTTGCTTTATAATTTTTCTCAATGTGTCCCGCGATGACTTGGGAGTCTGTGTAAATGACTGCCCTTCGAACTGACAATGATCGAAGCCTTGAGAGTGCTAGTATCACGGCTTCGTATTCTGCGGAGTTATTTGTGCACTTGAAGTCGAGTCTTTTTGCATACCTTAGCTTCGACCCAGATGGCGAAACTAGAATGGTTGAGGCTCCTGCTCCAGTTGCTCCCTAGGCTCCATCGACATACACTGTCCAAAATGGATCTGGTTGGGCTCCATCTCTGCGAGGGTCTGGGGTCCATTCAGCTATGAAATCTGCTAGTGCCTGAGATTTGATCGCTGTTCTTCCCACGAAGGTTATAGCGTAGCTGTTCAGCTCGACTGCCCATTTTGCTATTCTGCCGACTGCCTCAGTGTTCTTGAAAATGTTCTCGAGGGGGTATCCTGAAGGTACTTGGATTTTGTGTGCTTGGAAATAGTGTTTTAGTTTTCTTGAGGCCATGACCACGGCATATCCTATCTTCTCGAGCTCTGAGTACTTTCGTTTGGGACCCTCGAGGGTTTCAGACACATAGTAGACCAGGGCCTGTCTGGTTTTGCTGTTTTCGTGCAGCTCTTTGATCAGAACTGCGCTGGCTGCGAAGGCTGCGACATACAGCAATAGAAGGTCCCCTTTGCTCGGGTTGGTTAAGACAGTCAAGTTGGTGAGGTAGTTTTTCAAATCCTCGAAGGCTTTCTGCTGGCGAGGTCCCCAATTGAATGGGGCTGTGCTTCTCAAAGTTTCGAAGAAAGGTAACCCCCGCTCAGCTGATCTGGAGATGAATCTGCTGAGTGCTGCTAGGCGGCCTGACAAACGTTGAGCTGCTTCTTTGGTTGTCGGGGGTTCCATATTGATGATGGCGTCAATTTTCTTGGGGTTTGCTTCAATTCCCCTTGCAGAGACGATGCAACCTAGTAATTTTCCTTCGCTTACCCCAAAAACACATTTTTCGGGGTTTAGCTTTAATCCGGCAAACCGAAGGTTGTTGAAAACTCTCGCCAAGTCTGAAATGTGGTTTTCTTTTTGCTCGCTTTGCACGATCAAATCATCGACGTAGGCAGAGATAGCATGTTCATCCTTGAACACTTCAGATGTCATGCGAGCGAAGGTTGATCCTGCATTTCTCAAGCCTTCTGCCATTCTTCGAAAGCAAAAAGTGCCCGAAGGTGTAATGAAGCTTGTTTTTTCCTCATCTTCTTCATTCATCCAGATCTGGCGATACCCCGAGAAACAGTCGAGGAGAGAAAGCATTTGGCAACCAGCTGCTCTGTCGACCAAGGTGCTTATGTTTGGGAGGGGAAAGTCATCCTTCGGACAGGCTTTGTTCAGGCACGTGAAATCTACACACATTCTCCATTTCTTGTTCTTTTTCTGTACTAGGACCACGTTTGAGAGCCATGTTGGGTATTTGACTGGGCGAATGACACCTGCGTCAAAAAGTCTTTTTACCTCTGCCTTCGCTACCTCTTTCCTTTCTTCTGACATTTTGCGAAGCTTTTGCTTAACTGGGCGATAGCCTAGTTTGATGTTTAGGCTGTGCTCTATCAAAGTTCTGTTTACCCCTTTTAGGTCCTCGGCAGACCAAGCGAAGGTGTCAGAGTTTTCCTTGAGGAAAAAGACGAGGTTGTTTTCTGACTAGGAGTCCAAGTTGGCTGAGATGAACACTTTTCTTTCGGAATTGCCCTCAAAGAGTTGGACTTGTTTAGTTTCTTCTTTGGGTGATGCTTTCAGTCGATCGGTGCATACCTCGCCTTCGGTGTTGAGGTTTGTTGTTCGAGGCTTTGACAAATTATGGACATTGCGTTGCCCTGGTGCTACTGTTCCCTCAGCTGCCCTTGCAATGTCTTGATCTCCATAAACTGCAATGACCCCCTTCGGAGCAGGGAGCTTCATGCAGAGGTATGCGGGATGGATGACGACATTGAATGAATTGGTGACCCCTCGGCCGAATATTGCATTGTAAGGATAGAACATGTCGACCACGTCGAAGGTTATATGCTCAGTTCTGCAGTTCACCTGGTCTCCGAAGGTCACGGGCAGAGATATTTTTCCGATAGCTCTTACTTGTTGGCCACTGAAACCGTATAGCGGGTTGTCAGCGGGTTGCAAGAGATTTCTGTCAAGTTGCATGCTGTCGAAGGTTGTGGCGAACAGGATGTCTGCAGAGCTTCCTGTATCGACCAGAATTTTGGTGACTGTCCACCCAGCTAGATTAGTTTCGATCACCATTGCGTCAGTGTGAGGGTAGTCCCTTAACCTCATGTCACTAAAATTGAAGGTTATTGGGATATGAGACCATCGACCAAACTTGTGCGGCCCTTCGACGGCTACATGGTGTACTCTTCTGGCGTGTTCTTTCCTTTGCCTCTTGTTGCCATGATCTTCGTTGGAGCCTCCGGTGATGGCCTGTATAACACCGAAGGTTGATGTTGGGTTGTTGATTGTTGTTTGGGCTTGGGCTTCGGATTTGACAGGTTGTGGGGCTGGCAGCGCTGGTATTGGTGGTGGTGGGGGCAGAGTATTGTTCACTTGTTGATTGGTTTGGGTCTGGGTTTGAGGGGTCGTTGGGTATGTGACGGTATATGATACGTTTTGGCGTTGGGGGATGGTGGATGGCTGATAAGAGGCTTGGTTGTAGTGTGGGTGATGTGCGTAAAAAGGTTGGTGCGAAGGTAGGCCATAATTTACGGGGGTGTAGTGGTATGGAGGATTTGGTGGGTTGAAGTTTGGTTTCCTGGTGTGATTGATGGTTCGGTTTTCTGCCGATGCGGCTCTTCTGGATTCCTGGTACTTTTTTCCGTTGACGAAGCACTCGCATTGTTTGGTGGTGTGCCCCTTGCCAGGACCACAAAAATAACAATACATTTTCGCGGGATCTTTTTGTTGGTTTCGTTGGTCCGGCGGTGGTGGGAATCCTTGTGGATTTTGGTTGCCCGAGGGTTGAGCACCCCTTCTTTGGTCTTCAAAGGGACATGCCTTGTTGATTGCACCAATGTTGCTTTGTTCTTGGCGAGGGTTGTTTTCTCTCGCTTGAGGCCTCGGCTGCGACTTCTGCTGAGATCTTCGGGCATCAGACTTTGCCCTGAAGTCCATGTCCGCTCTACAGTATCTTTCCATTGTCTCATGTAGTTCTTCGATTGTGTTTGCCGGCTTCCTGGCAAATTTTGAGGAGCATGGGCCTGGGCGCAGGCCACTGACTGCAGCGAGGATGACAGCCTCGTCAGAGATCCCCGGGGTTCTTGCCCTGATTTGGATGAACCTTCATCAATAATCTTGCAATGGTTCGCGCTCTTCTTGTTTGCAGTTGAACAACTCAATGGGGTTTGATGGGGCTGCTGTAATACCCTTAAAATTTGTGCAAAGCCTATCTCTGAGGTTGGCCCAGGAATCCACGGTTCTAGGGCGAAGGTTGTTGTACCAAGTCTGTGCAATGTCCCGAAGGATGATTACGAAGGACTTTGCCATTGTTGATTCATCTCCCCCTGCTGCAGCGACTGTCGCTTCATAACTCATTATTAATTGGCGAGGGTCAGTAAGACCGTCGTAACGGGGTATATTTTGTGGATTGTAGCATGGTGGCAAGGGTTGAGTTTGTAGTATCTGGGAGAGTGGTGATTTTGGGTCATATGGCATTTGATGTTGTTGGGCTCTCCGTTGGTTGCGCAGGTTTGGCTCTCTTTCGTTTGGGTAGAGTTGGCGAAAGTTTGGTTGCCTCATAGGGTATGGGTTATCTGGGTGATATGGTGGTGGCGGGGGTGGTGGTGGCTGACGAGCGTTGCCCTGTCCCTGCCCGACATTCTCCTCTTGAAGTGGCGGCATTTGCCTATCATTCCAGTCCTCGGCTTCAGCCTCAGCTGCTGCGAGGGACTCCTCCATTCGGCGAAGCTGCTCTCTTGCTTCCTCCGCCTTTTGCCTGATAAGGCGCCGCCGGTTGTGCCTTTCAAGTTGGTCCAGACGTCTCTTCTTCTCCTGCAACTCAGCTTGAAGTGTCTCTAAAGCCTCGAGGCCCAACTCCTCCTCATCTCCTTCCCTGTCTCCTCCGGAGGTATGCGGGTGTGGCTGTGATACCAGCCGAGTGTGAGGGCCCGGGACCTCCGTCCCTGGAGCAATTTCTTCTGTTTCCGAGGGTTCTACATTCTCTTCCACAGGCTGGACCGTCGCCGTGGCCTCTCTGGTCACGCGAGGGTCTCTAGTTGAGGGCGCTCTTCTGTTTCCTGCCATTACGAACTTTCGTTCCCCACGGACGGCGCCAAACTGTTGGGATCACACTTGCCTTACCCCCGCTCGCGCACAGGGGATCAGCGAAGGCGGCCGGTCGTCACAGCTAAACGCGAGGGTACAAAGAAGCAAGAACAGTAATGTTGTGGCTCTATTCCCCAAAAAACCGTTCCCTTACACTGTTCATCCCTTGTTATTTATAGGGAATACCAAGGGGCACTGACCAAATTACAAAAAGGGTACAAGAAAGATTCCTCTACGCTATACAACGGAAGGGCAGAATCGTACAAACACAAACGCTATAGAAACCCTAGCTCGCCTCCCACATGTCCGCCGCCGCTTGGCTTGCGCACACCTTCGCCAGGGGCGCGAAGGTTAACTTCTTAGCTCCGTCAGTCGCAGGGCACGCGTCCGCTCGCCACCCGCTTAGCTTGACCTTCCTTGCGAAGGTGCGCGGCATGCGCGAGGGTCGTCACTTGCTCTTCCCACGCTTCTCTCCTGCGAGAACCGTAAGACGACCCGAAAGCCGAGTTGATATCTGAGGGTTAGGAATAAGGCCCGAGGGGCTTATCAAGCGACGAGGGTTTTCTCAAGGGAAAGCAGGGCATTAGCGAGGGTTGCCTCCTGACTCGGCCTGCGCGACGTCACTGCCGAGGGTTCTTTCCCTCAACACTTGTTGTGTCTTCTCCGGTGATTTGTGTACATCTCCACTGATGGATCTATTTCATTACATCTACGTCGTCATCGACTCGTTCAAAGGTTACTAGCTTTATTTTCTCATATTTTTAGCTGTCACATATATATGTGGTTTTTAAGCTATTTTGAGTTCATATGTGACCAGTTTAATTAGTTTATTTTAATTTTTTTGGAAGAAATAGAGATCATTTAAATCATTTTTTTAAAACATTAGAAATATATAATACTTTAGTTTACAAAATGTGACCGGTTTAATTAGTTTATTTTATTTTTTCGGAGGAATAGAGATCATTTAAATCATTTGTTTAAAGAAAATTAGAAATATATAATACTTTAGTTTACAGAATGTGACCAGTTTAATTAGTTTATTTTAATTTTTTGGGAGAAATAGAGATTATTTAAATCATTTGTTTTAAAACATTAGAAATATATAATACTTTAGTTTACAAAATGTGACCGGTTTAATTAGTTTATTTTATTTTTTGGGAGAAATAGAGATCATTTAAATCATTTATTTAAAGAAAATTAGAAATATATAATACTTTAGTTTACAAAATGTGACCGGTTTAATTATTTTATTTTATTTTATTGGGAGAAATAGAGATCATTTAAATCATTTGTTTAAAAAAATTAGAAATATATAATTCTTTAGTTTACAAAATGTGACCGGTTTAATTAGTGTGGCAGAACCTCCCATTAATGTGGCCCACCCGCACACGTCATCGTCGTAAGGACTCCAATGACAGTGCAAATGAAACACATCACTGGAAAGAACTGTCGGGTGTCCCCGAGAGAACCCCGAATCATCCACAAGTTACAGGGTCGTCTTGTCTTCGGGTGGAATAATTACAACATTACAACAGTTGATACAAAATACGTCGGAGTGCGGAAGCAAGAGAGACAGACTTTACAAAATCATGAATAAGTTACTTTTTACATAAATATAACCGGTATTGCGGAAGCAGAATAGTATTACAGAACCACACTTAGGTGGAGCACCTAAGTTGGAGAAGAAGAACAACCAGATCACGTCAAGCCCACTGACATGTTCATGATCAACATCACCTATTAGAAACCTGCAACAGGGGATTAACAAACCCTGAGTACAAGGGTACTCAACAAGACTTACCCGACAAGAGAAGAGAAGGAACAGGTATGTTGGCTTGGGTAGGCTCAACAGTATTTTTCATTTGCATAAAAGCTTACTAAAGTAATCCTAGATCCAAATTTTTCTTAATCATTTCAGTATTTGGTAAGAATTGAAGGTGAAGACTAGTGAAAGATCATTGTCATTCTTTCTTCAACCAGTTCCATTTTATTCTACGGTGCGGGTCGGAAGATTGAGTCTCCTTAACCGAGGAGCACGACGATTCGAACCGATTCAACCAGATCTGGGAGTTTTCCACGATCATACGATATATGTAGACCCGTGATCACACATATACCAACCCCAACCTCGGATCCTCCAAACAAGACCGGGTCCACGCCACCCGAGAGTACTTGTACACCTCCAATCCGGGACTTTAACCCACGAGGGTAGCTAGTACACTCGCCTTCTCTCCACTCCCAGTGCGTGATTAGCCGTTCTCATTTAAGAACCACCAAGGTAGGGCTTACCGTAGCATATGATCGGTACTTCACAGTTTCTCAATCTAGCAGGCCAACAACGGTTAATCCTAATCCGACACATCCGGGTCACCCTGCACCAACCCAAGGTTCGATGCATGTGCCCGTCTGGTTTTAACCATCATTCTTTCTCATTATCATTCCAAAACGATAAGTATCGAAAACATTTATCAAAAGCTTCATAAAGCAAGGCTAAGCATTTCTATCATTTGCATAAAGCAGGTATCAAGGAATGATATATCGATAACAAGGTTGATCATGCATCAACAGGTTTAAAGCATTTATTTGATAAACATCTAATGCATCAGGTTATCGAAAGTAAGTGTGATTGTAAATCCAAGGAAATGGTTGAATGAACCGGGGCTTGCCTTCGTTGCAGGGAAGATAGGATCCAAGAATGATCCACAAAGGTTAGTTCCTTCATCTAGAAGTTAAGTCTTTTCGATGAAGCTTGTCCAACAAGAATCTCCTTCCGAGGCTTGTTCGACAAGGGTGATCACCAAAGCTTGATCAACACGACTCCAACACTCTCGAATACTACACGTAGATAAATGATGTATGCTTAGTATGATGCTATGGGATGTATGCTAAGGTGCAGGATAATTCAAAAGTATAACGGAAGCTAAGCACAAGATAAGGAAAGTCGAGTACAACTTTCCTTCGCGGTAAAGTTGCAAACCAACAAAACCAACTTGCAACTTACCAACTAATATTCCTAGCTATACATACAACTTCCACCAAGCACCTTTAGGAAGACAACTAAGGATGGCTAAGGTTCATTAAAACATCACTCAAGCCATAGGAGCACAAGATGAGAGGTGTCCCATGGTCTTCAAACAATAGCCAAAAGTCACACAAGATGTAAACTTAAACTTAAGGGTTTATTAACCATAACCAGAGCTACCATCATTCAAACGGGGTGATCCTAGACAATTTGAAAAGCTTATCAAATTGCCTACAAAAATCATTAAAGTCTCATTTATTAATTAAAAGACATATTTAAATCACTTTCAAAAACTATCTATTTTTCAGGTTTTATATTTTTCTCTGATTGAACATATCACAAGGAACATGACAAAATTTATTTCACAATTGTATCATCACAGAATGATTAGTTATGCATTTCCCAAGGATCAACACATTTAAACATTTCTAGGAAAGATTAAAACGCGAAAAGACTTGTATTACTCACCCCCTCTCTACTTCTTCTCACTGACGGGAGGGCCCTGGTCAAGCTCGGCCCGAGTGGCTTGACTAGCCACCCACCGGCGGGTACGGCGGCTACCTCGCTGCCGGTGGTCTCTCCGGCGAGGGCGAGGGCATCAAAGCCTTCCGGACAACCCTACACATCACCCCAAAGGACAAGCTCGGCGCCTAGAACACCAGAGCACGCTCCACCACGGCCATGGCGGATGGCGGGACAGAGACTGGCACAGCGATGACGAACTCGCCGTTGATGACCCTAACTAGCCTAGCTATGACTCAAAACGTGCTCAGGATCCTCACCTTGACTTCTATTGAGGCTCGGTTGGGTCAGCGACGAGACAGAGAAGTCCGCCGATGTTGAGGGTGGAGGCGGCGACGCGAACAGAGACAGTGAGTTGGTTCCGGTGCTCACCAGGTGGTAACAACCGTACTAGCAGGCCTGGGAGCTTCGCAGGAGCTTGATGAAGCTCGAGAAAGGCGCGGGGAGGTGGGAAGATACTTTACCATGGCTGGCCACGCAAGCAGGTGCACGGCGGTGCTCCGGCCGGACACAGGGAAGAACGAATGACACGACCATTTCTGCCGAACAGAGACAGAGCAAGCGGTTTAGAAAGCTTCTCAAGATTGTGGCGGAGTCGGTTACTGTGACGGAACGACCCTAATCCCATGGCCCACGTGTCCCTGTCAACCTCTGACAGCCGAACCCATGTTCCATGTGATTAAGACCTGTTCGCCACCGGGCTACATCAGTGCCCAATGTCCGCAGGATCATCTCACAATTCGGTTACAGCATTGCATACTTTTACAAATAACATCGGAATAAAGAGCGGAAGACTTAAATAACAATAGTTTTACAAAGCAGGGTTCCAAATAGAAATTAAGGTGCAGTTATTACAAACCAAGTTCTGATAATAGAAATAGACATAGGCAACGTAGTGGAGAACAGCAAAGATACTTATAATCACCCAGCCCGCGGGTGTACAACTATTCTTCGGCCTCATCGGCCTCTTCCTGGACGATGGTCACGCAGCAGGGTGCAAGACACATCGGGGACTCTGTCATACCTGCAGCATGGGTAACAAACCCTGAGTACTGGGGTACTCAACAAGACTTACCCGACTAAAGAAAAGGGAGAAGACTCAGGAATGAGAGGCTTAGGGTAGTCAAGGTAAGGCTTAAGCAAGATTAGGTATTTTGCACAAAAGCATTTTTGTAAACCTTATTTTATTTTTGAAAGATTCAGTATTCCTCAATTCTTCATCGTTCCTGATTCATTTTACATTTCAAAACATTCCTAGTTGAGAACCACTCTCCGTTGACAGTCAGTGGACCAAGTCTCCATAACCGAGGAGCAACGTTAATCCGGATAAATAATACTCAGCTGAGGATCCCTATCCACACTGCATATGTAGCACCCAAGCTTGCATATGCCAACTCGTCTACCACGATTCCTCCAAGATTGGACCGGTCCTACGCCACCCGGAAGTACAGTACACCACTCCTTTCCAGGTACGACGACCACGTGGGTACATGCTACTTCCGCCATCTCTCCACTCCCAGTGCGCGGTTGTCGGTCCCAATCAAGGATTTCTCGGAGCCAGAGCTTTCCGAAGTATGTGAATAGTTACAAGTCTTGACCAGCAGGCCCCCATACGGATGGTCCCTAATTTTCCAACCAGAACTATACCTTGGTTATATCTCACCCAAGCGTAATAGTCCCGTCAGTTTTTCAACCCTGTCCCGGTCGGTGTCAACTGTTGAGTCCCGGACTACAACATGACGGCACCGTACGCTCGGACAACCTCTCCTCGCTATAGACTAGGTACGGATCAGATACCTAGCCAACAGCCGGGGAGTAAGACCAAATTCTCATAAACATTCCTTAAGTGATCACACTTTTGAAATTGGCATTTTATTGCAAAGTCTAATTCAATAAGCATTGCTAAGCATTTTTCAAATACTTTTGAAAAGCAGGTATCGGGTGTATCAGTGGTCAAGGTGGATAGTGCATCAATTAGGATAGCACACAACTCCTATAAACCTAATGCAATAATTTAACTCAAAAGCATTTAAGGAAATCATTTTATAAATTCAAGGAAAGGGTTAAATGCACCGGGGCTTCCCTTGAAGAGCAAAGACAGCTGGCTCAGGGTTGGAGGTGCAGAGGTCGAAGCTCGGAGTTACTTCGGGAGCAGGTTCGTCGGCGGCGGCCTCGACTTTGACTTCTCCTTCGGTGACTATACGAATGCAATGATGCATGCACATGAGTATGCTAGCATGAACAATGCAACACAGGGCAACAACATGAACCTTAATCACATTTTCTGTTTTTCTTAATTATTTAAAAAGGTCATTTTATAAAGTTGCTCCAAAAATTACCAAATTAATCACATAAGTTCATTATGGTGTAGACAGATGGCAAAACAAATTTCATAATTTTTGGAGGTCATTAAGGTGCTCAAATAAAATCAGACATTAATTAACAAAAAGCACTATTTAACAATTAAAGATAAATGCTCAAAAAATCAACTTGTTCCAAAAGACTTCAAAATTTCACCAGAGACTAAACATGGCATAGGAAGCTCACAAAAATTTATCTCATGATTTTTTGAGTTATAAATGATTTTCTAAAAATCCAAAACCATCCATTTATTAATTAAAAGAGGGATTTTACATTTTCAAATTCTTGCAGAAAAGTCAAGTTTCATATTTTTCTAAAATACTACACAGTGCATGGAGCATACCATAATTTTATCAGGATTTAAGGAACAACAGATTAATTCACACAAA
Source organism: Coix lacryma-jobi var. lacryma-jobi (assembly GCA_009763385.1). Lineage (NCBI taxonomy): Eukaryota > Viridiplantae > Streptophyta > Magnoliopsida > Poales > Poaceae > Coix > Coix lacryma-jobi. The sequence goes on along the minus strand of CM019823.1, from coordinate 43,494,958 downwards.
AAAAAGAAAACAGAACACTATTCATACTCTTTCAAAAAGGAAAAAGAAAAGAGCGCTGTGCTCCTTCCTCGCAGGGGCTCGGGCGAATCGCGGCGAGGCGGACAGCAGGGCTCGGGCGAGGCGGAAACAAACGTTTCGTCCGAGGCCTGGCCGGGAGGCTCGGGCGAAGCGGAGACAAGCGTTTCGTCCGAGGCCTGGCCGGGAGGCTCGGGCGAAGCGGAGACAAGCGTCCGTCCGAGGCCTGGCCGGTAGGCTCAGGCGAAGCGGAGTGGAAGCAGAGACCGGGGGCTTCGAGTGCTTACCACGGGTCGGAGGCAGGGCTCGGCTGCTTCGAGGGAGCGCGGTTCGCAGGCGTGCTCGAGGGTGTGGCTCGGGAACGTGCTCGAGGGTGAGGCTCGAGGGTGAGGCTCGACACGTTCGAGAGATGTGGCTCGAGGAAGGAGACGACCGCGGCGGAACTCCGGCGGTCCGGCGACCCTGTACACCAGGCACGGCCACCAGTAGCCGGTTAGGAACGCAAGAAGGCAAGGAATGAAGATCAGAGGTCAGAGGGAGAAGAGGTGGAGCGACGGCGACGAATTCCGTCGACCCGAGTCGGTCGGCTTCTCACCGGCGCTGAGGAAGAAGGGCTCGCACTCGGCGGTGGGAGGCGGTAGCGATGGAATTGAGGAGCTGGGAAGCTGCACGGGCTCAAGGCGGAGCTGCTGGGCTAGTTGGTTGAGCGGGGGAGACTCTGGAGTGGGCTGGCCACGGTGGCGGGGTGAGTGCGGAGCTCCGGTCGGCCGGCGGGCCTTTTATAGCTGCGGCCAGGGGCCGTTAGGGGGCGCGCGGAGGTGCGGATGAGGTTGCCTGCGGCGCGTGCTTGCGATCTCATGATGAAGAAGGACGGGCGTGCACTGAGGGACCGGGCGTGAGCTCGCCGGCGACGGCCACGCGGCGGCGCTGTGCAGGGAACAGTGGGGGACGGGCGCGGAGGTCAACTGGCGCGCGCGTGCAGATAAGAATGATGGCGCTGTTCTGAGGGCGACGGGGCGGGGTGGTCAGGCGGCTGCCAGACGCGTGGCGCAAGCGGCGCTGGCGCGCGGCCATGGCCGGGACCCCCTAGCTGTAGGTTGAAGACGAACAGGGCTAGGTCTTAGGGTTTGACTATGGGCTGATCTCTGAATTTTGCAAATTACTTCCAAAACTTGAACCGAGCAGCAAAAACTCAAAATACCAAAGTTGTGCAGAAAAAGGAGATCTACAACTTTGTCAAAAAGAATATTTCCAAATTCCAAACAGTTTTTGAATTAAATACGAAATCAGAAAAGGGGATACTTTTAAGATTTGAATAATTTCAAAATTACTTTTGATTTTATATAGGAACTTGAAAATCTGCAAATACCAAAGTTGTTCCTTTTGACAAGATCTACAACTTTGCTTTTTGGACCAAGTCCAAATTTTGAATAATTTTTAAAGTATTAAAAGAGGGGTAAAAACTAGGGTTTGGAAATTAGGGTTTTTCAAAAGGGATTTGAAATCTGTTTTAGATTTTGGGTTTTGAACAACACAACAAAGCTTCAAGACACAAAACTGAACAAGAATAAATCAAGGCTAGGCACAGAGGTGAAATTACCGTTTTTGCCCTTATAGGAAGATTTGGGCTTTAGGGTTTTTTGAAAAGAGATTGCTACATAAGTACTAAGCAAACATAAATGCAAGGCAAGAATGATTAATGACTAATGATGATGGCATGTCAGGTTAATTACATATTAAACACCAGAGGTGTTACAGTTACGCGAGCAAACAATCAGAGGGAGAGCGAGGGTATCAGGAGACGCCGGCGGTGGAGCTCTGCCCCAGATGGCGGCGAGAACAGAGGAGAAGAGAAAGAGTGCCACGACACGACAGAAACGATGAGAGGTCGAACTGGAGCAGGCCACGTCGCGGAGGGACGAACCACGCGGCTCTTGACGCGCCCGCACGTGCGAGTTCGGCCGAAGGAGCACGGCAGTGCGGCGGCGGCGCTAGGTGCTCTGCACCTCCGTTTCCCTCCCCTGCCAAGTTCAGTTAGAACTGAAACGTTTTTTTATTTTCTCTCTTCTATTTCTCCCAAAAACACTATGCAACAAACAAAACTCCCAACATGAAAGTTGTTCCAAAAATTATGGTCTACAACTTTCGTTTAAGGACCACACTCAAATTCTAGCTAGAAATCAAAATCACATTTTGAATTTGAAAAGCATTCAAACTTTGATTCAAAATTACTTTTGAATTTTCTGAACAACATCAAATTTTACCAATATTAAAGTTGTTCCTTATAAAATTATCTACAACTTTGTTTTTGGTCATATATCAAAATTATGCTTACTTTTCAAATTATAGGAAAAGGGGATAAAACTGATTTTGGAAATTGATCTTCAATTTGAAACTAAATCAAACTGGTTTTCCAAATTACTTTGGATTTTCTTTAAGAACATAAAAATCTACCTTAAAGATGTTTCTTTTGATCTTCTCTACCACTTTGCTTAAAGGACCAAAGTCTAATTCCTTTTAGTTTTTGAAATCTAGTTTAGGGGTCAAATTTATGATTTGAAAGATTTCAAATCTTTTCAAACTTTTGTAGAGAAACTTTGAAAACTTTGAATACCAAAGTTGTACATCCCAACAAGAGCTACAACTTTTCTTTTGAAATCACTTTGAAATTTGACTTACTTTTTGACTTATTAAAAAGGGAATAAAAAGAGCTATTAAAACAAGAGTTTTTACTCATACTTATCATATCATGTGACACCTAACCACATCACGTTATGAAAGCATTACACAAGATTTATGCAACACTTATATTCAAGTATGTAAAGAATCACAACTATGCTTTAAACATGAAATGCTTTATGCCATGATGCCAAATGATTATGCATACTAAACAACTTAATTAGAATTTTAATTAATGCTTAACACCAGGGGTGTTACAATTAGTTTATTTTATTTTTTAGGAGAAATAAAGATCATTTAAATCATTTGTTTTTAAAAAATTAGAAATATATAATACTTTAGTTTACAAAATGTGACCGGTTTAATTAGTTTATTTTATTTTTTTGGGAGAAATAGAGATCATTTAAATCATTTGTTTAAAAAAAATTAGAAATATATAATACTTTAGTTTACAAAATGTGACCGATTTAATTAGTTTATTTTATTTTATTTTGGGAGAAATAGAGATCATTTAAATCATTTGTTTATAAGAATGAGAGATATAATTATGTTATATGTCATTTTATATAATTTCATTTGTTTATAAGAATGAGAGATATAATTATGTGATATGTCATATAATGCAAATGATGACACGTCACTGGATGTACAATGTCGATCGTCGCTCAAAAGAGTTCATTGATGGCGTGCATTATTTCTTAAGAGTGGCTGAGGCAAACAAGCGAGATGATTTTATGTGCTGCCCTTGTGCCCTGTCTAATAATTCGAAGGAATATTATAGGTCAAATAGTCTTCACTCACACTTGTTGAAATCGGGTTTCATGCCAAACTATATTTGTTGGACGAAGCACGGAGAAACTGGGGTTATGATGGAAGAAGGTGAAGAAGAACAATTGGACCCTGACGACTACATTATTGCTCAGTACGGTGACTTTGGTGATACTGTAATGGGAGAAGGTGAAGAAGAGGCAGGTGCAAAAGACACACTCGCTGAAGATGATGCTCTTGGTGATGTCATTCGTGATGCACAAAGAGATTGCGAAAGTGAAAAGGAGAAGGCTAAGTTTGACTGTATGCTAGAGGATCACAGGAAATTACTATACCCGTCTGCTGCAGATGGACAAAAAAAGTTGGGTACAACACTGGAGTTGCTATAATGGAAGGCACAGAATGGTGTATGTGACAAGGCATTTGGACAATTATTGAAGATTATAAAACAAAAGATGCTTCTGAAGCCTAACGAATTGCCTGCAACTACGTACGAAGCAAAACAAGTCGTATGTCCTTTGGGATTAGAAATCCAGAAGATACATGCATGTCCTAATGACTGCATCCTGTACAGTGGCAAGGACTACGAGAATTTGGATGAATGCCTTGTATGTAAAGCGTCACGGTATAAGATCAGGCGAGATGACCCTGGCGATGTTGAGGGTGAAGAACGTCCCCGGAATAAAATCTCTATCAAGGTTATGTGGTACGCTCCTATAATACCACGTCTGAAACGTCTGTTCAGAAACAAGGACCATGCAAAGTTGGTGCGATAGCACAAAGAAGACCGTAAGGTAGACAACATGTTGAGACACCCTGCTGATGGGTCCTAGTGGAGAGCAATAGATAGAGAATTCCCGGAGTTTGCAAAAGACGCAAGAAACTTAAGGTTTGCTTTAAGTACGGATGGCATGAATCCCTTTGGAAAACAGAGCAGTAGTCATAACACGTGGCATGTTACTCTATGTATCTGCAACCTTCCTCCATGGTTATGCATGAAGCGGAAGTTCATTATGATACCAGTGCTCATCCAAGGCCCGAGGCAACCTGGCAACGATATTGATGTCTACCTGAGGCCATTAGTTGAGGAACTCCTACTTTTATGGAGTAAATCAGGTGTACGTATGTGGGATGATTAGAAACAGGAACACTTTGACCTGCGAGCATTGTTGTTCGTAACAATCAATGATTGGCCTGCTCTAAGTAATCTTTCAGGACAGACAAATAAGGGATATAATGCATGCACACATTGTTTTGATGACATGGATAGTGTATATTTGAAAAAATATAGAAAGGTAGTGTACATTGGGCATCGTCGATTTCTTTCTGTGAATCACCAGGTTACAAAGAAAGACAAGCATTTTAAAGGTGAGATAGACCACCGGAGCAAGACTCGCAACAGAACTGCGGAAGATGTACTTGAGAGGATCAAGGATGTGAAAGTAGTCTTTCGAAAGGGGACGGGCAGTGAACCTGTTCCGAAAGACGCTACGGGACACGCACCCATGTGGAAGAAGTCAATATTTTTTGGGAACTACCTTATTGGAATGTACTAGAGGTCCGCCATACGATGGACGTGATGCACCTGACAAAGAATCTTTGTGTCAACCTTCTAGGATTCATGGGTGTGTATGGGAAGCCTAAGGATACACTTGAAGCACGACAAGACTTGCAGTGCATGAAAGAACGAGACAACCTACATCCAGAGAAGACAGATGATGGACGCCATTACTTAAGACCTGCTAGCTACACTCTTAGCAATGAAGAGAAGGAAATCATGTTTGAATGCCTAAACGGCATCAAAGTCTCATCTGGATTCTCCTCCAATATAAAGGGAATAATAAATATGCAAGAGAATAAATTCCTAAACTTAAAGTCGCATGAGTGCCATGTGCTTATGATGCAATTGCTTCTAGTTGCTTTAAGAGGAATTCTACCTCCACATGTACGTCTGGCCACTGTGAAGCTATGTGCATTCCTCAATGCAATTTCTCAGAAGGAAATTAATCCACTAGAACTGGCTACTCTACAGAAAGATGTGGTTCAATGTCTTGTGAGCTTTGAGTTAGTGTTTCCTCCATCCTTCTTTAATATCATGACACACCTCCTAGTTCACCTGGTCAAGGAGATTCATATTCTCGGTCCTGTGTTCCTACACAACATATTCCCCTTTGAGAGGTTCATGGGAGTACTGAAAAAATATGTTCACCCACGTGCTCGGCCAGAAGAAAGCATCGCCAAGGGCTACGGGACAGAGGAGGTCATTGAGTTCTGTGTTGACTTCATTCCTGACCTTGACCCGATTGGTGTTCCTAAATCGTGGCACGAGGGGAGGCTGAGTGGAAAGGGGACACTAGGGAAGAAAACATATATCGGGTACGGGGACGATTATTTCAATAAAGCGCACTACATAGTTCTTCAAAACTCCTCTGTGGTGGAGCCATATGTCGAGGTACACAAGGAGTTCCTACGATCCCAATTTCCAGAGAAGAATGAAGTTTGGATTACACGTGAGCACATGAATACTTTTAGCACTTGGTTGCGAAAAGAATGTCTGGGTGATAGCAATATTGATGAGCAACTATATTTGTTGGCTAGGCAACCATCGTGGCACATCCTCACGTACAAAGGGTATGAGATAAATGAAAATACATTTTACACCATTGCCCAAGATAAAAGGAGCACAAACCAAAATAGTGGTGTTCGCGTAGATGCCACAGACCCAAATAGGAAGAGGCAAACATATTATGGCCGCATAGAGGAGATTTGGGAACCAGACTACGCACCTAATTTTAAAGTCCCTTTGTTTCGATGCCAATGGGTCAAGACGACCGGAGCCGGAGTAACAGTTGACAAGGAGTATGGAATGACAATAGTGGATCTCAACAATATTGGATACAAAGATGAACCATTCGTCCTTGCTGCTGATGTGACTCAGGTGTTCTACGTGAAAGATATGTCTACAAAACCTAAGAGAGGGAAAAATGACGATAAATCAACAAAAGAGCCAAAACGTCACATAGTTCTTTCAGGAAAAAGAAACATTGTGGGAATTGAGGACAAGTCAGACGTGTTAGAAGATTATGAAATGGATGACCGAATACCGTCTTTCAGTGTGACCAAAGATCCAAGCATCCTGCTAAATGCTGAGGAGACTCCATGGTTACGATATGATCATAACTGAGGGACATACGTCAAGAAGAAGATCACCAGTGTAGTCGCTTGATATATAGTGATGTTTTAACTAATATTATGTATTACAGTTTTTATGTAATTAATAATGATTATGGATAGTCATGGTTCGTTGATGTCGGTGTCGAAATGACTTGATTTAGTTTTGGCAAGCGAGACCAATACGACACAGAAACGTATATGAACTACACAAATTTATCTTTTTAAATTAAATTGCAATTTAACAGTGAATTTCTCTATCGTGTATTTGGACAATGAAAGATGAATAACCCAAAATTTAACGTTCAGATAATGTAAAAACAATTTTCCTATCGAGAACCAGTTGTTTCAGATATTTAAATTTAACATTATATTTTTGCATTAACAAAATATGAATTTTATTTACATTTATATTTGTTATTATAAGAAAAGAAAAGAATTTATGTACTGTTATTTTTAAGTAATTTTATGTCTAATATTTAATTTACTATGCAATTAACAAGTATTACAACATATTAATATAGTGAAAACTTAATACAAAACCTAAAGTACAGAAAACCCAAAACAAAGGCGGAAAAAAAATCTTTAGTCCCGGGGCGTAAGCCCGTCCGGCACTAAAGGTCTTTTAGTCTCGGATGGTACCACGGCCCGAGAATAAAGCCTCCTCGCGTGTATAGGGCACAGTGCCCTCCTCCTTCCTCAGATCGACGTCAGTCTGCCTGCACCGCCGCCTCCCTCGCCGTCTCCGATCCAGTGCCGCGTCGCCGTCGTCCTCAAGCTCTCTCACTGACGTCCGCCTCGCCGTCGTCCTCTCCCGCGCCGCCCTCCGTCGATCTTCGGCCCTCGCCGCGTCATCCTCTCGCGCGGCCGCACCGGCGCCTCGTCCTCTCTCCCTCGCCGTGGTCCTCGCCGCCGCACAAGACCTCCCTCGGCCGGGACTTGTACTGCTCGGCGTTCGCTGCCTCGTCCTCACCGTGGTCCTTGCCGCCGCACTCGGCCTCCCTCGGCCGGGACTTGTACTGCTCGCCGCTGTTCACCGCCTCGTCTTCGCCGTTTGCCGTCGTTGCCGCCTCCTCGCGCCGCCGCCAGTGTGTTGTGTTGTGCGTGTGTTGTCGCTGTCGGCGTGTGTGCGTGTGTTGTGTGCAGTGCGTGTGTATGCACTACTGTGTATATAGAAAAATAATTATAAGTACATATATATTTATAGAAAAAGAAAAAATGATATATATAGAAAATGAATGATTATAAATACATATATATTTATAGAAAAAAGAAAAAATGATATATAGAAAATGAATGATTAGAGAAAATGATTATAAATACATATATATTTATAGAAAAACATAAAATGTTATATATAGAAAATGAATATAAATAGAAATATATTTATAGAAAAACATAAAATGATATATAAATATATATATGTTTTTTACTCTAACAAACTATATGTTTACACATGTAGATAAAAAGAGATTGGTCGCGCGTTGACCTCGCCGCCGTCCGCCGTCATTTTCACCGCGACGTCATCCTCGCCGTCATCCGTCGTCGTCCTCACCGCGACGTCATCCTCGCTGCCGTCCGTCATCGTCCTCTCGTCAACAGTGTCACTTAGATATATTTTGGTTTACTTAAATATATTTACAAATATATGTTTATGGAAAAATCACTTAGATATATTTTTTGGTTCACTTAGATATGATATGTAAACATTTATTTATATCGATTGTGTATATGTTTATGGAATAATCACTTAGATATGTTTATGGAATAATCATTTAGATATGACTTTTCGTGTATGTCGGTAGTGTTATTTTTACGAATATGGTCTTTATGAATATACGCTATTTTTAATGTTGTCAAAACCTAGACCCTAAACCCTAAACCCCAAACCCTAGACCCTAAACCCTGAACCCTAAACCTAAACCCTAAATTGTAAACCCTAAACCCTAAACCTAAACCCTAAACCCCAAACCCTAAACGCTAAACCTAAACCCTAAACCCTAAACCCGAAACCTGAATCACTCATGTATTAAATCCTCGTGTTTATTATCGATCGTGTTACCTTTACAAAGTATTAAATAAAAAATGAATATGGTCTTTATGAATATACGTTATTCGCAGAAATATGGTGTTTATTATCATCCATGTTATTCGCAGAAATGGTCGACCCAGTTGACAACATGGAGGAGGAAATGTACAACTTAATCAACAGCGGCGCTAATCAAGAATTAGCAGGTGATGATAACAATAATCAAGAAGTAGATGACGGCAGTCAATACTTTGCCGATTATGAAGAAATCATGCAAGAAAATACTGGCGAGGTATACCTACAATCTCTATGTGCACATGAAATTCTAAACAATTTATAAATGTATTTATAATCTACTGTTTCTACATACGTAGCCCTTCGGATCGACAACGACTACCGGGAAGAGTAGGACCGTACGAGGTCCGAAGAAGCCGTTGGATGGCCGGTACATTATCTCAGAATTCAACGAGGAAACAGGCCAAGTACATGGAGAACACGCACAGAAATTTGTTAACCACTGTGGGTACCTTGTAAGGGGTAAGATCCCGATCAGTGCTCATGGATGGAAGGGAAATAAAATTGCTCCTCATATAAGTTTTGTCTCTGATCTTGATAAGGAACTGGTTTGGCAAGAGGTCCTTGCACATTTCACGCTTGAAACAGAAGATAGAAATTTGAAGGAAAGAGTTCGGGACTGGGCTATGAAGAAAATGGCAACACTATTCCAGGGCTGGAAGAAGAAATTGTACAACACATTTATCAAGAAGGACCTAACCCCGGATTTCAACGCTAAGGCCTACGTCAAGTTGAGGCCATTTTGGGATGAGTTTGTAGAATTCAAGAAATCAGAAGAGGGTGAGGCACGAGTCAGAAGGAACCAACAGAATGCCCGACAAAAACAATACCACCATCACTTGGGATCAGGTGGCTACAAGAGTGTCATTCCTAAATGGGAAAGAATGGAACGAGAGATGCTAGCCAAGGGCATTGAACCAGAATCAATAAACTAGCCTGAGCGCGCCAAGTATTGGTTTTTTGGTCATGGAGGAAGCCTAGACCTACAGACAGGAAGGATAGAGTATGACGAAAAACTCCATAGAGCAGCAGAAAGATTTGCTTATGCTAGAGAAATGGATGACAGTGGCAGGTGACAGCCGAACATAGAAAAGGATGAGCTGACATACGCCCTGGAGAATCCTGAACATGGTGGGAGAACCAGAGGCTATGGGGAGGTGTCGTGAGAGCATGGCTTCCCTCGGGACAAAGAGACCTATAGAAGCCACGCGAGAAAGATGGAGGAGGAGGCAGAGCGGATGCAAAGGTTAGAGGAAATGGTTCTTCAGTCACAGGCCGCGGCTCGTGAAGCAGTTGAGCGAGAAAAAGCACTTGAAGACAAAATGAGCGAGGAAATAAAAAGGCAAGTGCAGTTAGCAGTAAGTTCGATGCAAAGGCAATCTGCATCAGAGCTGGGAGTCAACATCAGCCCCCTGATCAAATGAAAAACAGTTGTGCTTCCACAGAGGTGCTAGACGCAGGACTGCGCTTTCCCATGGACGACATCACCAAGCCTCTCACGACATGTGAACTGCACATTCCACAGGGGAATGCCACAGTCATGGTGGCTATAGGTGTTGTATCTCATATCGATCCTACGAAGACACCAAGATGTCATGGGGCAATAATACCTCCTGGATATGCTAGCGTCTCGGTGGATAGGGTGGTGAAAGGTTACAACAATGTTGAACTTGACATTAAAGGAGGTGATGGCGAGAAGACATTAGGAGAAGCGAAGAAGACATTCATATGTTGGCGCAAGCGCTATATCATAATTCCTGGCGCATCACCTCCTCCTCAACAACCTAACCTTGGGTGCGTATGAAAGTGAATGAAAGTTAATAGTATTGTTGGGCTAATAGTATAAATGGATACTCATACCATGTTGTTTTCGCAGCAGGACATCCCCAACCTAAGTCCAATTATCCATTCACCACATGATCACAGTGTTGCGGGCGATGATGATCAAGATCTAACACGACGGGATCCATCACCGCCACCGGCCCCACCATCTCCTCCACGACGGGATCCAACACCGCCACCCGCCCCATCTCCCCCACGACGTGATCCAACACCGCCACCGGCCCCACCATCTCCTCCACAGCGGGCTCCAACACCGCCACCTGCCCCATCTCCACGGCGGGCTCCAACACCGCCACTGCCAACAAAGAAGAGGCCTGTCACACAAACAAAGGCATCAGCCCCACCACCTCCGAAGAAGACATCCTCTGTGAGAAAACCAGTTATCATTCCCAAGATGACAAAACTTCCATATGACATGACCGACGAGGAGACTCTGCAGTGCAAAAAGACTTGAACAAGTTCTTCGACGCTGCCATTGCTAGTAGTCGAGCAAAGCAAAACCCGGAGAAGTCGTACCTTTTTGTTCGTCCTGAAAAACTAAGGCAAACTATGGACGCTCACCAGAAAAAGGTACGTGCTGCCCGTAAGGCTTCGCCAAAATCAGACTACGATCGCACGCTCAGCAAATCAATTGAGGAGGCGAAGAAGACAAAGAAGAGAGCAGGAAAGGGCATCCCACAGCTCGGGGAACAAACGCAAGCAGCAATCAGTGCCCCCTCTAGTTGTTGGGAATGAATACGGTACAAATATGGACATCATACAACGAACATATGGAAACGTTGATCCTGAGCAACTGATTAAATTTTTCGAGGAAACTAGTTTAAATGTGGAAAACATACTCGAAGAAGCAGACATCAAAAGTGCTCCAGAAGTTGATAAATGGAAGAGGGCATATGTATATGTTCAAAGTCTATACAACCCAGCGGCCCTGAGGGATCTTGGTATGCAAATGCACTTGCTAAATCACTGGTACCTCACGGCGTGTCGCAGAAAAGCTGATGACTATATTTGCATCAGAATTAGAGACCATGATTACTTTCGTGGTGATGACATAATATATGTTCAGTTTAATGAGTTACATCAGCTCTGCCACATGGACGCTCTCGACAAATCTCTCGTCAGCTCCTTTTGCCTGTAAGTGATTGTTTCTTTTAATAATCTCACTTTAGCTTATGTATATGTACAAGTAATTATCCTCACACTAGCAAGCGTTTCTAAACATATGCAGAACATGATGAGACAACTCAGGCGTAAAAATGACAAGGAGATTGGTTTCATCGATCCATATATCGTATTCAAGGACCCAAGTACTCCCTCGGATGCATGGAAAACTCAAACAGAGAGGAATTTGCGGAGGTTCTTCATAAACCAAAGGGACAAAAGATATATACTATTCCCCTACAACTTTAGGTGAGTTTTGTTATCATATGCACATATGCACATTTTATTATAGGTTGACATAAAGATATATGTGTTGACTATATAAATAAATGCAGTTTTCACTGGATACTAATTGTGATCGATCTCCACGAGAGTCGTTTGCTAATCTATCACTCTCTGAGAAAACCACAAGAAGATTACCGAGATATGATAGATATTATTCGAGGGTAAATTTGATCTTTAAATATTGATTCATGTTCTTTAACTCTGCAATAGTTAATTAACGATCCAATTATATATATTGTGCAGGGTTTGGGCTTGGTTTGTTCAGAAACACCGTCCGGATCTGAAAGCGCAAATTCCTGATCCTCTACGACTAAATGTAAGTTATACTACCTCCCCACCTTTTTACCTTAATTAGCATCACTCAGCAGACGCACGCTCAGCCGAGAGTAATCTTTTTATATCTTATACAGTGGGTTCTACGGCAGTCACCGGGAAACAATTTATGTGTGTACTATGTTTGCGAGTTCCTGACGATGTATGAAAAAAGAACTCCTCTACATAGTCAGCAAGTACGTAACATGTAAATAAATTCATTTCATTTTTTGTTGCTATTACATAGATATTATGTATGTTAATACTTTCTTTTTCTTTTAATCCAAATTGAAGGAGACATGGTTGAAGAACCAGGTGATGGATAAGGTCCGCCTCAAAGCAATTCAAGAGACCATCGTTGGCTTCCTTAATGACCATGTCCTTAAGTCCGGCACCGAGTACTGGTTTAACAAAGACGAGCCAATGAAGCCAAACCAAGACGAACACTTGTATGACCTCTAAGTCAGGAACAATATTTGTGTTGTAAATATCAAGTTAAGGATACATGATGGATAATGTTGTATATTTTATGTACATATATATAGGTAGCTCTATAATATATATATATATATATAGTTTCATATTTCATTTGTGTGTAATTGTAAATTTTATGTATATATATATATAAATATTTATTAGCAGCGAAGAATACGTATTTGAAATCCTAATAAAATATATTAGTAGCGAAGAATACGTATTAGAAAACCTAATGTAATTGTAAAACCAAAAACAATAACCAATTGAAAAGAAAAGAAAAGGAAAGAAAAGGAAAAAATAAAAAAGAGACGGCCTCTTTAGGCCCGGTTGGTAATACCAACCGGGACTAAAGAAGCCGACCAGCGTGGCCCAGCTGGAGGCCTCTTTAGCCCCAGTTGAGAGGTGTAGAGTGGATCACACGATAATATGCCACAGCTGATCAGCTTTATTTGTGTTGCATAATAAATTACTTTATTTATAGAAACTACTATTACAAACTTTGCATTGGAGAGCATAGTTTCTTGTGATAGAGTCTTTGAGGTATAGACTCTATGAGTAGAGTCTGCATTGTGAGTGCTCTTATGAGGATGAAACTCTTATGCAATGTTTCTAAAATCTGAGTGCGTTTGAAAGTGAGACATGAAACTTGCATTGAGAATGATCTAATAGCGACAGAGGGAGTATTAAGAAAGTCTCTCTGATATGATGGACCCACTACCTCGCCGCCAACAACCAATCCCTCCGAGTCAGTCGTGAAAGTAAGGCCTCGTTTAGTTTCCTCGACTTTCCTCAAATATTTCTAGATTCTCCGTCACGTCAATCTTTAGCTGCATGTACGGAGCATTGAATGTAGATAAAAAATAACTAATTGTACTTTTAGTATGGAGCATTAAATATAGATAAAAAAATGCATGGAGCACTTTTGTTATTATTTGGGAAACTTTGTCCAAACATAAATTAACTAGGCTCAAAAGATTCGTCTCGACATGTACCTAGTAAAAGTATAATTAGTTATTTTTTATCTACATTTAATGCTCTATGTATACAGCTAAAGATTAACGTGACAGGGAATCTAGAAATATTTAGGTGAAGTTAGAGAAACTAAACAAGACCTAGGAACAACTCTTAAACAATAATAATGGAAGAATGGGAGGATAACGAAAACAAATGAACGAACAAGGGGAAAGTAAAGAGGTGGTTTGTCATCGAAGACTCTCTCATCGAAGACTTTAGACTTCCCCAAACCCCAAACTAGAATAACCCTTCTAATCCAAGGGTGCGTGGAGAGCTGCTTAGCCGCCACCACCGCAGCCGCCATGTCGGGAGGAATCGCGCGCGGCCGCCTCGCCGAGGAGCGTAAGGCCTGGCGCAAGAACCACCCCCACGTCCGTGCCTGACTTCCGATCCCCTCTTCTTCTGTCCCTATCTTGTGCCGCCGCCCGATTCAAGTCTCGATCTGATCCCCTTCATCTTCTGTAGGGTTTCGTGGCGAGGCCGGAGACGCTAGCCGACGGGTCGGCGAACCTCATGGTCTGGAACTGTACCATCCCCGGCAAGCAGGGGGTAAGTCCCGGTAACATCTGTTGAATTCGATTTGACCCGGTTAGGTAGTATAATTGTAATTAAGCTCGATTGGATTTTTAGGGAAACACCTCTGCCCTGTGCTAAATAACTATATAGTAGGCTTGACACAGTTAGGTTGTATAATTCTAATCATGCTCGATGGGATTTTTAGGGTAACACCTCTGCCCTGTGCTAGGTGTTGCGATATCTGCATCAACGCCCTTGTGCAGTTTTGCTCCATGATGAATTTTAGTTATTTTATTTTATTTTCCCAACACATGGTCTATTTTTTTATTATTTTTGGACTGCACTGCTTATTGAATGCCTAAGCATTTCTATATTAGGAACTGTGTGTTCTACTTGTTTTGATTTACTACAAGCTAAAAGAAGACTTTCTCATACAATTTTGCCTTTTAAGCGTTTCATAATCATATGGAAGTTTGAACCCATGGTAGAAAATTGGAAAATCATGTTGATATGTATTTCTTTTTGTCCCAGTGATTCATGTCAATAGATTTAGAATACCAATGTGTTGTAGGAATTAAGAATTATATGCCACCTCCACCAATCCACCAACATGTAGTCACATTGGCATGCTGTTTTGTGGTGGTTTCTAGCTCCGTAACTATGCGATATTCTTTTCATCCCCTGTTCCTGGCAAAATGTTTGTTTGTTCCTATTTTGTGGCATGTATGTATCTGTACTATCTGTAAACAATCTCGAAACTATGATGTACCGTGTCTTTTGCTGATTATTTCCCAGCACTCTGGAATATTTTCAGGTCCAGTGTCCATTGTTTTGACTGATGTACCATTTTACTTTCGAACCTTACATTTTAACTATCCTCTCTTGTCTCTTCTGTGCAGACTGATTGGGAAAGTGGGTACTACCCACTTACCCTTCATTTCAGTGAAGACTATCCAAGCAAGCCTCCCAAATGCAAGTTCCCACAGGGTTTTTTCCACCCAAATGTTTATCCTTCAGGAACAGTCTGCCTCTCAATTCTCAATGAGGATAGCGTAAGTGTTCAAACTGTAGTTCACAGGCTCTGTCTATCATTATGCCTGCTGAGAATTTTCATTTCTTGTTATACAAATTCAGGGTTGGAGACCTGCTATCACTGTTAAGCAGATTCTAGTTGGAATACAGGACTTGCTTGATCAGCCCAATCCAGCTGATCCTGCTCAGACTGATGGTTATCACCTATTCATCCAGGTTAGAAAGAAATAGTGACCATTCTGCTATTTGTTTTTTCTTTCTCTCGAGATTGATCAGCTTTTCTTTCCACCAAAAAATACAGGATCCAGCAGAATATAAGCGACGTGTTCGTCTGCAGGCCAAGCAATATCCTGCTCTGGTCTGAGGATGTTGGGATACTAGAGATCCATGATCCATCCTGCACATCCGCATAGTAGTTGCAACATGTTAAAATTATGGTCTCAATTTGGATTTGACAAGATATAAGTTGTCTGGAGGATTCCCAGTGTAAACCTGAACCTTTTATGATGTGTGGGGGGGGGTCCGGTATTGGGAGCAAAAACCGATTCGTTTACTGCTGTAAGTGCTGCAGCCACTGATATTTTGTCTATTTAACTTAAACTATATGTTGTGTCGGTAGTCTATCTCGAAAACAAATGTTTTGTTTGTTATCGAAGAAAGTTATCTGCTTTTGTCTATTACAAGTTGTACCTTGATAAGAACATTTATTTAGTGATTACTGTTAAAATTAATTAGGATAATTAATCAGATAATTAGTGATCAATTAGTTAGTTCTAATCCTATCTTTTAGCAACCGCAAAAGAGCGGTTCACCTGTACGAGAGGCCGTATCGGCCAAGGAAACAGGCTTTCTCCACGTGCCTTTTCCCTATATATATATATATATATATATATATATATATATATATATATATATATATATATAAACATCACCATTGCAAGAAATAAGATAATCACTTTTACGGTGATTAGTTTTCACTTAACACGTTATCAGCACTGCTCTACGCTGACGCTCGTAAGCCAGAAGAGAAGGAGGGAATTCACCGGACTTCGTCGGAGTTTGTCTTCTACATCGCCGGCGTTGCTGTTCTTCAAGAACAAGGTAGTAATGGCAAACCTCGCTCCCTCCATGAACGCACCGCCGAAGCCAACCCCGCCACCGATACTGCTGCCACCCCCTTTGAAGATGATGTCGCTTCCTCCACCGTCGATGACGTTCGCGCCGCTGGCGAACGAGGGAAGGCGCACCATGGCTGCGCGCCGCGGGGCTCCTCCGCTCTTCACCGACAGCGCTGAACGTGGCGTTTTGGCCGCCGGGCTTCGCCTACGACTGGCCAACCGCCGGCAGACCGGGCGCCAGCGCGTCCTCCCGTCGCACACCGTCCTCGGGGCGGGCTTCGTCTCCTCCTCGGCTGAGGGGGAGGCGGCTCACCACCTCGGAACCGCCACGGTGGGGGCGGATCCGCCGTTCCTGGCTCGCAGCGACGGCCCCCAAGGCCGGAGCTCGCCGGGGACGCGCGGGATCTGCCTCGCCGACCGGCCTTCATGGATGGAGGTGAGGCAAGGGCCTCAATCCACCATGCGAAAGAAGGGGGAAGGAGGAGAAAGGTAAGGACAACGGCCCAAGAGGCAGACACCATCGGCGGCTACGGCAGAAAGGCTCACGGCGGCAGCGGTGGCGGCTTCCTCACGGTGGCGGCGGCGGCTTCCTAGCGGCGGCGGCGGCTGGCGGTTTGGCTGGTGGTTAGGGTTACAAACCCTAACCACTGCCTTATATAGCCGCGCGGGCCTGGCTGGCTGGCTGGGCCGCCGGCCGCGGGCCTGGCTGGCCGGATGGGCCGCTGGCCTGGCTGGCTGGCTGGGCCGCTGGCTTGGCTGTTTGTTTTTCTTTTTCGTTTTTATATTTAGTTTTTTTTCCTGATCAGCAGTAATCTAGATTAATTAGCTATAGTTTGCTAGTTTATTTTCTGCAAGAACATCAGTTTTATTTGTATGTTTCTTGTTGCTATGTACACTGCTGTATCTTATCATTGTAAATATAATTTGTGGTTTAATTATATTATTTTTATGCAATGACTTTTTCTATTATTTATGGAATATGTGGTGCACCCAAACCCCGTTTGCACCACATATATTACATCTGTAATTTTGATGACTTGTTTGTCATATGTTGGTGCACCAAAAATCCCATTATGCACCAATATATTGGTTACATTTGTAATTTTATAATAGAATTGGGAATGTTGGTGCCCCAAACCACTCTTTTTGCACCACATACAGGTTAAATTTGCTTGTTGACCCAGTTGCAATTTAACTATGTCATCCATAGAATTATAATTTTAATCTCTATTGGATTCAAATCGCAATATAAAATATCTTGTTTATTTTGGATAATAAAACACAAGGTAATGGAGTACTATGGCAAAGGCTGCGTTTAATTCATTAAGAATTATTCTGCCCAGAGACCGTGTCATAGCAGTGATTGAATCACCCATTGCTGAGAGGTCTACATCATGTTTCTTTGAAATTTGATGACTACCTACACCGTGTTTTACCAAAATAAAGGTTTTGGATTGTTATATCATCATATTATTATTTTGATATTATACAAGGTAGTAGAGTCCTAAGCAAAGGCTGCATTTAATTCACTTGTGAATTATCTAGCCCAGAGACCGTGCTTAGGCAGCAATATATTTGCCTACTATAAAGATCTACTCTTTGTCTTTGACATAGAGATTATCTGTCTTGTATTTTATCAAAATTTCGTGATGATTTGGTTGTATGGTCTACACAATTATGTGATTACCTACAACAAATCCAAAAACTATGATAAGATATAATCAATAAAAATATTGCATTTAAGTATTACAACTTAACCATGTTGATTTTAATTTACCATTCGGTAAATTAATCTATCCATGGTTGTCCACGTAGGATCATGGCCACTAAGGAGTTCGAGGAACTTGCATTAGATGGTAGTAATTACCCTACTTGGGCTTCGGATATCAAGATAGCGCTTGCATCTCGTACTATTTTGGCTACAATTCAGGAACCTCAGAATGGGGTTGCCCTGCAAGACAAGCAAATCTATACTGCTTTAGCGTTGCTACGGTTTTATATTCATAAGGATCTCAAATCTGAATACCTTATGATTGAAAATCCTCGTGAATTATGGCTCGCTCTTAAAGAGCGATATGAACAGCAAAAAGAACTCATTTGGCCTGAGGCCAACCATGAATGGAACAACTTACGTCTCCAAGATTTTAAATCTGTGGCAAACTACAATCACGCTGTTCATAGAATTTGCTCTAAATTAAAGTTTTGCGAGAAAGAGCCAACAGATGAAGATAAGATAGAGAAAACACTCTCTATTATGCTCCCATCTGACAGAGTATTGCAACAGCAATACAGGGCTCATAATTACCAGCTTTATTCCCAGCTTATTCATACATTAACTCAGGCAGAAAAACATGATGAACTTCTTCTGAAGAATCATCATAAGCGCCCTGTTGGTTCGGCGCCTCTGCCTGAGGTCCACAATGTACAGAAAAATGTTAGGAATAAGAAGAAGTTCAATGGACTCAATCCAAAGAATAAAACTGGTAAACGCAAACACAATAGGAGGCAAAGACCTAATTCACATAAGGGGAAGAGAGACAATGCGGGCTCCAAAAATGACAACAAGTGTCATAGATGTGGAGACTTCTCGCATTTTGCTAAGAATTGCCGTGCTCCTAAACATTTGGTTGCATTATACCAAAAGTCTTTAAAGGAGAGCAAGCCAGCAGGAGAAACAAGATATGAGGCACACTTCAATCTTGCATCTGACGCTGACAAAGAAAATGGTTGTTCACAACAAGCCCCAAAGGAACAAGTGAACAACAAAGTTCTGAAAATTACAGAGAACCTTCCGCCAACGGACAACATGCTCCTAGACTTTGGTTCTGGAGACATGTTTGGAGATTTGGAATAATCTCAGTTTTAGACTTGATATCTATATAAATATATGTTGTAATAATCTAAGTTTTTGTTTGGGTTGTATTACTAGTGTGCTTTGAGATTTGTATAAAGTTATCATATATTAGCTATTAACTTATACAATCTCGCAATATTGTAAATATCATACTCATATATTTGATATTCAATATATTGTATGTATAATTCTATATGTTCGTATTTATTTACATTTACTTTACATATAGATGTATGATGAAATCAATCCAATGGAGGAAGAATTATGCATTGTGGACTCTGGTGCCACAAACTCTATACTTAGAGAGATTAAATATTTTCAGACTCTTAAGAAAAGAGAAGGAAATATTTTGACCATTGCTGGTCATGATGCATTAATAGTTGGTCCAGGACGAGCCACTATTACTCTGCCAATGGGTACACAGATTACGATAGAGGATGCCTTGTTGTATCCTGAATTGACCCGTACCCTTCTAAGTTTTAGAGACGTCCGTAAGAATGGTTTTCATGTGGAGACACATGAAGAAAATAAAGAGGAGTATCTTCTCTTTACCAAACTTACTGGATTTGGCAAACGCATTTGCGAAAAGATTTCTTCACTCCAATATGGATTGTACTTTACATACATTAAACCTGTAGAACATGTTGTTTATAAAATAATTTTCCGAGATGTCGATACCTTCCGTAACTGGCATGATCGACTTGGGCATCCTGGAATAGGGATGATGAGGAAAATTATAGGCAATTCCATAGGTCATGATATGGATAACACCACATTTCCCCAAAATAAAGATTTTTGTTGCACTGCGTGTACTACGGGGAAATTAATTTTAAGACCATCACATCTTAAAATTAGAGCTGAACCACTCAAATTCCTTGAAAGAATTCAAGGGGATATTTGTGGTCCGATTCAACCATTATCGGGGCCGTTTAGGTATTTCATGGTTTTAATAGACGCATCGACAAGATGGTCTCATGTGTGTCTTTTATCGACACGTAACCATGCTTTTGCCAAAATAATGACCCAACTTATCAAGTTGAAGGCACATTATCCTGAACATCGGATTCAATCAATCCGAATGGACAACGCTGCTGAATTCTCATCCCGTGCTTTTAACGATTACTGCATGGCTCTGGGAATTCAGGTTCAGCATTCTGTTCCATATGTACATACTCAAAATGGTTTGGTTGAATTGTTGATTAAACGAATCAAGCTCATTGCAAGACCTATGTTGATGAATTGCAAATTGCCTACGTCATGTTGGGGTCACGCAGTCCTGCACGCTGCTGATCTAATCCAACTACGACCAACTGCATATCACGAAACCTCCCCATTGCAGTTAGTACGTGGGAATCCTCCGAGTATTTCCCATTTGCGTAAATTTGGGTGCGCTGTATACGTACCCATCTCACCACCTCAGCGAACATCGATGGGCCCTCACAGGAAACTGGGGATCTCTATCGGATATTCATCTCCATCGATCATTAAGTATTTAGAACCTCTAACAGGGGATCTATTTACAGCCCGGTTCGCTGATTCTATTTTTAATGAGGATCATTTTCCGGCATTAGGGGGAGAATTGTACCAAAAAGAATGCCAGGAAATTGATTGGGATGCAAAAGGCATCTCATTTTCTGATCCACGTACTACAGAAACTGAACTGCAAGTTCAAAGAATTATTGATTTGCAAAATATTGCAAACAATTTGCCAGACGCTTTCTCTGATTATAAAATAAAGGTGTCACAAAGTCTCTCCATCCTGCAAGGAACGTGCCCAAAAGAGTGGAGGTACCAAATAAAACCACTCAACCCCCTATTGGCAAAAAGAGGGGGAGAAGCACTTCCAAGAGGCAAGATGTGAATGCTGGCAGGCAAAAGAAGACTGGAAATGCAACTCAACCTCTGGTTGAAAGACACCAGGACAATGTCCTGTGGATAGTAGTGATCCACAATCTAGCTCAGTTATGCGCATAAACACTGAGGCTGGAATATCGGAAGACCCAAGATTCATCATTTCAGGAAGTCATGATGAACCTTTAAGGGTAGAAGAAATTGCTATAAATTTTATAGAGACTGGAGAGTCTTATGATCGTAAGTCCATAATAGTCGACATATATTTCTCTGAAGAAATTGCGAATATCCTTCAAACTGATTCAGATCCTAAGTCTATGACTGAGTGCAAGAAGCGCTCGGACTGGGATAGTTGGAAAGTAGCAATTAAAACAGAGATTGCCTCGCTTTATAAAAGGGAAGTGTTTTTGGCTGTAATGCCAACACCTCCTGGTATCCTTCCTGTAGGATACAAGTGGGTTTTCGTCCATAAAAGGAATGAAAACAATGAAGTGGTGAGATATAAAGCAAGGCTAGTGGCACAAGGTTTTACGCAAAGACCTGGCGTTGATTTCAACGAAACTTATTCTCCGGTAATGAGCGGTATAACGTTCTGATACTTAATAGCATTGACAGTACAAAATCGTCTATCTTTACGGTTGATGGACGTAGTGACCGCATACTTATATGGGTCATTAGATTCGGATATATACATGAAGGTTCCCGATGGAATCAATATACCGAATCCTAAGGCAAATCGCAACATGTATTGCATCAAGTTGCAGAAGTCATTATATGGCTTAAAACAATCAGGCCGAATGTGGTACAATCGGTTAAGTGAATTCCTTAAATTAAAGGGATACACAAATAATGATGACTGTCCATGTGTCTTCATTAAGAAATCTTCAACAGGATTTTGTATCATATCAGTCTACGTTGATGATCTCAATATCATTGGCAACGGACCTGATATTAATGAAGCACGTCATCATTTACAGATGGAGTTTGAAATGAAGGATTTGGGTCAAACCAAATTTTGCCTAGGTTTACAACTTGAGCATTTACCTTCTGGTATATTCATATACCAAGCTGCCTATGTCCAGAAAGTATTGGAGAAATTCAATATGGACAAATCATATCCTACAAAGACCCCGATGGTAGTAAGGTCCTTAGATGTAAAAAAGATCCTTTTAGGCCTCGGGAAAAGGAAGAAGATATATTAGGACCACATGTCCCATATCTCAGTGCCATTGGAGCACTAATGCATCTTGCAAATAATACCCGGCCGGATATAGCATTCGCGGTTAATTTACTGGCAAGACATAGTGCTGCTCGTACCAAACGTCATTGGGTAGGAGTTAAAACAGTTCTGAGGTATCTCAATGGCACAAAAGATCTTGGATTGTTCTATAGCAGAAATCAAGATCCGATTCTGTTAGGATATACAGACGCTGGTTATCTATCAGATCCCCACAATGGCAGATCGCAAACAGGCTTTGTTTTCTTACAAGGTGGTACAGCGATATCTTGGAAGTCTTCAAAGCAGACATTAACGTCCACCTCCACCAATCACTCAGAAATTATTGCTTTATATGAAGCTTCACGCGAATGCGTTTGGCTTCGTAGAGTAATACACCGCATAAATAAGTCATGTGGTATTGGTGCAGTTGAGACACCGACAATTATCTTTGAGGATAATTCGGCATGTGTTACTCAGATGGAATCAGGTTATATTAAGAGTAATATGACAAAACATATTATTCCCAAATTATTTTACCCCCACGAGCTCCAAAAGAATGGAGAGATAGAAATCTTGCAAATTAAATCTTGTGATAATCTAGCTGATTTATTCACAAAATCTCTACCATACTCCGCATTCCAAAAATTTGTTGATGGTATTGGTACGAGAAGGCTTAAAGATTTGCAAGAATCAGGGGGAGAAATTCTCTAAAAAATAACCTACTTCATCATTACATTATACTCTTTTCCTTCATATGAGTTTTACTCTATTTTGAGTTTTCTCACATAAAGTTTTAATGAGGTAATTGTAACACACAGTAAGTGTCATATTATCTATTTTTTCTTATAAAGGTTTTTCAAGGATAATATGTGGCATATTGATCTCTGATCAAAGTTGTTTTAGACTAAGTCTTTAGGATCACCTAAAGGGTCTATTAACATTTGATTCAAATATATCATGGTGTTTCTCCTTCTTTTCCCACTGGGTTTTAAGGAGTTTTGCCTGATATATCGATATACTTTGGATTTTTCCCACAGGGTTTTTCCAAAGCCTTCAAGACTTTTGAGAACAAGCAATGGCGTATATACAGAAGATTAATTGATCAAGGGGGAGTGTTAAGATTAATTAGGATAATTAATCAGTTAATTAGTGATCAATTAGTTAGTTCTAATCCTATCTTTTAGCAACCGCAAAAGAGCGGTTCACCTGTACGAGAGGCCGTATCGGCCAAGGAAACAGGCCTTCTCCACGTGCCTTTTCCCTGTATATATATATATATGTAAACATCACCATTGCAAGAAATAAGATAATCACTTTTACGGTGATTAGTTTTCACTTAACAATTACATCGAGAGCATATAGCATGTACAGAGATCTACAATGGATAGGACATGCACACGAAACAGAAACGACACCAAAGGAACTAAGTAGTAGACAATCCATTCGATTTGACCCGTTCGGCTGATGGCTTATGGTTTGTGCGGCTGAAAAACATTGTTTCTGTTGTTTGTTTTAAGGGAGAAACACTGTTTTATAGCTGCAAAATAAGGCTGATCTAGCTAATAATAAGCTCAAGGAAACATGCTGAAAAAAAACGTGGAGCACTGGGTGCAAAATTCAGCACCCTTGCCAGGGAGTTGCGTCTCATTATGCTGTAGTGTTCTGGTGATCTGGTCTAGTGTATTGCACTTGCACCCGCGTAGCACTCTCAAAATTACAACGCCGCAGCCTGCTCTAAGGCCTGATTGTAACCACATTGGCTCCCACCGGCCCAAGTATTCGACAACAACTTTTATTATTATTAAGCGATAGGCTAGGCAGATGCATTATCCTATATTTGATCAAGTTTAGAAAAACTGAATAATAATTATATTATGACATCAAAGCAGCATGATTAGATACATCTATGAAATGTAGTTTGATAACTTATCATTTTGATATGCTACTTCACAAGTTTGATCAAATTCAATATATAGTTTAACTGAAGACAAACCTAGATTCCTTGTTATATTTTATAGCATATAGGATATCTCGTCTTATAGACAGTACATGTTCTCATACATTGGCTTTGGAAATTCCTGCACTTGTCATTCATGTCCATGAGCCGCTCAACCATGACAGTCCATGGCAGTTGCCGGGTTCAAATTTTGACAATAAATCCTCATGTTGCTTTTGAATGTAACAAAGCTCAATTTGCATGAAGTCATGAACAATGCTCGCGTCAAACCCTCTGCTCCTCATTGACGGGGGCAACGCGCAGCAGGCAGCACAACACGTGCTAGCAGCTCTTGGAGTGAAATGAAGCTACGAAAGCACGTCCTAACTCTACGAGTTTTTAGTCACAAAAAAAAACTCTACGATTTTTTGAAATGAAATGAAACTACAAAAGCAGAGCAGGAGCAGAGCGTTGGCATGGCAGCCCCTACAGCTTCAACAGCTGCAAATCGGCGGGAATGTTGGGCCTCATCAGGAGAAGTTGACGCGGGCCTGGTACGTGAGCCCCAGGGCCCAGTTGGCCGGCGCGACGTCGGTGGCCACGATGGTCTGCCGCGTGGTGTAGGAGGTGACCTTGAAGCTGAGCGCCTGTCCGCCGAGCTGCGCGAACGCCTGGTACGCGGCGCCCCAGTTATGGGTCATCCGTATCCACGCGCACGCGGATGCGGCGCCGCCGCTCTTCCTGACCCACACGTCGGCGACGTCGCCGGCGCCGCCCACGTTCATGACGTACGCCAGCAGCCAGTAGGGGTTCCCCCGGAGCGCGAACCGCAGGCCGCCGCCGCGCACGCAGGGCACCCGGCGGTACACGACGGGCACGATGCCCGCGCGCCACTGCGCCATCTTCATGAAGGCCGGCTTGGAGAGGTCGAAGTGGGCGCGCGGCGGGTTGCACCACCCGCCGTCGTTGGAGTCCTGCGCCCAGTTGGGCGGGCACAGGTTGGTCGCCGTCACCGTGATCACCGGCGAGCCGCCGTAGCACCAGGAGGACCCCGCGCACCGGATCTGGTAGCACGTCCCGCACCCGTACCCGTCCTTGAACAGCGTCGTGCTCAGCGCCGCCGTGTCCGTGCCGTACCCGGTCGCGTACAGGTCGCCGTACCCGCACGCGCCACCTGTGTTGTGTATGTGGAAAAACGAAAACGTCGTCGGGCAAATGACAAATGCCGCCGAGAGGAGGAAACGAGCGTGCCAGCCAGTGCAATGCCGGCCGCGATGTGAATGTGATTAGAGCAACGTACCCATGGTCTCCGCTGCGGTCTCGTCGCCGTAGAACGTGGCGTGCGCCGGAGTCCACTGCATCGCCGTGAACCTCGCGTTCGCCGTGGTGGCCGCACGTAGCATTAGCGAAGCGACGACAAGGGCCAAGAAGGCTGTGCCTGTGCCTGTGAAGGGAGAAGCCATTTCTACTCGATCTGTTTTGTTTTCGCTCGCCGTGTTCTAATGTTCTTTGCTTGCCGCAGTTGAGCTCTGCAGACAATGCAAGGGGCGACTGTATTTATAGCTTCCGTTGGATCAATCAGAGAGGAATTCGGTGATGATTGGGACGGACACATTGTGGACGACCTCCTGCAAGGCTGCAAGTCCGCGACGACGTGCACGCACACCGTCGAGCCATGGAGATCGGTACGGTGCACCGGCCATACGTGCGGGCAAGAAACAGAGCTGTACCCTTATATTCTATCGGTTTTTGCCGGTACGCCTGATTAGATATTGCGAGTGTGTCTTCTGACCAAAATTTGTAACGTGTTGTCCTTTTAGAATGTGGAAGAATGATTTTTCATGTATTTGGTTGACATTTGGTTCGAAATATGGCCATATGGGCTTCTTGAGAAGCCACATAGGGAAAAAGAATTCCATTTTATCCAAAAAGTATCGGAGGCAATGTGGCATAATTTAGTTGCAAGAAATTATAAATATGGTGTTCATGCCGGCCGATAAGGTTTTGAGGATGGTTTGATCTTTTATTACTTGGTGTTGGTGCTGATAAATGGTCAGCCTATGTTGTTGTGTCGTGCCTTCTTTTGTGGAGCAATGATGTGTTTGGTGGTGCTTCTTTGTCGTGATGCTGTTTTTTTTTCGAAAAATGTTATACAACAACCATGTGTTTTATCAATCGTTCACACACGTTTTTTTGTCCTCCACCCTCCTCTCTGACGATGCCGACCTCCTTCTGACCCAGCGCCTCCCTCGTGCGCGGCTATGGCGGATGTGATGACGGTGGCACCGGATCTAGTGTCGGCGGTGCCAGATCCGGCAGGGCAGCGCCGGATCTAGCATCGGCGATGCCAGATCTACTAAATCCGGCAACTGTGGCTCCTGGTAGGCCTCCTCTCTCTCTCTCTCGAGTTTCAATGAGCTCTCTCGTGTTCTTCCTCAATTCCGGTGGACTGTAGAATGGCCGCAAGTGGGGAAAAAGGTAGGGCAGGCGGTGGGAATGCAGCGGCTCTTACGGGTCCTGGCGTCGGTGGCAGTCGGCCAGGGAGGGCGAGGGAGGCACGCCGGAGTTGGAGAAGATATTGGCAATGGGGAGGAGAAGAGGGTGGCCACCACGGGTGCTAGGGCGCCCGCGGCAGGACGGTGGCCGGCGGCAAGGGCGAGAGGAAGAAGAGGAACAGTAGGGAAAAATTCATGTACTGCACCACACGTGTGTGTTGGATAGACAGATCCGTTTTCTTTACAACAATAATTGTGCATGTTGTATAGATGCCACAATCCAATCGTCTGGTGTAGCATTTTTGTTGTCTTTAGTTGTTAGCTTATAGTTGTCTTCGTTGTTGGAGTCACAATGCTCGGTTGTAATTCCGTTGTTTTACCTAATTTGGATTCTTCTTCTTTTTAAGGAACAAATGTCGGAATAGGATGGTTTCATAATTCACCCCAATAATTTTTGCGTCAGCCGAACATGAAGGCCGGTGTGCACCCGCGGTGCCCTGCGTGCCATGAAACAAGAACAAGCAAGGAATGCTATTGTGGACAACCGTAAACGGACTCTCGTTGACTCGTGTCATATCTACATGAATTGCAAGGGCATATGCTATTTTTAGGATTAGGATAGTAATTCCAATCGTTTTTGCAGTCGGGGACTCAGGATTGATGGTAAGCATCTCCAACTGCTTTCTAAATGGGCTTTGCATTCTTGTTTTTGCAAAAAAGTCTAAAAATCTCTTATCCAACGGTTTGGCAAATAGGCTTGGCATTTTTAGCAACTTGGCAAACACCGGTTGATATTTGGCATATATGTCAAGCTGCGGTTTGTTTGGCAATCGCTATCGCGTGCTACTCCCACGGGATATTTTCCTTTCGCGCGCACAATTTTTTAGTTTTGTCAAGTCTAAATGCAAAACTGTTGGAGATTGATTCTTTTTAACTTTGCCATATTAATTTGAGAGTTGACAAATACCATATTTTGCCAAACAAAAAATGCAAAACCGTTGGAGTTGCTCTAACTATGAAGTTGCACGGGGATGACCCCAACCAATGAAGGTACGCCTCTGCCTTCTGGGACGGTTTTCTTCGATCAGATCTTAATGACTCATCTGGGACGGTTTTCTGCGATCAGATCATTAAGATCTGATCGCAGAAAACGTCCCAGAAGGCAGAGGCATACCTTCATTGGTTGGGGTCATCCCCGTGCAACTTCATAGTTAGAGTAGTACAGGGGTATCGTTTATGTAATTCTATTTCGTGTCCAAGCTCCGCTACTGTTAATCCGAGGCGATGGCAATGTCTCAGACATAAACAGAAAGATAGACGAGGATCAAAATTCCCTAATGAAAACCACAACTCACTAAACACGAAAAATCACCCAAGCAAACAAACGGGACATATAGTTCATCGCACTCGAATCTGAAAAATGAATCGTCCTCCTAACCAGAGCACGAGATTTTTTCGATGCAGCCTCCATCCAGCACGTATGTGTACGTGTCTACCAACGCGACATCTGCTGCACCGGAGGCGCAGCCATGGTGCTCAGCGTGCCGTCCCTCTTGTCCATCTCCACCTTGTGCTGCGTCTGAAGTTTGCACGGCAATGCCAGATTGCGTGTGAGTCTTCCGGTGTCAAATCAAGAAGGGGATTACCTGAATACCTGAGCTGACATGGATGAAGTGGGTGTGCAATTGAATTACCTGCATGCACGAGCAGACCCTGCAGAAAGAAGAGAGCATGACAAGATTAGCGAAGATGGATTAGACGACTTTAGAGTTAGAGCCTGGGGGGTGGCGCGGATGGCGCGAGATGCTTACGTCCAGTAGACCAGGTTGGACATGCAGGAGATGACGTGCGCCACCTCCGAGAGCTCGCTGTTGCCGACGATGCAGGCGACCAGGGAGCAGATGCAGGCCAGCTGCTGCAGGAAGAACATGAAGGCCTGCAACGACGTACGACGAGGGGAAGATCGATGAGTGAGAGTGTCATCGATTCGGTAGATCAGATCAGATGATCAGGAGGGGCGAATCGTGGTACTACGCACGATGATGCAGTTGTCGCACTGCGTCGTCTGGATGTTGAACTCGTCCTGCAGCAGGAACCGGGTGGAAGCAACCGAGTTGCCGAAGCAGCAGAACACCTGAGAATTAAAAGGAGAAGGGGAGCGGCGTGATCAGCAACCGACGAGTTGCCGAATTGGGGAGCTGTATGTACATGTATGTATCCGGCCGGCAAAACGGAGCAGAGACAGCAATAGCATATATATTCATGTCAGGTCAGGTCAGGTCAGGCGGCAGGCGTCACCTCGGTTGCAAGGCATACTTCCGGGCACTGGCTCTCGCCGCACTTGCCGCTGCACGGCATGTACCCAGCGCAGCACACGTACCTGGAAAATGCACACAGGGGTAAGCATGAGTTAACACTGCGGCGCATGCGATGCGAAGGAGACAGAGAAGAGAGTACAGAGTAGAGACACACAGCCTCGCTGCAGATCATGCAAATTAGCTAGCTGCACGACGTGGCAGAGCAAGGGAGAAAATTAGAACAGCAGGTTTCAGCACCTTGACATGTCATTGTAGAGCGCGCGTCTGCGCAGCATGTAGGACACGCACGGGCCGCTGGACACCAACAGGAGCCAAAAACAACGACGACAACAACAACAACAAAGATATGCTGTATGTAAGTTACAAGATCTGATCTGAGCAAGCAGCCAAGCAGGAGTTGAGAAGTCAGAGGACGAGGTCCTACTACTCACCACCACAGCGACAGGCAGCACCCTGCAGATGACAAAAGGGAGAAAAATCCAGCATGAGTTCCTCAATCACAAGCCAGAAAGAAGGCCAAGATGATGAAGGTGCAGAAAAGGAAAGGAGAAGAGGTTCGCAGATCGCAGGGATGTCGGTCGGATACGCACACGGGAGGTCCGCGGCGACGGCGTTGGTGAGGTCGGTGTGCCAGACGTTGCGGTAGCTCTGCCGCAGCTCCATCTTCTCCAGCATCGCCTGCGACTGCGCCCCCGCCATCTCGCCGCTCGGATTTGCTGCGACGGCGACGGCGACCCTGTCCCTCAGCAAGACGCCCAGGAACGGGTTGATTTGGGCTGCTTTTTAATGGGTGCGCGTCAGCGCCTCGCGCTTCCTTCCTCTTGCGTAACGCCCCCGTACCGGCACGGCTTTCATTGGAAGCTTTGACGGGTCCAACGCTCGCGACGACCCAAAAAGGCAGGCGGCACGACTTGTCAATTGTCATGCTCTGGAGCACTTCTGGATTGTTTGGATTGCAGGAAAAGTCCGTGCAGTTGCACGTCCGGCCGGGAGCCGGCTTCCAGCGTTCCAAACCCTGACAAAAATAACTGAAAGCCGAACCAAAATAATCGGAACCAAAATTAAAATAACCGAAACCAAAATATTTGATTCCATATTCGGTTCTCACTTCTCAATTTTAGCAGGTCAATTCAGTTCTCTACCTCGGTTAGCTGAAATAACCGAACAAAACCGAATTTCATAAACAAGTCCAATAAACCTCATAACCTAGGCCTAATACTACTTTAATCCTAGATATAAAAGGTGGATAACACCTCCCTCATAGCCTCACTTTTAAAAATTTTGGCTTTGTGTTTTTTATTTAAAAAAAAGCGCCTATTTTTCTATTATTTTTTTGCTACTTGGGTAAATTTTCGGTTAGTTCGGTTAGAACCGAAACCGAACTAACCAAAACCGATTTTGCCCGGTTCCAAGATTCCGAAGAACCGATGGGTTCCTATTTCTAGGGAACCGAATTTGTGTCCAGAACCGAAGAACCGAACCGATCGGTTTTGGTTAATCGAATGCCCAGGCTGAATTCCAAGTCCTGTAGGTAGGACTTGATTTGGTCGTAGCATTTGTCGCTTCCAGTGCTGAAATGTAAGAATACTGTTGTTGGGGCGGTACCCCAATCGCAGAAACCTCGCTTCTGCACGGAAGCATTTTCGATGAATCTCTTGTCGAACGGAAGCAATTGTGAGCCAAATAGTTTCGAGTGATATGAACGGTAGACGATCAGGAATGAATGTCTCGAGCAATGATGCTTTCGGTCGAATATGTTCTCAAACGAATACGGTGCCGCTAGTCGGTTTCAATCAGCTATGTGGCGATAGTTTCCCTTGCCGGCTAAAGCGCTTTCATCTTCAAAAGAGTTGGTGGAGAGACGACGCTTTCGCCCGAAACACTTTCGACCAAAGTGATGGTTTCCCTTTCGGGCGAAAGCACTTTCGTTTCCGAAGTTGGTGGAGAGACGACGTTTTCGCCCAAAAGTTGGTGGAGAGGCGACGCTTTCGCACGAAAGTTGTTTTGACTGTAAACGATGGTTTTCGAATGTCTTCATACAGGTCCAGAGTCCGGAGCTGGCAAAGGGGGCGCCACATGTCGGAAGGAGACCGTTCGGCGGATGGAGAGCAGGTGGGGCCACCTCGACACTAGTGTACTGAGATACACTTCGGATGGCAAAGGCACCTTATATAGAAGAGTAGTTGGAAGGGCATTGTGGTCCTTGTAAACGAAGAGTAGTTGGAACGCCATTTTTGTACTTGTAAAGACTACAAAATTAATATAAATAGGCCGACCCCTCTTGCGGAGGGAGGAGGCCAAGAGGATTAGTGTTGATTCTCCTTGTTCCACTGTTCAACTACATTCGTAATTTTGTCATTCGTTTTCCTTTATATTTATGACCGTTCGAGCAACAACCTGGTGTTCTAGGGTTTTGGCCATAGAACAACATTGGCGTCCACCGTGGTTGTTGCCCGAGCTTACCATGGCACCAAGGAAAGGGTCGAAAGTAGTAGATCTCCAAGAAATTGAAAAGGCGGTTGTGGCGGCGGCAACTGCTCCCCGTGCGGTTTTGACAACAGCTCATGTTGCTTCGCTTCCACCTAACGTCAACGTCATGACTACCGCGGCCGGTGTGGGCGCAGTATCGCCTGGGGCTCAATTACCGGTAGGTGCTTCAACGAGTCAAGGCACGTCATCATTGGTCCAACAACCTTTCAGCAGGGAGGAAACACCAAATGGGCATGTCTGGAACACGAGTGGTGAAGACGAAGACACCGACAATGAAGTTACCAGACACGCCCAAACCCTCAAAAGGTTGGGCGATTACCAAGAAGAGATACAGAGGCTACAACATCAAAGGGACCAACTTCAGCAGCAGATCGCAGTCAGAACTAGAGCAGAGCAAACGCAAAATGTCATTTGCCAAGCGGAAGCACAGAGAGTGCAACTGGCAAGGGAGGTGCAGGAGTTGCAGAGGGCCGATGGGGTCCCATTTCCAAGGTTTTTGGGAAACATCGCCTTACCACCTTATGAACTACCACTCGTATTCGATGATGCCATCGACGGAACTTCGCCACTTTTGAGAGAATTGCATGTGCATCCATGGACGATTAACTACAAGCCTCGAATTTCATCTTTCGATGAAAAGTCTAACCCACGGAAATTTTTGGGAGTTACAAAACAGTCGTATTTTCGGCGGGAGGAGATAGCCAATCGTTGGCCAAATCCCTCATTCTGGTAGTTGAAAATGTAAGTACAACTCGCTCAAACTATTGTCCATCTACTCATGGGCCCAGCTAAAGGCAGAATTGCTTTCGACCTTCCAAGGCTTTCGAGCGGATGTCAAAACAGCACGCGACCTCATGAATTGCACATGACAAGATGATGAACCTATGTCTGAATACCTCAAACGTTTTTTCCAGCTGAAGGCTCAAGCTCTGAATGTGCCAGAAGCGGCAGTAATCACTACAGCTATCGAAGGGTTAGTGACAGGGCAATGTTCATAATGTCACCTCTAAGAATAGGGTGTAGGTCTATCCTCAGCGATGGTGTCAGGAGTGTCTTGTCGGTAATTCTTATGTCTATTGAGTAATTCCGCAAGCGCACAAAATATAGCGTTGTAGCACTTCACCCAGGAGTATTCCAAGGTATTGTTATTTATTTTATCTCAAGAGAAATCGATAGCTAGCAAGGGATCCATAGAGAAACAACAACTTAGCACCAATTACTAGAGCGGGATAAACTACTTTGGGTAAATGGGTGATTTTGCAGCAAACTAAGTGAAGATAAAAAGATAACTAGTAAGTATAGCTATGTGGGATGACAACGAGAGAGTATGGGACTCCTATGACTTTACTTCTACTCCTATGCACTTAGTTTAATCACACCAAGGTTTAACCAGATTAAGCCCTCACGACAAGTGTACTAGGCGACAAGCGGACAGGGAGCAAGATTAAGCCCTCACGACAAGTGTACTAGGCGACAAGCGGACAGGGAGCACAGAGACTTACTGTCGGAATGTCATGCTCAACTTTATTCTTTAAATATTGCCTACGAACACATGGTGGACTTTAGAGACCAGATTCAGGGTTATTACCTGATGGCTACCACTATCTATTCGCACGAGAGACTGTCTCGGTCTCCATCCATATCCTGATGTTCTAATGCAAGATACAATATTCTCTTTTTTCAGCTCCAGATCTGATTGATAAGACATCATGCACCGGATGGCCAAAAGCTCTTGAATGCTTCAATGCTGCATGATTGGAGTTATAGCTGGATCACTGCATGTTCCTCTCAATTCTTGCGCAACTCTGAAGTTAGTGTACCTGGCTTGTTTAGAACTCATAATGCAACAAAATTAGCATTTAGAGATCTAATTAAACAAATATGCTAATAGACATGTTAAATATTAGTTAAAACCATTGGTTGGTTAATAATTAGTTCATAAGAGTAACTCCAGCACTACCTCAATTTAGGGCCTGTTTGGCAGAGCTT
This sequence comes from Coix lacryma-jobi var. lacryma-jobi, assembly GCA_009763385.1. Lineage (NCBI taxonomy): Eukaryota > Viridiplantae > Streptophyta > Magnoliopsida > Poales > Poaceae > Coix > Coix lacryma-jobi. The sequence continues at coordinate 43,461,312 of CM019823.1, read as the reverse complement.
CACCAACGAAAAATTTGAATCTGAATCCGGAATTCACCTAGATTCACCGTGGATCAGCTCCACCATGAATCTGAGATTTGACAAAGCGTTTGGTAGAGCTCCACCTTCATCTCTATTTCACTTCCAAGTGGGCCCCATATGTCACATATTATCTTCTTTCTTCGTTCTCGTTTCTAGTAGTAGAGGAGGCACGGGAAAGCACAACGCTCGCCGCTCGAGGCCACGCTGGGCAAGCAACAGAGCTCACGGCCTCACCGAGCAGCACGCGGAGGTAGCGACCTCGGCGGGCGGCGCGCGGAGCTCCCGGCCTCGCCGAGCAGCACGCGGAGGTAGCGACCTCGCTGGGCGGGCTCGCGGCCACGTCGGACGAGCGCGCGACTCGCAACCTCGCTGGGTGGGTGCGCGACCACGTCGGCAGGCGCGTGACTCGCGACCTCGCTGGGCGGGCTTGCGGCCACACAGGACGAGCGCGCAACTCGCGGCCTCGTCGGGCGGGCGCGCGGCCACGCCGAGCAGGCGCGTGGCTCGCGGCCATGGCGAGCGGCGCGCGGAGCTCGTGGCCTCGCCGTGCAGGCTCGCGGCCACGCCGGACGAGTGCGTGGCTCTCGCGGCCTCGCCGGGTGCTCGCGGCCACGCTGGTGGTCAAGCGCAGCCTCGCGTGGCTGGGTGCAACATCGCCGGCGCCGGCGGGTCGGGTCATGCACGGTGGAGGTTGGTGACCGACGGCGGAGAACAAGAGAAGAGCGCAGATAGCATGCGAGGATGAAAAGAAACGTACCAGTTCGAGTGAAATTTGTGTAACGAGTGACAAGGTGGGTAATTTTCTTCAACTCCACCAAATTTGGATTTGGTGGAGCACCCCTTGAGATGCTCCACTAATTTAGTGAATCTGAGGGCAGATCCACCATTTTGGTGGATCAAATCCATGATGGATTTGGTGGAGCTGAAAGTGTTTGGCAAAAAAATTTAGATCTGAATCTAGTTGTAGTGAATCTGGAGCTGGTGAATCTCTACCAAACAGGCCCTTAAAGCTCTATTAATTTGACGGACCTTCATATTTTTGTGTGCCTTTTGTCCGAGTTCAATTTCAGCAAAAGTGCCCAAATCATCACCCTCTAGTTTTTATGTTTTTTCTCTTAGGTTGTGGGTCAAAGGTCTTGTCCAACTTAGTGTTCAACAATAACAATTCAAATTCAAGACAATGGATGTGTGTTTATATGGCGGTATAAACTCAGATACCCTCACGGCTAGACTTGGGTTGCTTCATGAAAGCCGGCCCAACTTGCTGTGAAGGTTCGTGATGTTGAGGCCCAGCTGGTCGGACAGGCGGCCCAGCTGGTCGGATGACGGCACGGACGCCTTCTCAGGCTTGGAAAGCGAGGGAGCATAGTCGGTTAGGAAAGATATCGTGTTCTTCACGATATGGAATTATAATCGACTAGGTTCCCTTATTGTATCATGAGATATGATCTTCTAGGATCTGTAACCCTGCTCCCGCGGCTATATAAGGCGAGCAGGGGGCCCCTCTAAAAAACACGTTCATCAATATACAGAGTAGACAACTCGACGCAGGACGTAGGGTATTACGCTAAATTCGGCGGCCCGAACCTGGATAAACCCTGGTGTTCATCTAGTTTCGTTCCTGTGTCACGTCCGGATCGTCGTTCCACGCGCCTTCCCCGCTAATCTACCACCTTGGTCATACCCCTAGGTGGGCTATCGACCATATTTCGTCGACAGCTGGCGCCCACCATGGGGAGTGTGCGTGCGGACGTCATGACGACTCGGATGGTTTCTTTCCCGGCTTCCATGGATCTTCCGGCGGGCTTGACATTCACCGTTGGGTCCTTTTCATGGGTCACCGGAGGTGACCTAGTCGTCAGGACCATGGAGACGCCCCAAGCATCTCAACTACCAGGAGCATCGACGACGAGATTCATTTCGAAGTCAGAGCCCCTGAGCAAAACGGCGCTTCCTCGATACCAAGGGTGGCGCATCGACAACTCCGACCTTATCGAATCCATCGATCGGGTCACGGCGGGCATTGCCGAAACTCTTGCTTTGGCGGACTCGATCGGAGATCGTTCGCCTCAGCACGAGTATGACGAAGAAGGGTGGCAACAACCTCGGTGACCGGTTCGTGCTAGCAGACATGCACAACTGCAAATCGGTCTGGTCGTTACCTCCACCCCCGCGGGTTGTTCCACCCTCCCCAGAAGTCTAAACCGAGCAGGGCGAAACATAGCTTTTTTGCTCCTGTCTTTCCTCATGGATTGACAAACTCGGCCTCGGCATATGGGGAGCAAGTCACGGGACTCTTCCAGGATCATACCAAGAACCGGCGTACTCCGGATAAGCAGTCTTCCAATTTCAAGCAATCTGGTGTCAATGCTTGCATGGCGGTTTTAACTTCCGTCACGACTACCGCCTCTGCATCAAGCGTCGGATCGACCAGATCCAACTCACCAGATCTGTCGCCAGATTACCCCCCGGGTTTCGAGCCCATCCCGCGTTATGGGGGCTCAGTATTCGCTATAAGCCATGATGAGCCAGCAGTTGATGGGGAAACAGATGAGGCCAAAGCCCAGCGTTTAGCCAGAAATGTTGACAGAGCTACTCGGAGAGCAGCTGAGGCTAATGGTGGACAGCGCATACAGCGTAACCTATACGACGCATTCGACATGTGTGATAACCATCAAGTCCACAGAACCCCCCAAGCTAACCTTGCCATGGCAATGAACCTGGTCGAGAATCTCCCGGTGACACCTCAACTCGAGCAACTCGGAGCATATTTGAAGGCATCCCTGGTACAAGTCCAAGACCAGGTGGCAGGACCATCCCATGCCGCTCCCACCGGATCTAGAAGAAGTCACAGGGACCTGGACCCTCGCCCAGAATCTAGCAGTAATCAGGATCACCGTAACAACCGCAATAATCGTAGAGGCGGCCAAGGCGGCGGAGCCGACCAGCGTGCCGGGAATAATCCAAGTGTCGGGCCCCGGGACCTGTGCGACCACATTACTGAGAGATCCGATCTACACAATTATATCGACGATTCCAAGGACACAAGGCTCCGTCAAGAGATGGAAAGACGTAACAAATGGGATCGCGAGCACAGCCTCCTAGATCAAACCCTCACCGGTCCAAGACAGTTTACGAAAAGGCTCCGCTCCGTCATTTGGCCAAGAAATTTAAAGATCCACGACCTGAGGTCATACGACGGAAAGGCGTTCCCTCGTCAATGGATCATGCTATACGAAACTGCAGTATGGGCAGCCGGTGGAGGAGGAGATGTCATGGCCAACTATTTGCCCGTGGTCCTCAATCAAGCTGCAAGCCAGTGGCTCCTGAGCCTCCCTTCCGACTCCATCGACAGTTGGTCCGACCTAAAAAAGGCATTCATATCTAACTTCAAAGCTACTTGTAGCAGCCTGCCAGCAAATACGACCTAGAGCGCGTCAAAGACCGCCCTGGCGAGCTATTACGAGAATACATTCGTCGTTTCTCCGATGCTCGAATCCGGGTAGCTAACGTTACGGACGACGAATCTATCTCAGCTTTCATTAGAGGATTACATCATCATGAAGGGCTCAAGAATAAGCTGTTGTGCAAGGAACCAAGAACGGTCAAAGACCTACTTAATATAGCCCAGAGCTGGGCTCGGGCGGAAGACTATAACACACAGCTTGCGGACGATCGCTGAGACCAGAGGCCTCGGCATGATGACCGCCAACGCAACGATTACCATGACGATCGGCGCGACGAAGCCTACGACGGTCACTGAGAAAGGTTCAGGGACAACCGCCACCCTAACCAAAGGAACGACGACCGAGATGAAAGAAGACAACCAAACCTTGGTCGAGCACCGGGTAATGAGGTTAATAATACCAAGGCCGGGGGCAAGCGCAACTATGACTCAGCTTACTCCAAGATCCTAAAGCAAGATTGTCTGGCGCACCCTGGCGTAGGACACACGATGAAGGAATGCAGGGGATTTAAGGCCATATTCCGCAATGGCTCGAAGAAACAACGCCCCGACACCGAAGACGGACCCCCAAAGCGGCGCTAATGGAAAGTCCCTCAAGAAGACGACGAAGACGACCAGGACCCAGGGAGGAACCCGAAGCACGGAGGCTTTAGAGAAGCCAAAAAAATCCATGCGAACCATATTCGGTGGGAAGGCAATCCTAGCCGATAAAAGAGTTCGCAAGCTAATTGAGCGCGTAGTCTACTCCGTCGACCGAGTCGACGAGAGGATATCAGACCCCAACTACCTGGCCTGGTCACACCAAGAAATTTCGTTCAACAGAGCTGATCAGTGGGCCAGGGTTCCTGAACCTGGTCGTTTTCCACTTATCATTGACCCGACTATAGATGGGGTACAATTCGAGAAAGTGTTAGTCGATGGAGGCAGCGCCCTCGATATATTATTCAAACACGCGCTACCGGAGCTCGGCATCGGGATAAACGATCTGGAGCCTTACGACGCCCCTTTTTGGGGATCCTCCCGTCACAGGCTTCCCAGCCTTTGGGTCAGATCACTCTACCACTTCAGTTTGGCACGAAGGAACGCCACCGCATCTGCTACATAAAGTTTGTTGTAGCGGACTTCGACGGGTCGTATCACGCATTATTAGGTTGTCCGGCCCTAACAAAGTTCATGGCGGTTCCACAATACACCTACCTACTGCTGAAAATGCCATCTGAGAACGGTGTTTTAAGCATAAGGGTAAACATCTCGATGGCTTATGAATGCGAGAAGGAGAGCTTCGCAACCGCTCAAGCTCACGACCTCTCAATCCGCATGGAGGAAACACGCGTCGACGCGGTGAAAGTGGCTCCAGAGGAGCAGTCTATCCCAGTCAAGGAAGCTAAGAGCGCGGCAACCAGGAGCAAGGATTTCAAGGAGGTCGAGCTGGTCGAAGGAGATCCAAGCAAGACGGCGCGCATTGGGGTCGACCTCGACCCCAAATAGGAAAACGCGCTCGTCAGCTTCCTGAGGGAGAATGTAAGCGTTTTCGCATGGAAACACGCGGATATGCCCGGTGTACCTCGGGAGCTGGTCGAGCACTCCTTGGATGTTTCGAAGACCGCCAAGCCAATTAAGCAGAAGCTACGACGGTTCGCTCACGACAAGAAGGAGGCTATTAGGGTAGAAATCACCCGGCTTTTAGCTGCCGTATTTATAAAAGAAGTGTATCATCCGGAGTGGCTAGCCAACCCGGTTTTAGTTCAAAAGAAGAATAAAGAATGAAGAATGTGCGTTGATTATACCTATCTTAACAAACACTGCCCTAAAGACTCCTTTGCCTTACCCCGCATCGACAAACTCATCGACTCTACAGCTGGGTGCGAGCTCCTGTCCTTTCTAGATTGCTATTCTGGCTACCACCAAATCTCTCTGAGAGAAGAAGACCAGCCCAAAACGTCGTTCATTACCCCTTTTGGGACGTATTGTTACACAACGATGTCTTTCGGCCTCAAAAATGCAGGGGCCATGTACCAAAGGGCGATACAAAAATGTTTAGATGAGGAAATTCGAGCAGAGCTCGTAGCGGCTTACATCGACGATATCGTTGTAAAAACAAAGTTGGCCCCTACATTAGTAGACGACCTACGCGCAACTTTTGTGGCCCTAAACAAATTCCGGTGGAAGCTTAACCCTAAAAAATGTACTTTCGGGGTCCCGTCCGGCATCCTGCTTGGCAACATAGTAAGCAAAGACGGCCTGAGGCCTAACCCGGAAAAAATTCAGGTTGTTTTAAAAATGAAGCCTCCAAAGAGTGTAAAAGATGTCCAGAAATTGACTGGATGCATGGCTGCTCTAAGTCGTTGCATATCGCGACTCGGAGAAAAAGGCCTTCCATTTTTCAGGTTACTCAAAGCTTCCGAGAAGTTTGAGTGGTCGGAAGAAGCCGAAGTCGCCTTTCAAGAGCTCAAGCAGCTTCTCACAACGCCACCTTTACTAGCCGCACCAAGGGACGGTGAAACCTTGCTCATCTATATAGCGGCTACCGACCGGGTTGTAAGCACAGTTGTGGTCGTGGAACGAGAAGAAGAAGGGCAAGCGTACAAGGTGCAACGACCGGTCTATTACATCAGTGAGGTACTCAATGATTCAAAATCAAGGTATCCCCAGGTGCACAAATTGTTATACGCAATATTAATTACGTCTCGTAAACTACGACATTATTTTGACTATTATTCTATCACGGTGGTTACTGAGTACCCACTGGGAGATATTTTGCGTAACAAGGATGCCAATGGTCGAATAATAAAATGGGCTCTGGAGCTAGCCCCCTTTTCCCTTGAGTTCCGCAGTCGTACTTCCATTAAATCCCAGGCACTCGTTGACTTCATTATCGAATGGACCGATATGATGACCCCAATACCCCCGACCCGCACTGAGCACTGGGTTATGTACTTTGATGGGTCGTTAAACCTCAAGGGCGCAGGAGCTGGGGTACACTTTATTCTGCCTTCCGGAGACAAGCTGAGCTATGTCCTCCGGATTCATTTTAAAGCATCAAACAACGCAGCAGAATACGAAGCCTGCCTGCACGGCCTTCGAATTGTGATCGAGCTTGGGGTTAAAAGGCTGGAAGTCTTCGGCGATTTTGCTCTAGTCATAAACCAAGTTAACAAAGATTGGGACGCCACCAACAAAAATATGGATGCTTATGTCGCCCAGATAAGAAAACTTGAGGGAAAGTTTTATGGTTTACAATTTCAGCACGTAGTACGGGCAGACAATCAAGCCGCTGACGCTCTCTCCAAAATAGGTTCATCTAGGGCACAGATCCCTCACGGCGTGTTCGTCCAGGATTTGGTCAAGCCATCCATTGAACAGGGGACATCCGGGACTGCCGAGTAGACCCCGACCGACCAGACCGTTGCTTCAGTACAACGAACAGACGATGATTGGAGGGAGCAATTTATAAGATATCTCACTAGTGCAGACGTTCCTCAAGACAAGATTGAGGTCGAACGCCTCATTCGGCGCAGTAAGCAGTACATCTTGGTAGATGGAAAGCTTATGCGCAAGAATGCAAAAGAAGAGTTGCTCCTGAAGTGCGTTACTCAAGAAGAAGGCATACGAATCCTAGCAGACATCCATGCTGGTATATGTGGTAACCATGCCGCTTCCCGGACGTTGGTCGGGAAAGCATTTCGAGCAGGTTTTTATTGGCCCTCTGCCGTCGCAGACACAGAAAAGCTGGTCAAGTACTGCGAAGGATGCCAATTCTTTGCCAAACAAACACGTGTTCCGGCACATGACCTCTAGGCCATACCAGCGTCTTGGCCTTTCTCATGTTGGGGTTTAGACATGATCGGGCCATTCAAAACGGCACCAGGTGGTTTCAGGTATGTCTATGTCATAATCGACAAATTCTCTAAATGGATTAGTACAAGCCACTGGTCAAATCCACAGCTCAAAAGGCAGTAGAGCTGCTAGATGATATTATCCATCGCTTCGGTTTACCTAATTGTATCATTACCGACCTCGGTTCTACTTTCACCGGCGTGGACTTTTCGGACTTTTGCGAATAAAGAAGCATAGTTGTAAAATATGTATCCGTAGCTCATCCAAGAGCCAACAGACAGGTGGAGCGGGCAAATGGAATGATACTCGACGCATTGAAGAAAAGGCTATACAGAGCAAACGGCCAGGATCAAAAGGCTGGCCGATGGTTGAAAGAACTACCAGCAGTGGTATGGGGCCTTCGAACGCAACCTAGCAGAAACACGGTTGTCTCACCGTATTACATGGTGTTCGGCGCCGAAGCAGTCCTACCAGCAGAAATTGCATTCAGATCACCCAGAGTGGCGCAATACGACCAGGATATGTCCGACCAGGCCAGAGAGCTAGAAGTTAACTGTATTGAGGAGCGAAGAATGGACTCGTGCGTCCGAACAGCAAAGTACATCGAGGGGTTGCGAAGATACTTCAACTGAAATGTCAAAGAAAGATTCTTTGTCATAGGGGACCTAGTCGTGAGACGAATCCAAAATACCGCCGGACTGCACAAACTCTCATCTCACTGGGAGGGTCCCTATCTTGTCAAACAAGTTACAAGACCTACCTCATATAGGTTAACTGACCTAAATGGGACTGATGTCCCAAACTCCTGGCACATCGACCAGCTCCGGCGTTTTTATGCATAGCTACCTAAGGACTAAAAGATATGTACTTACCTCTGTACTTTCATAGCATGTTATAAATAAAACGTCACTATCATCTTCATAATCATTTCTGATTCTCTTTCTCGTCACATGTCAATCCAAACAAGCGAGCAAAACAACAATAAACAAAGATACAATATAATTTTCATTTGTCTGGAACAATTCATTATCCGCAATAACTAACTTAATACATTTATGATCCTATGGAGCGCTGGGCTCCCCAGGCTCCTCAAACAGATCCAGGTCCTTTACAAGAACGACAGTTGTCTCCCTGGATTGTTCACTGAGCTCGGACACCTGAGTTTCTGAAGTATTTCTGGGGAACCCGCTCTCCAGCCTCTTCACGTCGATCCCGAGGTAATGCGCCTGCGCAACGGCTATGACGTATGCGGCAACCTGCTCGCCAGCACCAGCTACAAATTTTTTCATGGCTGCCCATGATCCAGCACACTGTTCCAGCATACCAGCTGGTCGAGGCAGAAGATCTCCGGACTCGCCACTTGCATATACCGCATCCAGAACTGGAGCAATCCCTCGAACCATGGCGTGGCACCGCTCTTCCCAGGTCTTCACGTCTTGGCAAACCATTGCAATTTGGTTTTGCCAAGAGCGACGTCTCCCTACGTCAATCAACAACAACAGTCTGTCACAATTAACCAGAAAGCAATATGCATCGAATCAAAAAGATTAAACAGGCTACCTTCAAGCTCCTTCTCCAGGTCGTCGGCCCGCGCCTTCTCCCTAGCAGCTACTACCTCGCCATCCAGTGCTTTCATCTTCTCAACAGCGTCCTTCGAAGCAAGTTCTGTCCTAACAAAGTTAGTCAATCCTAGAATTCCCACTCATCGGCAGCTTGTGGGCCATACCTTCATTTTCACGACGAAGCCGCGCGATTTCCAACGATTGCCTCTCTGTGGTTCCACGCAGTTCGACCTCCATCTGGCGAGCACTGTCAAGATCTGCTCGGTACCGTGCGCACACTTCTTCAAGTTTTTCTTTCGCATCAACCAAAGGGTCGATGGACTCGAAACATTTGCGGCGCTCCTCCGATAAATCCGACAATCCCTGCAAGTTAACACAAGTACTCAAATTCAGTATCCATACAATACATCCTCACGACGTTACACCCTTCGGAGGATTACCTGCGCATATTTATGGAGTTGGCTAAGCATCCGGTCAAAGTTCTTCATTGGGCGGTTGTCAGTGTTCTCCTCATGAAAAACCCACTCGCCAGCCCGCTGGTGCGCCACCCTGATTACCCGCTCCGGAGATCTTGGTGGACGAGGAATCTCCACAACGTCTTCCTCCGGGGCCGTCGGCACCTCCTCAGTCTCGGCCGGATCCACAGCACGTCTAATTGCGCCAAGCGCGTTTGCCTCTAGAGGAGGAAGCGGCGCGTCCAGGGGCACTTGGGTCGAGTCGGATGGCTCACCATGACCGGAGCATAGCCCCTCCGGTGAGCGCTGGTTGGGGGACCTCCCGCCACCTCACCCAGCGCCCTGAGCACTGGTCGAAGTCGGGTGCTCATCGACTACACCCCGACCATCTCCTCCTGCATCCGGCGCCCCGTCCGCGGTTGGTTCCTCCCGACCTGCTCGGACCCCGCGTCCAGGGCACTGGTCGACTCCGGGACTCTGTCGTCACTGACAGGATCAACCTCCAGCACGGGGTCGCTGACACGAGACAAGTCGAGAAGTCAAAAACATTGTCATAGACATAAACTCACGACGAAAGAAACCAAACGCTCACAGGTCGCTGATGCGCAGACCCCCCTTCAGCTTGAGCCCCTTCGTCTTCTGCGCCGGCAAAACAGTCCTGGTCGGCTTTTCGACACGGACACGTTTGGACGAAGGCGGCTCTTCATCTTCATCATCATCATCATCATCATCGTCCCAGTCACGAATGGACCCAGAAGTTTTGGGAGCCGCGCCGCCCGGAATCTTCAGCAGGCCATCAGCCCGCGTTGTCGACCTCATGGCAGCCCTACGACCGGTAGCTACGCGCTTACCCGCAGCTTTCACAGCTTGTGGGTCAGCTGCGTCCGCGGCCCCTTTACCTTTCCTCGTCTTCTCAGCTGTCGCCTCCCCAGCCTGGGAATGTGGAGATCGGCCAGCCCCAGGCCTTGGGTCGACCCCTTCCGACCAATCGGCCGACGACACGTCTGAGACGTACACGCTGGAGCGATCCTACAAAACAGCGCAAACTAGTATCTTGAACACTACAACAGATCAAAATCAGCAAATCAAACTAAGTCGCAACTCACATCCTTAACAGGTCGTGCCAAGCTGAATGGCTGTGTAACCTTCTTTGGTGCTTTCCATTCTGAGAATTGAAGCACCACATGAACACGCCTCTCCAACTCTTTGGATTTCAAATCTTCGGCGCTCTCGCGAGTCGGGTCAGGCCGTCCAGCATACTCATAACCAGGTCGCATCCTCTCTTTGCACGGCAGCACCCGACGGTACATAAAGTTGGCAGTAATTTGGATCCCATCAGCGGTCATCTCCTTCATCAAACAAAGCAGTTCCTGGACCTGCTCCATGTCACTTGCCGAGGGCTTTCCCGACCAGGTCCAACTCGACTCAACTACCTTCCCTACATCACAACATAAAGCAGGCGTCTGGCAATACGTCATGTAAAACCACTTCTCCTGCCAGCCACTCACATTACTCTGAAGGGGGACGTCGACATATTCTGACGCCATCCCCTCGCGCAGCAGGATATACACGCTCCTCGCAATACGAGACCCGCGACTGTTCCTCTTCAGTTGGAAAAAATAGCGGAACAAGTTGAAGTGCGCCTGTATTATTCCGAGATACGCCTCACACAAATGAATAAAAATGGACACAGACAGGATGGAATTTGGGCCAAGATTACAAAGTCCAATCCCCCAGAAATCAAGCAACCGACGGAGGAACGCATGGCAAGGCAGACCAAATCCTCTAATGAAATAATCCTCAAAGACAACTATCTCATCAGCATTGGGTTGAGGATAGGCCTCACCCGTGGGCGCTCTCCACCCGCCGGTCACCTTGTCCGGCAGAAGGCCGCCGGCGGCGAGGCGGCCAATACTCTCCTCCGTGCTCCTAGACGAAGCCCATTCTTGATCCAATCTTACGGTCGCCGCCGCCGCAAGTTTCTTCGCTTTCCGCGCCATCGGATCGGTCGGAAAAGCGGGAACTTCGTCGCCGAGTGTGCTGCTCAAGATCTAGGGCTACAGTGAAAGATTCGGCGGTAGGCAAGGAAATGGAGAATGACAACGGTTGGGGTAAGTGTTCAATACATGGTTTTTGTCTTTATACCCCTACTACGCGTCTCTTCGGGTTTTTTCAGTCGCCGTGAAACGACTGTTCGTACGATAACAAGCCTTATGGCCTATTTTAATGGCCCAAGAGTTCAGCCTTCGACGAATTGACAAATATTCCATTTCAAAATAACATTAATAATAAGCGTCGGCCTTCTCAACAAAGCTGGGGACTGGTCAGACGACCAGTTATAGGAACACACGTGGCAGAGCTGCGTTGGCTTCAGGACCAGCTCCGCCAGACATACCGGGGACTGGTCGGTGAAGGACCGAAAGTGCTACCAGAAAGCGACCAGAGGGGGGGTGAATGGGAGCTTCAAATTTTTCTTTCAGAAACTTTCAGCCACTGTCCCGAGAACCACCCCAAGAGCAAACCTAGAGCTCGTATGTGTCCACAACCCTAGAGATAGGGTGGATGCTTCCAAGAAGCACAGCGAGACACTATACTACTCTAGAAACCCAACGCAAAAGCCGGAAATCAAAACCGACAAAGAACGAACGAACCACGGACGAAACTGCGCAGACTCAGCAGCATCGGACGTTGGCGGCGTCCGATGTCAGAGCAACGGACACGTCCGATGCAAACATGGCGATTCTGGAACCTTACTGGACACCCATCAGACGCTGTGAACAGTGCAACCCTAGCATCCGATGCTTGACCCCCTGCGCGTCCGATGGCAACGGACGCTCCGATGGTCAGCGTCCGATGCTCCTTAAAGTGCACTGTCAGATGACACGTGGCACCAGACGCTCCGATGGTTTGAGCTCAGCGTCCGATGCTCACGAACTCAGCGTCCGATGGTCCCGAAACAGTACAGTTCTTCCGCGAAATCCACTCGATCTCCTCCGAATCAAAAGCACTAAGGCTTAGATTTGGTATGAGGAGTCTCAAGGAGGTTAGTGAGCTATCCCATGGGAATCATGGCTCGCATCTAAATCCAAATCGATGGATTGGAAGAAATCGGGACTAAAGGAGCAAAACCGATCCAAAACGAAAATCAACCGATCTACTAGGTCGTGAGGTTAGGGATGAATTCCTTCGGTGGAAAGAAGTGCCTCACGATCTAGAACATCTTGGTTCAAACGGATTTCCAAAAGACGCAACAAGCAAAGAGATCGATCGACGGGAAAAACGTGGCAAAAAGGATTCCGTGAAGAACACGAACAAAACGTGAATCACAACCACGAATTTGCAACTGTGTGGCTAACACACGCTACAATAGTGAGATTACGGTCTCACTTCCTCAAAATCTCATGGACACAGAGGTATGATTGTCTTCTCTGTGGATCTCAGTTTGCTACAGCAGGGGAGAGGGAGAGCAGGAAAACCTAGAAGGCAAAGAGCAAATGGCTGAGATAGATGGGGAGGTGGGTGTCTCCCCCTACTTATCCTAATTCTAACTATTCCTAATTCCCACTCTACCCCTAACTACTTACAGAGCGAACCAGCTAAACCCTAAGGTTATTCTGGACCAACTCGATGGTAGGTGGATCCGACGGCCACGCCCGCACAACTCGTAGCGTTGCCTCGACGCAACCTCCCGATTGCCGCCACGTGCCGCCACCGCTCTGCGTCCTTTTCCTGGACGTCGGACCCCCAGTTTTGAGGCCCAAACCGGGAAACCCGCCTTCAAGACCAACCCCCGGTTTTGAGGCCCAAATCGGGAAACCAGCCGACCATAGCCTGAGTTTTGTGGCCCAAACTCAGCAAACCCGCAGCACCCAGGTTTTGAGGCCCAAACCTGGAAACCGTCCTCAGCCCGAGTTTTGTGGCCAAACTCGGAAACCATCCGCGCCCAGGTTTTGAGGCCCAAACCTGGAAACCGTCCACCCGATGGTTTTTCTCTGGCTGTACCACCAAACCGAAGCTGTAGAGGGGATGCACCGCCCGTGCACCCCGTCCACCGACACGTGTCCCCAAGTCCACGACTCAGGCAACACATGACCGCAAGTCTTCGTTCGTCGCTGTCCCAGGCTGTCAGCCACCACAGCTGATCCTCGGGCCACCGGTCCCTCAGTCCAAGCCTCACGTCCGCCCTTCGCCACTCTCGGTCCATCGGCACGGCACGTCTCTACTTGACCTTCACCTTGCCTCTGATCACTGTATCTGTGCTCGACACCTGCAGAAAACAAGCCAAAGAAGATGCGCATCATCCTAGTTGACAATCACTCATCACTCAGAGACTCGGCATACACCCAAGTATCCGCAATCTCCCCCTTGATGAGTGCATTGTCAACTACTCACACAAATTGTTGGTATAAATTAATGCACACTCTACTTTATCCGCAAGCGCACAGATAAAATCTACCGATGTAGCACTTCACCGGAGTAACCCAGTTTTAATATCGAAACCAAAGGAACGGATAGCGATGAGTCTCAAGTGTATAACCCCCGAGTAACTAACAAGGACGGAGAAGCTAAAAGTGTAGAGAGGATCACTAAGGTTATCTAAATCCAACTTAAGAGTGATATGTTTATTATTCTTAATGGGGAAGTTGCCATAAAAGGTCACAACATAGTATGATTCCTTTATGCAAATGTATAATCCTACCGAGCCTACACACGGGTAAGTGGACTATAGAAGAATCAACAAGGCTATAAGAGTCACCCTTGCGAACAACCACTACTACTGGCGTTATAGGAGGTAAAAATGAGTTATCCAGTCTAAGCACCACGCTTATACTATCCAACTACTCTAACTCTAGAGCGACTAGAATTAAAGTACTCAAAAGAGAGTCATAAACCTTAAGAATAATAAGAACAATAGCTCAAACTTAAATATAGATGTTGATTACCGAAACAATCGTTGAAGCAAGTCGATGAAGAACTTGAATCCACAAGTACAAGATGAAGAAGTTGATCCAACAGGCCGGAGCTTCCTCTTGATCTCTTCCTCTCTCTCTCTCTCTCTCTCTCTCTCTCTCTCTCTCTCTCTTCTAGTTCTAAATAAGACTAGGTTCTAATCCTACTAGAGGGGTATCTAGCCTTCTACTTGAAAGCTAACTCCTGAAGTCTCTTCTAGGGTTTCTAGTTGAAGTGTAGTCCTCTGAAGAGGGACCTTCTATCTGACCTGGGGCTTAGGGGCCTGTTTATATAGCTCTGAGGGATCAACCGTGGCCCTTGGATCAAACCGACTTGAGGTACGGTCGAGATGCATCCTGGAGGTCGGTGGAAGTAGCTTGCAGAAGATGAAAGCGCGGGGCCTCCGTGGCCGACCGACCGGTGGGCCCTATGGGACCGGTCGGTCCCATAGGTAAGCCTCCTGTGGTGCCCTTCGTTGTGATGTTTTCTTACGTCGTCTAGAGTCTTCTAGAAGTATCCTGACTTGGCGAATGCGTTATCTCCCGTCGGTTTCCTTCTAGGGGAAGGAATCGAGGGTTGTTTCCTGATTTGGTCCCTGCGGATTCATAATTCACCAAAACTCGTGGAATTCATTAGTTTTAATCCCTATACTAAGGTGGAGTATATATATTCATCCATTTTCATGCTTAATTGACCTTTAATAATAAGAGTTAATTAGTGTCAACAAGCTCTCCCACACTTAGACTTTTACTCGTCCTCGATAAAAGGTTGGATCATAAGATAACAAACATTAAGCTTTTCTGTGTTTTACCATAAAACCTTTAGAAGTTGGAGAATAGAACAGTTGAAGCAGATCACCCTTTCCTTTTAGCATAAGACATTGGAGTTTTCGGAGTTTTGAAACAAGTCATAGCTTTCCTTCTCCTTTTGTAGCACTTCAATTTCTTACCAAAGCTTTTTTATTTATGTGAAACAATTTTATGTTACTAAGTCAATGGAGAAAAACACTATACTCTTAGATCAAGACATTTAATCTTTTTAAACTTTGTCACTCTTACTGGCATATTGCAATTAGAGGGACCATGGGCTATCTTCTTTTTCTCTTTATCATATTTTTATCATAATACTTTTTCTTTTTCTATTTTTCTTTTGAGGTATGTCGGACACTTGTCCATTTTTCTTTCCTCATACTTTTTGCATAGCCCATGCCTCTAATACAATACTACTTCGGAAGAGTGAATCTTTCTTCATTTGTAAGGATCTCGATCTTCAGAGCATAATAAATTTCTCAACAAAGAACTCAGTATTAAAGTAAACAATAATTGATTGATGTCTTTGGCAGGTAACTTATTTACTACAAAGGAGAAGTGTTGCTAATCTCTTTTTAACTTTGCAAGTAAAATTCTCCAATGCTCACACTTTAAGAATTGAGTTCTCATTATTCTGTATCATATTCCACAACAACTCTAGATAATATGGGTTTCTTTAAATAGAACAGGGTTTTTCAGAAAAGGTGTTGTGAGATTCTATGAGTATGAGTCTATCCAAACTTCTTCCTCTTTCTTTTTTTAATTAAAGTTCATGAACTACAAGAATATGATTTTAATTTGAACAGAAGCTTAAACATCAGAAAATAGAGTGTAGTAGTTGCGTACCGATCCGTGGACGAAGGAGAAGGCAAGAAGGGTCAACCCCTGACCGACCGGTGGGGTCCACCAACCGGTCGGTTGGGCTTAGGGCCCAACCGTGGCCTACTTCGTGGTATGTGATCTTGGTAACGTTGTCTTCTGTTCCATGCAGTTTTCGCGATCGTTTTTCGGTAATTCTGTCGTCATCTTCTCCCCCACACTTATTTTCTGTTTTCAGCTAATCACAACATGTGGAGACAAGACATATATCCAAAATAACAATATAAAAGATAACTAAAACTTTATTGATATTTAAGGCACTTTTATTACACACCGAATTTAACTAAACAGAAACTCTTAACGACTCAACCACGAGACTCTGCAAACACGAGTGCCTTATCAAACTATCGACGAACTATTCTTGCTTCTCTCCCTCGAGTAGATTTCCTAGCGTAGAGGCTACACTGACGACCTTATCCTTCAAGCTAATGTGTTTAGTTACATATTTGTGCATCGTATCGGCCATCTTTTTCGTAGTCTTGGCTAGCGAGGCGTATCTCTGCTTGAGCTCTAAATTATCTCTCTCAAGCTCTTCAATTCTATCCCCGAGACGATCTAGTTGGGTGGTCCTCTTGCGTTTAGCCGCGATATTAGGAGTGGTGGGTGCCCTGGTTACTGGTGGAGTGACCTTGATCTGCTCAGGGTGACCACGAACTCCCTCAAAGTGCGGGCGCGGATTTTCAGATGTGTATCTTACGACAGTGGGTTCTCCAAGCTTGTTCGTCTTCAGCCCGACGAGTGTATCGTTGGGTCTAGGAGGAAGGAGCGGGATCTCTTTGGTGATGGAGAAAGTCGGAAGTCTTCTCGCCGTCACTGCTTGAGCGTAGAAAGCTTGCTGACGATGTGACGAGGTTCCTTCAGGCGGGATCGTATCAACGGGTGTAGGCGAGTCGATAAGAGCGATCTCCTTGGATGGTGTTACGGCGAGGTCCTTAGATGCGGTGACGACAAGAGCCATCGAGTCGTCAGCGGGTTCGTTGAGGTCGATCCTTGGATAGGAGGCCATTAGTGCTGGTGGGAGGAGAGCTCTGTTGCTGCTGGTTTTCTGGGAGAGGTTGCAATGAATCTAGAGGCAGGCCTGGGGCTGGTTTTATAGCTGAGGAAGCTTGAATGATAGGCATGATAGGCTCATTACGAGGTTTATCGATTCTACGGATCAGGTTACCAGAATGGGTACGAGAAAGAGTCGGGACACGTAACGAAAGAAGGAAGAGGGCGAGGGGCCTCCAGGGCAGACCGGTCGGTCTCCCTAGGAGACCGGCCGGTCCCTGCCTGTGGGATCTCGTGGGTCCGTCGCTCGTGGTGTCTTTAAACTTGATCCTAAGCCCAGAAAATATATCCCCGATGTGCGAACTTATCGGAAAAATGACTATGGTGTAAATCTATGGGATAATGAAGAATTGGATGACATCCAACTCTTCAGGACTCTTTTCAGGTTCTAGAAAAATCTTAAGACGTTGTCCGTTTACCTTGAATAACGTACCTTCGTCATTTTGAAGTGTAATGGCTCCATGTGATGAAGTGGCTACCACCGTGAAAGGTCCTTCCCATTTGCTTCGTAGTTTTCCATGCCCGAATAATTTTACCCTGGAATTAAAAAGTAATACCTTGTCTCCCGGCGTGAAGTTCTTCTTCTTGATTTTCTTGTCATGCCACCTCTTTGTTCTCTCTTTGTAGATCTTTGCGTTATGATATGCTTTTTTGCGCCATTCATCTAGTTCAGAGAGTTGCATTCTCCTCTTGATTCCGGCAGCTTCTAAGTCCATGTTCCATCTTTTGATTGCCCAGTGAGCTTTGAATTCTAACTCCACTGGTAAGTGACAAGTCTTTCCGTAGACGAGTTGATATGGAGACATTCCCAATGGTGTTTTGTAGGCAGTACGGTAAGCCCACAGTGCTTCAGGTAGTCTATCTTTCCATTGTGTTCCCATCTCGTCAACTATTTTCTGCAGAATATTCTTGATTTGCTTGTTTGATGTTTCTGCTTGGCCACTTGTCTCAGGATGATAGGGAGTGGCAACATTGTGACGGATCCCATGATTTGTTAGATATTTATGAAAGCCTTTGTCAATGAAGTGGGTTCCTCCGTCACTAATTACCATCCTTGGCACTCCAAATCTTGGAAATATTATCTCCTCGAACATCCTCTGAGAGTTTCTTGCATTAGCAGACTTGCATGGCACTACTTCGATCCATTTTGAGACATAGTCGACAGCAACTAGGATATACTCATGATTCCTTGATTTAGGGAATGGTCCCATGTAATCAATTCCCTAGACGTCGAAGAGCTCAATCTGAAGGTTGTTAGTGAGTGGCATGGCATCTCTGGTGTTGATGCTGCCGTGCCTCTGACATGACCCACATCTCCGGATGAAATCTTTTGTGTCTTGGTACATAGTTGGCCAGAAAAATCCACTTTGCCAGATCTTCGCATGTGTTCGGAATGCCCCATAATGTCCTCCATATGGTGAAGAGTGACAGCGTTCAATGATCTTGATTCCTTCTTCAGCTGGCACACATCTTCTGAGTAATCCATCAGAGCAAACTCTGAATAGATATGGATCATCCCATATGTGGATCCTGCTCTCGTAGATTAGCTTCTTCTTATTTGCTCCTGGTGGTACATACCCTGCAACTATAAAATTGACAATATCTGCATACCAGGGGTCAGATCTAGAGATTTGAAAGAGCATGTCATCCCTGAGTGAGTCATTTATAGGCAATTCCTGCGGATTTTCAAAATACATTCTAGACAAGTGATCAGCTACAGAGTTTTCTACTCCTTTCTTATCTTTTATTTCTAAGTCAAACTCTTGGAGTAACAAAACCCATCTTATCAAGCGTGGCTTAGCATCTTTCTTAGTGAGCTGGTATTTTAGTGCAGCATGATCAGTAAAAACAATCACCTTTGATCCCACTAAATAAGATCTAAACTTGTCTATAGCAAAAACAACAGCCAGAAGTTCTTTTTCTGTAGTAGCATAATTAAGTTGAGGTCCAGTTAAAGTTTTGCTGGCATAAGCGACTGCATGATGCTTTTTATCTTTATATTGTCCTAGCACAGCTCCTACAGCAAAATCACTTGCACCACACATGATCTCAAAAGGTAGAGACCAATCAGGAGGTTGAATGATAGGTGCAGAAGTAAGTGCTTTTTTAAGAGTGTTAAAAGATTCTAAACATGCATCATCAAATTCAAAAGGAACATCTTTGGCCAAAAGATTTGTAAGCGGTCTTGCAATGTACGAAAAATCTTTTATAAACCTTCGGTAAAAACCAGCATGGCCAAGAAAACTTTGGATTCCTTTGACATTAATCGATGGAGGCAAACGTTCAATTACTTCAATTTTAGCTTTGTCTACCTCAATTCCACGTTCAGATACTAAATGACCTAGCACTATGCCTTCTTTAACCATAAAATGACATTTTTCCCAATTAAGGACTAAGTGCTTTTCTTCACATCTTTGCAAAACCTTGTCTAAATTTTCAAGGCAATCATCAAAAGTTTTTCCATAAACAGAAAAGTCATCCATGAAAACTTCCATGATTTCTTCAATCATATCAGAAAATATAGACATCATACATCTTTGAAAAGAAGCAGGTGCATTACATAATCCAAAAGACATTCGGCGATAAGCATAAGTTCCGTATGGACATGTAAAAGTGGTTTTGCTTTGATCATCTGGATGGATTGGGATTTGGTGATATCCAGAATATCCATCAAGAAAACAAAAGAAAGAGTGATTGGCTAACCGTTCTAACATTTCATCTATGAAAGGTAGCGGAAAGTGATCTTTCTTAGTTGCCTTGTTTAGTTTTCTGTAATCAATACACATTCTCCAACCAGTAACAGTTCTTTGTGGAATTAATTCATTCTTCTCATTCTTTACCACAGTCATGCCTCCCTTTTTAGTCACAACTTGGACAGGGCTTACCCACTCACTGTGTGGCACAGGATAAATGATCCTGGCGTGCAAGAGTTTCAAAACTTCTTTCTTTACTACTTCTCTCATCGCATTGTTAAGCCTGTGTTGTGGCTCTCTGGATGGTGATATGTTAGGATCAGTAGGAATGCGATGGGTGCAGAAAGCGGGGTTGATTCCCTTTAAGTCATGGAGTGAATAGCCAAAGGCTGATTTATGCTTTTCTAAGACAGTGATCAACCTAGAAGTTTGTTCCTGAGTAAGATTATTATTTATGATTACTGGAGATTCAGGATCATTATTCAAGAAAGCATATCGAAGCCCAGAAGGTAAGGGTTTTAACTCTATGGGAGGTTTAGGAGGTTCTTCTAAGGAATCTAAAGGATCTGGATCAGGTGTGTTATCTTCTTCCTCAGTGAAGAATTGAGCATCTTCTTCATATTCGGGTTCATTTATTATCTCAAATGATGTTTTTTTAATTTCTTCCATAGGATCTGGCTCGGGACATGATTCATTCTCAGCATTTAGAGAGTGAGTAATAGGTATGGTTCCTTTAAGATTTTCCCAAGATGGAAGTTTAAGATCCCTAATTGTCCTTCATGAATGAGTTGCTTAAGTGGTTGGCCTATCAGCAGATTAAACTCTTTAATATAAAAAAATATAAAAGCTTAAGTGAAGTGGAGTGTTATCTACTGTGACAGGCAGGACATACATGATTCATGAGCTAGGAATAACATGTCCTAAAGGGGTTTTCAATAATTTAGCTGTTGGGGTAAGTGGTATTTGTTTTAATAAATCTTGAGCAAAGGTTTCGGACATAATGTTGATTCCCACAACAGGATTATAGAGAGCTTCGAAGGTTTGTTGATGGATTTGACATTGAATGTGTGTAGAAGGTGAATTTAAGCGAATTGTATCAGTAGAAAGCTCTGATTCTTCTAACCATTCATGACTTATTATAGAGATTAGTTTCTTCGCAGACTCTTTTAGGAAAACCTTATCAGTAGGTTCTTCTAAAGACGATCTTTGATTTTGTGGTTTCCTAATTGTGTGATATTTCGAGGTATTACCAAATTCGGTAAAGTACTCATCCTCGAAATCATAGGTGTCTCCTAAGATTGAGGTTTCCCTCTCACTAGGAGTTAAAGCTGAGGTTTGTGTATGATTAAGAATAGATATAGGATCAGCTTCAAGATTTACTTCTAGTGGTTCTTGTGGTTTAGCTTCAGGAGTAGGAGTGATTTGAGATAAGTTTTGCAACATTTCCCTTGCCTTAGAGGCTGGGGTATGTAGGAATGATCCATTTGAAGCTAAGTTAAGGTAAATAGAAGTTTTTCTATTCAGACCATTATAAAAGTGTTGAAGCAAGACATGGTCTGGAATAGATAAGGCTGGACCAGAGCGGAAAAGATTATCGAATCTTTCCCAGGCTGCAATTAGAGACTCATTATCCTCTTGGATGAAGGACAAAATCTCTAAGCGAAGACAAATAATTTTGGAGACAGGGAAGTATTCTAAGCAAAAGCTAGAGCAGAGTTCTTTCCAATCCCCATTTTTACTTGGTGTTGTTTGAAGGTACCATGTTTTGGCTCTTCCCTCTAAGAAGAATGGAAAAAGTTTCCATCTAAGGGTTTCATCAGACATGCCTACGATATGTAGGCACGCACAGGTTTGTTCAAACTCATTTAAATGAATATGTGGGTTTTCGTCTTCTGAGCCAGAAAAAATTTGATTCTTAACCATCTCTATCAAACATGGGCGTAGCTCGTAGTTGTCTGAAAGGATAGGCTTAGCAGATTTGGGCAACTCTAAGTCTACGACAGTGTGATAGGTATACTGGTTCAGTGGAATGGAATTCGTAGAGCTAGTGGTTGGCTCTGAGAAATCCATTGTGAAAAGAGCAAAGATAAAGTATAGAGTATATTAAAAGATAAAAGTATAATACAAGGTTATACTTAAGACGTAAAAAGATCTACCGTTCCCCAGCAACGGCGCCAGAAATGCTTGTTGGTATAAATTAATGCACACTCTACTTTATCCGCAAGCACACAGATAAAATCTACCGATGTAGCACTTCACCGGAGTAACCCAGTTTTAATATCGAACCCAAAGGAACGGATAGCGATGAGTCTCAAGTGTATAACCCCGGAGTAACTAACAAGGACGGAGAAGCTAAAAGTGTAGAAGGGATCACTAAGGTTATCTAAATCCAACTTAAGAGTGATATGTTTATTATTCTTAATGGGGAAGTTGCCATAAAAGGTCACAACAGAGTATGATTCTTTTATGCAAATGTATAATCCTACCGAGCCTACACACAGATAAGTGGACTATAGAAGAATCAACAAGGCTATAAGAGTCACCCTTGCGAACAACCACTACTACCGGCGTTATAGGAGGTAAAAATGAGTTATCCAGTCTAAGCACCACGCTTATACTATCCAACTACTCTAACTCTAGAGCGACTAGAATTAAAGTACTCAAAAGAGAGTCATAAACCTTAAGAATAATAAGAACAATAGCTCAAACTTAAATATAGATGTTGATTACCGAAACAATCGTTGAAGCAAGTCGATGAAGAACTTGAATCCACAGGTACAAGATGAAGAAGTTGATCCGACAGGCCAGAGCTTCCTCTTGATCTCTTCCTCTCTCTCTCTCTCTTCTAGTTCTAAATAAGACTAGGTTCTAATCCTACTAGAGGGGTATCTAGTCTTCTACTTGAAAGCTAACTCCTGAAGTCTCTTCTAGGGTTTCTAGTTGAAGCGTAGTCTTCTGAAGAGGGACCTTCTATCTGACCTGGGGCTCAAGGGCCTGTTTATATAGCCCTGAGGGATCAACCGTGGCCCTTGGATCAAACCGACTTGAGGTACGGTCGAGATGCATCCTGGAGGTCGGTGGAAGTAGCTTGCAGAAGACGAAAGCGCGGGGCCTCCGTGGCCGACCGACCGGTGGGCCCTGTGGGACCGGTCGGTCCCACAGGTAAGCCTCCTGTGGTGCCCTTCGTTGTGGTGTTTTCTTACATCCTCTGGAGTCTTCTAGAAGTATCCTGACTTGGCGAATGCGTTATCTCTCATCGGTTTCCTTCTAGGGGAAGGAATCGAGGGCTGTTTCCTGATTTGGTCCCTGCGGATTCATAATTCACCAAAACTCGTGGAATTCATTAGTTTTAATCCCTATACTAAGGTGGAGTATATATATTCATCCATTTTCATGCTTAATTGACCTTTAATAATAAGAGTTAATTAGTGTCAACACAAATCATAATGGAAATAGAAGGAGGAAGAAGGAGAGAGAGAACTCGACCAAATGACCCAAAAGCATAGCAAAGCCGAAGAAGGTCAAGTGAAAAGAGCGAAACAACTTGGTTCCCAAAGACATGGGCAACGGCTCGACACAACCAAGCAAAACAAAGCTAGCCCTCAAGAAGAGGTAGAACAGGCTCAACACCGCTAGCAAATACCAATTGAAAAAGCGAAGCAAAGTGCTAGTCCCTCAAGATAGAGGCACAGAGGCTTAACACAACTAGCAAGAAAGCTCGACACCAATTGAAAATCTGAAAGGCGAATGCTAGTTCCTCAAGAAAGAGGCAAAGGCTCAACACAACTAGCAAAAACGCTCCGAACCAATTGGAAATTTCAAAAACTCATCATGAGCAAGCTCCCCCTTGCATGGTGTACACAACCTATTCCTCTCCCCTTTGAACATGGGAGGTATGATTTGTCCTAATTCTCCCCCTTAGTTGAAAATGCACCATCAAGCAAAAGGAACTGAAAGCAATTTTCTCCCCCTTAGAAAATGCACCATCAAAAGTGCCAAACAAGAGAAGTTCTCCCTCTTCTAAAATGCATATGAGTCGAAATGCAAGTTAGTAGCTTCAGGAATATAGTCAAGATAATGCAAAGATGCTCTAAACAGTATAGCTCCAAACGACTCACTGGAAAGCATACAAGCTAGCGAAGGCTCAAACTGATCACCAAATATGAAATATGAACATATGAGCAAAGTGAGCAGTTTTTAGCCAAAAGTATTCACCATCAAAAGAGCACTAAACATGTATAGACAGGAATTCGAACAAGTGCTAAACGTGTATACAAGGTGAACTACCCCTAGCAAAGTTCAATCATCATGCTGCAGAATGAAACATAGACTTGTGTTGTCAAATTTTAATCGGAGTTGCAGTGGTGAAATTACACAAGTTCAGAATTCAGCATGTGACTGCGAGAGGTTGAAAGCTTGTCATTGCCTAACTTTCCAACTGTGCGAAGCCTATGCAAAAGCAATCAGAAGCTTAAAGCAACAGTTTCGGTCATACACTACACAGCTCAAGTTTAACTCAAAGTGCAGTGAGAAACAGTCTCGAAGCTATGATGTGTTGACAAGCAATCCCATCTCGATCTTTCCAATTCACTTAACTTGGTTCAGATTTTAAACAGAATATGAACATACTAAGCAAGTGAAAGACTCAGAACTAGAGACATAGAAACCTAGCATATATGAAAAGCACGAGTGAACTCAACACATCCGACACATGCTAGTTGCACATCTCAATGGTGAACGTATTTAGATTTTAAGTTCCTTAAGCAGGTTCACCATTTAAAAGTAGCTCAGCTCACAACATGTATCAGTGATCGGAAAGAGCATAAGCTACATAGCATCAGCATAAGCATCGGAGCATACTAATCAGAGCATAATTACATTCTAAAGATTATATACATGAAGCTCATAAAGTAAAAGCGTATGCTGAAATGCAAAAGAAAAGCAAAGCAAACGAGAAAATAGTCAGAGTATGATACAAGATCCAAAATGTTTCCCCCATCTAAAAGGGGAAACACACACCAAGCTCACCTCTCAACCGATTAAAGGTTGATTGGTCCAAAGGCTTGGTGAAAATACCAGCCAACTGATGATGAGTATTGACATGGCGAAGGTCGATATCACCCTTCTCATAGTGGTCTCGCAAAAAGTGAAAGCGCACATCAATGTGTTTGGTCTTCGAGTGAAGCACGAGGTTCTTAGCAACGCTAATCGCACTCGTGTTGTCACAAAGCAAAGGAACACGAGAAAAGCTCAGACCAAAATCACGCAAAGTGGCCATCATCCAAAGCAACTAGGAATAGCAGCTAGCCGCAGCAACATACTCAGCCTCTGTGGTAGACTGGGCGACACTAGACTGCTTGCGAGAGGACCACGATACAAGAGAAGAACCAATAAATTGGCAAGTCCCAGAAGTGGACTTGCCCTCAATGCAACAACTAGCAAAATCGGCATCGGAATAACCACAAAGGGAAAGGGTGGAGGAAGCAGAATACCAAATCCCAAACTCAGGAGTGAAGCATAAGTACCTCATAATGCGCTTGACTGCCTGACGGTGAGAGGTGCGCGGCGAAGACTGAAATCGCGCGCAAAGACACACCGCGAACTGAATGTCCGGACGTGTCGCCGTCAGGTACAGCAGCGACCCGATCATACTCCGGTACTCCTTCTGGTCCACTGCTTCTCCCTCCTTATCCGCATCCAGGGCCGTCGTGGTCGACATGGGTGTTGGAAGAGGCTTGGCCTCACCCATATCGAATTTCTTCAGAATGTCTCGGGTGTACTTGCCCTGGTGCACGAACGTCCCTTCCCGGGATTGCTTGATTTGCAACCCGAGAAAAAATGTCAACTCGCCCATCATGCTCATCTCAAATTCCCTGCTCATAGTATCTGCAAACTTGGCAACCAAAGCGTGAGAAGATCCACCGAAAATGATATCATCCACGTAAATTTGGACCAAGAGAGTATCAGTGCCTTGCTTGAGGAGAAAGAGCGTTTTATCTACACATCCCATTTTAAAACCCTTAGCAAGCAAAAAGGTTTTCAACCTATCATACCAGGCTCTAGGGGCTTGTTTCAAACCATACAAAGCTTTGTGCAGTTTAAAGACATGGTTTGGAAACTTGGGATTTTCAAAACCGGGGGTTGTCTAACATACACCTTCTCTTCTATGTAGCTATTTAAGAAGGCACTCTTGACATCCATTTGAAAAAGTTTGAAACCTTTGGATGCAGCAAAAGCCAAGAGTATCCTAATTGCCTCCAAACGAGCTACGGGAGCAAACGTCTCCTCCTAGTCTATCCCCTCCTTCTGACTATATCCCTGGGCTACGAGTCTGTCCTTGTTTCTCACAACATGGCCATCTTCTCCCTTTTGTTTTTGAAAACCCATTTTGTCCCAATTGGGTGACACTCAGAAGGTGGAGACACTAGAACCCAAACCCGATTTCTCTCAAAGTTCTCAAGCTCCTCATGCATGGCATTGACCCAATCCGGATCCGTCAAAGCGTGTCCAACATCTCGGGGTTCAAAATCAGCAACAAATGCAGAATGAGCAAAGTGAGAGATTTGCCTTGACCGGGTGACGCATTCGTCGATGTTGCCGATCATCTGCTGAGGCAGGTGCTGGCGCTGAATGTGTCGTGGCGCCTCCCTTGCCGAAATGGCCTCCCCCTCAACAGCAGCTAGTGCCTCCTCGGGTACAAAGGGTACCGCTCGAGGTGGCGGGTCCCACGGCCCCCAGGAAGAAGAAGTCTCGAGGCCGTGAGTCATAGTAGAAGCCGCTCCTTGCGGCAAAACAGGTGGAGGGGGTGCTGGATCATCCATACCTTCAGCACCCTCGTCCTCGTCATCAAAAAGAGGCTCACCAACCTCATGATCACCTGCACGCTCAAAACAAGAAGAAGGACAAACCATGGTCTCGTCGAAGGTGACATCTGATGTCTCCATGACTCGGTTAGTGTCAAGGTTAAGTACACGATAAGCTCGAGTGTGAGTGTCATAACCCAAAAACACACCGTCAGAAGAACGAGACTCAAACTTGTCCAATTTTCCCTTTTTGAGTATAAAACAATGGCAACCAAAAACTCAAAAATAACTCACCTTGGGCAGTTTTCCAAAACGCAACTCATAAGAAGTCTTTTTCAAGAAAGCTCAGAGAAAAATGCGATTTGAAATGTAGCATGCAGTGCTCATAGCTTCGGCCCAATATCGCCTAGGAGTCCTATGCTCATCGAGCATCGTCCTGGCCATCTCTACAAGGGTCCGATTCTTCCTCTCTACAACACCATTCTGTGGCGGTGTGTAGGGGGAAGAAAACTGATGCTCTAAACCCAAAGAGTTACAAAATTTCTCAAAATCTGAATTCTTGAATTCGGAACCATTATCACTCCTAATAGCTCGCATCGAGTTCAAAGGGAACTCGTTCTGAAGACGTAAAATCAGATTGCGAGCAAAGGGGAAGTCTCGGTCTTCTCAGCTAAAAAGAAGACTCACAAATATCTCGAAAAATCGTCAACAACAATAAGCACATACCACTTCCCCCCAACCGAGCTCACCCGAGCCAGACCAACAAGGTCCATGTGCAAAAGCTCTCCAGGGCGCTTGGTCATGACCTGAGTCACTAGATGGTGGGGAGCGGCAACCATCTTCCCATGTCTAAAAGAATGGCAAACAAGATCCTTCTCCATGGATAACTTGGGCAATCCTCGGATTAGGCCAAGTGAACTAAGTCTTGCAAGCAAGTCGAAGCTTAGGTGACCAAGTCTCCTATGCCACTTCCAAAGATCAGAGGAGGAAGGTCCAGCCAAAAGACAACGAGAAATTCCAAACGACTCCGAGAAATCCGCACGAAAGACTTTCCCAAAGGGCGAAATCACACAAACAAGATTGCCCTGAGGGTCCAAAATACGACTGAGATTCGGTTTAAAACGAATCTCATAGTCGTCGTCAAAGAGTTGCGAAACAGAAAGAAGGTTAAAATGCAAGTTAGAAACAAGAGCAACATCACGCAACACAAAGTGCTCATTAACTCGCACCGACCCACGAGACAACACTTTACCTTTGCTATTGTCGCCGAAGGTGATAAACTCCTTCCCGGCAACTGGACTAAGACTAGAGAACCACTTGGCGTTTACGGTCATGTGCCTCGAGCAACCGGAATCCACCAACCAAACGTTCTCCAATCGTTTTACCTATATCAATAAAAAGACATAGGGTGAGCATACGGTCCAACACTGGGGTTAGTGAAGTAAGGAGAATACCAGTGTTGGGCCGGCTGCTCAAAAGAACGGTTAGTAGAAAAACCATTCCTAGCACACCTACGGGGAAAGCGACCACCACGCTGAGGAAAACGTGGTCCACTGGGGAAGGAGCGTTCACCGCGATACTCAAAACGCGGTGGAGGAAAGCGCTCAACTACAAAGCCACCGCCACGGGGTCCATAGCCTACAACTGCAGGCTCCAGCCGGGCACGTCCTCTCCGCTGCCTAGGCCTGCGAACTTGAGGTTCTTGACCTCTAGGCCTAGCAGCTCTCCTTGGAGCTCTCCTCTGAACATTCGGCACATGTACATCATGGATAGGATGGTACATGTCCGGGTTGTTCATCTCCCTTGCACGGCACGCCTCTCTCTTGCGCCGAAAGCAAAACTCACTCAAGTGTCCATCTCTCCCACAGTGCTCACAATGGTACCTCACCGCTCTCAAAGGGGGTTGTTGGTACTCACGGTAGTGGGTGTGGATCACTTTGCCCTTCTGTGGCATAAGTTCCTCCTGGATGGGTGGCATGGTGTCAAGCTTGTTCTTGAGGTGGTTTGGTTTTGGAGCCCATGATTGTTTCTTTGGTGGAGCTCTCGGAGGTTCAACAAAGACCCCATCCTTGGTGTTGGGCTTGAGAGGATCTTTGGGTGGAAGCTTGGTAAGTTTGGGAGTAGTGATGGAGTTGGGCTTCTCACTCGGGTTCAAACCACTCGACTCTCCAATCTTCCCAAAAGCAGAAACATCAACGCCCGGAGCAAAGCCTACACCAGGACCTCCATCAGCTCGCTTGAATTGGGAGATCATCATCCCGAGCTGTGGCTCACCACTAGACACCCATGACAAGATGGTCTGAAGGTATGTGTTTTCCTCCTCGGTTTGCATCTTGTCATGCTTCACGTTCGCAATCTCCATCTCCAAACCCTCACAAAGAACGCACCTAGCCACACATGTGCTACCTGAGTTGGCCTCTTCAAGAGACACAATCTTGGCATTCTTCTCTGCCAACTCAGATTGCAAGACAGGACAAGTCTTGCACGCACCCAACAGCGAGGGTCTAGCCTTCAGCTCATCCACCTCTCCTACCAACGCCACATACTTACCCCTCAAAGTGAGAAGGTCAGTCATGTGCGTGGTGCACATCTCACACTCCTCCTCCTCAGTGACAACAACGGTGGACTTGACAGACTCAAGTTCCTTCATCGTATCCTCCCACTTCTGCCTAAACTCCTTGCGCTCTCTAGCAGCACGCCTAAGCAACTTGTCCTGACTAAGCAAGGCGGCAGTAAGCTTCTCGACCTCAGCAGAAAGCTCGTCGTGGGTGAGAGATACCTGGGAGGTGTCGTCGTCATCGTCGTCCCGAGGAGTCTCCTCCAGCTCGCCGTCGACCTCCTTGCGGAGGGCCATGGTGCAAAAGTCGTCGTCGGCGGCGAAGAAGCAGAGGCCGTTGAGCTTGTCCTCGATCCTCTTCTCCTTCTCGGACTCGTCGTCGCTTGAAGAAGCGGAGTCGTCGTTCGAGTCGTCGACGTCGCTGAGCGTGGCGAAAAACGCACGCTGCTCAGCCTGGGCCTTCTCCAAGTACTTGGTCTTGATGTACTCCTTGTTGAAGCCGCCCTTCCGCTTGTGCCTTGCGGGGACGTACTTCTCCTTGTGCTTGCCGGAGTCGTACTTGTGCCCATGATCGCCCTTGCAAAAGACTTGCTTGTTCTTCTTCGGGCAACTAGCGATGAAGTGGTTGGGGTCGCCGCACTCGTAGCATCCTGAGCGTCCTCCTCCGCGGCGATGGTTCATGCGGTTGTTGTGAAACTGCGAGAACCGGTTGGCGAGCATAGCCAACTCGTCATCCCCCAAAGACTCCAGCTGGTCCTCTGTGACAGAAAAGAGAGAGGAGAGTGCAAAACCTCCAGAGGGGTTAGCAGAAGAGCCAGAAAGCAAGGCCATCGACGGGCCAGAAGGTTTTTCATAAGAAGCCCTCGCCATGGCATCGATCTCACTGGACTTAAGCTTACTGAAGAGCTCGTCGCACGTGAGGGTCTCATAGTTAGGCGATTCGATGATCGCCTGAACCTTGGAATCCCACACCGACCGATCGAGAGTATGCAAAAGCTTCAAAGCTCTCTCATGATTGTCGAAAGGCAACAGCTCCTTGTTAGCCCTCATCCTGTTGACAATCACCTGAAAGCGAGCGAATAAACTTTCTATGCTCTCGCCAGGCATATGTCGAAAGTTCTCATACTCTCGCTTGAACGACTCGTAGAGATGGGTTTTGACTTGAGAGGTTCCCTCATGGAAACGCATGAGGGTAGCCCAAATCTCTCGAGCCGTAGCGAGGTGAGAAACGCGATCAAACTCACTCATGCTCAGGCATGAGAAAAGAGCATTACGGGCTCGGCTGTTGGCATCGTGCTCATCGATCTGAAGCTGAGAGACACGAGCAGCCAAGACCACGTAATCGGCAGAGTTGCAAATATCCCAAATGGAAGCACCCAAACTCAGCAGATAGGTCGACATGCGTATCTTCCAATACGCATAGTTCGTCCCATCGAAAAACGGCGGTTTGCCCACGCCGCGATCCATGTCGCCTTCTGTGGATCTGGAACCGGCTAAGGTGGAAGATCCTTAACCCGCTCCGATACCAATTGAAGGACCGAAAGTGCTACCAGAAAGCGACCAGAGGGGGGGGTGAATGGGAGCTTCAAATTTTCCTTTCGGAAACTTTCAGCCACTATCCCGAGAACCACCCCAAGAGCAAACCTAGAGCTCGTATGTGTCCACGACCCTAGAGATAGGGTGGATGCTTCCAAGAAGCATAGCGAGACACTATACTACTCTAGAAACCCAACGCAAAAGCCGGAAATCAAAACCGACAACGAATGAACGAACCACGGACGAAACTGCGCAGACTCAGCAGCATCGGACGCTGCCAGCGTCCGATGTCAGAGCAACGGACGCGTCCGATGCAAACAGGGCGATTCTGGAACCTTACTGGACACCCATCGGACGCTGTGAACAGTGCAACCCTAGCATCCGATGCTTGACCCCCGGCGCGTCCGATGGCAACGGACGCTCCGATGGTCAGCGTCCGATGCTCCTTAAAGTGCACTGTCAGACGACACGTGGCACCGGACGCTCCGATGGTTTGAGCTCAGCGTCCGATGCTCACGAACTCAGCGTCCGATGGTCCTGAAACAGTACAGTTCTTCCGCGAAATCCACTCGATCTCCTCCGAATCAAAAGCACTAAGGCTTAGACTTGGTATGAGGAGTCTCAAGGAGGTTAGTGAGCTATCCCATGGGAATCATGGCTCGCATCTAAATCCAAATCGATGGATTGGAAGAAATCGGGACTAAAGGAGCAAAATCGATCCAAAACAAAAATCAACCGATCTACTAGGTCGTGAGGTTAGGGATGAATTCCTTCGGTGGAAAGAAGTGCCTCATGATCTAGAACATCTTGGTTCAAACGGATTTCCAAAAGACGCACCAAGCAAAGAGATCGATCAACAGGAAAAACGTGGCAAAAAGGATTCCGTGAAGAACAAGAACAAAACGTGAATCACAACCACGAATTTGCAACCGTGTGGCTAACACACGCTACAATAGTGAGATTACGGTCTCACTTCCTCAAAATCTCATGGACACAGAGGTATGATTGTCTTCTCTGTGGATCTCAGTTTGCTACAGCAGGGTAGAGGGAGAGCAGGAAAACCTAGAAGGCAAAGAGCAAATGGCTGAGATAGATGGGGAGGTGGGTGTCTCCCCCTACTTATCCTAATTCTAACTATTCCTATTTCCCACTCTACCCCTAACTACTTACAGAGCGAACCAGCTAAACCCTAAGGTTATTCTGGACCAACTCGATGGTAGGTGGATCTGACGGCCATGCCCACACAACTCGTAGCGTTGCCTCGACGCAACCTCCCGATTGCCGCCACCGCTCTGCGTCCTTTTCCTGGACGTCGCACCCCCGGTTTTGAGGCCCAAACCGGGAAACCCGCCTTCAAGACCAACCCCCGGTTTTGAGGCCCAAACCGGGAAACCAGCCGACCATAGCCTGAGTTTTGTGGCCCAAACTCAGCAAACCCGCAGCACCCAGGTTTTGAGGCCCAAACCTGGAAACCGTCCTCAGCCCGAGTTTTGTGGCCAAACTCGGAAACCATCCGCGCCCAGGTTTTGAGGCCCAAACCTGGAAACCGTCCACCCGATGGTTTTTCTCTGGCTGTACCACCAAACCGAAGCTGTAGAGGGGATGCACCGCCCGTGCACCCCGTCCACCGACACGTGTCCCCAAGTCCACGACTCAGGCAACACATGACCGCAAGTCTTCGTTCGTCGCTGTCCCAGGCTGTCAGCCACCACAGCTGATCCTCGGGCCACCGGTCCCTCAGTCCAAGCCTCACGTCCGCCCTTCGCCACTCTCGGTCCATCGGCACGGCACGTCTCTACTTGACCTTCACCTTGCCTCTGATCACCGTATCCGTGCTCGACACCTACACAACACAAGCCAAAGAACATGCGCATCATCCCAGTTGACAATCACTCATCACTCAGAGACTCGGCATACACCCATGTATCCGCAGTCGGCTTCTTCGCCAGCCTTCTCAGCAAAGCTGGGGACTGGTCAGACGACCAGTTACAGGCACACACGTGGCAGAGCTGCGTTGGCTTCAGGACCAACTTCACCAGACATACTGGGGACTGGTCGGCTTCTTCGCCAGCCTTCTCAGCAAAGCTGGGGACTGGTCAGATGACCAGTTACAGGTACACATGGGGCAGAGCTGTAGATCCAACTCCGCTAATCAACCTCGGGACAACTTGTAACTTTTCTGCAATAATAGTTATACACAATAAAGGATATGGGGATGCGTTCCCAATATCATTCCTGCAGCCCGTCACCGGCAAGACTATCACCCTGGCACCCTCCAGTTTTCCTAGAAACTAGGTTGGTTGCTCGGGCTACAGGCTCAAATTAAGAGGACCTTGGAGGACTCAGTACGTGACCATACAGCTTAGAGTTATCGCCAGCGTCACAAGAATCCTCCCAGGAACTCTGTCATTCCTACCTATCCACAACCAAATGGGAGCAGCCCTGACAAACTACCCCTCACAAGAATCCTACCAGGAACTTCGCACTATGCTTTAAAGTCTGACCCAGGCGGATTAACCAGCTCGGCGACGCTCATCTTTGGTTTATTGGATGTTTGAGGCTTTGGTTCCATGGCTGATGGGCAAAACAAGGGTACAAGATGCTATATTTATAGCCGAGTTGTTCTGATCCATAGACTACGTCCACTATAAAAAGAAGCTCATGCTATGTCACGGGTTGAACAGAATAAATGTCACTTTATGCGATGCCGCACAGTGAAAGTTGTCAAAAGGACAGTAAGGGTCCACTTTAGAGGGAACGCGGTAGCAGAAAGCTAATGGTTTTGTCTGCAACTATTGGTATATGGTGTCTTTACTTTTTCACGGGTCTACAGTTTAATTTTCTGACCTTGGCATCACATGACAGAGTCATCTATTGTCAAGCTCGGGGACTATCGTGTACACATGGCGCTTGGGCACGCATGTATATATTTTTGCCTTTTATTTTCTGACCTTGGCATCACATGACAGAGTCGTCTGTTGTCAAGCTCGGGGACTACCGTGTATACATGGCGCTTGGTCGCGCATGTATATATTTTTGCCTTTAATTTTTTGACCTTGGCATCACATGACAGAGTCATCTGTTGCCAAGCTCGGGGACTAAGTGGGCACACTTCACCTGGCCGGTGAGTATGCGGGGGAATTTCAGCATGGTTTACTTCAAGATTGCATTGATATTTTTGTCGTGAAAAGCATAAAGTGGGCACACTTCACCTGACTCCCAGAAGTCATTTTTTTCTTTTTTAAGAGCACATCGTATTGGGTTCATAAAATGGCAAGTGACAAATTATAACCTGGTCGGATACTGGGCTTGAAGACCGAACGAAGCCGCTCAGGGATGTTGCCAAGACCTTTTTTCCACCACTCCAAGATTCAATGTGCTCAGGGACTAGCTGTGGGGGTATAAACCCAGGTACCCTCACGGCTAGACTTGGGTTGTTTCATGAAAGCCGGCCCAACTTGCTGTGAAGGTTCGTGATGTTGAGGCCCAGCTGGTCGGACAGGCGGCCCAGCTGGTCGGATGACGGCACGGACGCCTTCTCAGGCTTGGAAAGCGAGGAAGCGTAGTCGGTTAGGAAAGATATCGCGTTCTTCACGATATGGAATTGTAATCGACTAGGTTCCCTTATTGTATCATGAGATCTGATCTTCTAGGATCTGTAACCCTGCTCCCTGTGGCTATATAAGGCGAGCAGGGGCCCCTCTAAAAAACACGTTCATCAATATACAGAGTAGACAACTCGATGCAGGACGTAGGGTATTACGCTGAATTCGGCGGCCTGAACCTGGATAAACCCTGGTGTTCATCTAGTTTCGTTCCTGTGTCACGTCCGGATCGTCGTTCCACGCGCCTTCCCCGCTAATCTACCACCTTGAGCATACCCCTAGGTGGGCTATCGACCATATTTCGTCGACAGTCTAGGAATAATCATATAATTAGAATTTGTTAATCAAAATACATCATAGCTAATGAAATTGTGCTCGGGAGAAATTATAGCTAGCAATTGCAAATCAAAAGACATCATAGGCAATGGATTTCATCTACATTCAGAAGACATCAGTAACAGACGTAATTCATCATCGAACAATCCAATTGCCTCGGTCAAAAATAGTAGTTCATCATTGCACAGCTCAATTGCCTCAAATCAAAATCAGAAATAAACATCAT
Source organism: Coix lacryma-jobi var. lacryma-jobi (assembly GCA_009763385.1). Classification (NCBI taxonomy): domain Eukaryota; kingdom Viridiplantae; phylum Streptophyta; class Magnoliopsida; order Poales; family Poaceae; genus Coix; species Coix lacryma-jobi. The sequence continues at coordinate 43,426,527 of CM019823.1, read as the reverse complement.
TGAACATGCCAATGTCACCGAAGTTAATTAAACAATATAATCAAACATATCTAATTTCATCATTTTTTTAACAATCATTATTGTAAACATGTCCCTTGTCAGCTCACAGCGAGGAAGAGTAGATGCGCCGACGACGGCACACGCGACACGCCTACAGTGCTGCCACCCTGCTCACAAAGAAGGCAGAGAGCAGCGTCGGCGAATGCCTGCCTACTCGACCAGAGTAGTGGCTGACTGACGGTGGCGCATGCCTGCCAGCTCGGTAGCTCTACCTTCCTGCTCATGCCTGCTCAGGGAAGAAATTTTTTGTAGTGGTTGATGAATTGACATCCTATCCTATCTAGTTCAAAAGGAAGACTGGACCACCATTATCTAGCTTGTAGGAAAAAGAAACCACAAGTCCATACCTATGCCCCTTCACAAAAATTCGAGCTTTCTAGTATAGCACTACTAATTAAGCCATCTCCACCAGTTCTCTTCATCACATGTTCCCTGCCCCCGAACCAAGGCCACAACAGGAAACTAGTCACAAACTCAAATATTATTATCACAACGAATCTCCAAGCACCACAATGTCTGCCACAGCATAAGGCAATTGATTGATTATTCAGTTTTGCGTCAGACACCCTTACAATATCCTGAGTCTGAAGCTGAAGGAGAAATGAAACAAGAGCAAATCATCCCCCATGATCTATAGAAATGCAAGACGAATTCTGCCAAGGACACTATGATCTAGGGTAGGCGGCCCTCGACTACGGAGTTCGTAGTCTCCTGCCGTGTCTTCCAGTAGCGGAGGTTATGCCCCTCACGGCTGTCTGGGCTTGAGACCGAGAGAGAGAAGTTGGGGTAATTGATCTTGCTTAATCCTCAATTGTCACGATTACAAGAATATATGGCCGTAGCCCAAACCAACGGAAGTAACAAACTCCCGAAATCAAGGAACTAATAATAGAAAAGGAAACTAATAATATCTTTCCTCCTTAGCCACTTGAACTGCCCGAGCCAGCCGTGTGCGCGGTCCCTGCGTCTGCACACGCCGCTGTCACCACGTCCCCGCGCGCCACATGTTCCGCCGCGCGTTCCGCTGCTCGGCGCAGGTCTCTGGCCCTTCGTCGCCTAGTGTAGGCCTTTCCCCACATGACATCTCCCCCTCCATCGGGACTCGTCGCCTAGTGTAGGCCTTTCCCCACATGACATCTCCCCCTCCATCGGGACTCAGCTCGTCCTCGAGCTGGAACGCTGGATGCTTGGCGCGGAATGTGTCAACGTCCTCCCAAGTGGACGACGCAACTGACTCGCCTTTCCACTGAATCAAGACTTTGCGCACACCACGGGCAAGACGGTAGCGCACCGCCCGTTCAGGCTCCGGAGCAATCGCGCCATGGTGAACCGACGGAAGAGGTGGGGGCGCGGCTGGCAGGGTCCCTTGGAACTTCTTGAGGAGGCCAATATGAAACACATCGTGCATGCGGGCTCCGGGTGGCAAATCGAGGCGGACTACAACGTCGTTGATCAACTCGGGGACGCGGTACGGACCGAAGTTGCAGGGCTTGAGCTTGCCCGTCGACGCCTGAGGAAGGGAGGTCGCAGCACGCTGACGCAGGCGAAGGAGGGCCCAATCGCCCACTTGATAGGCCACCTGGCGATGTCCGGCGTCGTAGTGGCACTTCTGGACCTGTTGTGTCTGTTCCAGCCGAGAGCGAATGTCGGCGAGGAACTCCTTGTGCTCCTCCATGCTCCGGGCGACAGCAGCGACCCTCGTCTCACCAGGCTCGTATGATCGGATCAACGGCGGGTCGCGGCCGTAGACAACACAGAATGGTGTGTCGCGCAGGGACGTCTGGTAGGCGGTATTGAAGATGAACTCCGCCCACGGGAGCCAACGCAGCCATTGTCGCGGCCTGTCACCTGTAAGACATCGCAAATACATAATGATGACCCGGTTAGCCGCCTCGGACTGGCCATCCGACTGAGGATGGAACACCGTTGTCATGTGAAGCTTGGTTCCCATCAGGCGCATGAGCTCGCGCCAGAACGTTGATGTGAAGACCGGATCGCGATCCGACACCATCGACTGTGGAACGCAATGCAGGCGAACAATGTCGGTGAAGAACGCTTCTGTGACGGACTCGACCGAGTACGGGTGCGCAAGGGGTATGAAATGGCAGTACTTGCTGAAGCGGTCCACCACCGTCAAGATTACGGTCTTGTCGCGCACCTTGGGCAGCGCTTCGACGAAGTCCAGCGCGATGTCAGTCCAGACGCTGTGCAGAACAGGCAGGGGCAGCAGCATTCCCGCCGGGTTCAAGTGTTCAGACTTGTAGTGCTAGCAGACGATGCAGACTTTGACAAAATTCCGCACCAACTGTTTCATGTCAGGGAGGTGGAAGTCGTGGCGGAGTTGGTGAAGTGTCCGCTGAACGCCCTCATGGCCGTCCTCGTGCACCGCCTGCACGATCTCCTGGACCAGGGCTGAGGGTGGGATGTAGAGCCAGTCCTTGTACTGGACCATGCCGTCCACAAGGGACCAGGGCGCGCCGCGTGCGCTGCTGGTGATCTCCTGGGGCAGCGCCACGAGCGCCAGGTCCGTGCCTTGTTCGTGTCGAAGTCGAAGCGCGGAGCCGAGAGCGCTCGCCGTCCTCCGTGTCACGGCGCGAAAGTGCATCAGCGGCTTGTACTCGACGGGGAAATTGAAGCCGAGGAGCTTCCCCACCCAATGGTGTTGGGGAATCGTCGAGAGCCTCTGGTCCAGCAAGTACTTGAGGCTGTAGTGGTCTGTCTTCACTAGAAAACGGCGGCCCCATAGGTACGGCCTCCAGTGCCGCACGACGTGAGCAAGGCCGATGAGCTCACGCTCGTAGGCGACGAGTGCGCGATGCCGAGGAGCAACCGACCTGCTGAAGAAGGCGATCGGGTGACCCTCCTGGATGAGGACCGCGCCAAAGCCGTGAGAGGACGCATCGCACTCCACAGTGAAGGGCTTGGCGAAATCCGGCATGGTGAGGACGGGCGCTGATGTGACGACAGCCTTGAGATCGTCAAATGTCATGGTCGCGGCGTCGTTCCAGGAGAAGCCCTCCTTCTTGAGAAGAGCGGTCAGCGGGGCGGCGACGACGCCGTTGTTGTGGACGAATTTGCGGTAGTATCCCGCCAGACCGAGGAAGCCGCGCACTACCCGGGCGGACCGAGGGACAGGCCAGTCGCGGATGGCCAGCACCTTTGTCAGGTCCATGGCGACGCCGGACGCCGAGATGACGTGGCCGAGGTAGGAGACTGACTGTTCGCCGAACGCGCACTTGTTGCGCTTGACGAAGAGCTGGTGGCGCCGGAGCTCGGTGAGCACGACGCGAAGATGACGCAGATGTTCCGCCCATGTCTGGCTGTAAATAAGAATGTCATCGAAAAATGCAAGGACGAACCAGCGCAGAAAAGGCCGCAGGACGTCGTTCGTGAGCGCCTCGAACGTCGTCGGGGCGTTGCACAACCCGAACGGCATCACCAGGAACTCGTAGAGGCCATCGTGAGTCCGGAACGCCGTTTTGTGGATGTCGTCAGGGCGCATGCGGACTTGGTGATATCCCGACCGTAGATCGAGCTTGGTGAAGAAACGGGCGCCGTGGAGCTCGTCGAGCAGCTCATCGACGACGGGGATCGGGAACGCGTCCTTGATGGTAAGCGCGTTCAGGGCCCGGTAGTCGACGCAGAAATGCCATGCACCATCCGCCTTCTTGACGAGGAGTATTGGTGAAGAAAATGCTGAGTCGTTGCGACAGACGATGCCTTTCTTGATCATGGCGGCGCATTGCCGCTCCAACTCATCCTTGTGGGCAGCCGGGTAGCGATAGGGGCGGACCGCCACCGACTGTGCTTCGGGCTTAAGGGCGATGGCGTGGTCGCGGGCGCGCTTGGGCGGGAGACCGCGTGGCTCCGCGAAAACATCCTCGAAGCCGGCGAGGAGCTCATCGAGCAAGGGAGCCGACGTCACGGACGCGCAAGACTCTACCACCTCCTGTAACGGGACCCCTGTCCAGCAGGTCGTGCAGCCTTGGCACACGAACGACACCGTGCCCGCGGTGAAGTCCCATGTCAGGCGCCCGAGGGTCTCCATCCACTGGGTGCCAAGCACCAGGTCATATCCCGCAAGAGGCATCACGAACAAGTCGACGGCGAAGCCGAGGTCGCCGATGGTGAGCGGTGCGTGACGGAGGACGCCCGGGCAGGGCACCTTCTCGCCGTTGGCGACGGTGGCCGTCAAGCGCGGGCTGGGCTGGATGGGTAGACCGGAACGTCGCGCCGCCGCTTCTGCGATGAGGTTGTGGGTCGAGCCAGTGTCGAGGAGGGCGATGAGGGGCGGCGCGCCCACCACCACGCGGATCTGCATGGTCTTGCCCACGGCGACGCCGACCACCGCATGGAGGGAGAAAACGGGCGCCTCCGTCTCCCCGGCATCGACTACTGCAGCGGCGTCGTCGATCTCCACGCCGTCGATGAAGAAGATGTGCCGGCAAAACCTATTGTGGCCACAGGAATACTTCTCATTGCAATTGAAACATAGACCTTGACGGCGCCGTTCCGCCATCTCATCCGGGGTGAGACGCCGCTGGTGGCCCTCGCCACGGCCCTGCTGGGCGGCCGCCGGGGGTGCGGGAAGCGCCAGCAGTGGCGGGGTGAAAGTCCTTGTTTGGTTTTGGATAATTGATGTCACTTAGAGTACTAACCCTGTCATGAAGTGTTTATGAGCTAGGTTGGTACACACCAAGTGCGGGAGCTAGATGATGATCATGGTATTGGTGGTGATGACCAAAAGATGGATCAAGTGCTCCACATTTGGAAAGAGAAGAAGAGAAAAGCAAAACCCCTACGGAGATCAAGGCAAAGGTATAAATAGGGATTTTGTTTTGGCACTCAAGACACCATAGAGGGTGTGAGTGTGTTTAGGATAGATAGCCGTACTATCAAGATGGGACTATCTCAGTGATCGCAGTTATCAAGTGCCACTAGGTGATTTCATACATGCATATGCATTAGGACCTAGTGTGCTAACTTATAATCCTTTGGAAATTATTTGGAAAATGCTAACACACATGCACATGATGATGTACACTTGTTGGTGTTAGCACTTTTGCAAAGGAGAAAGGGTTGGAAGTGTTTTGGATCAACACAGAGAAGAAAACAAAGTTTTCTGTGTGTGGTCGGTAGTACCGCCCAGGGGGTCGGTAGTACCGCCCAAGGGGGCTGCTTGCAATGCTCTCTGTGTTGAGTCTGAAATGGCCTGGCGGTAGTACCGCCATAACCTCGGTACTACCGCCGGCGGTGGTACCGACCAGAGGGTCGGTGGTACCGTGGCTCTAAAGGGTTTCGCGAGGCTCTCTGTGTAGAATTGAAAATGGCCTGGCGGTAGTACCGCCATAACCTTGGTACTACCGCCCTCGGTGCTACCGACCCAAGGCCGGTGGTAACCAAGTTTGAAGAGCTCTCTGTGTTGAGTTGAAAATGACCTGGCGGTGGTACCGCCATAACCTCGGTACCACCGACCTCGGAGGTACCGACCTTTGGGCGGTAGTTTCCGAGGGATCAAGTCCCTTTGTGAGATGCTCTCTGTTCGCGGTCATGTTGGTCTGTCGGTAGTACCGCCATAGGGCCGGTACTACCGACCGTCGGTAGTACCGACCAGGAGTCGGTTGTTCGTTTTGGTCAACGCTGTGTGCAATGGTCATAAGTTGTGTCGTCGGTTGTACCGGGCCTTGTGGTCGGTAGTACCGACCTGGCGTCGGTAGTACCGACCGCAGGCACAGAAGCTCGGGAAAAAGGGGGAACGATTTGCTGTCTTCTTCCCCCTCTTATAAATAGGTGGTGGCCGGCTAGTGGGGCTTCTCTTCTTGACTTTCTAACCTCTTGAACATCCTCTTGAGCAAGATCTACTCCCTCCCACTCCTCTCCTTGCTTGATAGCGTGAATCTAAGTGAGATCGAGTGGATTCAAGTGCATTTGCTTGTGAGTTTGCATCTAGTGGCACTTGGGGATTGTTGTTGCTGCGGGTATTCTCTTTACTCTTGGTGGTTGCCGCCACCTAGACGGCTTGGAGCAGCAGAGGAGTTTTGGCACGAGTGGTGATTGTTCGTGGCCATCTCCCGGTGATTTGTGAGGGGTATTGTGCCTTCCCCGGCGAAGAGCCAAAAGGTAACTCTAGTAAATTGCGCGTGTCATTGAGTTACCTCCATTGTGGGTCGGTTCTTGTGGCGCTCAAGTGTTGAGCTAGGTTTGTGAACACCTATTAGCCACCGAACCACCAAGTGGTTGGTCGACACAACGGGGAGTAGCTTGCCGGCAAGCACGTGAACCTCGGGAGAAAATCTTTGTGTCTCTTGCCTCTTTGTACTTCTCCCGAAGTTTCTTGATTTTCTTATTTTGATTGATTGTCTCTTCCCGGTGTCGGTACATCTCTCTATCCTTGCATTACTTTTGTTATCACTTGTGTAGAGATATTTGTTGCTAGAAGTAGCTCTCTAATTAGAAGTAATTATTTCTTGCTAACTCATTATTTTAGAGAGTAGTAACATATCTTTTGTGTGACATAGTGATTATATGTTACTAGAATTGTTGGATAGGTGGCTTGCAACACTTAGTAGAGCTAGAGCAAAAAGCTTCGCTTTCTAATTGTCTAACTAGTTGCTTTAAGTGTTTTGTAGAATTTTTATTAGGCTATTCACCCCCCTCTAGCCATTTAGGACCTTTCACGGGGGTGTCGGGAGCGCGGGAGGAACGACGCGCGCTGGTGCCCGAGGTGGCGGCTGCACCGACCGTTCGTTCTCCATCAACTCCACCTGGCGCGCCAGGCTCATGGCAGCCGCAAGTGTCTCCGGGTTGTGGATGCGGACGGCGTGGCTGAGAGGCGGCAGGATTCCGCCGATAAAGAGCTGGATGCGCTGCGCCTCGTCAAGACGGCCCGCGCGAGGCAGGAGGGCCGGGAAGCGATTGGAGTACTCCTCCACGGACCTTGTACGCCAGCACTCGGCGAGCTCGAACAGCGGAGCCGAACGGAGGGGAGGACCAAACCGCAGGTTCATGAGATCCTTGAAGCGCCCCCACTGCGGCGTGCCCTCGTCCTCTTGGAGCTGGATGTACCAGAGTTGCGCGACGTCTTCCAAATTGTACGAGACCATCCACACGCGCTCCTCCGCCATGGTGCGCTGTTGACGAAAATAAGATTCGCACTTGTTGCCGTCGTAGCGGGGAAAATCCAATTTTTGGAGTTTCGGGGGGGCGATCGAGATCGTGGTGCCCCTCCGTGCGGCCACCGGTGCCACTGTCATGGTTTTCAACTCCGTGGTGACGGATTTCAACATCTCCATCACGTCGGCGATGGAGGGCTCGCCCATGGGTGCTGACTGCGGCGCGGAGGGGGAGGATGACCGCGGCGATGGTGGAGGGCTCGGGTGGTGGGCGACGGCTGTGGAAGAACAGGAGGAGGTGGGAGAGGATCGACGTCACCGTGATACCAGGTTGTCGAGGGCACTATGATCTAGGTAGGCGGCCCTCGACTACGGAGTTCATAGTCTCCTGTCGTGTCTTCCAGTAGCGGAGGTTATGCCCCTCGCGGCTGCCTGGGCTTGAGACCGCGCGAGAGAGAGAAGTTGGGGTAATTAATCTTGCTTAATCCTCAATTGTCACGATTACAAGAATATATGGCCGTAGCCCAAACCAACGGAAGTAACAAACTCGTGAAATCAAGGAACTAATAATAGAAAAGGACACTAATAATATCTTTCCTCCTTAGCCACTTGAACTGCCCGAGCCAGCTGTGCGCACGGTCCCTGCGTCTGCACACGCTGCGGTCACCGCGTCCACGCGCGCCACACGTTCCGCTGCTCGGCGCAAGTCTCTGGCCCTTCGTCGCCTAGTGTAGGCCTTTCCCCACATGGACAAATTCATCCATACACCTACCTACCATGCGATTTCCTCAAGGAAGCGCTCCACAACACCACTCATCGCTACTGCTAATACAACCGAGCTAAACTACAGGAGGACAGGCCGGCAGGCTTCACATGTAAAAAAATCCATGAGAAGCTACAACCTGTACACATGAAGAACCACGGAACTGTACAGAATGGAAGCATCTGGTCATCCATGGAAGCATCTCATCTTCCTGACGAGACCAAGGACCTATCTTTGGACCCCAGCCTGACCAAAGGTTTTGTGGCCGCAGGAAGTTCTGCAGGCTCGGGAGAAATGACCTCCCCAGGAGCATCTCCCTTCGGAATCAGTTCTGGCTCCTTGGTGTAGGTGAACTGCAGGTCCTTGTTTGCGGCCAAGGCTAATAGCTCTGATTCCTCTAGCCCCCTGGTTGGGCCAAGGCTACATCCATCTGGCTTGTGCTTCGCAAGTGCATCCTTGAACTTCTTGATCTGCATACAGAAATGACACTCCTATCAGTCCTGATGGGTGACCGCAGCATACAGGAAAAAGGTTCATGCGATCAGGAAATGTTGCAATGTTGCATGAAGCTATGAAATGCTATGTGAAACTAAAATGGCCATCCTTTGGCAGTCAAATTCAACTTAGAAGGTCATTCTTTGCCTATTATGTTGTGCAAGTATCAAAACAAACTTAACATTTGGGTCCAAAACTAAAGTTCAGTTGTAAACAAGCTCTACCCGAATTCCCAATTCTTTTCTGACTAAACACATTTAGTTCCGGGAAGGTGACTGTTCTGTACTCTGTAGTGTGAAGAAAGATTGTTGGGGGCATGTTGCATACTTGCATGTTATTCAGGACATAGTGTTTATCATATGAACAGAAAAAACAACATGAACAGCTGATCAGATCCGGATCTTACAGTTGCATTTGTACAACTGAAGCTGCAGAGTCGTCCCTGTGCCCCCCTGTAGAATCTGAAGAAGGGTAGGACATGGACATGAAGACTGTAGCACATAGACTTGTGCTCCTCGTAGTTCACTTGCAAGAACAGCACATCTGGGTTCTGCTCCGCAAATTGACAAATCTGCACGAAATAGATTCCTCAGCAAACCAACAACCTTCACAAAAAGTTGTCTGATATATGAAGAAGAGTAAAGTTCATCACCGGTCCCTAAACTTGTACTGCTATGTCATTCCGGTCCCTAAACTTGTTCGGTTGTGTCATCCCGGTCCCTAAAGTTGCAAATCACTCATTTAGGTCCTTAAACTTGTTCAATTGTGTCATCTCAGTCCCTAAACTTGGTTTTGAGTCTCATCTAGGTTAAAACAAGGCGATCTAAAAACTTTATATCAAAAAATAATTCATAACTCTTTAATATGGACTCGAATAAAGACAATCTTTATCTCAAAATTGTAACCCTCGATGTGATCTACAACTTTGTAGTTGAATTTTTTTGATTTAAAACTGTTTCGAGTCCTAAAATATTGTTGTATGTTTATAGATTTTGAAATTTAAAATTAAAATTAAATTTTGGATACTAAATTACTTTAAATAAAAAAAATTCATCTATAATGTTGTAGATTGCATTGAGAACTATAACTTTTATATAGATCATGTCAATATTCAAGATTGTTTGATAATTTTAAATTTTAAAATCTATAACTATAAAACAATATTTTGGGACTCTAAACAATTTTAATTCAAAAACTTTTCAACTACAAAGTTATAGATCGCATCAAAGTTATAGATCGCATCAAGAACTACAATTTTGATATAAAATTTGCCTTCATTCGAGTTTTTATGAAAAAATTATGAATTATTTGTTGATATAAAGTTTTAAAATTATCATATTTAGATCTAGATGAGACTCAAAACAAAGTTTAGAGACCAGAGACCAGGACAACACAACTGACTAAGTTTGAGGAATGAGTGATTTGCAGTTTTAGGGACCGGGATGACACACCCAAACAAGTTTAGAGACCGGGATGACATAGCCGAACAAGTTCGATGAACTAAACAGTCGATTTACGAGTTTAGGGACCGGGATAACACAACGATACAAGTTTAGGGACCGGTGATGGACTTTACTCTATGAAAATATCATGCAACGTGAATTCGGTATACTTTTTCCCCTCACCTTTGGGTGAAGAGCACGGCATCCGCCGCAGCCAGGGGAGAAAAAGTCGACGATGACGAGCCTGTCGCCGGCGTTGGTCAAGGAATCGACAAGGTCTTGGGCGGACTCGACCTCACGCATGTTGGGCTGCAACCCCTTCTCCCACCACCTCATTGATTTCCCAATCGCAAGGTTCATGTTCATCTGACAAACCGAACAAACAACATATTAGTGTTTCAAGTCTTCGATCGTTTCAGTTTTCTTTTTTATTTCTAGATTAAAGCTCGGCAATCAAAGAAAATTTACGGGGTGGTCAAACGGACTAGAAACTTCTCTACGGGGTGGTCAAACGGACTAGAAACTTCTCTAAAATGTAAACCTAAGTAAAAAAAGAAAAAAAAAAGAAAACTTAAAATGATTTTAGGAAGCGATGACAACCAAATTAATCGCAAAAGCTACGGAGAAAAAAAAAATAAAATCCACGTGAATTATGAAAAATATAGATAGAGGAAAAAAGGCTTGAAAGGAACGCATGATAATTGTACTCCTGAATCTATATTCACCTGCGCCGGCGACGCGAAGAGACTCCGGGACGCGGGCCTGGATCTCCTCGTCCCCAAGGCTAGCCTCCCGCCAGGAAACGCGGTCTTCCTCCAGGAGCCCCCGATCCGAACCGGCGACGGCGCCATCCGCGCCGCCACCGCACCCCTTCGCCTGCCAAGGAGACCCGGCGCCGCTCGACTGACGCACGGCGCAACCACGCTCCCCTTCGCGACCGCCTGCGCTGCCGCCATCGCCAAACCGCGGTCGAAGAAGGGATGAAGAGCGAGGTAAAGCACGGCGCAAGCGAGAAGGGGAATGGAATCGAAGATTGCGGAAGCGGCGAAGAAAAGTAGCGCCTTTTAAAAAGGAGGCCCACGGATAAAGGCAGACCTGATTACCGGAGCGAAAAATCACAGTTAATCTTCCAGCTAATTATCTTTCCACTATAACGACAACGACGGTCGTCCGATGCACCTCACAGTCGTCCGATGCTCGCCACGCGGACTGCAAACTCTGGATTTTTCTCCCCCGCTGGCTGTAAGAAATTCCGGAGTGGATATATTTTTGGATAAGAATAAGAAATAGTTGTGGGGCTCACAGTCACGCGGCCGTGGGAATCGGAGCGCGCGTGGTGCGCGTACTAGTACAACAATCTTTTTTTTAGACGTCCTCGACAGAGAATAACAAATAAAAAATCCCTAATGCTTCTTTACGGTCGCGCACGCTCTGGCGACGTCGCGTGCACATCCAATCCACCGTTGATTGCTTGATCTATCCTTCCGTGCGGTTGCGTTCAACTTACACTTTTCCATCTACAAGGTGGGCCCCACGCCCCCACTCATGAAACAGATCTCGTCTCCCCTATTCTCTCAACACTCGTTCTCCTCTTCCTCTCCCTCCCGTACACTCATCTAGATCGGGAATGGCGGAGCATTGGAAATCCCGGGAGTTGACCTGTGGTTCGGCACAGATCTCGTCTCCCCCATTCTCTCTTCAACACTCAGTTCTCTTCATCTCCCTCTCGTACACTCATCTAGATCGGGGAGCGACGGAGCATTGGAGATCCCGGGAGTTGACTGTGCTTCGGCAAACATTGGCCGCGTGCTGCAGAGGGGAGGATCCGTTGCAGCCGGGGAAGATCCGTTGCAGCCCAAACTTCTCGCCTGCAGTTAACGACGATTCGCCACCGCCCCCAACCCTACCTGTGATGAGGATATGTGGTGGGTGCCTCATGCGGCAGTCGGCGGCGGTGCGATGTGAGGGGTAGTTAAACGGAGGCGTAGACGAAACATGCTCGGTGGTGAGTCATGCGTTCCTATTTCCTGGGAGTTTTTTTTTTTTTTTTGCATCCTCACTGCACTATGCCACTTGGCTTATTTAGTGTGTTTTTCCTAGGATTTCTAGTGGATATTTGAAGCTTGACGAAGTTGAGTACTCGATTTGTATATTTTGGGAAATTTTTTGCAGGCCTGCGCTCTTTCAATCTGACTGTTTTTTGCTCAGTGTGTAGGGAAGCACAAATCAGGAGGTAGAGGAGGAGCGATGCAGAGCAAGGTGAGTACTCGTTTCAGGTTTATGGATACTCATTTCACGTTCCCTTCCCACTTAAGCGAATCAATTGATATTCTCCTTGTGATTTTGGAATTTTATGTGGTGAGAAAAGTTTAAATCAATGATTAGATGACGACGAGCTTGGAGGATATTTTGCATACAATCATATAGAGGTGACTCTCAATTTCGAGTTCTGTTTTCGTAATTTATTAGCATGTGTTTGTATATTTTGGGAATTTTTTTGCAGGCCCTGCGCTCTTTCAATCTGACTGATTTTTGCTCAGTGTGTAGGGAAGCACAAATCAGGAGGTAGAGGAGGAGCGATGCAGAGCAAGGTGAGTACTCGTTTCAGGTTTATGGATACTTATTTCACGTTCCCTTCCCACTTAAGCGAATCAATGTGTTTTTTTGTGCAACTAGCATCTTGTGTATGTCAAATTAAGTTAGGAATCAAACTCATGCAATTTACCTACATTATTCTCCTCTCCTGGCATGTGAGCTATTTAAATTTCTACTTGTTTCCATTGTTCCTAGAATATGAGCTTATACCGTTTTCAACTAACTGCTCGTTATTTCCCCAAGCTGTGAGCAAAGCACATTTGTCTCACTAGTGTCAGCCCTTTTTTGGTGTAAGTACTATTATTTTCATGTGAAGCTTGTGCGTTGTGCTTACAAAAATATCACCTTAATATTGGCTAATGTAAAATGCTTGCAACGACTATGGCAACAAGAGGGGGAGTACTATCCCTTTCTTTTTTAGAGTATCGCTCGCCCGTGTTTAAAAGGTACGTAAACATCCTGCTTGTTCTGTCAGCTAGATTATTTTTACGCGTGGTGACATCAGATCACTCATTCACGCGTCCAAAACAGAAAAGTGCTAGCTGGCCGGTATATATCTTGCATAACAGTTACTTTTTTTATTTTAGACATCGTCGTCACTGTCGTCTCAAACCGTTACCACCAGATAACAGATAGATGCAAGCTGTAGTGTGTAGCTGATCACATGCATGTATGATGTATATGGCTAACTAACTATATATTGTGTGCCCCTCTGAAAACAAATATAGGTCGTTTAATTATTATCGGAACACCGGTAGTTAGCCTCTTCTCCTTTCTACGCCTGTTAACTGTCAAATAATATTGGTACACATTAGACAATTAGGCAAAATTACGTTTCTGTGTCAGCTTAAAAAACACATTTATGCATTAGGCAATGATATTGATTGATTCATTATGCAATAATATGGTTCTACATTGGGGAAAATTACTATTCTGTGTAAGAAAAAATAGCAATTCTGCATTAGGAATAAAACTACACTGAATCAGGTGAATAATACAATTCTGCATAATACAGACCTAGCAATTTTTTGAGATCATATTCTAACAAGTACCTGACATCAAGTAGAGCTTCAAAGTACAATTCCACCATTAGGCAATAAATCTGTACAATGTTGCATTGGAAAAATAGTTAGCTTTAACATTTTAAATTACATTACCTTGCAACTTAGAATATGTTATGTAGCAGTTGAAATCATTCTATTGTGCATTTTTCAAACCCCTAAAGGGTCATGCAACGTACATTAGGTGGCCCCAGACTCCTCTACAAGACGGTGGTGCCCCTCCATCTTGCTCCCTCTATAGGGCCTTGCTTAGTCCCCCTGCTCCGCGTCTTTATCGTCGGTCTCGTGGCCTGCAACACTGCTGCCAACGAGATGCTGCGTCAGGTGGATGCACGGTATGAGGCTAAAAGCCACGTGTCATGTCGCCAAAGAAGCCTTTGTGTCGCGTCGCCATTTGCTGCTCCACGAGCCTGGATTTGGCTGGCATGGCACTCCTCTCGGTGTCGCGCTGTCCGGATCCAGGGGCCCACACAGTGTCATGGCTGAGTAGCTTGGTCAGGGGAGCGAGTGACGACTTCCATCCCTGGTTCGTATTCCTCATCATCAAAATCTTATCAATGCACTGATGCCTATGGCGCATGAACACCACCATATATGTTCATAGCTGAGTTTCCCGCTGCCATTTTTTATATTCACTATTATTGCTTAATCAAGTACACTGTTTTGCCTACTTTAGAACCTATTATTGCCTAACGGTCAGCACAATTATTGCCTAATATAGGAAAACATAGCAGGAAAAGTTAAATGCCACTTTTCCTGCCATTTTTTCTCTAATATTATTTATTTGCTTAGTTGCTTATACGTGTACTGGTATTGTTTTTATTAATCTTCTAAGTAAGTTTAGTTAAAGAAGTAATATGAGATGTGATAATATGGTGTAGCCACTATCAAACAACTAACACGTGTTAATTTTTTTTTTCTAATAGCTTGGCTTGAGTGTGAATATGATATTTGTTTTTGGTGTCATGTTTCCAATCTCTTGGGCTAGAATCAATAGCTTAGTAAGTGTTCTTTCTTCTTATTCCGTTTTACAATGATGAATTCGTAGATATATTAGTGTACAGAACTTGAAACCACCATCTATTTTCTTCCTATTTTGGGACCAATTCTTATGACTACCATATTGGTTGATTTTTTTATGCCAAAATATTTCAGAATTTCACAAGGTAATCCAGTGAGGAAGAATTGCAATTAGAGGTGGCCAGGTGCACCCTTTAAATGAAGTTGCCCTCTACGTTTTCTGCTGTTGAAGAGACCCAAGGCGAGGATCAGCACATGCACACAGGTTCTATGTTATGGTGAGCATGGGGCCTTTCGTCATCACAACAATTTAACTTTCTTCATCACACCAATATCATGCCCTATTATCACAACTTAGGTCCAACAAAATTCATTCGTTAGCCAACTTATGCTAAATCAACAAGCAATTTAATCATTTCGGTTTAGCATTTTTGTGTTCTAGTTTTAGCATTTTAGTGCTCTTGTGATGTACTAGTGATAATGTTGCCAATCCATGATTTGGTATTAGAGGATGGGTTTTTAACACTAATAGTTTGTGTATGTTTAGATAATAGATCACTTTCTTATTTGGTTGCAGTTTAGGGAATGGCTAGAGGGAAAAATACATCAACAAATTGGTGTTACATCAACCTGCAAATTAATGTTGTATGTGACCTACAAAGGCTATTGCTAAAGGCAACCAGTAAAAAAGTATTCTTAGGCAATAATATTATTCTGATAGGCAATATATCATTATGAAATATGCAAAATAGTATATTTCATTGACCAATTATATTGAGCATCTAATTTTTGATGTATCAAAAAGAAATAGCAACATTCCTACGGATCGAAAAGTGCTTTTGTAGCCGTATTTGACCTATTTATTTAGCTTTGCACTACATCTTCTCTAATTATATATAGAAAATCAATAATGACATGCACAATTTTTGTTAGTCAATTGTTTCTTCCAGATTTTTAGTCAAAAATTGATTTTGTTTGGTTCTCAACTAGAATCTAGTAAATTCACTATCTTGCATCCTAATGGCTTCCCTCTTATTTGCAGGGTCGTGGTCCTATATGTGAATTCTCATAAATGGGCTTGCATGAACGCTTCAACCCTTCCAAAGCATTTTCTTCAACAATTACAAGCAATTTAGCTTTGCTGCTGTAGCAATTTTAGTTTTAGTTTGCCTCAACACTTGCTTACTGTTGGATGTATAATTTTCCCGATCTTGTTGAGTTGTGTGATCTTTTAGACGATGCATAAGATTTTGTAAATCCAAACTTGTGGAGAATTGTTGTTATTACTACGTGAAAGTTATAAAATGTCTACGGTAAAAAATGGGCTGACGAATATACTACTTCTACTAATGGGCCTGGCTTGAAAGTTGCACTGGTTTTTGGCGGTCGGAGCTCTTCCTTGCCTGTGCGGAACTCTCCTGTGTCCACTTATTTCCTTATTTGGTAAGCAGGTTGGTTGGTTTCTAAAATAGAATGTGCAGTCGGATGGTGATTTTCCTGCACGCCCAGGCGGTAGTAAAATCCTAAAAAAATAACCTCAGAAGCGAGGTGTGAGAGAGATTTTTTCAAAATACGTGCGAGACTAGATTTTTTCAAAATACGTGCGAGTGCGAGACTATGGCTCTATCAGCTGATAAGCTGAAACGACTGATTTATTATGACAGAATAGTACTGTTCTACACCTAAATTATAGCTCAAGCGAACCGAGCCTATATCTATTTCTCGGTCGCTAGCTCGGTGATCTCACGCCCTTTCAGCCAATAGAAACTCTGGTAGGCTCTGTAGAAAGCCAAAGAGCTCATGAGATAAAAAGCTTTTATAGATAACTTTTTATTACAGAATGATATTCCCTTCCTAAAAAAAAATATAATTATCAGATTCTGAGAAATCAAACATCATAAACTTTAACTTAAATTATATAAAAAAATAGTGAGACAAAATAAATATCATTAAATTA
Organism: Coix lacryma-jobi var. lacryma-jobi; assembly: GCA_009763385.1. Taxonomy (NCBI): domain Eukaryota; kingdom Viridiplantae; phylum Streptophyta; class Magnoliopsida; order Poales; family Poaceae; genus Coix; species Coix lacryma-jobi. The sequence goes on along the minus strand of CM019823.1, from coordinate 43,410,022 downwards.
GTTGTGAAAATATTTTCTATAATAAATTTATTTAAAACATAAATACTAATACTATTTATTATAAACTTAGTTAAAGTTAAAATATTTTGATCGACACGTTTTTTTATTTGTATTTTTCTGGAACGGAGAGAGAGAGTATGTTAGTAGTATTTAAATTCCTCGCAAAAAAGATTATTTAATTTTTTTTAAACAACTCAACCAGCAGCCCCTTCTCCCATCACCTCATTTGATTTCCTAATCGCAAGGTTCATGTTCAACTGACAAACCGAACAAATAACATATTAGTGTTTCAAGTCTTCATCGTTTCAGTTTTCCTTTTTATTTCTAGATTAAGGGGGTGTTTGTTTTCCACCCTCTAGAGTTTAGCCACTAAAGTTTAGTGGACGTGACTAGAGTTGTAGTGTTAAAAGTGATTTTTAGTGGGGTGTTTAGAACTTTAGTGACTAAAAATGACTAAACTTTAGTGGCTAAACTCTAGGGGTGGGAACCAAACACCCCCCACAAACACCCCCCTAAAGCTTGGCAATCAAAGAAAATTTACGGGGTAGTTCAAAGGGACTACAAACTTCTCTACGGGGTGGTCAAACGGACTAGAAACTTCTCTAAAATGTAAACCTAAGTAAAAAAAGAAAATAAAAGAAAGCTTAAAATGTTTTAGGAAGCGATGAAAACCAAATTGATCGCAAAATCTACGAAGAAAAAAAGATTAAAAGCCACGTGAATTATGAAAAAAATAGATAGAGGAAAAAAAAGGCTTGAAGGGAACACATGATAATTACTCTTGAGGACCTGTTTGAAATACAGAAATTTTACAGGAATCACGCAGAAATATCACATAAATTCGTTCAATTTCACACAAAAAATACAGGAACAGTGAAAAAAAATTCATGCGTTGCAAACAGTCACCTATATTCACCTGCACCGGCGACGCGGGTCTGGATCTCCTCAGTCCCAAAGGCTAGCCTCCTGCCAGCAATCGCGGTCTTCCTCCAGGAGCCCGCGATCCGCACCGCCGACGGCGCCATCCGCGCCGCCACCGCACCCTTCCGCCTGCCAAGGAGACTCGGCGCCGCTCGATTTCCGCACGGCTTAACCACGCTCCCCTTCGCGACCGCTTGCGCTACCGCCATCGCCAAACCGCGCTCGTGGAAGGGATGAAGAGCTCGCGAGGAGAGACAGGAGGGTAAAGCACGGCCAACCCCTAGCGCCCAGCCGCAGGCCCGCGACACAGGTTGTCTTCAACCTCTGCTGGCCCCCTTTCGCCGCCTGCTGAACGCTCGGGTCTCAGGGAGGTTGCCGACCGGTGGTAGGGTCACCGGCCGCCCTACCTCGCCCATAGGTGGGTCCGCCTCTGACTCCGATGGCGTCCTTCCCGCCGCCGCAAACGTTTCCTCCTACCCCTACGACACCCTACCCGGCAACACCTCCGCCTCTGCACCACCAGCCGCCGCAGCAGCAGGGGCCCGCTCCAGCGGGGGCGACTCCGCTGGCGTCCTTCCCGCCGCCGCAAACGTTTCCTCCTACCCCTACGACACCCTACCCGGCAACACCTCCGCCTCTGCACCACCAGCCGCCGCAGCAGCAGGGGCCCGCTCCAGCGGGGGCGGCGACGCTGCTGGTGCGGCATCTCCCAGAGGCTATCACGCAGGAGATGCTATCCCGCCTCTTCTCCCACTACGGCGCCACATCCGTCCGTCCCTGTTCCGGTGGAAAGTACTTCTCTCATCTTGTTGCTTGCTTAATTATGCTTCGATCGGTGCTTCACATGTTGAATTGGTTACAGTAGCGCGTGGTTGTATCTAGTATAACTGCTTTGGTGATGCTGGAATGGCCTATTGGTCATAGATATGTCTCATTTATATCTGTTCAAGTATGGTTATTTGGTTGCTAAAACCATTTTGTTGGTCTGTTGCTGGCTGAGGAATATTATGTTTGTTTAGTTTCTAAAACCATTTTCGTTGGTCTGTTGCAGGTTGAGAAATTGTGCATTTGTAGATTTTAGGGATGAGGCGGCAGCCAATCACGCACATTCGCTCTTGAACAGGTTTGCTTCGTCAATCATGCGACTGCTAGGTTACTTAGACACTTTCTTACCTGTATGAAGTGTCATCTCAAATTCCCCATTGTGCTCATCTCAACTCATATGTCAAGCATTGCTTTGTTTGCTAAGGGATGGCTTTGCAGGTTGAGGTTTCTGGGGAAAGTGTTGACTGTTGAGCGAGCTAACCGTCCAAATGCAAATGATTCTCACCTGAAGCATCAGGACCAATTAGTGCATGGGGCGTCCCAGGTACCAAGTATTAGTTCCCAAAATCAGAAGGATCACACATCGACTGCTGAACCAATTGCCCCCAAGCTTGGTGTCGACTATCCATTCCCTCCGCACCTTGAGTATGTTATTAATTCAGTGCATCATTATTCCACTCCATTATCTTTTGATGCTCGCATGAAGATACTTAGCTGTTTCTTAGAATCCTAGCTCTCGTGAATACACTCTGTCCTGCAATATTACTGTTCTCAACAGACATTCATTTAATAATTAAGAGATTGACCTGCCATCTGCTATTGAAGATTCCTACAAAATTTAAGGCAAAGTATATATGGTCCATTTGCATTTATCATTTTTCTGGGAAGTAACCAAAATCAAACTAGAATCAATTCTATGCTACTGTATGCTCATTTAGTTGATTCACTTCTATTACTACGTTGCAAAGTCAAAGTTTTGCAATCAGGCACCTGTTGACTGCCATTGTATGCTGAAGCCTTTTCAACTGTTGGCAATCCTAATACGCCTCACTTGCTTGAGTTTGATTTGAGTGCCCTACATTTTTTTAGGTATGCATATCCACCACCAGATGGAAACGTATTGACAAATATTGTCAATGCCCTGATTGCTGTCCCTCGATTCTACAACCAGGTTTATTAGGATTTCCACCCTATGCACCCATTGTTAGAGCATCTCCAAGAGTTCCCAAATAAAGCCTCCTAATCTAGGATTTTTGGCAAGCATTGAAAAAATTCATCTCCAAGAGTTTCCAATAACATCTCCCAATCTTTTGGCAATTGGAAAGAATCACCCAACACACGCAAAGATCCGTGTCTCTACCTCGTGCGTATCGGTTTCCCAATCTAAAGGTGGAAGGGCGTGAAAAAGAATAAAGAGTAGGAAAAGATTCCTGATGCAAATGTACCAGAGAGAAAGAATATATAAAAGTGGTTGGGATAATTTAGAAATAGTATAGGATTCCTGCTGTAAAATTGTCTTCTATATTTTAGAAGTGGATGATTGGAAACTGTTGTAGATGGTCTTATTTATTCGTACCAATACTTCTTTGGGAGGTTGGAAAACATCATGTTTGTGGGAACAAATTATTGGGTACTCTTGGAGATGCTCTTACAACTTGCAAGGCATGCCTCTGCCTTTTTTTTTGTATTGAGCATGGCTAGATGCATTTTAATCAAATCATTTTTCTTTGAACAGGTCCTGCATCTAATGAACAAGATGAACCTTCCTGCTCCATTTCGGATGGCATTGCCTACTCCACCGCTACCATTGCATGTGCCTGTTACCCCTCATCCTCAGCCACTGCCACAATCTACTACAACCGGGGAGCTTCGTTCGGCTGATTTGTCTAGTGATGAGTCCGAGTTAGAATCATCTGATGTACTTGCTACTTCTGTGTTTCCAGTTTAACCTTGCAGTGTCTTTGTTAAATCATCCATGCACGTTTTATCTATCTCAGGAAGATATTGATAAACGGAAAAGCAAGCGTGCAAAGCATGAAACAATTGTTGGCCCTGCAGTTGATAAAAACGTTGCTCATGAAGCAGTGGGGGTGAAACCTGTTGCATTGGTCTCTAATGAGCTTCAAGTGATCAAAAAGAAAAACCCAGTACTTCAGGTTAACTACTCTTTGTTCATTATTACTCATTGGTGTAAAATTCAAGTGTCTTATCTTTTTGCTGATGCAATGGTTCTCTTCAGATAAAAATTGCCCCTAAGCCTATACAGAAGGAACCACCTGTCCCAAGTATGACTGGAAATGAACTGGATTCAACTCATGAACAACTTCAAGAGAAACATTTTGTCACACCTCAGGAAATGTCGAGAGAGAAATTACCACCCGAGGAGATTTTATCCCTTCCTATGTTCAAGGTACACATTGCTTATGTAGTACTACCATGTCATTTGCACAAATATTTATAGGGTGTTTGGTTTGAGGAATGAGTTAGTCCATCATCTTTTCACTCACTTTTTTGTTTGGTGTGGAATGGAATTGATTGATCCATCATCATATCATTCCTCACAAGCTAACAATTAATACTAGTATGAGGAATGGAGTTATGATGCACCACCTCATCTAGAATGGAGTGATTCCTCAAACCAAGCATCCTATTAATGGACAATCCTGGCAACATATATATTTTTGAATTAAGTGATTGCTATGAATGTATCATCAGTTGGTGAGTTGTTACCTTCCCCTTGATCTTGATGATGGTAGCCTAAAATGTTGAAGAATGAAGAATGTCAATACGCAAAGAAACTTTTATATTCCCTTAGATCATAAGTTGTTTACCGACTGCTGAATCAACATCAAATATTATGTTCTTTTGCAGAATTACACTCCAGGAAATCCTGCCAGTGTTTTGTACATTAAAAACTTGGCAAAGGATGTCACTCATGATGACTTCTACTATGTCTTTGGTAAGGCTGTCAGAGTTGACTATTTTTCAGGGCCTTGCTTCGTTATTTGTCCCATATGAAAAATTTTAGGGATCTAATAGTTTCCTTTAAAGGGTTTGTACCTATAGTGATTAACTGCTAAGGTTGAGATTTATTCCAACATTTGCAACTCAGGCCTAGTAGTAACCCGAGCAATCTTGTTTGATGACTGTAGGCATACCTTAAATTTAACGACTGAGATGTACATATTGCTGAGGGTGATTAAGATGTGTTATTAGGTTGTGCAGATAGGCCTGGTCAAAGATCTGTTACCTAGGAATTAATGACCATGCTTGTGTGCTCCTTGGCTTAGTAAGTGGTTCTTGGTCAATTGCTGCTATGAATGAAAGAACTGGCTGCAAGCATGCACCATCATCAGAACTATGGTTTAATTCAGTCAACATGCTTTCATGTTAACTGCATTTGTGCTTAAGATTCTGCTAGGTCCTAGGCACCTAGCCCAAAACATTATGAGTAACAATGAACTACATGATGCTGCATTTTTTTAACCTGTATTGTTTTGTTGCATATCCTGTATTTGCATTGGTTTTAATAGTTTTTTTTTCCAAAAGAGGAGTATTGAAGAAATATTTCTTCATTCACTGCAGTATTTTCTCAATTTGTCACTAAGGTATTTTTGTAACTTCTCTCTTCAGGTTCTATATTCGAAAGCATGGACAGTGCAAGGTTGGGTCTAAGTATAAAGTTAATGCAGGTATAGTATTGACTTGGTCCCTTAAAGTTATCCAAAAAAAATATTTTCACAAAAATCTACAAGCTACTTTTCATGGTGAAAATTATGTGGAAAGCTGCTGTCATTGGTTACTGTCAAGTTCTGCCTTTTGCTGCTACTGTGCTCTTCGTTGTGTTTTCTTTCAAAAATTTTAATCCTGTTGCAGGAAGGACGGATGCGTGGTCAAGCCTTTGTCACATTTCCCATGGTTGAACTTGCTCAACGTGCCCTGGTTAGTGATTTTGTTATTGCACAGTATGACTCATTGCTAATTTATCTTATTTTGGGACTACAACATGAGCGCAATAGACAGCTAGATGTGGCAAAAAGCCAAAAAGAAAATCAATAAATTGCATGATTGTCTTAGGAGTACAATTATCTTCCTCTCCACCCAATGAGTATTCTATATAATCCTAGCTCTTTACATGACTCTTCGTTGTCGGGCCCTTGAGAACCATGAGTGCTTAAAAAAATTCTCATTTATGGTTTTGCAGAATCTAGCGCATGGCTATGTGTTCAAAGGAAAACCAATGATCATACAATTCGGAAGAAATCCTGCTGCTAACAAAGCTTCCTAAAGCAGGACACATTTTTATTTCCAGATTTTGACAGATTTCAGAAGTTGGTAGGAACTGGAAAGTGACAATCAGAGGTTGAGGGTATCTGTTGACTGTTGTTTGTGCAACCTGTTTGACATTACACATTAGGCTGATTGGTTCCTCCAATGGTGTTCATTTCAATTTGCAGAGAAAAATTTACTCTCGGCAAAAACGGATGTTGGAGGTTTTAAGCTGCAGATCGAGCTATGACTCCATATTTTTGTTTAAAGACCAATGACTGCTAGCAGCCTGCCGTCACAGAAAACCATGTCCGTGGCGTACCTGAACTAGGAGATGTATGCATGGTGGCTGGAGGAGTCAGTGACCCGGCGCCCTGTATGCATTGGCTCCATCCATCTCCAGAGTGAGTTAAGAGGGGCACGTTGTCTGGAATTCAAATTTGTTTTTAAATTCAGCGAAATTTAGGGGATAAATCGGACTTTTGATTTTAATATAGAAGAGAAGTTTTAGCTCATATGAGCTACCAGCTGCCAGATGTTAATCCGTTGATACTTTTCAACTTGTGCCGTCGCACAAGCTATCCAATGACATTATAAAAAAAAGAACTGCTGTCACATTCTTTACATAAGGATAATTTAGAAATTGTATAGGATAATTTAAAATAGTACTCCCTCCATACCTATATTAGTTGACGTTTAGGACAGCGACACGGTCTTCAAAACACAACTTTGACCTCTTATTTTTATAAAAATATTTATGGAAAAGTGATATATGTATACTTTTATGAAAATATTCTTCAAGACAAATCTATTTCTATAATTTTTATATTTGTAAACTTAGAAACTTAATAGTTATTGATGATTTATATTCCCAATGTTTGACTCTAATCTTTTCTAAAACGTCAACTAATATGGGTATGGAGGGAGTATAATGATAATTGGCAGAAGGGTACGCGTAGATGTGTGAATATATCCACGTGTTCGATTATTTTTTCCAATTGACGTCGGAGGTGATTCGAATCACACACCAGCAGGGTTAGAATGCTCGAAGAGGTTGCAGATCAATCTGAGACAGCAGAGACCCTGGTTAAGCCGATGAAAACCGATCTAGAGACCGGTTTAAGCCGATTTAGGGTTTTAGACTCCTGTGTTGATAACTCTAGAACTCCTCCCGGGAAGACTCGTCGCGGAGAAGCACGTAGAGGTTGCCCTAGGACCAGCAAGCCGCCTAGAACGCCGTCGAGCCTCTCCGGGAGACACGCCGAATAGCAAAATAGAGAGAGGAAAAGGGTAAAAGGGATAGTAGATTGATTTTGATCGATTAGGGTTAGATGCCTCAATCGACCATGATCCTCTCATGTATATAGAGGGGGTTGGTCTTATCCCAATAGAAAACATCTTCAGATACAATCTCCAAGTTTTCTATTCGAACTCCATCAAAATATGGAATTCAAGAGTCCAATCCGGACTAGACAAGATAAACCCGATCTCGCTGATCTTTGAATCGACTAAACCGGCTAAATGGGCTTTATAAATATCAGCCCAAACCGATTATACCAATCAACAGATTATCCTTACAAAGAAGGATCTTTTAATAGGCATCCGATTCGGCGCTCATCACCATCTTAAGACTTCTGACCAGCATTACATGGTCGGAAATAGTACACCTGGTCGGAATACCTCAAACGATCAGGTTCATCTTACTTAAAACATTCAACCCTCAATTTAAAGATCAATTCATCCTCAAAATATTATGAGTCGAATACGTCTTCTAATGTTAATATTTACCTATGACACTTTTGAGTGTCAACATATGCTCCCCTGTTTTTAGGTGATCTTCAGTAGTACCTAAAAACAAACCGAATAACAACGATGTCCAACTCATCGGTAATTCAGTAACTCAAATAAACGTTTCTGATCATTTTTGTTCTAAGGGTGATACATGTATCGGCCGTTGCTTGGAAGGCACTCAGGCTTCTTCCCAAACACTTGGAAAGTACTTTTTCAAATACCTCCCGTTTATTGCTCTTGGGAGACTTTCACCTTGCAACGTCTCTAGCTTATATGCGTTCCCGAATATTACTTTGATCACTTTATAAGGACCTTCCCAACTCGACGACCACTTGTAAAACTTATTGCTTCTCGATCCAAGTGGTAATATAGTCTTCCATACTAATTTCCCCACTTGGAACGATATGTTTCTCACCTTCTTGTTGTAAGCTCTGGCAACTCGGGCTTTATCTTTCTCCATCTCCTTAAGAGCCCTTAATCTCTTGTCGGTCACTTTATCAATGTTGTCCATCATGGTATCATGATACATAACAACAGATAAATCATTCTGTTTAGCCAGTCTATATGCATCCAGATTTACCTCGACAGGCAACACTGCTTCTTGCCCATATACCAGCTCGAAAGGAGTAACTTTTGTAGCACTATGTCTTGATATATGATGAGCCCACAAAGCCTCAGACAAAACCTCATGCCACCTCCTTGGGTTATCCTCAATCTTTTTTTTGATAAGTTTGATCAAAGTTTGGTTACTAGACTCAGTTTGACCATTAGCTTGAGCATAGTATGGAGATGAATTGAGCATCTTTATCTTGTATAATTCTGCAAAATCCCGTACCGCTTTGGAGATAAAAGACGTTCCTTGATCTGTAGTCAACGTTTGAGGTACGCCAAATCTATGTACTACTCCGTCCGCGAATAGATGACGTTTTCGGTGTTCGTGCCACAAGTTTGATTGAATTTGTAGAAAATATGTGCAATATTTATATCTCCAAATAATTTTGTTAAAAAACTAGATTCAAAGATCTTTCCAATGATACCAATTATGAGACTAATAGATAATACTTGTTATTTATAAAAATTGCCGGTAGTTGTTTCTCGGGAAGCGAAAACGTCATCTATTTAGGGATGGAGTATAATACGTTCAGTAATAAACTCAATCACCTCCTTGTGTGTCATATTCTTCAAAGGTACTGCTTCAGTCCACTTAGTGAAGTAATCTGTAGCAACCAGAACAAAACGATGTCCCTTTGAAGATGAGGGATGAATTTGGCCAATGAAGTCTAGCCCTCAACCACAAAAAGGCCACGATTTGATAATAGGATGAAACATAGCAGCAGATGCAAGCTGTATATTTCTAAACCGTTGACATTCTTCACACCCTTTGTAGTACCGAAAACAATCGATCATCATCGTGGGCCAATAAAACCTAGCTCTGCGTAATAGCCATTTCATCTTTGGGGCCGATTGATGTGTACCACAAATACCTTCATGAACTTCTCCCATAGCCACCTTCGCTTGATCAGATCTCAAACACTTAAGCAACAAGTCTTCGGCAGTTCTTCGGTAAAGCTCATCATTGTGCAAGTACATATTTAAACGCACTCCGCCGAACACTTGGATCAACCTTGGTACTCGGATCATTGAGATATTTTAGCAAGGGAGTCCTCCAATCTTCTAAATCGGTTTCACTTTCATTAGAATTTGACTTGTACCGATTTAGAGTTTCTTGAGACAAATCAACTGAATTAATCCTTCCAAGATCGACCAGATCAATTGGACGAATTAACTGACCTGATTTATGAACAACCTGGTCGGCCAAAGTGTCCACCCAAGTATGCTGATCTCCGAAGTAAACTGCCCAAACTGGTTTGGAAAAAGTCTGGTCGGCCATACGAACCGACAACACCTCTGCATGCTGACGCATCGGCTTTATGTGAAAATTACGTCTGCCGATGCTATAGCCAGATGCTTGCTGAGCTAACATGTTGGCTTTATGATTTTCATGCCTTGGTATATGCCGAATCTGGAATTCAGCAAAGTGAGTAATGATATCAAGGCACATATCAAGATAAACATTTAACGACCCTTCTAGGCATTGAAACTCACCGGCAACCTATTGCACTACTAGCAAGGAATCGCCATAAGCCTCAACATGTTTAACCTCCATGGAACATAATATTTCTAAACCGAATAATAGAGCTTCATATTCGGATTGATTATTAGTGCAAAGATAATCTAATCGGCTTAGCATTTCAAATTCAGCACCATTAGGAGAAATAATGACCACGCCAACACCTTGGCCCTCCTTACAAGCCGATCCATCAAAATAAAGTTTCCATAGAGAAAAAGTAAAATAACTGATCTCATCTTCTAAACTAATGCTATGCTCAACAATGAAATCAACAAGAACTTGACCCTTTAATGTTTTTAATGGTTCATAAGTCAAGTCAAACTCAATCAACGCATACGCCCATTTACCAATCTGTGACACCCCAATTTTAAGAACAAAATTGGAGCACAATATATGTATGCCAGGATCAATTTTCATACATATATCCACATCATAGTAAATATCAAAACAATGTTTTATTAATATATCGAACATTATTAAAAAATGACCCTCGGGTCTGAAAGAAAAGTACAGACTCTCAGTCTAACTCTAATGTAGACTCGCGGAAACTGGACGCCATCTCCACAGGAAGGTCGACCGGGGGCTGCGCCATCCTAGTGCAAGTCGTCTGGGTCGTATCCACCGTCTTCTGGGTACAAGTTGTCAGGGTCGTATCCACCATCTTCTCGGTACTCCTGCTCTGCGTCGTAGACTCCAACGTCTGGGTGGGGTAGCAGGGGGTTCAAAGAGGAAGGGTGAGTACATCGAAATGTACTCCGCAAGTGTAGGAAATAAATGCTTATGAGGCTAATAACAAAGGTAGGCTGACTCTGTTTGACTCAAGCACCTAAAGCAACACATCCTATTATTCCTATTAACCTATGCACCTATTTACTAGGTTATATCCACAGTCTCCAACAGAACAGTAACCACACTCGGAGTCGCACCGAGCAAAACCCACACCTGAAGTCCATCAGGCAAACCACACCTGAAGTCCATCAGATGACCCGAACCAGGCCGTTACAAGGAGTCCTATGTGTATCAGTTCCATACGTCACGACATAGAGAGCTACCTTCCGTAATAACACCAGGTCTGTGCCCGAGCCTGGGAGTCACTCCCGTACCAAGCAGTAACCCGCGTAGAAGAAGCGTCTGTACCCATGTCATATGAGACTAATAACCACATAAGGCTTCTCTAACGAACTGGAACCAACCCACCAACTAATCTCGAAGAAGTCCAAGCCGCTCGTGACCGTGAGCACGGCTGATATATCAGTTTTACACTCTGCAGAGGTTGCACATCATTACCCATGAGTCGTGCAGATCCCGTCACGCTAAACACTGCCAAGGTGCATAGCGGGTTGCACTGCAAGGCCTTTACAAATCCCCCTCCAAGCCCGTTCCACACGTACCTCTAAGGTTTCACCCCGTACAAAGGTCTACGACCCCCAGGGCCCCCTCGTGAGCCACTAAAACAAACCCCGTGTGGACCCTCAACTTAGAGGTTACTAATTAATTAGCCAGGTCCAGCCCATCCAGATCTCATGGCTGCGCTGTTAAGCCGGGTTACAGGCTTCGAGAACCGGGTCCTAGGGATCCAGGCAGGATATGTCTAGCACGAGCCCCGAACCAAAAACCAAAAGCAGCTGCCGAGTCCCACGGCACAAAACCACCAATACGGGTCCATCCTGTCGGATTTACCTACTCACCATACTACAACATTACCAGCCCAAAATATTCCATAGATCATTAATCAAGATTATTATTAAACCACCATCCCATCCCAAGACAGCAGAGCTAAGCATGACTTCTACCCAACACAACCCTAACCAGGTGTCAAGGAAAATATAATCAAGTGCTAGTAAACCATATCATGGGATTCAATTTAAGACTGCATGCAACTACTGGATCTAACTACTCTAACTCAAAATAAAATCAAGTATAGGTGCAAGATGTTCAAGAACACTTGCCTGCGGGCTGGGTCGAATCAACTGGGTCGCAAGGATGGTCTGGAGCGTCCTCGAACTCCGCACTCTCTGGCCCAAGCAACATACATGACACATACAAAGCAAAATAAATAACAGTACAACAAATAGTATTAAAACAGTAAACTAATAGATCTACTGCGTAGAGAACGAAATTATGAAACTAACGCAAGTTGAACGGGTCAAAACGGAGTTAAAACGCAAAAGTTATGGGCTTTTGAAGTTGGATGGCAATTCTGTAAATAAACTGAGTTCATTTTCGTAATTTAAATAAATCAAAACTGAAAAGAAAATGGCACCGGACTGGGCGTCAATTCGGATAAACTGCAGGGGCTAGGACACAATTTCTCCGAGACTCAGCGCACAGGGTAAATGGACTGCGGGTTAATTCCGCGAGAGAAGAGGGACCTTTGTGCAAAAGAGGCCGGAGCCGTCGGCGCGTGTAGGCTCTGGTGCCACATGTCGCAGAGGGGTTGGCTCGGTTCATGGCTGTGCTGTGGACGGGAGCGTGAAGAGGCGGTGGACAACGTCCACCGGTCGATGCACCGAGTCTATACCCCTTCGGGGTATAGTCTAATCTGAGCCGCTCGCTCAGATCTGACGGACAGGGAGGGAGAGGGGGAGCGTGCGGCGGCCTGAGCCAGAGAGGACGCGGTGGCGCCATGGCTCCGCCCGGGGAAGGCTCGCCGGAGATCTCGGTACAGGGGCTAGGGTGTGGTAGAGACCGCGAAAAGTAGGGGAAACGGGTGCGGAGCTTACAGCAGGCTCGAAGATGGAGTCGGGGACGCCGATTGGTGCCCGTCGAAGGTGGACGTCGTGGTGGCCGAGCGGCTACTCTGATGAGGTCAAAGACGTGGCCTCTCTGGGCGTGGAATGAAGGCACGAAGGGGTTGGGTGGACGCGGTGTGCCCTTGCGGTGCCAATGGAGGAGTCGAGGAGGACTTTTGGGATGTGGTTGTGGAGATCTACGAGCTCCGACCGGGTCCATCCATGGTGGCCGCGGCTAGGGTTGCGGGTGTCTCCGTGCTTGGGTGTCGGTGAAGACGGCTCGATGATGGGGAAAACGGAAGGGGACTGCGGCGGCGCTCCCTATTATGAGGGCCAGGGGGACTTGGGATAGGCACGGGCGCCAAGAAGAAGCGGGCGGCGGTGGCAACGATCTCCGGAGAATTCGGACGGAGGTTGGGGACGAGCCTGACAGGTGGGGCCCACCTGTCAGCGAGAGCGAGGGAACGCGGGCGGGGTGTGCGTGGCGGCTGCTCGGGCCGGAGGGAAAGACGGCCCGCGCGTGAGTTGGGGGGAAAAAACGTTGGGCCAGGAGGTGGGCCGGCGCTGAGGAGAGGAGAGCGGGCCGGAAGTGAGGGACGTGGCCGGCTGGGCCAAAACAAGGAGAAGGGGGAAAAGAGGGTTTAGCCCTTTGCCTAATCTTTTCTTTTCAAACCTTTTTGCAAATTTATTTCAATTCTAGATTCAAATCTGTTTGAAATCAAAACATCTTTGCAAATTTTGGAAATATTTTCCCTAGGTTTTGAAAATAAAACTTGAGTTTGATTTTGTAAAACTTTTATAAATCTTTTTATTTGATTTCGAAATAGAACAAATTCGATTCGTCCTCATCGGGTTTAACAAAATTTATTTTTCACCCAATAAAAATTATGCGACGGCATGAATGCAACAAACATCTGGCTAGAATTTTCCTCCATCTAGGGTTTTGGCCATTTTCTAATTTATTTTTAATTAATTAAACACCAGGGGTGTTACAAAATCCTTCCCCTAAGGATTGGCCGATATAACATGTGCCTAATTACATCGGCCTGACATGCAACAATACACGTACTAGACAATAAATAATGTCTCATTTTGGCACAAGCATAGTACAAGGATTAGCATAATTTTTCAATATGGGCGTACCTGGTCTCGGGATCGAGAAGACGACGACCAATATAAGCAATTACATATTCTTTACCGCCATCTTCTTGTGTCAAGACAGCTCCAATGATCTTCTCTTCGGCGGCGTTATATAATCTAAAAGGAATTCCTCTCTTAGGCGCTCGAAGAACTGGTGGAGATGACAAATATTCCTTTATCTTCTCAAATGCTTCTTGTTGCTCTGCCCCCCAAATGAACTCAGATTCATCCTTCAATTTTAGTATAGGGGTAAAAGGAATAATTTTTCCGGACAAGTTTGCAATAAATCTCCTCAAGTAGTTCACTTTTCCCAAGAACTTCTGCAAGTCCTTTTTGCATGTAGGCGCCTGAACTTTCTTGATCTTTTCTATCCTCTTAGGGTCAATCTCTATACCTTTGTCATGAATGATAAACCCTAAGAACTTTCTAGCCGACACACCAAAAGCACATTTCAGTGGGTTCATCTTCAAACCATAGCAGCGTATTCTTTCAAATGCCAGACGCAAATCGGCTAAATGAGACATATGAGCAGCCGATTTGATCACAATGTCATCAATATACACTTCCATGATTATTCCAATTAAATCATGAAAGATCAGATTCATAGCGCGTTGATAAGTAGCGCCTGCGTTCTTCAAACCAAATGTCATCACGACCCATTCAAAGAGACCAACAAACCCAGGACAAATAAAGGCCGTTTTAGACGTATCTTCTTCGGCCATGAATATCTGATTATAACCAGCGTTGTCGTCAAGAAAATTGACAACCTGATGTCCTGAAGCGTCATTGATTAACATATCGGCTATAGGCATAGGATACTCATCTTTAGGAGTGGCTCTATTCAAATCTCTAAAATCAATGCATACCCTGATCTTCCCAGTGTCTTTCTTCTCCACAGGCACGATATTAGAGACCCACTTCGCATATCTGCATGACTGGATAAACCCTGCTTGCAATAACCGATTAATCTCCTCTTTAATCCGGTCATATATTGTAGAATTAAAACGGTGAGGATGTTGCTTGAAAGGCCTGAACCCCGGCTTAATAGGAAGCCGATGCTCAACAAGTTCTCGGCTTAATCCAGGCATCTCCATATAATTCCATGCAAAACAATCAACATACTCTTTCAAAAGCGCGATTAATTTTAATTTATAATCGGCTTCAAGGTTTTGATTTACAAAGGTCGGCCTAGGTATGGAACCATCCCCAATATCCACTTATTTGAAAGGGTCGGTCGACGTGAAACCTTGGCCCAACTTATTGAGCTCACCAAAATCATCAATAGTTTCACAATTATCGGTCTTATAGGTCCGATACTGCTCAACACGATGCTTTAACGAATCAACATTAGCATCCATCAAATTACATGATAATGTTGAACCGATTGTCGATCGGCTTTAAAGGCACTGGTACAAAACCTTCCCTAGTAACACTAACAAATTGGAAATCAGAAAGGTCTCGACCAGATAAACAAGCAATAGTATCATGCCCCCCGAGCAAAGGAGCATCGGCCGTAGCTACATAGGCCGATGAATCTGAGTGCACTACTTCAACATCGTTCCCCACCCATTGAATGAGAAACTGATGCAGGCTAGAAGGAATGCACCGATTAGCATGAATCCAATCACGCCCGAGTATAAGATTGTAACTACCTTGTATGTCGGCGACGAAGAAAGCAGTAGCCAAAGTCTTGCTCCTAACAGTAAGTTCCATGGACGCAACTCCTTTGGCAGGAATAGGATCTCCTCCTCCGACTCCAGTGATAGTCATGTTGGTTTTGATCAGCTCTTCATCAGTGCCACCAAGCATCTGGTAGAGCGAGTATGGCATCAAGTTTACGATTGCCCCACTGTCGACCAACATATTGTGAACTGGTGTACCATTAATGTGGCCCTTTATATGTAACAGCTTGAGATGATTGACAAATTCCTCTAGCTTTTGGAACACAGCAGTCTGTGTAGCGAAGTTGAATTCCGCTGCTGTCGAATCATCTCCGACCACGTAGTAGTCGGCTGATAAGTAAACTACATTGACCTCCGCCCTTTCTGGGGAAGGTTCGTAATCCACCATCTCCTCATCTTGTTCTTCAGGTAATTCTTCACTGGCCGCGGCAATACCAGCGGAGGAAACAAGGTCATTAAGACACGTGTCGGATCCCGTCGGAATACCAGGAACCAATTCGGTCTTGGAATCTGGTCGGGTCGGCTCAATTCTTAATTTAGCAGTAGCCGATTCAACCTGCTCGACCCCTAAACTGGTCGGCACCTGACCTGAGGTGGTCGGATTGGGGTCCGACCTGATTGGTTCCGAAGCCACTTCAGTAGATTCAGTATCCAGGCTGGTCGACTTAGGATCTGACCTGTTTAGTTCTACAATTGCCAAAGTCGGCTTTTGGTTACAAGCCGGCTCTTCACCCCCTCGCTTGCCCTGAGGGAAAACAGGATGTGTTGAGTTAAATATATCCTCCCTCATTTTCTCAAGCTGCTCCCGCCTCTGTTTGTTACAGCGAGCTCTCTGCAGCTTCCTTCGCTGAGTTTTACTCAAACCAGGAGGACACCATCTGGGCTGCATGTATTTGGGATTACGCTCAACAAGTTTTTCTACCTCTACCCCAGCTGAAGTATCTTGAACGTCTTGAACCTTTGCTGGGGTGGAATCCTCAATCACCATCGGCTTTTTTTCATTAATGATGGGAACCTCCATAGAGCCGACCGTAATTGTGGGCACAGGATCAGGTCTGGTCGGGGAAACAATAGGAGCACTTGCACCCTTTTAGGCACATAGATTTGTCGTACTTGTGCTTTCACCGTTTCCAGAGAGGTCAAGGCCCTTGACGTCATCAGCCGATTCTGATTTGTGTTACTAGAACTTGGCCGATCACCCAAACGATCGAACACTGAGATCCTTGTAGGCTGCTTGGCGAGCATTCCCCATCCTGGTTGGTAGTACATATGTGCTGGCATGGGGTAAGGTATCCACACTCCTTGAGGACCCCATTATGGTGGTGGCGAAATAGGAGGGGCCCACTGATGCTAATAAGGGGCGGTCTTCGGTGCTGGAGATGCTGCCTGAGACACCATCATTTGCTTGAGCTTCTCATCCTCACGCTTCAGAGGAGTAGACTCTCTTTTTTTAATGGCCGATTCTGGGAATCAGCCTTTTGATGTTTGTACTTAGCCATGAGCTTTTCAAAGGTACACGACTCTCTAGCAACTTTCCCCTTGCTCTTTTCCACATTAGTCTTCCAAATGCCAACTTCGGGCTTCTGTGGGACAAACGTGCGTAGGACATGTACTCCGGAAGGGACAGAGTCTTTAGAATCAGCTAAACCGACTGCATCAGTCAATTTATTGGTTCTACTGGGGTTAGGAGAAACCAGCTTGACCTGGTCAGCCTTTTGATCCAACTGCAGTGGCTCCTTTGAAGATGAACCAACCTAGTCGGATTGAGAGCTCGACCTGGTCGGTCTTTGTTGTGTCGCCCTGGTCTCGAAATATCTTTGTCTATACAGGTGTCGTGCCGATCCTGCAGTGATTGTGAGCTTACTCTTGCCATCATCACCCTTCTCGAGCACCACCTTGCATCCCGAATCATTCTCAACATTCGGTGCAACCCATGGTTCGCCGACAACATTCTTCCCTCTGGTCGTATCGGCTTGCTCTGGACGAATCAGAATAGCAGGGTTCCCTGCCTCCACCATATGAACCGGGAACGGAGCAGTACTGATCTGCATCTCGGTAAGACTCAATCGTCCTTTATTAAGGGCCAATTGGACCTGTCGACGAAAAACATTGCAATCGTTAGTGGCGTGAGAGAAAGAATTATGATATTTGCAATAAGCCCTCCTCTTTAGTTCGTCGGGTGATGGCAAAGTATAATTAATTTTGAGATAACCGAATTTAAGCAATTCATCAAATATTTGGTTACATTTGGAGAAATCAAAAGTAAACTTTACTTCCTCACCCCGATTTTTTTGAATCGGTTTGAGGGAAGGACAAGTGACTAGTTTATTCTGTGTTGGCCATAAAAGCTTAGCAGCGTAACAATCTTTAGACTCATCGTCAGAACTACCAGAATTCATCTCGGCAATATGTACGCCCGACCGATGAGTCTTATGAGGATCGTAAGGTTCTTTAAGGCGCGATTCTATTAAAACGGCCTTCTGCAAAAGCTGATTTACATTAAAGAAATCATGATGCTCGAGCTTATCTTTGATCTCCCGACGTAGACTAGCGAGACATAGATCTGTTAGATCTCTGTCGGAGATCATCAAATGAAAATATCGGTTCTTAATTTCTTTAAAACGCTTAAAGAAGTCGACCACAGGCTTGCTACGTCCTTGTCGAACCGACGTGAGGTGTGATAACCTAGTTTCTTGAACCCCTGTCATAAAAGTGATTATGAAATTTTTCTTCTAACTCGGCCCAAGAACCTATGGTGCATTCTGGTAGTGACGTAAACCAGGCGAAAGCCGTACCAGTAAGAGATAAAGGAAAATGTCGTACATTCATATAATCTAAAGTACTAGCTTCGCCCATTTGTGTGAGGAACATGCTGATATGCTCCATACTTGTTTTAATACCGTCACCACTAAACTTATAAAAATCCGGTACCCTCCAACCGTCAGGTGCTTTCATAAAATCAAAACATGAATGGTACGGTTTAGAATAAGTGGTCCTGATAGGCTTAAATTGGACCCCCAAACTGGTCTCAAGAGACCTAGTTATCTCTTCCTTGAACCGATTTATGGCTCGTCCAAAATCGGTGTCAGCAAGGTTAGGAGTGCCACTATGCATGAGATTGTGGCTTGGGGACTTCGGTGGATTGGGCAACACTGTTCCCTGTCCTCCTGAATGTAACACCTATGGTGATTAATATGTAATTAACCTGACATGTCATCATCTTTAGTCATTAATCTTTCTTGCCATGCATTTATGTTTGCCTAATGCTTGTTTTGCATTTACCTTTTTCTGAGGTGACTTGTGTAGTGATCTCTTTTTCAAAAAAAACCCTAAAGGCCCAAATCTTCCTTTAAGGGCAAAATGGTAATTTCATCTCTGTGTCTAGCTTTGTGTAAATCTTGTTCAGTTGAGTGTCTTGATGTTTTGTTGTGTTGATCAAAGTTAAAAATCAGAAATAGAATTTAAATTCCTTTTGAAAAACCCTGATTTCCAAACCCTCGTTTTTACCCCTCTTTTATTAATTTAAAAAACTATTCAAAATTTGAGGTTGGTCCTTTTAGCAAAGTTGTAGATTTTGTCAAAAGGAACAACTTTGGTATTTGCAGATTTTCAAGTTTCAATACAAAATCAGAGGTAATTTCAAATTCCTTCAAACTTCAATTTTGTCCCTTTTTCGATTTTCAAAATTATCTCAAAAACTTTTGAGTTTCAGAAAAAGTTTATATTGGCAAAGTTGTAGATCTCAAAATTTTAAGCAACTTTGGTGTTTTGAGTTTTCTTTGTGTAGTTCAAGTTTTGGGAGTAATTTCAAGATTTCAGAAAGGGAAAGTTTTGCTTTAAATGTCATCACTGTGCACGAGCTTTAAAGCCAGGGGGCCCCGGCTACCGGCAAGGCCGCCGCGCCGCGCGCGAGCCTCGCCGCCCATGCCGAGCCCGGCTGACCCGCGCCCGTGCCACGCGCGGCCAAGCGCTGGCGCTCGTTTTTCCTCTCGGCCCCTACCTACGTCTGCCTTCGCCGTTCCCTACCCCTCCCTCTTCCCCTACGGCCGCGGACAGCGAGCAGCTGCCGGCCGCCGGCAAGCCGCCCCACCGCGCACGCGTTCCCCGCCGCACCGAGCCACCCTACCATGTTCCCTACCTCCTTTAATGTCGCGCGAGCGCTCTCACCCCTCGCCCGGACCCCTCCCCAGCTCCGCCCGCGGCTATAAGAAGCCGCCGAGTTCCGCCATTGCCGCCACCACGGCGCCCCGAGTCACCAGACCACCCCAGCACCAGCCGAGCCCGCCGCTGCCATCGCCTTGAACTTCTCCAACTTTCGGAGCAACCAATTTCACCCCACCGTCCCTCCTTTCGTCGGCACGAGCGGTTCTTCTCCAACCCCGGCGAACGGCCGTGTTTCGGCTGAGCGAGAAATTCACCGCCGTGGGTGCTTCTCTCTTCCCTCCGACCCCTGTCCTTTCTTCCTCACCTCCGTGCGCTCCTAACCGCACCTCGGCGACCTCTTTTGGTGGACAGACCCGCCAGCACGCCGCTCGCCGCCGAGAGAGCTCCGCCGAAGCACCGCCAACGTCGAGCTCCCTCCTCCGACCCTGCACCGCCTCGCCGAGCCTCCCTCCCGACTCACGGTGAGCCCGCGAATCTTTCCCCACCCTCGGCTTTCCCAGCGCGAGCCCCGAGCGGCCGGTCCGCCGTCCGCCTCGCCTGCGATTCGCCCGAGCCTTCCGTCTCGCCCGAGCCTCCAAGCCAGGCCTCGGACGAAGCGATCGTTTTCCGTCTCGCCCGAGCCTCCTAGTCAGGCCTCGGACGAAGCGATCGTTTCCGTCTCGCCCGAGCCCGTTTCGCCCGAGCCTTGCGAGGAAGGAGCACAACGCTCTTTTCCTTTTTAGGAAGTTGTGAATAGTGTTCCTTTTTCTTCTTTTTGTGTGATTTTCTATGTTGCTCCAAAAATTCTGAAAATTTGATGGTAGACTCTTTATACCATGTAGTATTTTACAAAAATATGAAACTTGGACTTTGTGCAAAAATTTGAAAATAAAAAATCTCCCTTTTAATTAAGAAATGAATGGTTTTAGATTTTTAGAAAATCATGTGTAGCTCCAAAAATCATGAGATAAATTTTTATGTGCTAGTTATGTCATGTTTAGTCTCTGGTGAAATTTTGAATCCTTTTGGAGCAAGTTGATTTTTGGGTATTTATTTAAATTATTAAATAGTGCCTTTTGTTAATTAAATGTTTGATTTTTGTTAAGCACCTTAATGATCTCCAAAATTTATGAAATTTGTTTTGACATCTATTTATACCATAATGAACCTATGAGATTAATTGGGTAAATTTTGGAGCAACTGCATAAAATGACATTTTTAAATAATTAGGAAAAATAGAAAAAAAAACAATTAGGATTCATGTTGTATGCCCTGTGAGTGACTTTTGGGATTGTTTGCTGTTCATAGACCCCCACCCATTTGGTCTATGATGTTTGTGATGCCATGCTTGTTTTGTGTTTAGGTCGGATAAATGATGCTTAATAGGTTGATTAATTTTGTTTAGAGATCAAGATAAGTAACTTGGTGTCTGTTCTAGAAGTTAATTACACGATAGAAAGTTGTACTCTAGAATCAGTGGTTTTGTCTTGTGCTGTATTGATCATGTCAGCATCCTCATAAGCATACATCATTGCATCCGTATAGTGACCGAAGGAGAAGGCGTCAAAGTCGAAGCAGTCGCTGACGAACCTACCCCCGAGGCGACCCCGAGCTCCGACACCTGCACTGCCGACCCCGAGCCCGTCCTTTTTGCTCTTCAAGGCAAGCCCCGGTGCATCTTAACCCTTCCTTGTTTTCATAAAAGTTTACTTAAATGCTTTTGAGTTAAAACTACTGCATTAGGTTATAGGAGTTGTGTGATGACCTATTACCTGCACTATTTACCTCCACCAGAAAATCCACCTGCCCTGTTTAAAAACTATTTGCAAAATGCTTAGCGATGCTATACAATAGATTTGCAATAAAATACCAATTTCAAAAGTGTGATCACTTAAAGAATTTTGATGGGAATTTGGCTTTACTCCCTGCCTGTTGGCTAAGTATCTGATCCGTACCTAGTCAACAACGAGGAGAGGTTGTCCGAGCGTACGGTGCCGTCATGTTGTAGTCCGGGACTCAACAGTTGACACCGACCGGGACAGGGTTGAAAAACCGACAGAACCTGTACTCTTGGGTTAGAGTCCCAAGGTGCTTGTCGCTGGCGGAAAAATTTAGGGACCATCCGTATGGGGGCCTGCTGGCCAAGACTTGCAACTATTCACATACTTCGGAAAGCTCTGGGTCCGAGGAATCCTTTATTGGACCGACAACCGCGCACTGGGAGTGGAGAGATGGCGGAAGTAGCATGTACCCACGTGGTCGTCGTACCTGGATAGGAGTGGTGTACTGTACTTCCGGGTGGCGTAGGACCGGGCCCAATCTTGGAGGAATCGTGGTAGACGAGTTGGCATATGCAAGCTTGGGTGCTACATATGCAGTGTGGATAGGGATCCTCAGCTGAGTATTATTTATCCGGATTAACGTTGCTCCTCGGTTATGGAGACTTGGTCACTGACTGTCAACGGAGAGTGGTTCTCAACTAGGTATGTTTTTGAAAGGTAAAATCAATCATGACAATGGAGAATTGAGAAATACGGGAATCTTTCCAAAAAAAATAAAACAAGGATTTTAAAATGCTTTTTCTGCAAAATACTTGATCTTGCTTAAGCCTTACCTTGACTACCTAAGCCTCTCATTCCTGAGTTTTCTCCCCTTTTTCTTTAGTCGGGTAAGTCTTGTTGAGTACCCCCGTACTCAGGGTTTGTTACCCATGCTGCAGGTATGACTGAGTCCCCGGTGTGTCTTGCGCCCTGCTACATGACCATCGTCCAGGAAGAGGCCGATGAGGCCGAAGAGTAAAGTGTACACCCTCAGGCTGGGTGATTGCAAGTATCTTAATTTGTTGTACTCTGCTACATTGCCTATTTTCTATCTCCCGAACTTGGTTTGTAATAACTGCACCTTTAATTTTATTTAGAACCTCGGTTTGTAAAACTAATGTTATTTAAGTCTTCCGCTCTGTATTCCGATGTTATTTGTAAAAGTATCCAATGCTGTAACCGAATTGTGAGATGATCCTGCGGACGATGGGCGCTAATGCAGCCCAGTGACGAACAGTCTTAATCACACGGAACATCAGTTCGGCTGTCAGTGGATGACAGGGACCGGTGGGCCATGGGATTAGGGCCGTTCCGCCACACTGAAGTTCTGTTTGTTGTTGTTCCCTGGTCGGTCTATGCAGTCCGACCAGAGTTATGATGGGCGTTATTGACATTCGTCGAGGTACCGACTTCACCACGCCTGGTCTCAACAGACCCTGATTGCTCAAAATTGATATGTGAAGTCTGTCCTCTAAAAGAATTAAAAGGCATGCCGAACTGCGGTTGTCCGATTGAAAGTTCGGGTTCGACGGTTTTACCTTCTAATTTATCCATGCGATCACTAAGTAATTTAAATGAATACTGAATAGTATTGGTAAGAGTTTTTGAAGTATCAACCAGCATTGCAGAATAATTAGCATGGGTAGGGTAAGAATCTCCAGGTACCTTAGTGTTTACCTTGTAGTTGACGTGGTAAGGACGATCTCGCTGAAGTCCGGTTCCTTGTCTTGAGTGACCCTGTCGTGCCGATCCTTCGAGCAGCTTTCCAGGAAATCCTTCAAGACGACGTCGAGCTTGGCCTGCGCTTGTTGCTTTAACTCGTCGGGGAGCTCGTCAATGCCCGCAGGACAGACGATGTTATCCTTATCAGTAGCACTGTCTTTGTCGCCCATGTTGGTAGTAGATGAAACTTCAATCGTTCCCTAGTGGAGTCGCCAAAAAATGTGTTGACGTCGGAGGTTATCCGAATCACACACCAGCAGGGCTAGAACGCCCGAAGAGGTTGCACATCAACCTGAGACAGTATGGACCCTGGCTAAGCCGACGAAAACCGATCTAGAGACCGGTTTAAGCCGATTTAGGGTTTTAGGCCCCTGTGTTGATAACTCTAGAACTCCTCCCGGGAAGATCCGTCGGGGAGAAGCACGTAGAGGTTGTCCTAGGACCAGTAAGGCCGTCGAGCCTCGCCGGGAGACACGCCAAACAGCAAAATAGAGAGAGGAAAAGAGTAAAAGGGATAGTAGATTGATTTTGATCGATTAGGGTTGGATGCCTCAATCGGACATGATCCTCTCATATATAGAGGGGACTGGTCTTATCCCAATAGGAAACATCTCCAGATACGATCTCCAAGTTTCCTATTCGAACTCCACCAAAATATGGAATTCAAGAGTCCAATCCGGACTAGACAAGGTAAATCCGATCTCGCTAATCTTTGAATCGACTAAACCGACTAAATGGGCTTTATAAATATCAGCCCAAACCGATTATACCAATCAACAGATTATCCTTACAAAGAAGGATCTTTGAATTGGCATCCGATTCGGCGCTCATCACCATCTTAAGACTTCCGACCAGCATTACCTGGTCGGAAATAGTACAACTGGTCGTAATACCTCAAACGATCAGGTTCATCTTACTTAAAACATTCGACCCTCAATTTAAAGATCAATTCATCCTCAAAATATTATGAGCCGAATACGTCTTCTAATCTCAATATTTACCTATGACACTTTTGAGTGTCAACATTTCCAAATACCAAAAGATCGGGAGATATCATTATCCTTCATCCCTTATCCAATTCGTGTACCAAGGGTCTATTTTGAGAGCTCAAATATATGAAAAAGATATTCAATTGAGCCCCTATTCATCCCCCGATAGATGTGGGGGTCTCATTTCTCTTTCCTGAACCTTTAGATATAGATGCCCCCATCCTTCCCCCCTATTTCTCATTCTCTCTTCCAATAAAGCTGACAAGTGGACCAATGAACGGGGTCTATGGCAATACAATAATGTAAAGCAGGAAAAAATCAGGAGGTTAATTGGAGTACACTGAGAAATAAGGGATGACATATATGGGAGACTCATTTGAAAGAATAGGAGGGCAAAGTTGGAGGGCTTGGATAGAGTTGCTCTAAGGCTAGTCTTGTTAATGAATTTTATCTGTATTTAACAAGTTGTTACATAATTATTTAGTATTTACTAGTAAATATGTTGGTATGTTACAACTTAACTTAATAAACATAGGAATCAGTCACTATATTATCATTAGACGCGAGTTGTTTTAACTTGTATGAACGCAAGTCATACGTCTGGGTCATATACGAAATACGGAGAGCGTAACGACCAAATATATATTTTGGAGTTGGAATCTGTATCGAATCATCACTAGATACGAATTGTTCTAACTTGTATAAGCACATGTTATACGTTCGGGTCATTTACGAGACATGTAGAGAGTGAGTGGGCAACTATCGGATTGTTATGGAGAGGATAATGAAATTTTGGTTCTTTAATGTGTTATGATTACAATGGTGATTAAACTTTTCTAGCTCAGTCGTTAACTGAAGATGAAATATAGAATTAAATATTTATAAAAATAATAAATAAAATTATGTATTAGAAGTGATTATTTCATTTATATTTTATTGTATTCTATATTTTATATAAGAACAACATTATAAGACTCTCCGTCTATAGGTTGAAGTAGTGGCAGAGGTAACTGGCTTGCGCCCAACCTTCCCGTACCTCCTATTTAATTAGATATTAAATTATCTAATTACCTAGCTAATGATATTATTCGTACTCTAACTTTTTTTTTGTCCTTCCTCCATATTAATCTCTAATATTATCTAATTGAAATATTGTATTCCTATTATTTTCGCCATCTCTTTTGTTATTCTTATTATTATCTATCAAACATCAGTTTATCCCATAGCACACCTTTTAATTAGCTAGTTGAAGGGTCGAGATGGCGGACTAGAGGAGGGTGAATAGTCATTTCTAAAATTAATCGCAGTGACTAACCGAAACAAATACGAAATTAAAACTATCAGTCTAGCCAAGACTACACCCCTCTATCTAAGTTCACTAGCACATTTCAAAGAACCTATTTAAGCAACAAAGGTGTCCGGTCTAGAAGTAAGGTCACACAAAACTATGCAACTACTACTTCAAACACTGGGGAGCTCCTACACAATCTAGTAAGCAAAATCACAAAGCTCCTAAGCTTACTAGCAATACTTAATAACAAGGCTACACAAAAAGCCAAAATATAGAGCTCAAATTACTTAGCTATACAAACTAAGCAATGTGACTAACAAAGCTACTCAAGCCAATTAGTCACGCAAGAGAGCTACTTCTATGCTACACAAGCAAGGAAGGTAACTAGCAAGCTACATGTAACACCCCTGGTGTTAAGCAGTAATTAAAACCCTAAATAAGTTGATTAGTATGCATAATCATCTAACATCATGGCATAAAAGCATTTCATGTTTAAGTCATGATTGTGATGCTTTACATGTTTAACTTGAGTGTTGAATGATTATGTGTGGTAACTTCTATGTTTGACTTGTATGTTGTTTGAATGTGTTGTGTGTATCACCTGAAATGATAAGTAGAAAACTCTAATTTCCAATGTCCATTTTTATCCCCTTTTCTATAAGTCAAAAAGTAAGTCAAATTTTAATATAATTTCAAAAGCAAAGTTGTAGCTCTTATTGAGAGATACAACTTTGGTATTCAAATTTTTTAAAGTTTCCGTACAAAAGTTTGAATAGATTTGAAATCTTTCAAACCCTAAATTTGACCCCTAAACTGTATTTCAAAAACTAAAAAGATTTGGAACTTGGACCTTTAAGAAAAGTTGTAGAGGAGATTAAAAGAAACAACTTTTATTAAGGAATATTTTCAAGTTATTAAAGAAAATCCAAAGTAATTTGAGAAACTAGATTGATTAGGGTTTCAAATTAAAAATTAATTTCTAAAATCAGTTTTACCCCCTTTTCCGTAGTTCAAAAATTAATCATAATTTTGAGATGATACCAAAAACAAAGTTGTAGATAATTTTATAAGGAACAACTTTTATATTGGTAAAATTTGAAGCTAATAGTCAAATTCAAAAGTAATTTTGAATCTAAGTTTGAATGCTTTTCAAATTCAAAATATGATTTGCATATTTTGGGTGTGCTCCTTAAATGAAAGTTGTAGATCCTAATTTTTGGAGCAACTTTGATGTT
Organism: Coix lacryma-jobi var. lacryma-jobi; assembly: GCA_009763385.1. NCBI lineage: Eukaryota > Viridiplantae > Streptophyta > Magnoliopsida > Poales > Poaceae > Coix > Coix lacryma-jobi. Next base: position 43,383,331 of record CM019823.1, on the reverse strand, counting down.
GGGAGTTTTTCTTATTGCGTAGTGTTTTTGGGAGAATTAGAGGAAGGAAGTTTGTTTAGTTCTCTGTGCTACAGTAACCGGCTGCGTCTAGCTACGCCGGTGCCACCGTCATCGTGCTCGCGCGTTCATGCTTGCGCCATGATAGCGTCCGCGTGTCCTTGCTCAAGCTGGAGGTGGCAACCCAACAAATTAGTTTCTATGCACTGTCGCCATAAAAATATTTTTACGTAGTCTAACCTTGTCCTGCGTGTTAGCACCGGGATGGTTGAACTGGCTAGGAAAATTGGCTGGGGCTGCCTGCGCGGCGTATACCCAATAATAACCTGGCTACCTGAGGGAGGAGAGGTCGCCACGCACATCAAGCACTCCGAAACAAAATCCAAACTGAACTGTAACTCCAACCCAGATCGTCATGCACAAGAAACGCTGAATTGAAAACGCCTCAGGCCTCGACTAGCTGGCATAATAAGGAGTACTCTGCTAGTGTACTATGTATATACACTTTGTCTTTGTCGTCACGTCTGTTCGTCTCAATCGGGACAATCGACTTGGATTGGATGGGTTAGTCCCGCGGCGTCCGTACCAACAGCCTGATTGCTGTTGCTCACGTTTATATTGATATAGTATGTATATATAAGAAAAAAAATATATGAAAGGAGACTGATTCATCATGCTCGTATCGTCACAATATGTTATTGCGATGCGAGTAGTTGGATAGTGTAGCATGGATAATAATTTCGCCAGCAGCTGGCTGTTAGCTTATGCCATGTCACTTAAAGTCAGCATCAATAGAAACACATATAGTAAGTAGACTATAAGGTTGGTTGTAAGAAATATTTTAATATCTAATGCTTGTGTGCGTATATTATCAATTGGGATCTATTGAAAACTATAATTGTGTGGCTATTTCATCAAACACACAAACGTAAAATCTACATCAATAACAAATACCACATAGAAAATATTAGAGAGATTCTATAAGACTATAATAGATTAACTTCAACTGCCTATTTATTAAAAGAGAAGAAAACACCGGCTCCGTTACTAAAATAAAAGAAAAAGAAGCATCAGGTCCCTATGATTTAGCAGGCAGTTTATGCATGCCTTGCCGGTGTGGCCGGCGCACGGGATCAGACAGGAGGTAAGCGGAGGACGAAGCGCCGGTTTTGCTGCCCGCACTAGGCTGGGTACGGGCGTTTTGTCCTCGTTTCTTGCGTTTCAGCCGGCGAAGAGTTAAGGGCGTCCCCAATGATGTTTAAATCACTACCTATTTGGTCTCTAGGAAGAATGTTATTGGTTCTCAATGACAACTTACAAATAGCTAGCTAGATGAGACATATAAATAAATACTATTTTGATGAGACAACGTACAAAAGTAGCACTTTTATTGGCTATCGAGGAAAGAGATCAAATAGCTAGCTATTGGGAAGTCGCTAGCTATTTGATCTCTCTCCTCGATAGCCAATAAGAGTGTTACTTTTTTATTATTTTTATACGTCATCTCGCTAGCTATTTGTAAAGTGCTATTGAGAGCCAATAGAATTCCTCCTAGCTAGCTATTTGACGACCATTGCGGATGGCCTAAGCGCCCGTCCTGCCTTCTCTCTCCTTTTCTCTATCTGCCACATCAGATTTTCATGACGTGTATGTCTTCTCAGCCAGCTGACTAGGCTCTATAAGAACGATTTTATTATATATTTTGTATAATTTTATTTCCTCGAGTGCCTTTTGTTCACCCTACCACCTCTCAAGGTCATTGGTCCTACAAGGTAAAGATGGCCCGAAGGCCCGGCCCACGACCCGGCCTTTTGGTCTAACCCAAGCATGGCACACGGTAGCTAGCGGGCCCAGACCGGCCCGATATATATAAAAATAAAATAAATATATATATATATATACACATCTATAAAAATAAATATAAATACATATACATATAATATATATATATATAAACATATATAAAAATATAGATTTAAAGGCTAAATCTAGTTGTGGGCCTCACGAGCCTAGCGGGCCTTCAGGTCGGCCCGAGCCCTACCTGGGCCGGGCCTAGGCTGACGGTGGGGCACGAGGTCCAACCTCGACCCGGCCGGTGGCTCACCATGCCTTGGTCGGCTCAGCCCGGTCGGGCCATCTCTTGCCTGGGCCCGGGCCGGGTCGGCCCGATGGCCATGTATACTACAAGCGCCAACGATATGAGTATACCGCAAAACATGACAATAAAGACCAAGCCGTTAGAGAGCCTGAGAGAAAACTATAAATTGTAAACCTTACCACTTGTAAACCTTACCACTATCAGCTGACTATATTAGGTCAGTCTCAGTGAAAGGTTTCACCTCCCGGTTTCCAACACGTGAAACTTAACATGAAATAGCGTATCTCTCTCAATCCATAATTTCATTGCACAGTTTAGAATACTTAATTTTTTTTTTTGTCCCACCGATCTCTCTCCCTTCCCTTCCCATCCTCTCTTCGCTTTTCTTCCATGCATGTGCTTGTAGCCAGAGAAGGTCCTCGTTGTGTGGCAGCTCATTGCGTCGTGGCCAGAGGAGATGCTTCAGTGTGCACTGGCCGGGCGGCGTAGTCCGCGCACGCAGCCGGCGATGGCCTCCAGCGTGGCGGAGCCCGCGTCTACGACCACAGGTGTACTCTCCCGCATGGCGGAGTTCGCAGCCGTGGCCGGAGCCCGCGTCTGCGGTAGGTAGTGCCCTCCCACGCGCGTCCGACGGCGCCCCCGTGGCGGAGCACGCGCCCGCGGCCGCAGGCGCCCTCGCACGGCCGGAGCCCGTGCGTGCGGCTGACGGCGCCCTCCCGCGCAGCGGAGCTCGCGACCACTTCAAGCGCCTGCGCGGCGTTCGGCGGAGCTCGCGCCTGTGGCCGGAGCCCACGCCTGCGGCCGGCGGCGCCCTCACTCCAGTGCGGCGGAGCTCGCAGCAGATCCAGTGCCTGCGGCCGGTGGTGCCCTCGCATCCCTTGCTGCGGTGGCCGGCAAAACTGGGGTCGAGCCTCGCATTCGCAGCGGCTGGCGCTCGCCCTCGCGACGGATCTCGCGGGAGGCTCACGACGGAGACGCGTTGGAGAAGAAATGCCTGCGTTGAAACGAAGTTGTGGCCTCAGTGCGGGTTTCACGGCGTTTCCAAAGTTTTGGAAACCGGGCTCATTCGTTCAGTGACCATGAAATCTTTTCCTTCTCTCTCCTACGAGTTTCATGCAAAGATTCCATTTTTGCTTACATGGCACCTCATTTAACGTGCATGAAATCCTCCGTGAAACTCCATTGAGACTGCCGTATCTTAAAAGAAGTGGTTACCATTACGAGTCGAAGACTTACCCATGGCCACGAGTCCAACCAGGAGGTAAATCAGAAACCTGTTCCGGACCTTACGCACTCTTTGCCGGTTCAGAATCTTGTGTTCTCTGTCTCTCTCCCTTTCCGCCAATCCCAGGCTTGCATTGCACCCTCGAGTTCCCGCCGTAATAAAAAGGCGCCGCCAGACCGAAGCTTCGGCGCGTACTCCGTACGTACGTGGCGCGGCCTTTTAAGGCAGGCAGAGCCGCAGAGGCAGTTGCTGCAACTGCAACCGCGCGCGCGCTCGCGGGACAGGTCAAACCAAACTCGCGAGTCGCGACGCCGCAGCCGCACCCCGCCCGCCCCACGCCACGTCCCCCTCAACCGCCCGTCGGCCTCAACGCGGCGAAGCAAACACAGATCGATGAGCTGCTAGCCTGCTAGCTGCCCTGGCCCCCGTCCGCATCCGCACCCGCTTCCCTTCCCTTGCCTTGGCATAAAAGACTCCGGCGCGCAGCCCCCACCGGCCACCGCCGCCTGATCACAACTCCTCGCCCTCGATCGCCCACTCGGATTGGTTCGTTCGGTTACCGCCGACCATCAGCGCGCGCTGGCCGTGGCCGCCCGCCCGGCCATGGAGAATAAGAAGCTGCTGCTGCCGCTGGCGGTGGCGCACAAGCACGCGCACGCGCACGGGGGCGGCGGCGCGGAGCGGATGTGGGCGCGCCCGTGGCGGTGGGCCAAGACCGCCTTCGTCCTCGCGGCCATGCTCGCGTCGCTCCTGCTCGTCTGCGCGCCGCCGCTGCTCGTCGTGCTCCTCGACCTCGCGCTCCCGCCGGCGCTCCTGTCCGCGACCCTCCGCGCCGGCGCCGGCGACGGCGACGGCTCGTTCGCGCCAGCGGTCGTGGCCCAGGCACGGGCGTTCGACTTCCGCTCCTCGCTCGTCGACCTGCCCGCCGTCTCCGCGGCGCGCGCGCTGCTCATCCTCTGTGCGTACGTGGTGTGCGGCGGAGGCGGCGCGTACCTAGGGGTGGTGGCGGCGTGCGTGGCCGGGTCCGTGTCCTACGTGCTCGCCAAGGCCGCCGCCGTGCTGCCGCGCCGCGCCGCGCTTCAGGCGGGTGACGGCCGCGCCTCCGCCGCCGCCGGCACGGAGGCCATGCTCCTGCTCTCCCTGGCGCTCGCCGCCGCGCACCTCGCCGCGGCGTACCGGACCAGCTGCCGCGAGCGACGGCGAATGCTCGTGTACAGGATCGACGTCGAAGGCGCCGTGAGTACCATCGCTTCCGTTTGTTGCTCAAAGCTTCACGTCTGCGCAACGCAATGCTCCCTCCTCCTAGTTCTATTCTACTCGTAGATGCGAATAACTTTCTTTTGTTTTTATTACCTGAGATGAGAGAGAAAAAAAACTTGTTCGCGCGTAGTTGCAGTTGCGGTGCAGGCTCGCCAGGTACGTAGTATGGCCTTGAGCATAGTGGGTGCCATGATTATTCTCACGAATAATCCAGGCATTTTGTTGGGTACATCGACACCCAGACACCTCTGCTTTCGGTGACAAAGAGGAGGATAGGATATCAGATTCTCGGTGCATTGTCATCGTCATTAACGCGTTCCATAGTTTAGGCACAAAGGTTAAGACAGGCTAAGCTAGTCGGCTTAATAAACTACTCACTGTATAACTATTATTGCCTTGGTCTAATTGGGCTTCCAGATAAACGGACCAAACATCATATAAAATTTGTGATCTTTTGCTGATGAGAAAAGTTAAGTTCCTTTTTTTTACTGAACTGGTTAACTTTCTATATGCAGGTGAGGTTAAAAGGAGGCCATCAAACACCCAAAGGGCTGAAGCAGTGTAGCGTCTGACACCCTGTTCCCATCATCCTCACTGTTAGCATCAGCCACATCACCATACACGTACGTAGAAAAAGATTAATATCCTTTAGGAGCAAATTTTGGTCGAGTTCGTCGTCATCATGTGTACGTTGTCACTGCTAGCTGCAAAGTGAACATACTGTAAATACGAAACGGTCATATATATGCTTGTTATTATTACACCCGGCCTCCTGCGATGCAGACGCAGGACAGGACGAGCCGTGTTCGATGCCCGGTTTCTCCGTGCTACGTTGTGTGTCCCACACAGTTACAGTTGCATTTTATTTATGTCGTATCCTTCTGGAAAAACCAGACTTGTATGTATGTATATATCTGAATTCTGAAGATAATTCAGTGGCTGCACATAAAATAAAACCAACCATGCTGGGACTGGGGATCGATGGAAGAAATTTTCCATGCTGCACCAACCAATTTCAGTGAAGCTTCGTCTTCACTGAAGAATTTTCGCTTTTCAAAAGGAGGGAGACACGGCTCAGGTCAAATGTCGTTCTACCGCCTCCTCCTAACGTTTCAGACCAAGCTACCTCAGGACAAAAATTAGGGGAGACATCTGATTCTGAGACCAGGAACCTTCTGCTTCTTCTTGGCGCCAGACAAGTCGTGTTTTTCGTTAGGCTTCATCAAGTTTCTGATACTGAAAAGCGAAAACCGATACAGAGATACCCAGTTTGGAAGTGCCAGTTCACACCGTGGAAAATACCGTGGTCAGAGACGGCAGCAGACCGAAGATCTGTGTAAAATCTGCAGGCCGGGGAGCGCAAAGAGGAGCTTGCGTTTAAAAAACTCGCGTCAGTTGGCTTGAACAGAAGAGTCGTGTTACTAATGTAATGAGAGACCAGCGCACACCCAGCGATTGAGAAGATAATGGAGCTCTCGTTCGGCAAAAGCACAGGTGATGATTGATGAATGGATGTGCTCTGAAGGTGGGGTGACAGAAACAGCATGCAACCCTGACAAGATAATGCGATAAAACTCGCACGCAGGTCACGTCGTGAAGATCGAGTGCATGTTTGGCTCCGGCCTTCGGAGCTAGATTGACAAATGTTTTTTGGGCCACGAAATCACGAAAATGCGCCAAATCTGTATATGCTTGTGCAACTAAAAAGCTCGAAAAAAGGGGCTTTATTACAGTATATAGGCATGACCCAAACAGTTCCGTCACGAAGAATTTGGAGCCACGAAATTTTGTAGCGCTGAAGCTCCTATTTGGACATTTCCACTCTGTTTGCTTCTTTCTTCTTCTGAATAAATAATTAAATATCCAGTTTGTTTGCCGGAAAAACCTTTATGGAACATACTGTACTACTATAGCAGGAGAAACGTCCTGTGGAACCTCCGACAAACAGGTTAAGAAGGTCGGCCCAAGCCCAACAGTGGCTGGGGCTGAAAGGATACTAAGTTACATGGATGAACGGACAGATCCATTTCCCTCAAAAAAAAAAAAACGGACAGATCCATAGGAAAAGGTCCATTTAGCTTCCTCTTCCTCAACTATCAACGTTGTTTCATTTTTCTCTTAGAACTACGAAACCAGATAAGTAATACACTCTGAATTGCACCCCTAGCTGATTTTGACTATGATCCCGTCCTATATGTAGCACCACGTCAACCTTAAGGGCTTGTTTGGATGCACATGTATTTAGCTAAATCCACATGTATTGAAGTGTATTTGAACTAAGTTACACTTCAATCCATGTGGTTTGAGATAGATACATGTGCATCCAAACAAGGCCTAAGGCTATGTTCGTTTTATTCTATAACCAGGGGGATTGAGGGGGATTAAATCTCATACAAGTCAAAATCCTCCTCAATTCTCTTCATCCCCCCCCCCCCCCACCCCTCAATCTCCATGGTTTTGAGACTAAACGAACAAGGCCTAAGGGAGAAAATAGAATACGCTAAAAGTATATATGGATCAAATAGACTTTAAAATATAAAAATATTTTTACAAATAATTATCCGATATTTTATTCTAGAAAATTATGCAACTAAAAGTACTAATTATGGTTTATTCTACATAATTCATAGACATTTTGTTTTAGCTCGGAATATTCATATTTTTGGTAAAATTTTGTTCTATCTTCTGGTGTATACTACTACATAGCTATGCACGCTTTGCCGCGCCGCAATATAAACCGTAACTATATTGGTCAGTTGTTGCCGCAATATAAACCGTAAGTATATTGGTCAGTTGTTGCATGTTGATTTCATCTTCTAACGTCACTGCTCGCTGGTTGCGGGTAACCTTTTCAGAAAGAATGAAAGAATCTTATGAACTCGTGTAGCGCAGCCTCACATTATGCTACCTTGTTTATTTCCTCGTCCAAAAACTTTTCACCTATTACATCGAATGTTTAGATATATGCATGAAATAAATATTAAATATATACTAAAAATAACTAATTACATAAATTGCGATAACTTTGCGAGACGATTTTTTTAAGTCTAATTAGTCCATGATTTGATAATATTGTGCTATAGTAAATATATGCTAATGATGGATATAGTCTTAATTTCATCTCATGGTTTTCAAACGAAATATGTAATTTTTTTATTAGTCTATTTTTAATAGACTAAATTAGTGCCACAACATTCGATGTGACACCCAAAAAATTTTCATCCTCCAACTAAACATCTAGTATCTGATATTTTTGGTAATATCATTAAACAACTTTGGAGTATTTCACCAACAGAGAAGAAAAATTAAAACTACCTCTCATCGTCGGTTGTGAAAAAAATAGGCACAAATAAAAGTGTTAAATAAAATATGTTGGTTAAATATTTTACTATTAATCCGTGTTAGTCAAACTTTTTAAAATTTGACTAATTTTATAGAAGAGAGTAATAATATCTATGATATAAAATGAATGCGTTATGAAAATATATTCTATGATATATCTAATGATATGAATTTGATACTATCAAGCTTGATAGTTTTTTTTTCTAGAAATTCGATTAAAATTTAAAAAATTTAACTTAACCACTCTAAGAATTAATTCTTTCATGGACAAAGAGAGTAGTATTTAAATAACATCATTACATAATATTAGAGTATGAGACTGAGCAGACAAATAAACTTATCTCATTGCTGGTCGTGAAAAATTGGCAAGGCAGAGATCGTTGGTGTCCGTCACACGTTAAGCTGAAATTAGCGAAGCACAACACAACACTCACGTGACGACCACACGATGACCGAGAGCTAAGAGCTGTCTCGTTGTGCCAATTGTCCTGCGCGTATAGATTTATATATATTATTGAACGCGCTACAGTCACACCGATTTTTGAATAGAATAGAAAAATATATCTGCAAAAATCTTAAAAGGAAAAAAGTAGAAAAAACATAAAAGAAAAGGAAAAAATAAAGAAAAAAAATAAAAAAAATGCTACAGTAACCCGACCCGCAGGAGGGCGCCAATCCTCCCACGGGTATAGACTAGTAATAAAAAAAAATGCTACAGTAACCTGACCCGCGGGAGGGCGCCAATCCTCCCGCGGGTATAGACTAGTATTATGAAGTTTTCTTTTATCTTATATGGTATCATTTTGTGTTTATTTTATAGTAGAATCTAGTATATTTAGTCAAAGTTGATGACCCAAACTACGCAGAATGACAAGTGACTTCGACGGCAACACAATTGTCACTTGATAATAGATGCGATCGTCCTAGTGTAGACACAGTGGATTGATGTCGGGACAAAAAATTGCTGCTAACTTGTTACTAAAATAGGATTTGAGTGGGGTTATAGTCTTAGTCCCCACACTTTTAATAAAACGAGCAATTTGAAAAGCACATATTTATGTTGGTCACTACTTACTGTGCCTAGCCCCTGATTAAGTGACAGTTGTGTTCATACTAAATGGAATCAAGTATGAGGTGGCTGCATAAGTTTTGTATTTTTGTTGAAGTCACTTGGCCTTCAATGGTTGTCAATTATAATTAATAAAAAATGAGAGCTTGTACGACTACGTGCTAGCAAATTAAATAAACAAAGAAAAGGAGACCATAGAAAACTAAAGTAACTCAAAGCTAGGTGACAACAGATAGAGCATGATTTTGGGAAAAAAAGTGTAAAAGCAATTTCATATTTTTTTTTTAGGTAAATAGATCTTCTATGGACTTTCTAAGATCAACTAGATTTTAGAATTTTGTATTGCTTAACTTTTCTAAAAAATGAATTTTTAATTGGTAAAGTATATTATATATATATATATATATATATATATATATATATATATATATATATATATATATATATATATATATGACGATTGACTAGTGAAGGGTGCGCGCCCTCACGCGCACGTTGACTAATAAAGTATGAAAGACAATCAGAGCTGAGAGCACATTCAGTTTCCTACATAGTATATCAATGCAGTGAATACATTTACAGTTTTCAGACATTATAAAAACGAATATGTGGGTACGTTGGATTACACACCCATAGGTAACAAATTGTAATTGAGGTCATGATAGCGTAGCTAATATAAAAACTACACAGTGAGGAAAGAGGTACTTTCTGAAAGAACACCGTCTAATATACAAGCTATAGCTCGAGGAATAGATGTCTTCTCATAGTACAAGCTTTTGATTTGATGACCTAGAATCTTTCTTAGCTTTATAGGACTGGCATGTTAAAGAGATGTTGGATGCCTTGCATGTGTGAAATATAACCATGCGCGTGTCACAAAATGGTAGCAAAATCAATGTTACAAAATAATGAAGCCGACATCTTGTTGGGTAACATATTACCTGGTGTAAGAAACAACATAGTGAATCAGTAAATGATGGAGCTAAAAGAGAGGAACTATAGTTCATTTTTTCCCCGCTGCAAAAAACAGTGTTACAGTTGACACAAAAAAATAGTAATATATAAGAGGAATTAGGAGGGTATGCAACCAAGGCCTGTGTAATAGTTGGATTGATGCATGTAACTGTAACCTAGATGGTAATTGTTTGTACCTAGAGGTGGTGTATACTGTACTATAAGGGTTTGTGGCAGCGATATGACTTGTCAGTTGGCAAACAGGTTTCTTTGGTGCAGGATGGTGATGCATCTTTTTCTCAAAGATTTTATCTAACAGCATCACTAAAAGCATTTTTGTTCCTTCCAACACTACGTTGTGTTTTGCTAGGCTGTTTAAAACAAATAGCAACCTAAAAATTTGTATAAGTGTAATCAGATTATATTTTGGAACAATTAAGCTACGATTCTAAAATCTCAATGCCCATCTATAATCCATAAGCTTGCAAGAATTTATACGACCAAGGCACTATAATTTTTCTCTATAATCCATAATCCATCGCTAAGGAGTTTTAAATTATGATGTGTCCCATAAAACCAAGGCACTATAATTAAACATGTGGTATTTTACTGAAGACTTTGGCAGCTAAAAATTAAAGATTTGAAAAAAATAGTTGTATCTCTGAAACTTTTGTCTAGGAATAATTCCATAAAGATCAGATCACCCCTATAGAACTCTCTGAGTGCTATACATTATAATTCATGCAATGAACTAAATATCAAATCCGTAAACACAAAGGAGGCTTCAATTTAAAGAATTTTTGTGCAGAGTTAGGCCTCTGAAAAACAGGTATAATACATTGATGGATTGAGAAATGTATCGTAGCAGGGAAATAGAAGCTGTGATGACAGACCGAGGAGAAAATAAAGTGCTAACAAAGAGGCCATGAATATAAAAGGGTGTGGTTTATTACCTGAAGGGCGGGTAAAGGGTCGAGATGACGGACTAGAGGGGGGTGAATAGTCTTTTCTAAAATTAATCTCACCGGCTAACCGAAACAAATGCGGAATTAAAACTATCGGTCTAGCCAAGACTACACCGCTCTACTTATACTCTATGACACGTTACAAAAGATCCTAATCAATGCAAATAAGGTGTCAGGCTAGCTAGAGCTCACCTAACCAATTCTAGAAGCAAGGTCACACAAGCCTATGCAACTAGTACTTCAAGCGCGGGGGAGCTCCTACACAATCTAGCAAGCAAAGCACAAAGCCTAAGCTCACTAGCAATGCTCAATAACAAGGCTACACAAGCCAAATTAGAGAGCTCAACTTAGCTAAACAAACTAAGCAATGTGACTAGCAAGACTACAAGTCAACTAGTCACGCAAGAGAGCTACTTCTAGGCTACACAAGCAAAGAAGGTAACTACCAAGCTACACAAGCTAACTAATTACAAGAACAACTACACAAGCATAATATACATAAAAGTAATTACAAGCTTGTGTATGGGGAATGCAAACCAACGGGATGAACAAGGTTGACACGGTGATTTTATCCCGAGGTTCACTTGGTCGCCACCAAGCTAGTCCCCGTTGAGGCAAGCCCAAGGTTGCCGCCGATCCTCTTGCTAGTGGTGACCCTAAGTCACACTCTCCACGATGGAGTGCTCACCAAGAGCTCTAGCTTCGATCCGGCCGGACCACTTGGCGCTCTTCGCGCCTCTCTCTACTAGAGTTGCTCTTCGCGATCTCCCGCGGGGCGAGCACAATGCCCCTCACAAAGCTTCTCCGGAGCCACGCACAATCTTCACACGGGCTTCACGACGGAGACTCAATCACCAAGCCGTCTAGGAGGTGGCAACCTCCAAGAGTAACAAGCACCACCGGCTTGCAACACGAACACCTAGTGCCACTCGATGCAATCTCTCAATGCAACGCACTAGCGATCACTCACTCGCTATCGATACGCACACTAGCAAGCACAAGCGAGTTAGAGGGCTCCCAAGCACATCAACACCAGCCACCAAGGCTTTGGAGTGCTCAACCACCAGCCCAAGGCCGGTTACCAACGTTATTTATAGCCCCAAGGGCTAACTAGCCGTTGCCCCTTCACTGGGCAACCTGCGCCACCATCGGACGCGCCAGTCGGGGCCATGCGTCCGATGCACGGATGCTCGCCACGTGTCCCCCACGTTCAACTTTGGCCGAGCGATCCCAACGGCTACTTTCCTTCGCGTGCCAGTTAAAGTGGCATCGGACGCGCCGATGCCTAGCATCGGACGCTCCGATGCCTCTGCTCAGAACTGCGCAAACCAACACTCATATCAGACGCTCCGAGACACCTGCATCGGACGCTCAACCCCTGCGTCCGATGACACAACAGAAAGGTTCCAGAGGAGGCCAAATCACATCGGACGCGTCCGATGCTCCCTGGAAAGCACGCTCGCGCCACGTCACCTGCATCGGACTCTGCAACAGTGTTTTCTCAGCGTCCGTTGCTAGCGTCCGATACTCCTTCAACTTCTGACAGAGACTAGGGTTTGCCATCGGACGCTCGGCCCAGCGTCCGATGCTCCTCGGACCAGCGTCCGATGCTCCCAGAGCACTTCACTTCTTCTCCGAAAAACCGCTGAATCCTGCCTCGCTTTGCAAATGTGTCAACACCACTAAGTGTACAACATCATGTGTATGTGTGTTAGCATTTTCACAATCATTTTTCCAAAGGATTTTCACTGGCTCTCACCACGCCACTCGATCCTAGTAACATCGCAAAGTTAGATCGCTCAAGTGGCACTAGATGACCGATATGCAAACAAGTTTGCTCCTCTTGATAGTACGACGATCTATCCTAAACCCGGTCATAATCTTCTCTACACACCTATGACCGGTGAAATGAAATAGCCTACAATTACACCTTTGCCTTGCGCATTCCATTCCATCTCCTCCGGTGTTGATGCAACACATGCACCAACCTATCTCCAAATGATATGATCCACTTCATATCATCACATGGCCTCCATGGTCCATCGATCTTGACCTCACTTACTCTTCACCATTGCTTTGGTCCTTCGGCGCCAAGTCTTTGCTCAAGCCTCCCGACACTCGGTACCAACGGCTTCAAAGCCTCCAACTTGCCCTTCACCTTCGCAACCGGTCCATCAAGCCAAGTCTTGCCTGGATCTTCACCATCTTAGCCACATGACCACATGTCATGTTTCATGTGCATTAAGCTCCTTCTTCACATGTGTGAGCCTTGCAACATATTCCAAGCCATTTCTCCTCTATGGCATAAGTTGCTCACACATGTTCACCTGTGGACTAATCACCTGTGTAATTCACTTCAAACACATATTAGTCCACTTGTTGTCACTCAATTACCAAAACCAAACAAAACCAAACAAGGACCTTTCAGCTGGATGTGCAGTAGTCATACTCTCTTCAGTTACAGAGCTGAAAGAGGTGGTGCACTAAGCATGCATTGGCATCGTTCCTCCATTAAGGGGCAAATAATATCACCCTGCACATGTGACATATCAGACAAATTATGAATTAAAAGTTTCAATTGTTCAATTTTATCTTTCAAAATGATACATGAAGGTAAAAGAGTTATTTTATGGTTAAAATGCCTGCAACTAATCATTGTAAAATATATGGCATATGCACCCACAGAAGACGATTTGCACTCTGCACATCGCTCACACAGAGAAGTTGATATGCAGACTAAGTCTTAAAGCAATTAGAGCTTAGATTTGTAAAACTATGCACATGTGCTCACTTGCAACCACCAGTGGGTATAGAATGCAGATTAGGAAAATAATATTTTATTACCATACCAAAACATATATACTATATATAGCAAGATAAAAGAGGGCAATTGTTCTATAGCTTCCTATGGTTGTAATGAAAGCAGAAAACAAAGCCTATAATAATCTATTGCAAACAACTCTTATCTTATAAGAACCCAAAAAAACTAAGGTCCTTCCCAAATTCATGGTTAGCAAGGCAAATCTACTATGTTGATTTATCATAGCATAATTGCTCATGTACTCAAATGAGTGATTGATATGGCCGATCTGATCGATTGGAAGCATGAGAACTTTTTCCTGACATAGTACGTTGTACAACAGGATAAACTGATTAATGTGGAAGAATTTACTCCACATATAAATATATGGTATGGAGGATAGCATATGTTCCCAAAGATTAATGGCTCAGAAAAGCAAACGTGGAAATTAGAATTGGACATTCTATTGTGACGGTTCCATGAGCTCACCTCCTATGTCCTCTAACAGTTGTGATGCAGTCATGAACAGAGACATACAGTACAGCAGAATCGCTCTTTGCCGACCATCAACAGAGACATACAGTACAGCAGAATCGCTCTTTGCCGAGTGCTGACAGCACTCGGTGTCAGCACTCGGCAAAGAGTCTTTTGCACTCAGCGAAGGCTTCGCCGAGTGCCGCACTCGGCGAAGGGCACTTGGCGAAGAATTTCACGGCAAAGGGTTCTTTGCCGAGTGCCAAATATCAGGCACTCGGCGAAGGCTTGGCCGAGTGCTGACATATTTGTCACTCGGCAAAGAAAAAAATAAAAAAACCCCGAAAAAATAGGAAATTTTTTTTATTTAATTGGAGGAGGGGCCCACTGGGCAGCGCCCACTTGTCGCCCTCGAAATCGCAAGTTCTACTATTTTTCACGCAATTTTCTCTCACGCGAGTGCTGACATATTTGTCACTCGGCAAAGAAAAAAATAAAAAAACCCCGAAAAAATAGGAAATTTTTTTTATTTAATTGGAGGAGGGGCCCACTGGGCAGCGCCCACTTGTCGTCCTCGAAATCGCAAGTTCTACTATTTTTCACGCAATTTTCTCTCACGCAGTCAGCAGGATTTGAACTCACGACCTCTCGTTCGCGCGGAGCCTCCTCTACCACTGCACTACACACTCATATACGTTCCATCTCCGTTTCGATTACCTATATATTATACTAAACCGTGTGTAACTTGCTTATTTGAGGCCCTAAAACGAATCAAAATCAAAAAGTTGTAAACTACAAAGTTTTCTAACTTTTCAAGATCTACAACTTTTATTTTGGTAGTTTTTCCATCCGAGGTCGTTTATAAAAATTTGAATTTCAAAAATTTTACAATTTGAAACGTAGTTTTCGTTGACAAGATGATTTCAAATCAAAAAGTTGTCAACACCAAAGTTTTTTAACTTTTTGAGATCTACAACTTTTATTTTGGTTCATTTCTCCATCTGAGGTATTTTGAAAAATTTGAATTTTAAAATTTTCAAATTCGGCGCAGTTTTGCATAACTAAGCTGACTTCAAATTAAAAAAGTTATCAACTACAAACTTTCATAACTTGTCAAGATCTACAAAAGTTATTTTGGTTGTTTGACTATTTTGCATCCAACATTATGGTTCTAATATTATTCACAAACATTATATATCACTCTTGTAGTTTTTAAAAACTACCGGATAGATATATAAGATTTGTGAACGAATTTATTTTAAGTTTGTCAAATGAAAAAAATCACCAAAACAAAAATTGTTCATCTTGATAAGTTAACCAACTTTGTAGTTAAAAACTTTTTCATTTGGATTATTTACTGCTTCAAAATGTAATTTAAAAACGGCTTTGCCGAGTGTCAAAAAAAAACACTAGGCAAAGAGCTCTTTGCGGAGCTTCGGAGTGCGTGGCTGGCACTCGGCAAAGGCACCTCTTTGCCGAGTGCCAACCACGTGGCACTCGGCAAAGAACTGCCCACATGGCACAGTTCGGGGCCACATTCTTTGCCGAGTGCCACGTGGCTGGCACTCAGCAAAGGCACCTCTTTGCCGAGTGCCAGCCACGTGGCACTCGGCAAAGAACCGCCCACGTGGCACAGTTCGGGGCCACATGCTTTGCCGAGTGCCACGTGGCCGGCACTCGGCAAAGAGGCTCTTTGCCCAGTGCCCGAAATTTGGCACTCGGCAAAGCCACAGGCACTCGGCAAAGATTGATTTTCCCGTAGTGATAACAGCTAACCAAGCTACCCAAGACAAACCATGAACATATTTCAGCAGGTTCAAAATTCTTAATTATATAGATTCTAGTTCAAGTTGAGGTTAACACCGCATTTGGGCAGTACAAAATCAAGGGGTGCATCCATCCTTCTCCACTTGAGTTTTGCCGCTCCCTCCTATTCTTTTGAGATGGACAGTGAAAAGCAGGTTAGTTTTTGCTTTCATGCACGAACTTAGAAAGTGTGTGGTTAGAAGGTTTTGTGACATAATCTATATTTTTTTTGTTGCAATTGGTGTTCATGGGAAAAGGAATATTTGTCATACAAAGAAGTGCACATAAGAGCTCCATGGGCTATAAATTGGTTTTCGTAACCGTAAACCAACCGAGTAGAGGAAGACAAGGCCAACCTGCCTATAAAAGTATTACCTACTGAACAGACAATTTTTTAGTTTCATGCCATCAAATTAAAAAAGGTTGTATATGTGTAACGGCAAAATATTCTAGTATAACAGAACTAATCCTATATGCACGAAAGCGCAAAAAACTGAGGTAGTATTAAGTTGTAGGCAACTGGTTCAAAAAGCGATCTCATAGGCTTGTAAAATATGGAACATTTAACTTCATTAGGAGTTACAAGATTAGAAAGAAACAACCCTCCCGCGACTGTAGGATAAAAAAAGGGAATGATGCATACCTGAACTGGGCAATGGCACAGGAGAGATCTGAGCAGGCCGCAGACCAGCAGAACCATATTGTCCATTCAAAACTGTCAACCTATATAAACAGAGCAGGTGCTAAAATCAACAAAATAGGGCATACATTCCTGACAGATCCTGCTGTTCCAGCATTTTGTGCAGAACAAATTCGTATCCCAATCATTGGACTCCATGTATTTAAAAAATTAGGAATTATGAATTAGACCATTGGTCTATCCGTTACAAAAATAACGACAATACAATAATTATGAAAACTATAAAACTTACAAGAATTCGTGTATAACGTATTGCTCAACCAAACATGAAATAAATAATAAAACAAAGAAGAAGCATTTGGTAGTTAAGATCTTCACCTGTCCATGCAGTCTGAATGATGGTAAATCCTTTTTCACATCTTACTTGCTATCTGATTGGATGCACCTAAAAACAATAGAGGGGCAGTCAATAGGGTTTAGTGTATGTGCCTACAACAATAACAAGAGAGAAGAATGTAGATTGCAAGACGCGATGATGGTATACTTGGCAAAAAACACCTAAATGCTAAGTGAATAAACAACCTGAACTAAAGAACATAGATTTCAAAGAACTATGAGATAGCTGATAATGGATGACTAAATGAAACTCACACAAAAGGGGTGAGGGTTTTCAGATTATGTAGCCTTTAGTTGACTGGAGAATGTACAACCTTGTCATATAATAGAACAAATCACCACCCAAAGAGAATAGTTAAGGAAATAATAACTTTTCAGAAATCTAAGGGTAGCAATAGCTAACTGAATGTATAGTTTGTTTCATTTGAAAATGGACTCGAACACCAACTTCGTGACATGTGGGAGTAGCAGAAGCTAAACCTATAAATGGTCTTATATCTTTGGAAATATATTGCATATACATATGTGGTAACACAACAAAGTACTCAACTTCGTTGCAATATCCATCCTGAAAATCATTACAACATGGACACATCAAATAGAAATGCAATCTGTACATATGAGCATATCCGATGAAATTGTAAGAGAAAAAACTTTAAGATGGAATCCAATTTGTACACACAAACCTAGTAATGGGCACTAAATGTCAACACCGCATCATTCAAGATTAATTCGATGGAGTTGTCAGATCTGCACCATCACGCCAAGAAGCAAATAGCCATTTACAACACAGACAAAGACAGATGAACAATAAAATCTTAAGCTACAAAGCGTGAAGGCAGGGCCAACCAACTTACCCAGAAAAGGACATGGAAACATTTTTGTATAGATCATTCGAAATATGGCTTTGTCATCGTGTGACCGATGCCCTCAACAGCGGCTTGTTTTCCAGTTGCCAATGCTCGATGTGGCACTGCACAACCACTCGATCTCAACCTTCTCTCTCTAAAATCACGTTAAGTCGATGGGATACCTAGAATTCTACTGCGATATTAGTAGAAAAATTTAGATGAAACTACAGAAAAGATTTTTTTTTGCAATTTTGACATAGTAGAGAAAAATTTTCTAGGTCAAAGCACCCAAACCCTAGCATAATGGAGGTGGTTTTCTGATTACCTCGTTCCCTAGCTGCACCATCTCGACACCTCTACTCGTCCACCACAAAACTCCCCCTGCAATTAAACGTCAACATGGATATTTGCATCTCCCAATAGCAGGCAACCTGTCATTGACCGAAGTGAGTTAGATGTATTCATCAGCACCTAACATATGGTGTTGCACCGGCTATGAATATATTCTATATTTTAGCTGAGAAGTGAATCTAGGAAAAACGGAACAATGGATGGATGCAAAGGCATCCCCAAATCAAGTCTGCCCACAACATGTACTACTCGAGAAGAAATTGCTAAGCTGAGGTATCCAGAGGCAAGGAAATTAAATGTGCATATGTTCAGTAGAGGAACGAATCAAGATGCAGGTGTTGCTGTAGCAAAGTTGAGACGGACCTTGCAAGGCAGGGGTGTTCTGCGCTGGGCCATCGATGTTGTAGGTCAGAGATCTTGCGCTCCGAATACAAATGAATTAAGTTAGGGTTTGGGTGCTCGTTTTCGCACAACGGGCAGGGAAGCGAAGGAGTGGGCGTACCTGATGGGTAGTCATTGTCAACGAAGTGCCTGATGGTGAGCTGCCGCCTGCAGATAGATCCGGCCGGCGAGCTAAGTCACGACCGTCGATGAAGAGGAAGAGCCGGCAGGGGCGGTCGAATAGAGGCCGCGTCCGCCGGCGCGCTGCCGTTGTAGAGGCTGGGGTCACGCCAACGCCACCCACGGCGTTTGCACGACCCGGATCGGCGGACCGGATGGTGCGCGCCCGGTAGGGGTGCCCAAGCAGGGCCGCGTCCGGCGGCCGTAGCCAAAGCCGGGGCCAGGGCCGGAGCCTCACCCCGGATGGCGGCGTGCCCGCGCCGCGCACGCAGGGCGGGGAGCGGCCGCGGCCGTGTCGACGAGTGAGGGAGACGAGAGGAGGGAAACAAGCCTCATGAAGTCGATGAAGCACGAGTGAGGGAAAAACAATGAGTGGCATGGGGGAAAGAAAACGTCGTGGAAGATGAAAAGCCAGCGCGTTGATTTGCAAGCGATTCACAAGCGCGGGCGGCCGTCAGGACGCACTGTTGTGCTGACGTGGATAGGCCGAAATTGCTGGGAGGAACATGTGATTGTAGGAGAGAATTTGGCGCCACATAAAATTAAAACTGCCGTCAACGGGTCCCTTTGGTTTGCAGGTGAAACACGGGTGAAACGGAGGAGGAATCGATCCTATAGGAAAAGCTAACGTCATCTCGCTTTGGATTACAGGAATTTCAAAAAAAAAGTTCCGTAGAATTCGATTCCTACGGCAAATTTTACAGGAATCAAACCATGAGCTCTGACTTCATGGAAAAATTCTTTGCGCAAAACTCGCACGCTCTCCAACATTTCCTATGGGTTCAGTTCCTACGGGAACGACACCAACCTGCCCCCCAAATCCTGTACTTTTCCCATTCCTATCCTCTCCATATTATGGGTGTGTTTAGATACCAAATTTTGCAAAATTTTTCTCTATAGCACTTTCGTTGTTATTTGACAAACTTTATCTAACTATGGATCAACTAGGTTCAAAAGATTCGTCTCGATATGTACGTACTAAAAGTACAATTAGTTACTCCTACATTTAATGTTTCATGCATGTGTCGAAACATTGATGTGATGGTTGATGTGATGGAGCGGATG
Organism: Coix lacryma-jobi var. lacryma-jobi; assembly: GCA_009763385.1. Lineage (NCBI taxonomy): Eukaryota > Viridiplantae > Streptophyta > Magnoliopsida > Poales > Poaceae > Coix > Coix lacryma-jobi. The sequence goes on along the minus strand of CM019823.1, from coordinate 43,363,477 downwards.
TGAGGCCAGACGAATTGAAAACACAGGAATGGTAGTAAATAGAGAAAAGCGATAGGAATATAGTAGGAAAATAGAGGATTGGAAAAATACAGGAAAACAACTCAGTGAGTTGTTTGGAACACAGGAATTTTAAACATAGGAATTCGGAAACTAAATGGCAAAGAATTTTTGTGTTCGCTGCTGCTTCTCTACGCTTTGCCTCACGTGACCTCACGTGAACACGAATCTACTTTGTGTTGGCTGCTGCTTCTCTACGCTTTGCCTCGGACTTCGTGATAGGAAGAGTGACCAAGAGATAGCAGTGGATTTTTTGTTTCCTCGGTTTTGAGAAAGGAAACAAACCTTTCCTTAGGAAAGGAAAGCTGCAATCCTCCATTCTAAACGTACGGTGACATCAGCAAATAAAGGAATGCTATTCCTTTGATATTCCTATGAGAAAACTGCGATCCAAACGGGGCCTGATTTGTACGGTTTGTTAGGCAAATTGGGTACATGATGTTTGAGGCCTTGTTCAGTTCGCGAAATATTTGGCGAAAAGTTACTGTAGCACTTTCTTGTTATTTGACAAACTTTGTCCAAACATGATCCAACTAGACTCAAAAGATTCGTCTCGACATGAGCAGACTAAAAGTATAATTAGTTATTTTTTACCTACATTTAATGCTTCATGCATGCGTCTAAAAATTACACTGCGCAAAATATTTTGGCTCTTTTGGCCAGCTGAACGTGACCTGATTTTGTAATTCCGAGGAGGGAAATTGATATATCCGTACTACAGTACGGTTTGTTAGGAGTCAAATAGTTCGGAGGTGAAATTCCCTCCGTCGCTAAGGCCTTGTTTAGATGGAAAATTTTTCATGTAACGTTTTCGTTGTTATTTGACAAACTCTGTCAAATATGGACTACGTAGACTCCAAAGATTCGTCTCGACATGTACATACTAATACTAAAGTACAATTAGTTATTTGTTTTACCTACATTTAATGTTTCATGCATACCTCCGAACATTGATGTGATGGAAAATTTTGGAAAATAGGGGAACTAAATATGGCTCTTGAAATCTGTGTTTCTTTTATAGACACGTTTTCCGATAATTAAAAAGGGACAGAGGGGGTAGAAAGATGATACATATAGTACTGTAAATTTGAGAATCACAGTCACGGCATATCGGAGGTGCAGGGAAGTTCCACTGTGGAACTGGATGTGTGCTGCACGAAAACACACCAACAGAGGCTGACGGTACGTCTTTTTACCTGTCGGCAATCCAGTACTGTTCAGAATCACATGTCACCAGTACGTACTGTACGTACACACACACGCGTCATCGGCCAGGTGCAGCGGCTGCATGGGCACACGGTCAACCGCATCTGTTCCGCGACAGTGGGGGTGGGCGGGCGGCACACGCAGACGACGCAGACGCATGCGGGGTCTGGACTACAGACCACTGGATCACGAAAGGCGCGTCGCCGATTCGTCTCACCTCTCACGCAGCCATTAACCAGCCACCGAGTTGATTCCCTGGAAGGCTCGTGCCGCGTCCTGTTTCCGGTCTTCCGGCCAGCCAGACGCCGCCCGGTGCGCGCGCGTTTGGGTTCACATCGCGCTGTTCCGCAGGTTTTAGTGGTGAACAGGAGGTTTCATTGTAATGAGCTCAAAAGTCAAAACTGATGATGCATCGTAGCTACAGATACAGCTACAGGCCTACAGTCACCGTTAGCAGGGTCCTGGCTACAAAGCCGGATCGGTTGGGACATACGTACACAGTATATATGGCCTTGTTTACGTCGAAAAATTTTGCAAAATTTTTACTGTAGTCTTTTCGTTGTTATTTGACAAACTTTGTCCAAGGACTACGTAGACTCCAAAGATTCGTCTTGATATGTACATAATAAAAGTACAATTAGTTATTTTTTTTACCTACATTTAATGCTCTATGCATACGTCCGAACATTAATGTGATGGTTAATGTGATGAAAATTTTGGAAAATAGGGGGACTAAAGAAGGCCATAGACGATTTCGAGGTGTGGCGACTAGAGTGTGCTGGTGCTGCGCGCTATCATCGTCTCGTGCGGACGGTCAGGTCGTGCCATCAACCTCGGCGCTGTATGTCTCTGTCTGCCTCCCCGCGCGCCATGGTATGTCCTGGCTGTACGATGACCCATACCGGCATACTACTACATGAAGCGTACAGTACAGGGGGCAATGTCATCAGTACGGCTATATATCGCCGTCGGCTTCGGGTGTTCGTTTCAGGGCAAAAAAAAAAAAAAAAAATTCCCTATCACATCGAATATCGCGGCCCTAGTTTAGTCTATTAAAAATATACTAATTAAAAAACTAATTTGTCAGTCGGAAACTAATTCACGAGACGAATCTATTAACTTAATTAGTTCATGATTTGAAAACGTGGTGCTACAGTAAACATTCGCTAATGATAGATTAATTTATCTTAATAGATTCGTCTTAGTAATTAGCATATGGTATTGTAATTAGTTTTATAATTAATTTATTTTAATAGACTAAACTAGTGTCGCAATGTTCGATGTGACAGGCAAAAAAAAAAATTGCCAGCGAAACGAACACCCCAGCCAGGCGATAAGTTTTTCTGCACGAGAAGCATGTGCTTGATGGTGAGCCATCCGGCCCGGGGCACAGCTCGGCACTGCGGCAGACGGCAGGGCAGGGCACAGGCAGACGACGACGTGCGACAGACAGGATAGCTTGGCTACTTGCAACGCAAGCGAGAGCGCCGCCGACCTGCGACCGGCCATCCGCTTCGAAAGCCCCGTCCTAACGGCCCCGCGCCGGGGAGGGGAACATCCCGCAAGCAGGGTGAGGTTGTTTAGTTCGTGTTCGGTTGGCTGGCTGGATGATCTCTTTTCACTGATAGCCCAACGGCTATTAGGCTTGACCTCGCGTCCTGATCGGGGCGCCCAGCCCACTTAATGGCTGGCGGGCCCTCGTCGCACTGCACATATAAAGAGGGTGGGGGCCGGCGGCTCTCAGTACGAGGTTCACCGTGAGCCGCATTTCCCCACCGACAAACCCTAAGCCGATCTGAGAGGGGCGCAGCCAGTGACGGGAAGCTCCGCCGCCGCCGTTCCTCAACCCCGTCGCTCTGGACCACGTCCGTCTACGCCATCACCGCCGGACACCTACGCCGTCGTCTCCCCCTCCCGTCGCCGATGTCCCCAGGAGCCCGGAGGCCATGGCGGGCACCGGATCCACCTCATCTACTACTTCGTCTGGATCTAACAACCTCGGTATGAACTCCTAATCACTCCTCCCCTTCGGATCTAGTTCCTAGTAGTTCATAGGACATGTTTTATGCACTGTTGATTATCTACCCGGCTAGATCTACTACCTAGTGATTGTGGCGGAACCGTCCTGATTATAAGAGCTCAAGTACCGTCTTAGTCAAATCCGTCTGACATCAACTCATACTTGAACCCAATAACCCCGGTAGTCCAGAAATCTCGAAGGATTTCTATCATCATACAAATACAGGATCGCATCGTCCAAGAATTACATTCACAAGGATACAACACAGATAAATGAACCGGATTTAAAACATCAGAGTGCGAATTTAAGACGGAGTTATTACAAACCCAAATTTAAAGTGCGAAAGCTTAAATAAGTTTTGAAACACGACCACTACACATGTGGCCCAAATAGAACAATGTTTGATAACTTAACTCAACACAACTCACTCCTCTTTTTTTAAGTAACGTGCCACCAGAAGTCTCAGGCCAGCAAAAGAAAAGGGAAGCTTCTGGACGACCCTGCCCTGGGCCTACTCCTCATCACCTTCCACTGGGTAGAGGCAGTGCTTACAATAGCCAAAGTAGACCTGGCCATCTGCAACAACGGGATAAACCCTGAGTACGAGAATGTACTCAGCTAGACTTACCCGTCCAACTGAAAATAAAGACACCAAGGATATGCAAGGCCTTTTTGGGTGGAGCTGGGATTTTCGTTGCGAAAAGCTCAAAGTTACAATAAGGAATATTAATGCCATTGATGAGCCGTCAGTTTTTAGACCTACCTCTTACTCTAGGTTTGCACCTGAACTATTTCACCCACTTGAGTCTAACAATCAATAATATAACCATATCTAGTTGACTTATCCACATTTTAGTTGAACCTTTAAAACATCACATGGAGTTGTATCGTGGTGAAGCTCGCCATAGTTTCCCACTAACCGGGGGAGACGGCGACTCGAATCGAATTCCAAACCAGCTGGTGAAAGACCTTTAATACCACCCACACTTTCCCGTCGGGTCCATGCATTGGGTAACCGCTCGACGCTTGTTGTGTGGGGTGGTAATCGTCGCGGTTTAAAGCACGGCCGCCCAATTGGAACCTGGCGATGGCTCACGCGGCAGATCACATTTCCGTTACTAGAGGGCGCGAGACACGGTTTGAAACCGGCTCCGAAAAGCTTCTAACAGGCTTTTGGGCGATGATTACAGCACCGACAATCCCTAAGTAAAAGGGCGCGTTCCAAAAATGAACGAGGGCCAACATCGATACAAAAACTACACGATCCAATGGACGGACTGCCCCCAATTCCAAAAACTTGGGCCTTGCCTTCCAGGTTGACCGTATTTTATTACACTCAGGTTCGTTTCACGAATTAGTAAATATAGCCAACCGTGATCCGGTAATACCTATCAGAGGTATTACGGGAACATCCTTAACTACTAATTTTATAAGCAGGCTAAGCAATTCTACATTATTGTCGGTGTTTCGTACCCGGGGGTATCACACCAACGAGTAATATGATCGCGTGCTTCTCTTCCTGGATGGTGATGCAAGGGGACACAAGGATTTATCCTGGTTCGGGCAAAGAAGGCCCTACGTCCAGGGGGGGAGATGTTCTTGTATTTCTTGCTACTTGCCTAAGTGCTTGTACAGGGGAGAATACAAGCTCAGTGAGCGTGGACCGGAGTCCGGACTCGTGTCTGTGCGTGGACTCGTGTGTTGTGTTCGTCGTCCCGAATGAGGGCCCTAGCGTCCCCTTTTATAGAGCAAGGGGAGGCCAGGGTTACATGAAAGTATTACAGGTGTCGGGGCGCATGGTGCCCCATACGGAGAAGGGTAGGAACTCTGTCTTGTCGGGGCCACTGGAGCCGATGTGATCGTCGCTGTTGAGGCGTCCTTGGGTCGTGGCTTCCATCCTGGGCGCGGACGTGGTGGCGCGACAAGGCGGGAGCCGTACAGCACCCATCCCGGAATGTACAGTACGCGGTGAGGTCCCTCCGGGTCTTGGGGTACCTGTCCTCCAATAGCACGAAAGTAGTTAGGGCTCGAGGGGCCGTAGCCAGGCTCGAGGGGGTGACGGTTGCAGGGCTCGAGGGGCGCGTAGCCGGCCTCGAGGGGTTACAGTGCCTGGTTGGCCGAAAGGTTGTACTGATGCCCTTTGCCCAGCGTGTTGGTGGTGAAAACGAGACTTGACCTTTACACCGAGTTACTGTGGTACACGCCGTGTACTGTGGACATGACCGGAGTAGGTGAAGGCATTAAATGCGTGGTATGGGCTGGTACGGCTGTTGTGCAGCTCGAGGTCCGTGCGTTAAGGCTCGAGGTGTGGGGGCGCGCATGCCCGAGGTCTGGAGGGCTCGAGCGAGACGGAGCGATCGTGCTCGCCCGAGGCCTGGCTGGGAGGGCTCGGGCGAGACGGAGACGAGCGTTCGCCCGAGGCCTTGCTGGGAGGGCTCGGGCGAGACGGAGATAGAGCGTTCGCCCGAGGCCTGGCTGGGAGGGCTCGGGCGAGACGGAGACGGAGCGTTCGCCCGAGGCTGGCTCGGCGAGACGGAGACGGAGCGTTCGCCCGAGGCCTGGCTGGGAGGGCTCGGGCGAGACGGAGACGGAGCGTTCGCCCGAGGCCTTGCTGGGAGGGCTCGGGCGAGACGGAGACGGAGCGTTCGCCCGAGGCCTTGCTGGGAGGGCTCGGGCGAGACGGAGACGGAGCGTTCGGTGTTTGCGTTGATTGGGGGTACCCTTTTTTTGTACCACCGACAGTAGCCCCGAGCCCTTGTTTGAGTGCTTGCATTCGAGCAGGGGCTCAGATTGGGATCTCGATGGATAGCTAACTGGTCTCGAGGGTTTTGTCGATTTGATTCCGTGGGTGTCGTGCGAGCGACACCCGCGGGTGTAGCCCCCGAGGCCATGGGGGAGTGGTTAGAACTCCCTCGTGGGCTTTCCGAAGAATCCTCCGTCGTTGGGAGCCTTCTGCCCAGTGGGCGCGCCTTTTTAGGCGGATATCGTCAGGGAGCGGAGATCGCGGCGCCGTGTGTACCTGTCAACAGGCTCGAAATGTGGTTTGGTAGTCATTAAATGTTTACGGTTACCTTTCCTTTGTCGTGGGAGACTCCGTCCGAGGCTTGGCTCGGAGGGCTTGAGCGAGACGGAGAACGAGCGATCGTTCGAGGTCCGGCTCGAGGGCTCAGGCGAGATGGGGGTCGAGCTTTCACCCGAGGCCTGAAAATCTCATGCTCACATAAAGAAAAGAGATTAGTCGCAACTGTCCGAGTTTTTAGACCCTCTTTCGTCGAGGGGTGCCAGGCTGAACCGACTGGCCGGCTCCTCGAGCTGTCCGGCATGCCGATTGCCCTGGCTTGTCATCCCGCGAGTCCTTTCGATCGGATGCGAGGGGGGATGCCTCGTACTACCCCGAGTGGGCGAGTATCGAGGTTCCCGGTGAGCTGGTAACGGGGAATCCAAGTGAGAGCTCGTGCCCCGTTCGTTAGGGGTCGACTGTGGCCCGGAGGCGGTCTCATAAAGCATGGGTGCTCAGTCTGCAGGAGTGCCGGGTCCATTCGATAGGACCCGGTGGCTCGATGCCTCCCTCCGAGGGGATCTCACTGCACGTCGAGCTCCCTGCCTTGGATACACGTGAGGGGCCTCGAGGGCTCGGCCCTCGAGTAATGCCGCGAGTGGCGCCCTTGGTGTCCCTGACTCGGGTGCTCGAAGCCGGCTGTCGAACCCTTTTCGAGGGCCAGCCTTCGCTGCTTCGAGACTTAGGGCCGGGGCCCGTTTTTACCTTTATGAAGAAGCCTCCGTCGTCTGGGAGTCCTTCTGCCCGTTGGGCACGCCTTTTTAGGCGGAAACGTCGTGGAGGGAGAGCGGCGGGCGCGAAGCCGGAGCGACGGTCGTGGCGGGCCCGGGTAGTGGAGCGAATGGAGAGGTAACGCGTGTATCCTGCACCCGGCTCGAGACGCGGTTAGGTGGGCGCATTGAATGCATTCTGTTACCTTTTTACGTCGTGGGAGATCCCGCCCGTCTGGATTTCCCCTATAAATATCGAAAGAGGGAAAAGAACCTTTACTTTGCCTTTGCCTTCGCCGCCGCCGTAGCCTTTACGCGCCCTCTCCTTCGAGCTAGTCGATTGGGGATTTCCGGCCGCCCGTCCGCCGCTCGGATCCGCGCCGCGCCACCGTCATGGCCGCCCAGACACAGATGCTGCCGGCCGAGGACTGGAGCCCGTCGAAGGTGACGCAGAGCGAGATGGACTCGCTGGTGGCCCAGGGGCTTCTGCGCCCCAACCCGGAGGAGGGACCCGCATGGTGGGTTATCCCGTCGGCGGAGCACCGGGAGCCGCACCCGCCGGAGGGGTACGTGGTGAGCTTCACGCGCTACCACCGTATGGGGCTCGGCGTCCCGCCGAGCCGCTTCTTGCGAGGGCTGGCCCACCATTTCGAGGTGGAGCTGCAACACTTCTCCCCCAACTCCATCTCGCACGCCGCCATATTCGCCGCGGTGTGCGAGGGGTACCTGAAGATGGAGCCGCACTGGGAGATGTTCGTCCATCTCTTCCGGGGCGAGCTCTTCATCAAGTCCCTGAAGCCCAGCGGGAGGCGGCCCGTGCGCATGGGCTCCCTTGCCATCACCGCGAGGGCGGGGACCTCGTCGGCCAATGTCCCCGCGAGTACCTGCGATATAGCTTCTCCACCACCAACCAGGCCGGGTGGGACGACCATTGGTTCTATCTGCGGAACGAAGGTGGCCTCCTTCCGCAGTACACGGCAGGGTCCTTACTCGACGCCCGGAGAAGTGGACCTGGGGCGTCGCGGCGGACAGGCAACGCCACCTGGCCCCGCTGATGGAGATGATGAAGACGCTGGTGGATGAGAAGAAGCTGACCGTGCAAGCGGTCATTTGGGCGTTCCACCAGCGAAGAGTTCTTCCGCTGGCGGACCGCCCCCTTCTTATGCACGAGATGGGCCCGCAGGCTCAGCTCGAGGCGCTCAATCGCTCGAGGATGGCCGAAGAGAGGCTGTCCCGGAACGAGGGCGTCTCCCGGGTGTCGATCACGATCCAGGGGCCGTTCGTCCCTGAACTCTCCCACCTGGTTGCGATGGCACCCGACGAGGGGTGTCTCGACCTGGTAAGCCTCCCTCGAGTCGAGCTATCTCGAGCCTCCTCCCCCTTCTTCCTCCTTCGACCCTTTGCATCCGTCTTGTGGTTTGTCTCATCACGCTTCTCCTTTCTTCAGGGGGCATTTACTTGTCGCGCGTCGAGGCCCCCGGTGAGGGAGGACGCCGCGGATGCTCAGGTGAGGCGCCTCTCTGCTCAAAAGGACAAGGAGAGCAAGGATGCCAAAAAGAAGAAAGAGAAAGATAAAAACTTGCGTCGCTTAGCTCGGGAGCAGAGACTGGCGAAGGCTCGTCGTAACCGTCAGCCTGGGGACGGGTCCCCCGAGCTGAGCTCCTCGAGCTCGGAGGAGGAGAGTAGTGACGAGGAGGAGGACGACGACGAGGGGATGGATGCGCGCTTGATGCGCGGGGGCTCGTCGATGACAGGGCTGACCGCTCCTCTGTGCAGGAGGGTACACTGGAGGTCCCACCGACAAAAGGGGCGCGCGGGGCGCAGCCGCGGAAGGCGGCGCCGATCCCTGCCTCGTCGGGGGCCCGAGGTCCGTCGAGCTCCGCGCCGGACGTGCCCCCGGTCGTAAGGAAGCCCCGGACCCGGAGCGCCTCCGCCACAGCGCCAACGGAGGCCGCCCCCGCGTCAGCCCAGACGGGGGGTCTCGAGAGGGGTCGGGCCTCGAGAGGCGGTCGACAGGTCGAGAAGGGTTCGGGCCCGACCCCCGCGAGCCGTCAAGGGCGCCGTCGAGCCCGCGGAGGAGTGGGCGCCAAGAAGAGGCGTCGAGCCCGCGCCATCATGAGCGTCGGGGAGGGAGCCCCCGAGCGTCTCGTGACCAGGGGCGCGAGCGTCCCCGGAGTCCATCGCCGCACCGCCGCCGGGACGCGGAAGCGGACGCGGAGGGCGCGACCACCAGCGCGGGCGCCGGAGCAGGTCCCGGAGCCCGCGCCGGGGCGAGCGCCACGACGTCAGCACGAGGGCGGTACGGTCGCCCTCCCGCGATGTGGGGCGGAAGGAGGGCTCTCCCTCGAGGTCGAGCCATGGGAGGCGTCGGGAGCCCTCCCCCCATCCCAGCCCTGCGGAGACGGCCCAGGCGCAGGGCTCGAGCCGTGGGGTGGGCTCGAAGCCCCGAGTGGGTCCGGCGACTCCGGGAAGAAGCCCAGCCGCCGCTTCGGGTGAGTAGTTTCCTTGGGTCTCGTCGGTAGTGAGGCTTCACCTCTTTGCTTTTATGACGCGTGCCATCTCCATCTTCTCAGGGGGAAGCGCTCCTACCAGGAGGTGGACCTCGCTTCGTCCAAGCGGGCCAAGCCTCGAGCCCCGTCGAGGCACAGGCACCTCGAGGTATGGCACCTTCCTCCGCTAGAGAGGCCGCTTGGCTGGAGAAGGCCCGAGCTGCCATGGCTCGAGGGGGCCGGATGATCGTCGCAAATTTTGGTGAGGCCGTCGCCATCGACCATAGGGGTCGAGGTACTCTTCCTGGTTCTGACATCTCCGTCATCTCGTTTTGCAGGGGCCTCAGCTCATGGCATCGAGCCCTGCCACCGCCGTATCCGCCGAAGCGCTGCCTCCTCCCCCTCCTCCTCCCGCGATGGTGCCAACTGGGAGCGCCATCCTTCCCCTCACCACGACGGTTGTTCCGGGGGAAGCGCCTGGGGCGAGCACGGCCCCGCCGGCGTCTGGGGCTGAGGAGACTGCGCCCTTGTGGCTCCGACCAGCACGGGCCGGGCTGCGGAGGAGGGAAGGGGGGAGAGGCGTCGGCGGAGAAGGAGCCGACGGTGGAGGACCTCCTGAACGAGCTGGAGCAGGGGCCGCTCCTCGCCGCGGGCTCGATGACGGTGGAGGCGCCCGAGGTGCCGGCTAGCGCCGACAAGGCGCCGGAGGGCCCGGCCAGGGAAGAGGGCCCGGGTCGAGCCTTCCCTCGACCGATCCGCAACAGGAAGCGCCGGCGGAGGGACGGAGGGAGTCGGGGCCCGTGCCGTCGGGCGGCGGGTCGCTGTCGGGGCAGCTCGAGGCGGAGGAGGATCTGCCCGACATCGAGCTCGACCGACCGATATGGCCGTTTCCCGTCCCACTGAGCCCGCCCCTTGCCGTGGTTCCCATCGAGCAGCCGCCCAGCGGGGGGCCCCGCGCGAGGTGCGGTCCATCTTCCGGGAGGTGGCCGTGCTTATGGCGGAGGCGGAGCGGTCCTGCTCCGAGGAGGCGGGCCGATCCGCACAGGTGTCAGCCGCCCTCGAGCGGGCGAGGCGGAGCTTCGAGATCTCCGCGCGGAGCTGAGCCGGAACGCCCAGATGGCGAGCCGGCTTAACGAGGCGGAGGCGGAGGTCCGGGTGGCTCGAGGCGAGGTCGCCCGATCCAGGGAGGAGGCCGCCGCCGTTCTCGAAGCGTCGAGGAAGGAGGCCGCGGACGCCGAAGCGAGGCCACCTCTGCCCGGGCTGAAGCCGAGGCGGCGAAGCAGGAGGCTGCTGACGCCCGTGGCGAGGCCGCCGCCGCCCGAACCGCAGCGGAGGCGGCGAGAAAAGAGGCCGAAGACGCCAAGAGTGGTGCCGCCACCGCCCGAGCTGCCGAGGGGGCGGCGCGGCAGGAGGTGATCCGCAAGGATCTGGCCCTGGTAGAGGCGGGCCGGCTGATCGAGGACCTTAGGTCCAGAGAAGCTCCTCACGCTGGCCGAGAAGCGCAGGCTGGAGCAGCGTGCTGAGGGCCTGACCAGCGACCTCGCCGCACTGGGGCAACACTGCGACGGTGAGGCTTACACCTTGTTCTTGTTTGGTTCTCGAAGTTTCTTGTTACGCCGCAGTCTCACTCTTCCTTGTTTGTTGCGCAGGGGTCGAGAAGACGGTCGAGGAGCTCCGTGAGACGAACCAGGCTCTCTTGGACCAGCTCCAAGACGAGACGATGGTGGCGGAGCGGGCTCGCTCTTCTCTCGATCGGCTCGGCCCCATGTGGGGTGCTCCTCCTGTGACGCGGCAGAAGGTGCAATGGCTCGGGGCGATGCCTTGGTCGACGCCTTGTGCTTCTTCGACGCAGCCGCGGGGACCGTGTCCGGCAAGCTCTCCATCACGGCGTCAAGCAGACACTCGCGGTTGTTCGCTCCGGTTTCCGCTTCCCGGTCCATGTTGTCGCGAATGGCTTCATCGAGATCGAGGGGAAGGATGAGGAGTGGAACAACCGCCGTGTCGACAAAATTTTGGAGAAGATGGAGAGGCCGGGGACGTCGCTCGCGAAGATCTTCGAGGAGGACGTGCTGCCTCCTGACGCCAGCAGCGGTGTCGGGAGCCCTCCTCCTTCGAGCTCGGGCGTCGAGGTCGAGCCTGCCATCGTGGACCTCGGGGAGGAGGAGTACCGCACCGACGAGGACTGAGGCCTGCGTGCCAAATTTGGGCGTCGAGGCCCTTGTAAGAATTTATGACATAAATGAGGGTACGTCGAGACCCGAATGTATATGTGATTTGTTTATGAAAGAGTTGTTTTCTTTTCAAATGCGTTTGACCGCTTCTCTTTGTCGCAAGCTCGAGTTTCTGCTAACTTAGTCTGTGTTCCTTTGATACGTCGCGAGCCCCTCGAGGGGAGGCGTAGGTAGGGCACCGTAGCCCGGGGGCGTAGGCGGCCGTCTACGTCGACGCCCCCGACCTTGGAGGCTCGAGGTACTTTAAGATTTAGACGTCGCTAGTTCACTCGAGGCGCGAGTCGAGACGAGGGTCAAATTTTTGAAAAGAAAACACGCGTTTTTTCCGGAGTCTGGGGGGCGTTTACCCCCTTGTCAGCCCCGAGGGAGGCTCGACCCTGAGCTAGGCAGGGTCGAGGCTACCTTGAGTTGCTAAGGAACATGAAGATGGAGCACGAGTTGGCCCATTCATATTCATGTTTGTACAAAGCAATAAAATGAACAAGGCCTCGAGGCCCTTAAGGGTAGAAGCGACGTAGCTGAGATATGTTCCACGCGTTCGCCAGGATCCTGCCTTGGTCGTCGTAGAGCTTGTATGTGCCTGGCTTGAGCACTTCGGCCACGGTGTATGGGCCTTCCCACGGAGGGGTGAGCTTATGGCGCCCTCGATTATCTTGCAGCCGTCGAAGCACGAGGTCCCCCACCGCCAGGTCCCTTTTGCGCACGTGCTTGTCGTGGTAGCATCGAAGTGTTTGCTGGTAGCGTGCAGAGTTGATGAGCGCCACGTCTCGAGCCTCCTCGAGCTGGTCCTTGGCGTTGGCGAGCCTTTCGTCACTGGTTTGCTCGTTGTAGGCTCGAAGTCGAGGTGAGCCGTACTCGAGGTCCGTAGGTAAGACGGCCTCGGCGCCGTAGGTTAGGAAAAACGGAGTGAACCCGGTGGCTCGACTCGGCGTAGTCCTGAGGCCCCACAGCACCGAGGGGAGTTCTGTAGCCCACCCCTTTCCGAAATTCTTGAGGGTCTTGAACAGCCTTGGCTTCAGCCCATGGAGTATCATGCCGTTGGCGCGCTCGACCTGCCCGTTGCATTGGGGGTATGCGACCGAGGCCCAGGTTACGCGAATGTTGTTGTCATCGCAGAAGTTGGTGAACTTTTTGCCCGTGAATTGGGTGCCATTGTCGGTGATGATGACATTAGGCACCCCGAACCGGTACATGATGTTGGCGATGAACTCGACAGCCTTCTCGGAGGTGGGGTCTCCTATCGGCTTAGCCTCGATCCACTTGGTGAACTTGTCGACGGCCACGAGCATGTGTGTGTACCCTCCACTTGTCCTTTTGAGGGGACCCACGAGGTCGAGCCCCCAAACGGCAAATGGCCAAGTGATTGGGATCATCTGCAGGGCGTGTGCGGGCTGGTGCGTTTGCTTGGCGTAGAATTGACACCCATGGCATGCTTGGACCAAACGCTTGGCATCCCCAATGGCGGTCGGCCAATAGAAGCCTTGACGGAAGGCGTTCCCAACCAGGGCCTCGGCGCTGCGTGGTGGCCGCAAGCCCCCGAGTGCATATCGTCGAGGAGCTTGCGCCCTTCCTCGAGTGGGATGCAGCGTTGAAGGATTCCAGTCGGACTTCGTCGGTATAGCTCCCGTTCGTCGCCGTAGATGACGTAGGTCTTGGCCCTCGAGCGATGCGTCGGGCCTCCGTCTTGTCTTCTGGTAGCTCGCCTCGCGTCAGGTAGTCGAGGTAGGGCGTCCGCCAGTCGAGGGGCCGTGATGACGAAGAGGCGTGTGCGTCGACCTGCATCGCCTCTGCGGACGTCGAGGGGTCCTTCTCGAGGGGTGGCGTTGAGAGTCGAGCCCCCGTGTCTTGCTCGAGGGGTGGCGTCGAGGGGCCAGCCCCGGGTCGATTTCGACGGATGGCTCGAAGACGTCCCTCGAGAAGACGTCTGGCGGTACCGTGCCGCGCGTGGACGCCAACTTTGCCAGCTCGTCTGCGGCCTCGTTGTACTTCCGAGCTATGTGGTTGAGCTCGAGGCCGTAAAACTTGTCTTCCAGCTTGCGCACCTCCCCGCAGTATGCCTCCATCTTGGGATCGATGCAGCTTGAAGCCTTCATAACCTGGTTGACGACGAGCTGCGAGTCTCCTCGGGCGTCGAGGCGTCGGACCCCGAGCTCGAGGGCGATGCGCAGCCCATTGACGAGGGCCTCGTACTCGGCGACGTTGTTGGAGGCGGGGAAGTGCAAGCGTAGCAGGTAGCGCATGTGTACTCCGAGGGGTGAGATGAAGAGCAGGCCTGCTCCTGCCCCCGTCTTCGTGA